>ML682040.1:16682883-16842308 GCA_007922195.1 Podocnemis expansa | reverse complement strand
CAGTAATTTGGTATCACACTGTTACTAGCTGACACCTGGGGGGGGTTGGGAGATTCAGGGGGTGAAGGGGGAGAAGTGGGGGGATCTCAGTAATTTGGTATGACACTGGTACTAGCTGACCCCTGGGGGGGGGTTGGGAGATTTAGGGGGAGAAGTGGGGGGTCTCAGTAATTTGGTATCACACTGTTACTAGCTGGCCCCTGGCAGGGGGCTGTCGGGAAACAGGGGGTGTAAGGAGGGGGTGGGGACGTGCGGCAAGTCCCCCCCGCCGCGCTGACTGAAGCAGCGGCCGCTATTCCCCACCCCGCCCCACGGACGCCCGCGCGGTGACGCGCGCCGCCTGCAGCCAATGAGCGCCGCCCCGCCCCGCCCCGCCCCTCCGAGCAGGAGCCATAGAGCGCGCGGCGGCGGCGGGCCAGAGCGTCGGCGGCGTGGGCGGAGCAGCGCGCCCCTGGCGGCGGGCGGCGGCGGGCGGCGCGGAGAAAGGAAGCGGCGGAGTAATGGCGGCCAGTTAGTGGCGGCCGAGGCCCGGAGACGGCGGCGGCGGCGGTGGCGGCGGACCCGGCGCGCTCGCTCTGCCCCTCCGCCCGGCGGCCGCGCTCCCGCCCGGCGGCTCCCCGGCCATGGTGAACACCAGGAAGAGCTCCCTGCGGCCCCTGGGCAAAGCGGCGGGCGCCGCGGCCGGAGCCGGCAGCCATTTCATCTCCTCACGGACCCGCTCCTCCAAGAGAGGCTCCAAGGCGGCGGCGGCGGCGGGGCTGGAGGAGGAGGCAGCGGCGGCGGCCCGGGTGAGGGGAGCGGCTGTCTGTCTGTCTGTCTGTCTGGCTCGGCCGCGAGTTGGCAGCCGCGGCGGGGACCGTCTACACTCGGCGGTGCGGGGGGGGGGGCAAAAGTTCTCGCCTTGGCGCTGCTCCGGCTGCAGAGGGACGGACAGACGGACGGGAGGACGGACAGGCTGCGGGGGGAGCGGAGTCCAACGTCCCCCCCGGCGGTGCTCGGCGCTGCACCCGCGAGGAAACAAAAAGTTGGCTTGCCAAAGCTTGGGCTGGGAGCCGGCCGCAGCCCCCTTTGGATGGGGTCCCTCCCCCCGGGTTTTGTAAGGCCAAGGGGGGGACTGCAGTTTTGGGTGCGAAATGGGTGGCTAACGAGCTCTTTTCCCAGCAGGGTTTGTCGTAAGGCAGCGGTGGGCGACCTCCGGCACGTGTGCCAAACGAGCCTGGTGGGAGCAGGACGTGGCACTGCGGACGTCGCCACCCAAAGTCACTCAGGGCGGCTTCTTTCCACTGCAGCTGGGACGCAGGGGGTCTCGCCATGCCTGCGCCTTCAGGTGATGCAGAAAAAGATGCCCAAGTGGCTCCTCTCTGTGGGGTGATGCTCCCCGAAGGAGCCACTCTGGGCAGCTTCTTTCTGCAGCACACCTGAGAGCCCTCGAAAGGAGCTGCTGCTTTTTATGACGTGTCTGGGGATCCTTGTCTCCGGGCACGCCACCGAGGTGAGCCACTCTGGGCGACTGCTTTCCATGGTGTGCATGGGAAGTGCTCTTGCTCCAGCCGTGACCACTGATGAATTTTCAGGCAGCTGCAGCATTTTTTCAGCAGAGGGAGCCGCTGGCATCAGCCGACGGTCAGGGAGGAAGGACCGGCACAGGGGTTGGCAAAGGTTGCTGACCTTTCTCGTAAGAGTTTTGGTTGTGTGGTCTGATCACAGCTGAAACCAAGAGCCTAGTGCAGGGGTCGGTAACCTTCACCAGTTCCTGTGCTGGTCTTTCCTCCCTAATCTTCAGCTGGTGCCGGCAGCCCCCTCAGCTGAAAAAATATAGCGGCTGCCTGAAGATTCACCAGTGGTCATGGCTGGAGTGGGAGCACTTTCCAGGTGGGCCACAGAAAGAAGCTACCCAGAGTGGCTTATCTTGGCGGTGTGCTTGGGGACAGGGGTCCCCAGATGTGCCACAGAAAGAAGCGGCTACTTTCAGGGGTCCCCAGGCATGCTGCAGAAAGAAGCCATGCAGAGTGGCTCCTTTGGGGAGCATGACACTGCAGAGAGGAGCTGCTCTGGGTAGCTTTTTTTTTTCTGTGTCACTTGGGGGCATAGGCATGTGGGGGGCCCCCTGTGTCCCAGCTGCATCCGAAGGAAGCCGCCCAGAGTGGCTTCTGGTAGCAGGAGCGGCAATTTCTGTGGTGCCGCAAAGGGTGCTGCGTGCCACTCTGAATGGGCTCAGGTGCTGCTGTGAGCACACGTGCCAGGGGTTGCCTACCTCTGGCCTAGTGTGTGAAACAAGCATTTGGTAGTTTTAACATCTGCTCATTTCAGGAGGCCTCTGTTCTCCACTTTCTAGAGAGACTTGCTGACAGCAGATATACTCTCCTTGTTTACATTTGTTCAAGGGGAATCCTTGTGTGGTAGGAAGAAAATAGATCGCAATCCAACTTTTCTACTGGTGGTTTATTGTGCTCTGATCTGATTCCCATATTCTAAAAGTGATCTGCTGTGGGTTGGCCCTGCATTCAGTGTGTCTAAAGACTGGGACAGAAAGATTACAGGGGTGATGCAGCTGAGGGCCAGAATGTTTGACAGTCATGTGCCAAGGGACCACATCGCTGCTTAGATCAGAGGAGGAGATGAAGACAAGTAGTGGGGGGGCCAGTAGGAGCTGGGATTGGTTAAAAGCAAACGACTAAAAGCCTTTCTTCCACTTCTGTTTGCAAGAATTCAAGAACACTGTTGACTAGGTGACAGCTGTAACTGTTGTTTACTTTTTGCGGTCTTCTCATGTTTCTTCTTAATGTCCTCCTTTTTTTCTCTTCTATCTGATTTTTCTCTCTGTTTTTCCTCTCTGGACTTTCCTGGGGTATAGCTGGTAAAGCTTCTCTCACACATTCCAGTATGCTGATCCCATGGGCCTGGTATACCCTGTGAGCCAAAGTTTGTCTTACCCCTGCCTGGCTTTTTGTGGAGCCTAGTGCTTAGCAGCAGTAAGATTGCATTTCTTTCCACTGATTTAAATACAGAGCCAAATGTTAGGGGAGAGAAAGGGGTAAGTAAAACTGTCCTGATACCAAGATACTTCTATGTATTTGGTGTTTCTGAGGGCGAGTGCTATCTTTGCATGATATAATGGATTTGTTTTGGTGTACAGTGGAGCACTTTTACTTTAATCTTAGGCACTTTCCAAGTATTCACTGTTGTATGTTTTGCCTATTTTTTCTTTAGAAAAAGTAGCCAAAAGCCAGGACTTGTTAGAAGCTTTTGCTTCTTTTCAGAGTTTTAGTGCATAGATTTCACACTGTAGTGTTAGGTATAGGAGGCTGTCTTTGATATTAAGGTCTTAGAATTTGATAGTGATGTGAAAAAGTTCAGAGAAGGGCAACAAACATGATTAAGGGTATGGAACAGCTTCCATATTAAGAAAGGTTAAAAAAAGAGAGAAAAAGTGGGACTCTTCAATTTGGAAAAGAGATGATGGGGCAGAGAGGGAGGTATGACAGAGGTCCATAAAATCCCATCACTGAAATTACAATTCATATATCAGTATTTGAAAGATGTTAAAAATAGTTTTGTAAATAAATAAATCAGTTGCATGTGGAAAAGCATTTATGGTCACAAAGAAAGTAAAGGGTGTTATTTCTTTTGTACAGTTTGGATGAGGCTTAAAATAGAAGTTTATAAACCTACTTTTGTCACTTTATGATTCTGAAAAATTAGTTATGTTTTAGTGGCTTTTTCTTTTCCCCATCGGAATGTTTATAAACATCTTGGTATCTATAAAATCGTGAATGAGGAAATGTTATTTACTCTTTCTTGTAACACAAGAACTAGGGTTCACACAATGAAATTAATTAGTCAGCACGTTTAAAACAAACCAAAGGAAGCACTGCTTCGTATAACATAGTCAGCCTATGGAACTTGTTGCTAATGATTGTTGCGAAGGCTGAAAGTATAACTGGGTTCGGAAAATCGAATTCACAACATTCATAGAGAAGAGACCCATCATTGACTATTAGCCAAGACAGTCGGAGATGCTACCCAGTGCTAAAGCCAGATGTTAGGACTGGGTGGCAGGGGATGGATCAACTTGATTGCTCTGTTCTGTTCGTTCCCTCTGACGCTGGCCACTGGGGGAGAATAGGAGACTAGGCTAGCTGGACCATTAGTCTGACACACTGTGGCTATTCTTAAGCTCTTGAGTTCTCTGATCTGCTTGAAATGTTAAAAACATCCAACAAAATTTTTTGTGATTAAAACATGCCAAATTCAATGTTAGAAGTTGATACTTTCTGTAGAAAAAAAAAATAGCTGAAATTAAAAAAAATGCCAAACTAAGCCATGGATTATAAAATTACTGCTAGGATCATTGTTGTAACTGCAGTGTTGAGGAGAAGTGAGTGGATTAGGATGTCATGGACCTGGATTTGGAGGTAATTGTTTCATTTACTTCTCAGATTGATTGCAGTGATGTCACTTTAAAGCCTACCTATAGATCTGGAATCTGAGAACCCCAGGTCTACTGTACTTCTGCCTGTTGAATGGGTGGTAAAAGGTTGGAGTAGGTGGCAGGCATGCTATGAATGAAAAATGTTGTCTATTCAGTGGTTCCCAACCTTTTCTCAGCTGAGGCACACCTTGATACCTTTCATTATTTTGAGGCACACCACTGTATAATCTCCAAATGAACTCATGAATATTCATAAGCCAATCCAGAACTCTTCCAATAGTTTTTCAAAAAATTCCTCGGCACACCTGTTTAGGCTTGAGGGCACACCCGTGTGCTGAGGCACACTGGTTGGGAAACACTGGTCTACTTTATACCATTATGAGCCCAGGTTTACTTCCACAAGAGTGGTGCTGTCCCTGTGGATTGCTGTTTCTTGAATATATTTGCTAATACTAGTCAGGGAGCATTTTAAAGATGTATCTGTTCTGTACCTGTATTAAAATAGAGCAGGCAGTACAGCAGTATCATGTAAAAATGTTGACCAAACTTGATACAGTAGAATAGATGAGGGGCTACAAGCTACGCCCATCTGCGTTTTTGCTTTTCCCCGGCCCCCTTCGGGGGGGGGGGGGGGGCGGGGGGGGGGGGGGGGGGGGTCCTGTCCTGGGAGTTTTCTAATATATTTTAGTTGACATGCACACATTTATGAGGAACATCTGGAAAGACCTAAATGCAGCACAGAGGACTGTATGGGATTTAAATCTCTAAAGAATTAAATGTTAGTATTTTATTAAGTAGTAGTAAATATTACTGTCTGTTTTTCTTAATTTGGAACGAGCTTATGTCTGGTGGAAATTGAGTGTGCAAGTTAGGTACTCTTTTTTTTTTTTTTTCTTTTTAAACATATCCTGTTTTAACTTAAATAAAGCAGGTGAGATGGCTGGTGATTTTGTGTGATATTTGTTGGCTATAATCACCTTTAGGAAAAGAAAGACATTTTGAGATATTTTCAGGTGATTTCCTTAGTAAATTCAAAGACTGAGATTGATATGTGCTCTCTGTACTGACCAACCATTACAATTAAGGAAATCAACTTACTAAATGGATCAAGGGATCAGATTTTTATTCTGACACATATTTAGTGTGTTAGAATGAGAAGACGACAAAGTGAGCTGTATTGTTTTTATGCTTAATCTATAAGTGTAATAGCAGGATTGATTTCCTTTTATGTAAAAAATAATACCATTTTGCTATTAAAATTTGGCTTACAGTATTTTATCGCTTGATCTTAAAACATTAACAAGAGAAAAGTATCAACTCAAACACAAGATTTCAAAATCATGAAATGACAAAAATAGGTTTGATTCAATTTTGAATCTCATTCAAACTGGAAAAAAAACTATATGCAAGTGTTTGAGTTCTTATTGGTAATTTACAAACTAATTTGTGAATGTTTTTTTCAAATACTGATTTATGGATTGTAATTGCACTGATGGGATATAATTGGCCTTGAAAATTAAAATATTAAGTGAGAGATGATTCTTTAATGAACTTGCAAAAACTAAAGCCCATTAACTTTTTTTTTTTTTTCAACGAATACCGTAGTTGTTTTTTTAATCATGCCATTGTATTGGTTAGACATCTGAAAAATGTAGATAAGACTAACCTAATTTAATTAGGCAAGGAAGCATTAACCATTCTTTAAGAGCTACTTGAGGGCACTTTGATTACTGTTATACATTTTTCTAGGTAAAACTAGAGCTGCCAATAGCATTCAGTTTATTCAGTAGCAACATAGAGCTCTCCATTGTACTTAATTGCTAATGGGAACACAAGCAGAACTGGGGATTGACATAAATCCCTCAAGCTACATGGGACAAGTCTGTACTGCATTTATGTGATTCACAGTAACAATATCTCTTGATTCAAATTTCTCAGTGTATTAAAATGAATGGAAACATTTTTTCCAAATTGGGAGCATGATAATATAACTTTCTGGATACTTTGCAGAAAAATACAATCATGGCAGCCTTTTAGCGCTAAAAAAATGCCTTAAAATTACTCTTTAATGGTCAACAGTTAAAATAAACACATTTATTTTGTTTAAAAAATATTAGCTTTAACTTAGACTTGTTTCTAAAAATTAAAGGAATATTTTTTCCTGTCAGACAGAATAGCATAAAGCATAATTTCTTTTTGTTTTTGCTTTTTAAAAACACTTAGTCAAATTAATGAGTGACTGTCTTTCTCATTTTACCTTCCATTTGTGTGGGGTAAATAGGGTTGTTGGTTTGGAATTTTCCTTTTGATGGTTACCTGTATGATAGTGCCTAACATTGTTCTTTAAAAAACCAACCCCCCCCCGCAGCATAATACACCCCTGGAAAATTAAGTGACTTTGTATCATGTAAGAGAAAGGAAATAGACTGCTTTGCACTTCTTTAAAGACACATACTTTTATAAAGATGCCCCTGTATTCTCAAACTATTGAGTAGAGTCTTAGTTTTACTGTTGTCATAATGTTCATGACAGTGTTTTCAAGTAAAACTTTCACCCTTCTAAAGAAGTTTACCTTGTGAAGTAATGAAAAAGATTTCAGTTATGGCAGATTCTTCAGGGAACCTATCTTCTTAGGATGATAATGAACAGTCTCTCCCCCCGTGCTTCCCAGTGGTTTCTTATTTTGGGATCTGGCATGAGAAATGCAGGAATAAATCATGTAATTTTTTTCCTTGGTACTGTCTTACTAATACATCTGTGATAGTGGGACGTGATGTCTAACTTTCTGCCAATATTCTAGTCTACTTAAAGCCTGTTTGACATTATATCGATTTAATATGCCCAAACAGACGTGTGGGGGCAGAGTTCTTCAAAAGCAGTTTGTTTTTTTTTTCCTTGTGATAATCAGGGAATTGATTCACATATTAATGGCTAATTTTCATTCGGGAAACATAGTTGCACATTTTGCTTGAAACTGCTGGTCATATCCTGCAGTCATACTATTCTGAGTTTTGACCTCCTTGGAAATCAGAAATGAAGCAGTATAAGACCTAACAAATGTGTGAATAAGACCTCTGAAGAAAACTCGGGAAATGCTATTGGTGATTTAATAAGTTGTACTCTTTCCTCTGACTACTAAACCAATAGCCCAGTGTAGCATTAATAGAGGCTGTGTTTAGAGCTGCCGTCTTTCAGATGAGTCTTAAAACAGAGATCTCATACTTTTTTTCATTACAGATCTTGTCACACTTTCTGTAAGAATAGTGTTCATCTTGGGAATCTGTAAGGTAGTTAGCTTGGGTAATTACATTCTGATCATCCAGATCCCCCTGCAGTTTCAGTTGGATGTGGTATATTTCTGTGTACTGATAAATTGTTGAGTCCATCGCACTAACTGAATTTATTACTGTATAAATCTTCATGTAGCTCTTTTCACACCAAGTATTCAGTATCTAGGCATGGATGACCTTGAGTCTTCTGCTGCTCACTGGTGGTTGTGGCAATGACGCTGTCATTTCAGCATATGATATATTTTACTGCTAATATAGCTCTCCCAGGCTGGGTAATAAAAACCCTCCCACCCTGTCTAGAGCAGGGAGAGAGGACCAGGAGATCTTTCCAAGTATACTCCCCCCCCCCCCCATGACATTTTTCTCCCTAGTTGTTGGCTGCTTGTTTTGCTCTCGCTTTTCCTTTGATTCACTTTCCTTGTCTCTGAGCCCATTCTTGCCACACTAACTTGCTGCTTCATTACCTTTGGAAGGTTTTCCATTCATCGCTGGGTGTTTCTGCTCCCCCTACTCCTTACTGCAAACATTGTCTCTGTCTTCTGAAAGCCACATCTAACCATTGCTGACCAACAGCCATGTACCCCTCAGGTCCCACTGCTTATCCCCTCCTGCTCAATGGTCTTCTCCAAAAATATTCTTAATTGTGCAGTTAGTTAGATTTTTTTTAGGATTGGTAAAAGAAGCGCCTAGCCATACACTTTAGGCTTGGTTGACCTAACTTAAAATATACGCAATTAAATGGATTGCCTTTTCCATAGCAGCAGAGAGAAATTCGGCTATTTACCATACATGGTATTTCTGTAGCATTGTCAATCCAAAGAACACTTCCAAATGGTATATATTCATACCCCCTTTCTTTGTATTTTAAACTGATACCTTTTAGTATTTTTAAACTTAGTTCTTAATTGCTATAAAAAGTATTGGAGTTAAGGTTGCAGGAAAAAGAGCAATCTAATTTCAAGGGAAAAAACTGGTGTCTGGTGGATTTTGAATTTTCTTTTGTTTTTGAGTTTTTGTCATGCAATATTTACATGAACTCAGCATATATTTCAAATGCTTTTGATGAAAAAATTTGAGAGATTTTTTTGAAGGTGTTATCTGATAATGTTTGGTGTAAAACTGATTAACGTTTTGTATTCAGTCTTTGTGCTGATTAAATTCACTAAATCAGGGGCCATCAACATGGAGGCTGAACAGGGATTAGGTTGTTTAATTGCAGTTGCTCTGCTTTGTTCATCTTTGTGAAGGGTGGGGGGCCCCATAAAGCCAGGGGTTAAAGTACAATTTCACAGGCCCTGGAACCTGCCTCAATTTCTGGGCCCCACCCCCAAACACCTTCTGCCCCCAGTTCCCTACTTCAGCCCTCCTAACCTCCCGCCCCCCCCCAGCTCCCCTGTCTTCACTCCATCCCCCTTCAGCCCCCCAACCCCCTCCACACCTCCTTAGTCCACCATCCTGACCCCTCCCCCCCCCGGTCCCCTTACCTGCACCACCGAGGAGCCAGGCTGGGCTGAGGAAGGGAGGCTGCAGCGCTGACTGGCTGGCCAGCGGGAGGGGACATGGGCCCAAGACAGGATCTGAGCCATGTGCACCACCCGAGCCCAGCAGGAAGGGTCGGGGGTGCCACAGGCTCTGGGAAAAGGGAGCCAGGTGGCCGGGCTCACTCCAACTTGAAGCCCCTTGAGCCAGCCCTGGGGGAGGGCACCAGAATGCAGCATTCCAGTGCTGCCTTCTATTTTTAGGGGGCCCCGGAACGCTGCCCCTCTAAAAATGGGTGTTCTGGCTTACTTTAACCCCTGCATATAGCAAATGGGGTGCCACTGTGCAAAAAAAAAAAAAAAAAAAAAAGGAAGAATACTGCAGTAGGTGGTGGGTTCTTGTTCTAACTACTAAAATGTCAAAGCTAGTAACCAATGCTTGAACAGCAGCAGTGAGTTTTAGTGATTAGCAAGTATCTGTATGACTTATGAGTCACAAGGCCTGAAGTTGTAGGAGAGAAGAAATTGAATATACTGAGGTAATGAAAATTGTCCTTCTAATGTAAAAGGTGAGCATTGTTGGGTGAAGTTGAGAGTGGGAAGGGATTCATGCTTCTCTTAAGAAGTTCAGAAAATAAGTTTCTTCAGATTTTTTAAATATCAAATGTACAGTAAATTAAATGTTGGTTACTGAGTCCGAAGGACAGGCCGGTTAAAACATTTTGATGATTCTGCAAGTAAGGTATTCCTGATGCTGCAGTCGCCATTGATTCTCTGTTTCAATCTTTATGCAAGTCTGATTTTAGGCTGTCCAGCAACAGAAATATTTCCTGTTCTTTGACATCCAACCCCCTCCCTTCACATACAATCTGTCGGTGACTATGGCATACACACAAGTGAAAGCAAAGACTTGGTAAGAAAGCTGCAATTTTTTTTAATGCTGTAAGTGTCAAGTTTCAGCCTAGCACAAAGTGAGCAATTTAAAGAGATGATTGGAGCAACTTTTCCAGACAAATTTTAACTTGCTACTAGAGGCTTTAAAAAAAGAAACAGAGGAAAATTTAAAGAATTAAAATAATCGTCATTGATGCTAATGGAGGATAGATGGCTGACCATGAGTTAACTACAGAGTAATGGCTGCAAGTATACATACAGGGGAGAAATCCATTCCTACTTAATAATGTTACATCTGTACGAGAAAAGAAAGCCACAGAATATTATGTCCAAATAGCTAAATATGCCATCCAAGTACTCAGGGAAAATTATGATTGGGAGAGTGCTTTGTGGTTTCCTCAGCCCAACAAGTTAAAATGGAAAAGAAGAGAGAACTCGATTGCAGACATCATAAAATTCTGACCCATAAGTATTCAGTGTTCTGTCAAGGCCTTCTTGAGAAAGAAGCAACCCTTAACACAGTCTAAATCACATTGCAGAAGACAAAAATTACTTTGGCTGCTATCATCAGCCTTCATGGTTGGCTGAATGGGAAAAAGCAGTCTTTATGCCACACTTCTCCACGATGCTTGATGCATATTTCAGGAAGATTGTGATTCTGTATTTTCTTCCCATTGCCATGTAAATATGATGAAATTTACAAAGAGCAAGAAGAGAACTTAAGTCAAAGCATTGTGCAAATGATGGAACTGAAAACGAAGCACTGAACTTACAAAAGGAATTAAGCGATTTGGAAGGAAATTGACAAATTACAGGAGGAAGCCACTACTGGCAGTCTCAGTAGAAATGTAATTTGACGAACAGTCTAGCAACAAAGAGCTGGAGCCACACAGGAACAGAACGAAAAACACAGCTCATGAAGGAACTTCACTACCACTCAGTCAAAATGACTGGTCGCAGATGATATATTAATATTAAGCACTTACCTCACTTTCATTAGTAGATCTAAAAGTGCTGTATGAAGGACAGCATCACCCCCATTTTCACAGGTGTGGGAAACTGAGGGGTAAGGAGGAAACCCACATGCCCAGGATCACCCAGCTGGCCAGTTTCAAAGCTAGAAATTGAGTTTGGGTCTCTTGAGTCCCGTTCAGTGCCCATTCCAGCAGGTTATAATGGTTGTGGGTGGAGCCCAGACAAATTAAAAATAGGCTGAAATGTAGGTGAGTGAGTGTAATCGTGAATTCATTCCTTCTCTTAACATGTGACATTGAAGATGCAAATTTTCTCCTAAAATTTGTATTGGAATGGTGGGATATGTATAAATGTTGTGGAAAAGTGTGTAAATCTCCCAGAAGTCAAAAATTGAATTTAGAACCCCCCCCCATCTGCGCTCTTTAACAGTAGCGTATGTGTTGCATTTGTGCATTGGTTTTGTTGAGACGGTTTCATAGGCTTGATGCACAAAAAGCAAGTAGGATAGAAAAGAATGGGAAGCCTGACTAGTTAGATTCAATTGTATGCAGAATTACATACACACTTTTTCCAAAAAAAGCTAACTTTTTATATCTGAGAAATAAAAATGCTTATAAAGTGAACACCTATAGTTTAATATCATTTAGTAGAACACCTCCCCTCCCCTGAGAAAAAACATGTATTATTTTCTTTTAAATGGGGCATCACAACAAGCCTGAATGGTATAGTAAAGAGGGAAGTTCTTTAGCAATTCGTTTCCATTTTCTCCCTCCTTTTGTTACACCGGTCTTAACTAATAGAATCCTTTTAGTAGCTCAGTTTTTCAGTACTCTGAGATATCTCTGCACATGTGGCCTGCTATTTAGGAGACACAAATAAGCAGTGGTTACTGGCCCCAGATTTTCTAAGGTTACTAAAAACAATGCTCTCACGAGCAATGTTAACATCTAGAAATAAGAAGTCATTTCAAGGAGCTAAAGGCAGAAATGGATACTTCTGGGTATCAGTTAGTACTGCAGTTTAGCTGGTTAATATAAATATACTTCAGGAAGTTAATTTGGTACTTGTGGATAGGAGAAGAGTAATTGAAATAACTTGGACAGCGTTAAAATTATGTAGTTAAGAGATCAGTTATGGAATTAATTTAAAAATACTGAAAATGAATATGCTGATCAAGATGGTGAATCATAGAAGAGGGAGACAATTATAGTTGTTGAAAGGAGTCATATAATAGGTGGAAAACTCTAGTGAATATAGTTTTGCTGAAATGATATAAGCAGTTCAATAATTGTGTTGGCTGTGGTCACAGGATAAAGAGGTGAGAAGAGGGTTCTCATTTATACTGTAAATGTAGATGACAGAGGGTTGGTTTACCATGATGGAAATTTTTTTTAGTACCGGATGTTCACTGTTACAAATTTTAATGCAGCTGAATTAACAGTTGTGCTAATGGGAATTTTCTGAAATTCCCAAGTTATAGACATGGCCTAAATATTTGAGATCTCTCTTTCTAAAACCAGATTGAATTGAGAGTGCTAATTTAGTGAATATCCTGAGATTACTTTATTGTTGCTTATTACACTTCTGATTTCCTGCGAGCTCTTGCTTGTTAGATTGGATTTATCATGGTTTAGCTTCACTGATGACTTCATTGTATGTGTTCAAGATGATGACCTTCTGAGTTAATTGGTAATCCTTCATAATTACTTGGGGATGGTAGGTTGGTTTTTTTTTTTTTTTTTTTTTTTCAAGCCAGGGTCTAGATCTCATTGTTGCTGTCAATTTTGTGGTTGAAGTGCAGTTCAGCTAAAATAAAGGTGATGCTTGTAGGCTTGGGAAGCAGTCAGAAGACATGTCTAAGGTATCTTTGATACAGAAAGCGTATGCCTGTCTTGTATCAGCAAACTTTCTCAGTTAGTAAACCAATGGGACCACTGGTTGCTGGGTAGCCTGACAACAGCTTTAACCAAGACATCTTTTTTTCCATTTTCCCTTGTTAGGAGTTTGCAACCTTTTTATTTTGATCATAAATTCTTTGTTTAGTATCCTCTAGGTTCAAGAGATTGCCTCTGTCTGTCCTTCTTCAACTTGACAGTTGATCAGCTTTGGGCAGGTGTTTGTCAGTGAAGTGTGTGAAGTTTGTGCCCTTTTCTTGCTTCATGGAGGCAAGTTTGTTGATCCTCCGGCTTTGCTGCAAGGCCTGATCTGTTTACTGAAGCCTTTTCTAAAGTGGATTGAGAAGAGCAAATTTAGGGGTTATTTTTTTCTTTGCTAGTTTTGGGGGTGGTTCTTTAATTTATGTGTATTTAAACATTTAATAATAAATAACAACAGTTTTGATAGGTACATTATTGTTGCATAGTTGATAGGGCCTGAAGGTATCCGTGTGATCATGTAGTCTGATCTCCTGTGTAACATGTGCCATAAGACTTTCCTGAATTAATTTGTTTGAACTAGAGCATATGTTTTAGAGAAATCCTGTCTTGATTTAAAAATTCCCAGCGATGGAGAATTTACCATAACTCTTGCCAAACCATTCAAATGGTTTAATTGACCTCACTACTTTGTGCCTTTATTTCCTTCCACTCAGAATTTTCTGTCTTAAACTTCAGGGCACTGAATCTTTCCATATCTTTTTTTTTTTTTTTTTTTCTACAGGCTAGAAGGAACATAGAACAGAAATTAAAAATAATTATTGAAAAGAGAGTACAGACAGGAATTTGGTATTTGGTTGTAGATTAAAACTATAGAGTAAGAAGGGAAGCATTCCGTGTGTGTGTGTGTGTGTGTGTGTGTGTGTGTACTTCAAACCGCCCCCCCATCCTCACCCTTCTCTATCCAAGTAAAAGGAGTGTATACATGAGTTATAGATCAGCATGAGTATCCTGCACTCAGATTCCTTGCTGATGTTAGTTTGTTAATTTCAGGCCAAATTTTTTGCTGACTAATGCCACTGTCAACTGTGTGGGACTCACTGCTGGCACTCTTGCTTTTTAACATGAGATTGAAGGCTAGTTTACACTCCAACTTCCAGTGGCACAGCTGCATCAGTACAGATGTGCTGTGGTAAGAGAGCTTATGTAGCCATTGTATGTTGACAGGAGCATGTGTTTTCTGTTGGCGGCTCCATCCACACAAGTGCTTATACCGGCAAATTGATGTTGTTCAGGGTGTAATGTGTGGGGCCCCCCCCTACATTTCTGGGTGATGAAAGTTTTGCTGGAATAAGTGTCAGTGTGGATGAGGCCTAATTGAACTCCCTTGTCTGTGAAGTTTTGTTTTTAGTTTTGAGCACAATGGTACTAATGAAGTGTATGACTTCTTACAGAGAGTATAAATTTGCCTTCTGAACTTAACATCAGTTTCTTACTTTCAGTTGGTAAATGAACTTCTTGTAGGAGACTGTGATTTATTATTCCAGCTCTTATGAATCCCAGTGACTTGAGGTTCACTTTGTATTCTCTTCTTCCAGTCAGTTCCAGTATAGTTCTGATAAATTTTTCAGGCCTCAGGCTCTTCCATGCACTTTAGAGCTTGTTTGTTTTCTTGGTGCTTCACTATGTGTTTCCCTGCTGTTGCTGGGCATCTGCCTCTGTGATCTGGAGCAATGTTTGTTACTGCTTCTATGTTGCCCCGATACTGTTTCATCCAACCTGCTGGCACAACCAAGATACTTTAGGAGGTGTTCTTTGACAAAATACTATGAGCACGTGATAACCTGGCTCTAGTGCCAGTTTCACAGTAGTTTAAGGCTCCTCATTGCGTTTGTGCCTGCTCAGCTGTTTCATTGATGACTTAATTGTGAAACTTGAGCTCATCTCAATGCTTGCTGCTTTGTTGGCCCTAGAGTAGTGGTTTTCAAACTTTTTTTCCTTGGGACCCAGCTGAAAAAAATCATTTACACCTGTGACCCAACAGTTACATCTTTGAACAATGGATTCGACTTGTTTGGCGGCAGCAGCAGGGGACCCCAATACCTGAGGGTTTGTGACTCAGCACCGGGTCCTGAGCCTTAGTTTGAAAACCACTGCCCTCAAGGTGTTCTCAGGCCTAATTTTTAGATCTGACCTGGACCCAAACCTGTCCAATCCAAGCTGGAGAGAATTTGTTTTCTGACCTGACTCTTCACCCTGGACCTGAGTCTTTGCTGCCAGCTTCTGACCATGATGTTGGCTCTCTTTCTCCTGCCCAGCCTCATGGGAGCAGGGCTGACTCTGTCTGAGCCTGAGAAGATCCTGTTGCTGTCCTGGTCCTGATACTTGTAGCTGGGTACCAACAGCTTAACTTTTTTTTACAGTGTGTGGAAATCAAAATAAATTTGGGCTTTTCCTTGTGCTAGTTTTCAGGGTTTTATGGTGGGAAATGCTATGTAGACCATACAACATCTTTTACACCAAATCTAATTCAGCAATGGGTGCTCTTTATATTTGTATTTAGCATGATTGTCCCACACTTAGATACAAGGTTCATGTTAAGTTAGTTGCTGGTATTTTGCTGCTTTCTTAAAACAAGTTAGGAAGTAATAAAGAATACATAAGTTATGGTAGCCTGTGTAAAGCAAAAACCTGTTTTGTATGTAATGGTGTGGTGGTAAGTTTGTCAAGTTATCAAATGGCTTTCAGCAGCATTGCATTGTTGTTCCTGCCGCCTTCTTTATTCAGTTTTGTTCTGTATCACTCAGGCTAGTTTCAGACCTGTTCTGTGACTTCACTTGCACCTCAGTCTCTGCACAGAATAACTCCTAGCATTTCAGAAAGAAATGTTCATTAAGATTGACTTGTGTCATTGGTTCACTTCAGTACAAGCACAGAATGCACCTTTGGCAGTTCACATAACAAGTACAAACGTGGCTGTAGGTTATGGTGCAGAACTGTTAATTTTGTGAGTGTTCAATGATTTCAGGTATAGATCTTGCTGATCTATGTGTTGTAAAATTGATTTGGTAATGAGCATGTATTTTATAACTTCACAGGACTTGTTTGGGAGCTATGGGGAAAGGTTGAGTATTGATTTATCTGAATTTTAACAGGATTTTGGGATCAAAAGTGACCTTCTTTGTTCTAAAGTTTTTAAAAATTTGATTCAGCATTGTCGAATAAGATATGAATACTTAAGGTGTTGCATCTGCAAATAGTCAAGGTGTGTGTTCTTGGCGAAGTGTGGTTTTTTTTTTTTTTTTTTTTTTTAGCCCTTGTATTGAATCCTAGTGAAGACAAGGCAGGTGTGGTTTTAATGTTTACTAGCTTCCCTTACAGGGTTATTTGACTGACTGACTAGAGGTACAATGCATGGTATTATTAATCCAGCATGTGCAGAAATATGTTTTTTAGAAACAGACTAGCTGTTTGTGTGACTTTTATGAGGCTGCACCATAGCCTGTTGCCCAACATTGTGTAATAGTTTTTCTCTTTGCGTCTGTCATGAAACTCCACCTGCCGCACCCTCTTCCAGTTCAGAATACGTGTTTCTTAATTGTTGCACCCTTGAGTAAGAGCAATTTGTAATTCTAGGTAGGCATAAAATGCATGAAAGCTGATGAATAAATTGAAGAGGCATAACTAACTTCTGTACAAGCAAAATTCTACTTTGTTTCTAGTTGAAGCAGATCCTGACATTCTTGATAATCCTAGTATCTAAATGGCAAAACGCTAAGTTATTATTCTGGGGAATTCTGTACTGTAGTGCGTGTGCCAAATTCATGTTCCCAGCAGATTTCTTTGCTTCTCTGCAGAAAAATGACTTAGGATGGGGAAGCAAAAGGAAACTGCAAGAGTGGTCGCTTGCTGATCCTGGCACCTTGGACACTTTAGTTTGGGTGCCCAGTGGGAGTTGGAGGGTGGGGTTGGGCATGTGTACAAGAGACTCTCACTCTCACTCACTATTGTAGTGTGCCTGGAGCTGGGGGCATCCTGGTTGGCCCAGCTGGGAAGGGGGACTGTGACTTTCTCTTCCCGTGCATGGGCTGCTCACAGAGCATGGTAAAACTTGCTTCTGGGAACCCTTCTTGCCTGTAGGAACCTTTGCATCACCCCTGTTTTCTGCTCCCATATGCCCAACCCCACACACCCAGACCTGCTCCTGCATTCGAGCTTCTCTGAGCCCCATCCACTTGCATCTGGGCCTCTCACCACCAGACCACTCCCTGCTGAGCCCCACCCACCCTGCACCTGGACTACTTCTGCTGAATCTCATCTGCCCACATTCACGTCCTCCGTGCTGAGCCCGTCGCCTGGATCCCCCTCACAAAGTTCCCATTTCCCCTGCTCCAAGACTCTCCCATCAAGTCCCTGTGCAGCCAGATTCTCCCTGCACCCAGGCCCTTCACTGAGCTGCCCACACCTGGATACTCCCCACACTAAGCCTCTCCACACTTGAATCCCATTGGACTGAACCTGCTTGCCCCATACCTGGATCGGGGAGTAGGGCGGGACATACATACAAGTCTCTCTCTCATCACGGTGTCCCTGGCATGGAAGGGCATGGCTCTGGGGATTTTTTGTTTCATTGCTGGAGTATGGCCTCTAGGATCCTTCAGGGTAGCAAGATCCCAGAGCTCCAGGTCTACGGTAGTCTGAGTCCTGAAGCAGTGAAACACTCCCTCAGCCTGCGCTCTGCAAGCCCTAGTTAGTTGGTGTGGGCCAACCACAGGTTTTTACTCTGGACATATATCCTTAAAGTTTTCTGTGCTTGATGTACATGGAATACTAATATTGCAGTTTGCTCTGCGTAGCCACATAGTTATGCTAATATGCCTACTGTGGCATGTATTTGTCAAAAACCATTTCCTGAATCTTTGTTGTCTGTACTGTTAGGGACAGACTTCCTGCCTTGTATTCTGAAATAATGAAAACAAATGAAAATGGCATAATTATATCATGCTGTTTTGACAAATAAAATATAGAGAATTTTAAAATACTGTGCTGAGGATTTTTAATTTTTTTGGCACAGGATTTTAAGATTTTTAGCATGGAATTCCCTCAGGAGTAGCTGATGCAGTAGTGGCTACAGGGGTGGCCAAACTTATGGAACTCAAGAGCCACACAAGTTGATTATTAAACCTTCAAGAACCACACTGAGGCATATAGCCATGTACTTTTTACCTACTGAATTGATTTGCTGACGTTCTTCCGCGAGCTACATTTTTTCATTCAAGAGCCACATGCGGCTCCCGAGCTACAGTTTGGCCGTGCCTGCTATGTAATCTCAACAGTAAGACTACTGCTGTGTGATCCCAAATTGCCTATTCCTACAATCTTTTTTTTCCTTCTTTAATTTGGCTTTTTGCTCTGGTGGAGACTCTCCTGTTTCTATATGGTCATTTCCTGTGTAAGTGTGACAATGCCTATTGTTTTCTTATATCTTCTGGCTGGATTGTTGGTTCTGATGTGGACAGTGATGAGTAAGTTATCTCCTGCAGTCTCTGAGCACTTCAGTGGCATTCAGGCTAAACCCATTAATTCTTGTCAGGGCTCTGAGACCACAGTAGGTGCGAAGTGCTATAGAAGCGTAAAGTCCAAGTGCTATTAACCAACAGTATTGTGATGATTTGACCTGCAAAGAGGAGGAAAAAAACATTAAATGTTTGGGTACTCAATATGGAGGCACTAGCATTAGAATATGCCTCTGCTCCTACTTGCTAGGTCTTAGTATCATCATTTACCTCTGCACTTTGTTCTGTTTTCAGACCTTTTCAAGTGATCCAAACCCAAATTCCTTTCTTGAGGGAGTCGAGGTAGGATCTACTTGTGTTTATCTCCTGTTGGCTTCCACTTCCATTGCTGTCCATCTATTTCCTATCTTAAAATAGTGCTTTATTTTGTGCATAGATCTTTGTTTTGCTATGCAAGATTCAGCCGTTGCTCATATTCATGTGCTCTTTCTTCCTCTCATGTGACTAGCTTACATTTGATGCATTTTGGGGATCAATTTTGGCTTGATACTTCAACATGAACTTGTCTCATCCTCTATGTTGTTCTGTCAGACAGCCACTATTCTTCTTATCTTCTCTACAGGCTTTATGCTGTGTAAGAACTTAAATATAGGTGTGTTTTGTTTTTATTCACCATGGTGATCCTTCTCTTCCACTACACTTCAAATACCACCACTTTTATTGGCAGTATAGACGTCTTGTCATTATGGCAAAGAAGTGGAGTTTTTATTATACTAGACATAAGATGCCTTATGCATTTTACTGAAACTTAACCAGCTTTCTTTTGAGGAAAGGGTTACCTGACAGCTTTCTAGCCTGAAGACTAAAGGGCTTATCTATGGCACGGAGGTTGCGCTTCTTAGTAGCATCATGTAGAAACTTGCAACGATGATGGAATGGATTTCACTGTCACGATAGTTAATCTACCTCTGCGTAGAGGTGGTATAAAAAATATCTAAGATGGCTGAGATGGATTTTTAACTTTGAGTGATTTCTTTGGTGGGCAGTGATGTGTTTCACTGAAATCTGTTGGGTTTTTTTTTTATTATTTTTTATGATTGTGGACAATTCTTGCTGAAGGGACTTCTTTAGCTGGAAATCATCTATATCACATTTTTTTGCATCTCTTAGGATGTCTTGCTATCTCCCTTGTCCACTTTCCTTATGGACCAATGTGATTACTAGTAATTTTTTGCATAGTATGGTATTGGAGTATTCTTTCTACTAATCCCTTTATACTGCTGTTGAAAACTGCAAAGGAACATTGGTGGAAGAGGTAAAAGTATGATTTGTGACTAAAACTTCTGAATGTATCTGCAACATTATCTTGATTAAAAATAAAGATATCTCTATTTATCCATTTTTAACAGAAAACACAACCTAGTGTTGCCCAGATGCTTTAAAAGTGATGAGTTGTTAATTTTGTGGAAGGCATTACCAAGCATCTGGGTCATAGGAGCTTATTTTTGATAGATATTAAGAAATTCGGTAATACAGTAGACAGAGAAGATGTTTGGAGAATTACAGTAATAGTGAGGGGACAGTAGTGTTACCAAGGATGTAGTGCTATATGCTTTGGAAAAACTAGAAAGATTTAGTTTAGAAGTGTTTCAAGGAGCTATTGATAAGTACAGAAAATGTTTTTGCTCATCAGTTCCAGCATTAAGACTTTGGTAGAGCAGTAGTTTTCAAACGTGTTTTCTCAGGGTCCAGTTAAAAAAAAAAAAAAAAACCAAAAACAAACAACAAAACAAAAAACAAACCATTTATGCCCACGAACCAGTAATTTTATCTTTCAGCAATGCATTCCAGTCTTTCAGCGGTGGCAGCAGAGGGCTCCGTGATCTAGTATCTGAGGGTCTGTGACCCAGTCCTGATCTGTGATTTGAAAACCACTGTGGTAGAGAAACTGGTGATTTAACTTGGAATGTGTCTACGTTTTTGAGATAAATGTGTTTCGTGAGCATCAATAAAGCATTGCTGTGTTTGTGTGAATGGGGTGTGACTTTCTTTAGATGAATAATGGATTCTTGCTTTTGCTATGGGAGACGTAAAAATGAATCGGCTATGGTGTGATGCTTCGTCTCTCTTTCAGAAAGATGACGGTAGTGATGCTAGTTTGAGCGATAGCCACATATCCCCTCCAGCCAAACGTACCTTGAAACATGCTGATCCTGTGTGCAAAGACAAATCAAAATCACGCAATACTGGGCAGCGAGAGGAATGGAGCATTTCAGCTGGACAGTCCAGGTAAGCTGGTGCACTGTACTGAAAGAGAAGACACAAAGTTCTGTTTATTTTTGTAAACCCGCTTGAATTTAATGAGAGAGAATGTGCACTCTATTGAAACAGCACCCTTTTGCAGCATTTTAATGTTGACCTGTTTAACTTTTTAGTCTGACTTCTAGAATAACTACATTAATCTTACGAGGTGTGTTCCTCCTTCTGTGACACCATTCTCTGTTAAAAGGGAAAGAGCTTTGGAGTGCTTGAAAGTGTTAAGGTCCAATCTTGCATTGTTTGTGCAACCAGACTCTCAGTGACTTCATTAGAAGTGCTGTGTTTTCAAGGAATAAGCAGCAAGCCCTGCATTTCGGTTAGAAAATCTACATTTTTTCATTCTGTCGTATACAAGATGGGTACAGCTTTCTTGCTTTCAATGATGTTTTCGGCCTTTTCATTGTTAGACATCTCTTGGTTGACTCAGGAGTTAAGTACATTAGAAGTAGGCCAAAGTACTATGCATTCCATATAGCCAAAACAAAAGGAAATGATTGTTTCATTTTCTGATTTCTTCAATTTTAAGAAGTCGCTTCTGGTTTTAAATATTGGGTAAAAGTAATTACTAGAGCATGTGAACACCAAGCAGAAGCCTGAAGCTGCTGTGCCTGGAACTGCTTGTCTGAGCTCTTGAGTTTGGCTCTTGCAGTTGCTACTGAATGTTTTGTGTAGGATTAGACATTCCTTGTTTTCATGTTGTTTTTAAACTTAGTAAGTACAGGAGAATCATCCTTGTTATTGTTGGCATATGGAGGCCATAATAGCTCATTGTAAGACCACAGCCCATAGGATGGGAAACATTTTAGAAACTGAATAGATGTGGATGCGTCAGGTGATTTAAACTGAGAACCATACGACTGTTGCAGGCTTCCTTGAGAAATCATCTTAGAGCGGGGGTTCCCCAACCTTTTGAAGGCTGGGGACCCATTTTCTTAATTAAGAAAAAAATCTGGGGCCTCCTGGATGCATGGAATGAATGGAACGCTGCAGTGGGAAGGGGGTAGAGGAATCTGGCAGGGCTGCTGCAAGGTCTGGCCCCCGCACCGTGGAGTGGCAGGGCTGTTGTGCAGGCAGGGCTGCCAGTGGGGTTTGGCATGAGTCACCCTAACCCCCCACCCTTCCACTGGCTTTCCCCATTGCCCTGGGCAGAACCCCACCCCCTGTGCCCTTTCCCTAGCTCCCTGTCCCCAAACTGAATCCCCCCACCCAGGGCCCCCTTACCTGGCTGCTGGAGCCAGGGGCAGCCATGCCACAGTCTGTTCTTTCCACCCTGAGCATGTTCGAGGTGGCAGAGGAGTTTTAAAAACTCCCAGCCTGGGGCAGAGCACTTCTTTGCCATAGTCTGGCTCCTGACTCCCCTGGGTTCCACTGCTGGTGTCATCCAGCCCCAGCTCCCAGCCTGTCCGCAGACCCCTTTAAGAGGCTTTGCAGCCCCCCAGGGATCCATGGACCACAGGTTGGGAACCACTGTCTTAAAGCATACACAGCTATCTCTGTTAAATGATCCAGCATATCTGTTTACACTAGCACTATTCAACCTTTTAACTGTTAGCCAAAATGTAAAGAATACAAGATGGATGGAATCAAGTAAAATCAGTTTTAAATTATTTCAATCAGCAAGCAGGAAAAATAATTGATTTAACTGTGTTTTGCATTTGGACTTATTTTTCTAAGGAAAGGTTGATTCTCATTTGTTGATAGCTATTAAAATATGCTGAATTGCAACTACGTGTGGTCTTTATACTAAATGTGCTGCTTTTAATGATCGAGGGATGCACTAATCAATACAAATTTATTTATACAATTACATAGCTAACTTGAACTTATGCCTACCCTTAGCTCTTACATTTTTGTATTAGAAAATGCTGCATATCTTATATACTAGTCATATTTTTACCTGTGATTTTGTTTTTCCACTCTTGATGGAAATTCAAATGGACAAATAATTTTTTTTCTTTAAATAAACTAATCTTAATGAGCTGGATACATAAAAAGAAATATGGGAGTTTATCAAGACATATATTTTAGTTTTAAAACTATCATGATTTATTTAAAAAAGGTAGTATTATCTGTAGTTGGTGAATAGAACTGATCGTTTGTCACCATGTCGTTCAGTATTTTAGAACTAGTGCAGGTCTCATGAAATCTAGTTTTTATTAACCTATTGGAAGAGGAAAGGAAACTTTTTCCTGCATTTTCAGCTCCCAATTAGTTTCTTAACTTTGAATGCTCACTGAACTGAGCTAGTTGACTAAATGGAAATGAAACCAATCTTTTCTTTGCACCTGAAGAAGAGGCAATTGCTGTCAAAAGTTTTTGCACTTTAGCACCTCTGGTTCCAGGTGCTTAACCAGTGACTTCCACTGGTTCAGTGGTTTGACTTTCTTTAAGATTAGGCAACAAATGTGTACTGCCTAATATTCTCTTTTTGTATGTAATTTTAATAGATTATATTAAGTTTAGACCTGCACATAGGTGGTTGATTTCAAATTTAATTTTAAATTTGCTTATTTTTTGAAAACAAATCTGTAATTTTATTTTAATTTTTTTTTTTTTTTTTTTAAACTGAAAGAATACTGCTTAGGTGAACTCAGTTTACCTAAACTGAAATTAGGATACTGAGCTAACATCATTGCTCCTATACAAACTGCTGTGAGGTTGGGATCTTGGTATGTTGTTGCAGAAACTAGATTTGCAGTAAAAAACTTAGATTAAAATAAAATTCTAGCAGTAGGCTACTTGAACAACCCAGGAAGAGCCAAGCAACAAATACATGTGGCCATAAAATCATTACTAATGTTAGGTTGTCAGAAATGCTTTAGACAGTCATGATTTGAAGGTGCCGATTTTCTATGTATCCCTGTCCATCACTTTGCCGAAGTTTTGAAGTCTACCATGGTGAGATCTGTTGTTTTAAGAAAAATTGGTATGACTTTAAAATAGTAAATAATAGCAGAAATCCACATCTTATATCACTCTTTCTTTTGAAGTAGAAGTTTTTGCAAGAGTAAAGGGGCAGTGGAGTCTTGGTCAAATTATTTTCTTTTTCAGTTTTTATTCGCTGTCAAACCTAAAAGCAACTTCCCATCTCCATTGGTGCACAATAGGTGTTGCAGTTCAGTGGTCCTTATACACAGTGTAAAGCACTTAAGACCCTTCAGAATGACAGGAGCTGAATGAATATAAAACTCTTGATTTGTCTTATCTGTTTTGATTTTATATGTACTGGTACCAATGGGTTATTTTCACTACTATTCTGCCATGACATTTTAATTCTAAACAGTAAAACTTAAGTTTTAATAAGTTCAGATTTTTAACAGATAAATATAACTTTGTTACTAAACCCTAAGATAAAAAGCAAAACTGAGTATAGGGTATGATAATTTTGTTAACCTACGTAATTGCTGAAAAAAAGTTGGATTATGTTTCGGCTCTCATGCCATGGTAGTGTGGGTTAATTTTCTCTAGGAAAAGTAAACAAAAAATAGAGAATTGAGGTCTTAAGTAATTGTTCTAATGTTGATTTTAAGTAATCTTGATTTAAGTCAACCAATCCCCCTCTGTTCAGTTATTAGATTTGTTCAATAGATTTAGTGTTTTTTTTTTTTATAACGTTGCACTGCACATTTTTTGCTTGTTTTTTATTGGTTTGAGTTACTGTCAAAAACTGTAGGATTACGTGGTGTTCTCTTCCAACTAGCCACAACAAAAAAACTGTTTTTTGGAACCTGCGTGTGGCTTATTTTACAGCATAGGATGTAAGTGAAGTGGTTTAGCCTCTTAGGCTATGTCTACACTAACAAATTAGCCTTCATTAAGGAGGTTTAGTGTGGACAAATCTGGTCCCTGTCTACGTTAGGCTTTGCCTAGTTCAGACTAAAAAATTTTAGTTCAAGCTAAGCAAAGCTTAGTTTGAACTAAATAGTTCGCACTAAGTATGAACTTTAGTTTGAAGAAGCGCAACGCAGCCGTGCTGGTTTAAACTAAGCAGTTAATTCAAGCTAGGGGCATTTTTTATTTTTTATTTTTTATTTTTATTTTTATTTTTTTAGTTCAAACTAGCTGCGTGTGTGTGTGTGTGTGTGTGTGTGTGTGTGTGTGGTTCTCTCCCCCCCCCCCCCAGTCCAAACAAACAGAAAAACACGGCTAGTTTGAACTTAAAAAATGCAGATGGTTCGAACTAAACTGGAACTGCTTAGCTCGGACTCGGCAAGTCCAAACTAAGCTTTCTAATCTAGACATAGCCTTAGTGGAACAAATATTAACACCCCCCCCAGGCGATAGTAGTCAAAATTGTTTTAGTGTAAAAATAAAATTCTGATACATTGTTCCAACTTTAGAGGCAAGCCAAATTCTTGAACATATTTTATAAATGCTTTAAATTTTCTAGAGTACAACATGGATTTCTTTTTCAGAAGCGTTACTTGCGTTGTACCTTTTTTTATGTGGTGAATTAAATATTGACGTATTTTGCATGTTTTATATGATTGTTTTCTAGGTTAACTTCTCAGCCTGGTGCTACATTACCAAGTGGGCGTAGCTTATGTGAGTGTTTTCCTTATGGTTATTTTGTGTGTCTATTTAATCTTAACTATTTTTATACTGATGATTCTCAATTGTATACATTTTGATACCTTCGTTGGTGTGTGTTGTCTTGTCTTTCCCAAAAAGCCACTTCTATCTCTGCTTCCTTCAGATAATTTATTGGATGCTTCCTTTGTGCATGAGGAGCACCCTTAAACATAATTGTCTATCTTCTCAATTCAGAATGCCCACTTACTGTCTTCTGGCAATAATCTTCGGCATTGTCCACATTAGCAGCGACATGTAGGATAAGTACATGTTGCAGTGTGAAGTGTAACTACACGTGGCTGTGAAGCAGTGGGAAAAGTCTCTTGTAGTGGGGATCTGCTAAAGTCTTTTCTTGCTGTTCCTCCTTGCCAGAGCCTTTCTGCATGCTAAGGCTTTCACTAAAGCAAGAAAAGGCTCTGACAGTGTGGGGTGACCAGCTGCCTTGATATTTATAGGGATAGTCCTGATATTTGGGACTTTTACCTTGCATAGGTGCCTGTTATCACTTTACCACATCCTGATTTTTCACAGTTGCTATCTGGTCACCCACTGTGCTGCTATGTGGGAGAGGCTGCTTAGGTGTGTAGAAGGCTATGTAAGGTATGTAGCAGGAGTGCCCTCAAGAGCCACACAAGTTGATTATTAAACCTTCTTGAGTCCCACGGAGGCATATAGCCATATACTTTTCCATGAGCCACGCTTTTTCATTCAAGAGCCACATGTGGCTCCTGAGCCACAGTTTGGCCACACCTGGTATATACCCGAGGTGGGCAGACATGTCTAGGCAGTGCCTTGCTGTCTACACTGGTATTTATACCCGAGCTAGGTGAGCATGCAGTGTACTGTACATACTGCTGTTAAGTGTAGACCTACTGTTGATGCTATTCTTGATCCCAAATTTTACTTAAATGGACTTCTTTGACCTATCTCTCTCTTAATTTATCCAGTCCCTTTGCTTACCTAATACTTGGCTTTCTCTGACTTGGCACACTGCTTCGGTACTGTGTTTGAGACCTATCTGCTGCTCTTGCCATCTGGAACAGTGTTCCTGTGGTCTTCACCTTAGCAATTAGCTAGTTCATTTCCAGTCTCAACTAAAAACATACCCAACTTTTATGTCTGAATTTCTGTTTCCTATAGTTTTATATTGGGTCAGTGCAAATATTTAATTCCATTAAGTATCTTGGTGAATGTTATTAATCACTTATTACTATAACATCTGAGCCTTTCATTCGGCCCCTCAGCTGGCCACTGCTGGCAGCCCAGAGCGCAGCTCATGCTTACTCCCCACCGACCCCGTGCTGGCTGGAGACCAGCAGAGACTCCCCCACAGGGACCAGTGGCATAGGAGTTCTATTTCCCGTTATTTTTAGTTTCTTATCTTATTTGTTGTTATATGCCTTACCCCTTCCCTACCATTGCCCCTTTCCCACAGCATGTGGCCTGCCATACAGCAGATGTGGCCCTTTGGCCAAAAAGTTTGCCCACCCCTGCTGTAGTACTTTAAAGGACCAGCTAAGAATGGAGGTCCATAGTGTCAGGTGCTTGAACACAGCAGCATACAGAGATTTTCTGTGCAAAATAAAATTGTGTTATCAGTAATGTAAAACCTTTTGATACCACACATAAAGGAAATATTAAGAACTGAAACTGTGTTAAGGCTGGATGACAATCATGTTAATTTTAAAATACTGTGTATTTGGTGTTCAGATATCGACATGTCATACAATAATATGTATGTATGTAAAAGTAACTAGCTCAAATGCCACAGTAATATAGTTAGTAAAAAGCACTGGCAGGGACTTAAAACTGGTATCTCTTTAGTGTAAATGTTAGGATGCATGTTCAAGGGGGAATTTGTCTTTGCTTCTTAATATTGTCTTTGCTAAGTAATCTGCTTGTTGAATTCTTGTTTGTAAAATGCTGTTTCCTGAATTTTGAAGTAGTAATACAAATTTCTTGTAGCTCTCAAAACCCATTCCCTTCGAGGGGAAAAAAAAGGAGATGGGGACCATGCTTGCATAAATGGAGATATAGAAGTCAGAAAAAGTTGTCGGTCCAGGAAAAACCGATTTGAAACTTTGAATCAGAGTTTATTGTTTGATCAGCTAGTAAACAGGTATGTGTGGATACTTCAGTTGCACAAGTCACAAAGCATCTTTATTGCTTTTTAAAAAATAGTTAGAAAGCCCTATGTTTCAGTGCTATCTGGATGTCATTTAAATTTGTGATCAATATTAGCTACAATGGTTGGAAGCTAAATATATCTTGTTTGTATGGCTGAATTAGAAAATGTCAAGATTATAGCTCTTTCTTTACCACTTGTTGATAACGATATATCGCACCTACTACTGGTGTCACTTTTTCACCTTTACGGTGGAATTAAAGTAGATCAGAGAGGAAGATAAGGTCTGTTTATCTGTGCACAGGAATGGGAGCCAGGAATTCCTAGCTTTGAGTTTCTTTGTGGACTCGGTCAAATCACTTAACATTTCTCTCCAGTTTTGCTTCTGTAAAATGGGTATAATATCTACCTTTTTGAAAGATACTTAGTGTCAGTGTTTGCAAAATGTTTTAAAAATGAAAAATGTTCTGTAATCAAAGTATGATTTTTATTACTGATTAAAAATGTTGTGTTTTGCTGAACTTTGGGTTTTCACAGAAATTCCTTTTTTGCAATGTGCTCATTAACCTCTTGGTGTCAGTACTCCTCAACAATAGGAAGACAGTCTGCTGTGATAAGGGAGGCTGCATGTGTGCTTACATTGATGCAAAATTATAAACAAAACCTTGAATTTATCTAGATAATTTATGTTGTACATCAGAAATACTTTAGTCTTGATTATAAATTCAAAGGGGGGAATTTCCTAGGTGACATTCTGGCCCTATTAATGTCAATGGTAAAACCTCCATCAAATTTTCTTTTTTTAATTTTGTTTTTAACAGTTTCATTCTTACGTACAAAACTTTTTAAAAAATTTTTTTAACTTAAGTAGAGAGAGACATAGTATATACAAAGCTATACAATTATAACTTGATCCATGGAAGTCCCTAAAGCTGTATTGATAAGCCTGGTTACTTTTTGTCTTCCTCTTGCTTTGTCAATGGGTAGTGTAAGTTCAAGTATTTTATTATTTTGTTTAGGTCCACACACCTATTTTCTTACATTTAGGTGCATGCCTGTTTAATTGTCCAGACAAAATTTGGCATGATATTAAGCTTTTCTTTTTTTCCTTCTCTGTATTTTCCTTATTTTTAACATCTTAACTTTGAGTTTAATTTTGACTATTTTTGAAAGGCTTTTTTCCTTTTCTTAGTATAATGAAAAAAAGTAGTTGTCACACTATCAGATTGGATGGCAGGTTGTCACTATCTTTCAACAAATTCTGAAAAGTTCCACCAGACTTCTAAATAGTTACTTTTTTTTACCTTCTGCTGATTTTGGGGTTTCACTCCTGTAAAATGCTGAGGAGAAATGACTGAAGGTTGATAGCAGTTTACAAACATTATGTAGCTTTAGTACATTTCAAGTTGACAAGTATTCACAGTAGATAAACCTTCACTGCAGTTAGCAGTATTGTGACAGCCATGACAAATAAGTAGATAACTGATTTGGGTCTGGCTGATGAGCCGTCATCTCCATTTTGAGAAGTGGTCCCTTGTGCTAAATTTGTAACACCAGCAGTTTGCTAGCACTTTCAAAGTAAAGGGGCTTCTCTTGAAGAGTTTGCAGTCTAATTGTATAGCAGTTGCATTAAGTGACACAACAGAGCCAAATTAATGAGTGGTGGAATTGTGTCTTTTTTACATCATATTTGGATGTTTAAAACATTTGCTTTAATTTATTTGCTAGCCCTTGCATCAGAGAAATGGTGAAGTTTTATTGAACTTAGCAGACGGAGACACATTTACACCATGTGGTGCTGCTACTTGTGCTATGCTGGTTATGTGAATAAAAAGCCCCACTTTTTCTTACGCAGACACCATTGACTTTTACGATCTTTCAGTTTTCTTTATTGCAGCTGACTATTTTTAGTTTAATTGATGGATTCAAGGAGTTGCAGGAGAGACTTAAATCAGATTTTAATTAATTTGTAGATTTTATTCCATACGTAATCCCTGGAATGACTGCAAAGAAATTAAAATTTCAGTGTAGTGTATTATGCAGAATTATTTTTAAGTGTAAAAGTTCCGCAGTGCTTCTATTTTAAGCTTTACTATCTTTTTACATTAAATATTGTGTATGTTTAGTACTGCTGAAGCTGTACTGCAAGAAATGGACAATATTAACATCAGGCGGAATAGGCGATCTGGAGAAGTAGAACGGCTGCGAATGTGGACAGACACAGAATTTGTAAGTCAAGAATCTGTCAATTTTGGATTAAAAATAACATCCAGTAGAGAGAGATGTTTTTAGAATGCTGAATAGGCTATATGCTTAGTGCTTTTGAATTTTTTCAGCTACTAGGTAATACTGACTTATAAATAAATTCCAAACACTAACTAGGTATATTAACTTTTAAAAAGAAATTAATATGGTGTTTTATCAATGGGGAATTGACTGACGTATTGTGCTAGGATTTTCAAACTGGAGGGAAGCATGGTTTAGTGGCCTGAAAACAGGACTAGGCAAGATCATTGCTTGGGTTCTAAATGCAGGCTTTGATGCAGACCCAATCTATGGCCAAAGGAAAGTCATTCCTTAATCCTTCTCAGTTGTATAATGAGAACTTTCAACCTACCTGGCAGGGTTGCTTGTTAATAAAGCAAGTGGAATATGGAAAACATTATGCAGGTATTACCATTACTATTTGGGTTAATAATGCAGGTTCTGAGAAATAGTATCAATTAATGAGCAAATTAATTTTTATTTAGGAAAACATGGACATGTATTCTCGAGTGAAGAGAAGGCGGAAATCACTGAGGAGAAATAGCTATGGAATGCAGAACCATCATGAGGTCTCCACTGAAGGGGAAGAAGAAGGTATGGATGTACAGATTAACTGTTTTGGCTTTATTTGAAATGCTAATGAAGCATACCATTTAAAAGAAATGACTGCTTAATTAGCTGGTGTATTGATACAAAAAGGCTATATTACAGGATTAGCAGTAATTTGTGTTTGCTTAATAGAAATTTGAACAGGGGCGTTGAAAATATGCAATATAGAAATTCTGCTCTTTAGCAAAGATTTATGGTGTCTGCAAGTTTCAGTGTTTTCCACAGACCTGAAGCTTTTGTTAAAAGAGAAAAAACGTGTTAAATTGATATCAGAATTATGGAAAACAAGCAAGGAGTCCTGTAGCACTTTTAAAGACTAACAAACGTATTTATTGCATGAGCTTTTGTGGTAAAAAATCCCACTGTGTCAGGTACTTGAAAATGGGGAATTTAAAGAATGGGAGAAAAATAAACGCAGGGAAGTGCAAGTCATAGGATTAGGTCACACTTTGGAACTTGTCTACAAACGTGGAACAATTTAAACAGCACTTCTTGAGTCTTAGAACTGAAACAGATGTGCTTGGTAATGTCAACAGATCCTTTTGGGTAGTGTCAACTGCACCTGTTAATCACAGGAGGATGTAAATTCTAAAACTCAGTGGTGGTAACAACATTAACATTTATAGTAGTGATCATTTTAGTAGAAACATTCAGCTAATATCTTTATCCTATGTTTAGATTTCTTTTAAAGATTTTTAATAAGAATTAAGTTGTAAATTTCAAAGTTTATAATTTTTGTATTTTATCAAATACTTGAGTGTGTGTCTTTGTATCTTCATCCTAGTCATTTTGAGAGAATGAGAAGAGTTGAAGGTAAATTAAATTTTTGGAAGTGCTGGAAATGAATGGTTGGAAAGAACTTAGAGAGGTCAAAAAGAGCAGCTCCCTTTGCTGAGGCAGGACCAAGTAAACCTAGACCAGTGGTGCTCAACCTGTGCTCTGGGTGCTAGAAGTGACAAAGTGTGTTTCCTCAGGGCTAAAAGACTAATGCAGGCTGCTTGCTGCTGCCAAAGGTATGAGATTAGTGCTACCATCCCCCTGGCTGGAGCAGGGAGTACTACAAAGTGTTTTGCCTAGGTTTATAGTTGCTAGGGTTCTTGCTGGAGCCAAATGGAGGGGAGCACTGATCTGTCCCTCTCAGTGCAGATGGGATCTGTTGCCTTGGGACCCAGATAGAGTGTGCGGAGCTGCAGGATGCATGCAGTTTCCTTCCTGCAGGTGGTCAGTGAGTAAGGAGGCAGTCTGATTTTCTTTGAGGGGGCCTGCTGGCAGAGGCTGGTGACCCTGCAGGGCTATAAAAATAATTATCTGCATCTCTCAAGCCAAAAAGGTTGGGAATCAGTGACCTAGATCATCCCTGGCAAGTGTTAGTCCATTGTATTCTAAAACCCCCCAAAGATGAAGCTTTCATAAAACCTCTTTGGAAGGCTATTCTATAGTGTAACTACCTTGTAATTAAAAAGATTTTCCCTAACACATAATCTCAATTTTCCTTACTGGAGATAAGACCCCTATTGTTCTGCCTTCAGTGAACATGGAGAATAGTTGATTAGTGTCCTCTTTATAACAGCCCTTAATGTGTTTTGAAGACTGGCATTAGGTCACCCCTTAGTCATTTTTTCCTCAAGACTAATCATACCTAGTTTTTTTTAACCTTTTGTCTAGGTCACATTTTCTAAACCTTTTATTAGTTTTGCTGCTCTCTGTCCTGGACACTCCAGTTTGTTGACACCTTTCCTAAATCGTATCACCCAGAATTGGCCTCCTTACTCCAGCTGAAGTCTCGTCAAGACTAAATAGACCAGGACTGGTATCTCCTGTGTCTTACATTTGACACTCCTGTTAATATATCCCAGAACGTTAGCCTTTTTGGAAACTTGTCACAGTCTTCACTACTATTCGGTTTGTGATTCACGATAATTCTGAGATCCTTGCTCAGCAGTGCTGCTGGCTAGCCAGTTATTTACCATTTTGGAATTGTGCATTTGATTTTTTTTTTTTTTAGCTCCTTCCTAAATCAAGTATTCTTCATGTACCTTTGTTGAATCTCATCTTGTTGGCTTCCAACCAATTCTCCAGTTTGTCGAGGTCCTTTTTAAAATCTTCTCTTGTCCTCCAGAGTGCTTCCTTCCCAAAAGCTTGGTGTCATTTGCATCTTTTGTAAATGTACTTTCAATTCTATTATCCAAGTCATTAATGAAAATATTTAATACCTCCAGACCAGTAATGATTCCTGGGGGACCCCACTTGATTGCTGCCACAAATTTGAAAGTTGTTCATAGATAACAACTTTTGGACTATGGTCTTTCAGCCAGTTCTGCACCCACTTTGTATTACTTTAACATAGGCTACGTTTCCCTAGTTTTGCTTATGAGAATGTCAGAAGCCTTAGTAAAATCAAGACATATCACATCTGCTGCTTCCCTCCCCCGTCCGTTAGGACACTAACACTATCAAAGAAGGAAATTGCATTGGTTTGATTGGTATGATTTGTTTTTATCCATACTGGCTAGACTTCATAACCATGTTATACTCTATGTGCTTACAAATTAACTGTTTAAGCCAGGGGTTCTCAACCTTTTTAAGGTTGGGGACCCCCTCTGCAGGGGGAGGGAAGCCTGCAGCCCCCTTGGTGGCAGCGCCTCCATGCGGGAAATGCAGCCCGCTGCTCCCCGCAGCCATGGCTGTCCCCCCCCCCCCAGGCTGGGAGCTGCCGTGGCCATAGCCCCTTGCCCTTGCCCTCCCTATGGTCCCTTCGCACCCCTTATCTGGCCACTGGAGCTGGGGGCACCTGGCCACCCCCTGGGCTACTCTGAGCATGCTTTGCACGCTCAGCGTGGGAGTTTTAGAAACTCCTGGTCTGGCGGAAGCTCCCTGCTGGCTGGCCAGAAGCCTGGGTCTCCCTGGCAACCGGAGACCCGAGCACTTCTGGCTGCAGATCCCTGGAGCCGCGCTGCAGCCCACCAGGGGTCTGTGGCCCACAGATTGGGTACCACTGGTTTTAAACAACTCTTGCAGTACCTTCTCCATTATGAAAATCAGGCTAACTGATGTATAAATCCCTGGGTCCACTTCGTTCTATTTTTTGAAGATAAGTGCTATGTTTGCTGTTCCCTAGTCTGCTGGGTCCTCATCTGTCCTTGATCAGTTCTTGCAGACTTGCTAACTGTTGTAAGATTACTTCATTTAGTGACTTATGCATCCTGGGATGAATTTCTTCAGGTCTGCCAGCTTGAATACATTTAACTTATCTAAGTATTTTTTTAACTTGTTTTTTTCTATTTTGTCTTGCATTCCTTCCCCATTTCTGTTGATATTAATTGTGCTCCGTATTTGGTCATTGTTAATTTTTCTAGTGAAGACTGAAGCAAAATAGGCTTTGAATACTTCAGTCTTAATGTAATCAGCTATTCACTCCCTTCCCTTGCTAAGCAGAGGACCGTAGGCAGTGGTGATGTGGGGGGGGGGGGGGGAGGAGGGGAGGGTCAGCAAGCCTCAACCCCCTTAAAACGCAAGGCCGGCCCCAGAGCAGCGTGCACCAAAACTGCCCAGGGGTGCACTGTTGTGCCCCTGCTCAGGAAACATGCCGGCAACTGCTGCCTCTACCCAGCTGGAGGACAGGGTCTTCTGGCTGGTAGGGAGCTGCTGCAGGCTGGGCTGGGAATAGACCAAGGTCATCCTGGGGGCCTCAGCTGTTGCTGCGGCCCAGTTCTCCCCAGGCAGCCAGGTAAGGGAGCGGGAGGGGGGAGGCAGGTGGGGGCAGGCACACAGGCCTGGCGGGGAAGGAGGTTGCCCGGGGACACTGGTGGGACTGGGGGGTTAGGGAATGGCTTGGGGAACCAGCAGGGGGAGTGGGAAGGGAATGGGTGGCGGGCCGGGGTCTCTACCAATATTTATGTACGGGATCACCCTTGACTGTAGGCAGCTGCACCCATTTTTGTGAGCCTCTGGGTCCATCCAGAGGTCTTCCTCCAAATAATAAGAGTCTGAAGCGTCACCCAGTGCAAATACCTGTGCTCGTTTAGCTGCACTTTATTTCCCCAGCTTACACTATGCACTCCCAGCCAGGCCCGTGTAGCCCTGGGGCATAGAACTCCTGCCCAGGAGGCACGCTGAGCTCCTAAGCTCCCACCTTCCTCCCTGGACATGCCTGTCTGGGTTTCTGCCCAGCAGGCTTATTTATCCACCCCCAGCTAGGGACATTTGCTGCCTCAAGCCAAGGTTTAGTGGAGCCTAATCAGTGCCATCAGTTGGGGCCCCCTTGTGCTGTTTTCTGCAGCCTGTCTCATATATTTTACTTCAGCCCAGGCAGTGGGGCATCCATGGTAGAGGCCCTGAAGACTTCTTTCCCCTCCACTATGCCACACAGATGTATACTTTTCCTTCCTGTTTCTCTTGTTCTTAATGTATTTAAATGATATCTTCTTACTGTCTTGTATGTCCCTTGCAAAGTGTAACTCATTTTGTGCCTTAGCCTTTCTGATTTTGTACATAGGTGCTTGTGGTGTTTGTTTTTTTCCCCCCCTCAATCTGAGCACTATATTTGTATTTCTACTTGCTGTAGGATTCCCTTCTGATTTTCAAGTCATTTTAAGAGCTATTGATGGAGACATTGTCCTCCTCCTATCCCACTTTTCTTTTGCATTGGGATAGTTTACAGTTGTATCTTTAATGTTGTCTCCTTGAGAAACTTCCATGTTTCCTGATCTCAAAGTTCTGGTGGTGTTTTGTCTTTATATGTTCCTGTGCTGTCTTAGGGAGTTCCTTGAGTGGGCCTCGTAATTCCTTTTGGTATTCCTCAGTGGGGTCAGAGGAAAGTGGTCTGTAGAATGTTGTGTTGGAGAGTTGTTTATAAGCCTCCCGATCATAATCCAATTTGTTCATGATGACCACTGCACCTCCTTTGTCAGCCTCCTTAATGATAATATCAGAGTTGTTTCTGAGGCTCTGGATGGCATTGCATTCTGCAGGGCTGAGGTTCAGGCTTCCCAGGGTTTGAACCTAACAACTGCTCTGATTTGCTGTTACTGTGTGACCTGATCCTATGTTTTACATCCCCTTGGATTTATTTTCATTCCATTCTATAAGTTCACCCATCTTCAAAGCGTCTGACGAAGTGAGATTTTTCTTCCACGAAAGCTCATGCAAAAAATAAATGTTGGTGTTTTAAGTGCCACACGACTCCTTGGTGGTTTTTTTGTTGTTTTTTCTCTCCCTGGGTACTTCCTCAAATTTTTTTTTGTTCTTTGAACAGTGTCCCCACTGCTCCACTATAGGTTTGCGGCTGCACCCTCACCTAGCATCAGAGATCTTTTCAGCAGAGCCCAGTGGGGGGGCGCGTGCATCCAAGAAGCTCGTGGCTGCTTTCCCGCTGTTTGGAACACACGCGCCTCCGCCCCCACCCAACAGTTCCTTTTCAACCACCTTTCACTTAGCCCGGAACTTCAGCAGCTCCTCAGCCCCTCACTTTCCTTAGTATGATGTTAGTGCTTCCTTTTTGTTTGTTTTCTTCGTTTTGTTAGTTAGTTAAAAGTTCTAGTTTCCTTTATTATCATCTTAAAAAAACAAATAAGGACTCTGAGAGAGAGAGACAAGCAACAGCCAGCAGAATGCCGACTGCCTCAGGCTTCAAGCGCTGCGCTGCTTGTAATGACCCCATGCTTGCCTCAGTCAGTCACGATAAATGTAGAAAGTGTCTGGAAGAAGGGCACATGGCTCACTCTTGTCCTCACTGTGCAAGCCTCAAATTGAGAGCAAGAAAGGATAGGAGCATGAAACTAAAGTTCCTTCTGATGGAGGGAGCTCTCCGACCAGCCTCGGACCCCAACAAGGGTAAAACCCTGAAGAGGAGCTCCTCATCATCCTCCCCTCTGGCAGCAAAACAAAATAAAGCTAGCTGCAGTCGCCTGGGTTCTAAGTAGGCTTCAGGTTCCTCCAAAACCCCTCCTGTAAAGGTGAAAACACATTCCTCAAGCTCTACAGAGGAGCAGGGGTTAAAGACCGTGCTGAGTGGCTCCATGCTGGTCCTGCAGCTTTCTTCCCCAGAGCCAGTGCCTCTAATGAACACACTGGCTCCACCTCTTCTGCCTCCGACTTTCACTATGCCAGCTATGAACAGAGCCATGCCGGCCTCGAGTGTGCCTCTTTCAGCGCCGTTATTAATGGCTCCACTGGTCCCAGCGCAGAGTGCAGCACTGTCGGCGCCTACAGCACCTTTGATGGTTCCCTCACTGCCGCTGCTGCCGCCGTTTTGCTCCAGCGATGGATTCTCAGGTGCTGGCATCCCTCCACTAGCTACCGGCACCACAGCCTTCACACCTTCTCCCCCTGGCACCACCAGATACGGTACCGGCAGAGACAACAGAACCACAGAACTTGTATGATTTACAGTCTTCTGGAAAGCACAGGAGAAAGACCTAAGCACTGTTATAGAGGAGATTTTTCTTCCAACTCCTCTTCAAATATGTCACCTTTATGTTCCTCTGCAGATGATGACATTTCAGCATCTTCTTCCTCAGACCCAGACGTGAGGCCAATGCAACAGACAAATCCTGCACTACAGCAAGCTGAAACTTGGCCCTGGGCAAATACTCCCTGGTATCCCTTTCCTCCGTACAGGATACCCTGGATATCATGGCCAAATTGGATGAACTATGCACCCTCACAGACTGCAGTGTTACTGGCTCAGGGGAAAGCTCTGCAGCATCCCGTGGCTCCTGTAATTCCTGCACAGCAACACCAGTAAAATCCCACAGAGTAATGGTACGGCTTCCGACACAGTCACTGATGATGACCCACACCCAAAGAGCAATGATGCTAGACAATTCCAGGAACTTTTAAAAAGGATTGCTGGAAAGTTAGATGTGCTAGAGCAAACTGCTCCTAATTCTAAACATAAGCTTCTTAGAATCTTACAGTCCACCACCTCGTCCAGTCTGTTTGCCCATGGATGAGGAAGTTATGGAGCCAGCTAACCCCATATGGCAGGACCCAGCATCAGCACCACCCACTAACAGGAAAACTAATAAAAGATACTTCATCATACCAAACAACAATGAATTCCTTTTCTCCCACCCTCAGATGAATTCACTTGTCATTGATGCAGCAAACCGGCGACTTAAACAAACCCATAATAGATCGACTACATCTGACACATTGCAACTAAGGATAGCAAATTATACCACGCTCTTATCCAACTACGACAACAACAATTATTCGAAATTTGCAGACTTTATTAGTTTTATTCCTGATGATGGAAAGGACCATTTTAATTCTATTCTGCAGGAAGGCTTCTTGATATCAAGGACGGCTCTTTGGGCTGCCTTGGACGTCACAGACACGGCAGCCTGGACCATCGGATCCGCAGTGGTCTTGCAAAGATCCTCTTGGCTACGCAGAGCTGCACTACCTAAATGGCTCCAAACCATCATTGAGGATCTTCCTTTCGACAGGAGTAAGCTGTTTGGGGAAAGAACGAACGAAATCATGCACTCATTAAAGGACTCAATGGCTGCTCTCCAAACATTAGGTATCTCTGCCCCTATGCCTAGAATCAGACACAACAGGTATAAATTTAATACTAACACCAGATACCCATATCATCAGCAAAGCAGGAGTTGATAGTTCCCGCTCAAGACCCAGACAGCCAAACTCAAGGTGCAGGCAGAGTGCCCAATCCTCTTCCAATACGCAGCCTCCAGTACCCGAACAGCAATTATGAGAGTTTTTTGTCGAGGGTTCGTCCAGCTTCATGCCTCACCTTGCAGTGTTACGACTAAAACACCTCTCCTCTTTAACAACAAGCTGTCACCATTCCTCCACCAATGGTCTTCCACCTAATCGGGCAAATGGGTGTTGGAGATAATTAACACAGGATAATTCCTTTCATATCTGCACCTATTTCCAAATTCTATTCCCCATCCCTTTTCAGGGATTCTTCTCATGTACAACTCCTACAGGACAAGATGTACACCCTTCTAAGCACTGGGGCAATGGAAGAGGGTCCCCACTTGCTTCAGGGGAAAGGGATTTAATTCCTGATATTTTCTAGCCCGAAAGAGGAGGGGGGTTGTAGGCCAATCTTAGACCACAGAGGCCTCAACAAATTTATTCGGATACAGAAATTTAAAATTGTAATGCTGCCCAATATTCTTCCTTCCCTAGAACACGACGATTGGCTGGCCTCAGATGCATACTTCCATATTTCTATCCACCCTGCATACAGGAAATTTCTCCGCTTTACCTTCTAAGACAGCCGCTATCAATTCTATGTACTCCCTTTTGGCATGTGCACGGCCCTGAGAGGTGTTTTTTTTTTTTCAAAGGTCATGGCAACAGTCGTAGTGTATTTACACAGACGGGATAACAACGTTCCCATATTTGGATGACTTCTTCCTAAAGGCATGAACATTCCCAGCTGCCCAAAAAGCAGTAAAATTCACGGAGGAACTGTTCCTCCCACTTGTACTGACAATCAATTAAAACAAATCCCTACTGTATCCTGCTCAAGAAATCCAGTTCACAGGAGCGAGAATTCACACTCCTTCCTGCAAAGCCATTCTCATGAACGACTGTCACATCTATACTAAACTTCATAAGAGACATACTCTCCTCTCCCATGGAGAGACATACGCTCCTCTCCCACTCGCATGTATGCAGCTCGTCGGTCACATGGCAGCAGCAACGTATCTGGTGTCTAATGCCAGACTTCATATGAGGCACCTGCAAATATGGTTTTTAAAAAACTTCACATCGCACAGGCACTTAAAGCACCGTATCCTCTCTGTACCACAACCAGTAAAGGACACTCAGAGCTGGTGAGCTCATTCGGAGAACCTTCTGCAGGGTGTCCCATTCATCCATCAAACTACTGCCTTCCTACTGTCCACCAACTCCTCTCTTGTAGGATGGGGAACTCACCTGGGGGACTTAACGGTGCAAGGCAAGTGGTTGCACCATGAAAGACGTGTACATATAAAGCTTCTTGAGCTATGGGCAGTGAGAAATCCCTGTCAACGCTTCTTACATTATATAGCGGAAAAACCAGAAAGATACAGATGGACAATGTTGCATCGATGTATTACATCAGCCCTCAAGGGGGTGCTTGTTCCCAGTCCCTCTGTGCAGAGGCCCTGAAACTATGGGAGTGGTGCATACCTCATGCCATTCAATATCTGCAATTTACCTACTTGGCAGGAGCAACACGACTGCAGACAACTTGAGCAGAGATTTCGCAGAACCCCACAAATGGGAGATAAACAATACGGTTCTGACGGCCATGTTTCAACAATGGGGTCATCCAACGTTGGACCTGTTTGCGACACAGAGCAACAAAATATGTGATCTCTTTTGCTTGAGAGAGTCGTTGGGGCATGCATTCCTAGTGAAGTGGCATCACAGTCTTCTATATGCCTTTCCCCCAATTCCCATGATCCCTGGAACACTTCAGAAAATAAAACAGGGCAAGGCAACACTCGTGTCAATTGTTCCGGCTTGATGGAGGCAAACATGGTATTCCTCTCTTGTGCAAATGTCCATAGATGCACCAGTCACCCTTCCGCTCATTCCAAACCTTCTCTCTCAGAACAAAGGGAAAACCCAACATACTTACCTTGACAGACTCTACCTCACGGCCTGGCTCCTCGATGGCTCGACAAAATTGAACAACAATGTTCAGACAGAGTGAAACAGGTTTTAATAAACAGTAGAAGACCTACAGTGAGAACTACGTACCTACAGAAATGTATGAGATTCACCATCTGTTGCCATCAGTGTTGCCTTGGCCCACAGTCCACTCCAATCCCGGAAGTCCTCGAATATGTTGTGGATCTGAAAGAAAAAGATTTAGCAACAAATACATCAAAGTTCATTTGGCAGCCATCTCGACTTTCCATGACTCCATGGATAATTCCTCTTTATTTTCTCATCACACTATAAAGCGGTTCATGGATGGCATTCAGAATAGTTACCCAGACGTTAGACCCCGCTGCCTCCGTGGAACTTATCTAGTCTTGAGGTCACTCACTAGGCCACCCTTTGAACCATTGGCAAGATGTTCATTACTTCATATGTCAATAAAAGTCTCATTTTTGGTGGCGATAACATCAGCTAGGCATGTGGGCAAAACTGCAGCACTAGTGACCTCCCCCCCCCATCCCCTTCACCATCTTCATGAAGGACAAGGTTTCTCTTGAGCCTCATCCCAACTTTCTGCCAAAAGTCTCCTTGGCTTTTCACATCAACCAGATGCTCCACCTACCAGTCTTCTGCCCAAAGCCTCATACAACCCCTACTGAAACGACTTTGCATACCCTTGACGTCAAACGAATGATCGCATTTTATACAGACAGAACAAAGGCCTTCTGCAAAATGCCAAGGCTATTTGTCTCCATTGCGGAATGATCCAAGGAAAATCCAATATCTAATCAAAGACTTTCCAAGTGGATTTCTTTGTGCATCTGTATTGCCTACAAGAAACGCAGATCCGAACCACCACACTCAATCAGAGCTCACTCTGCCAGATCAATCTCCAGTTCCATGGCATTTCTCCATAATGTCCCAGTAATGGATACTTGTAGGGCAGCTACTTGAGCATTGGCTGATATTTTCATAAAACACTATGCAATTGACACAGATGCCTACTTTTGGATGCATCCTTAGGATTTGCAGTACTCAATGCAGCTAAATGAGAACTCCTGAAGTCCCCTTTACCAAATAAGGTACTGTTTGTCAGTCACTTACAGTGGAGCAGGGGGGACACTGCTTGAAGAAGAAAAGTGTGAGTAACCTCCATGTGTAGTAGCCACGGCTCTTTTGAGAGGTGTGTCCCTGCACTGCTCCACTCCCCCCCCCTCCCCCCGCCTCCCCTGTACTTTGGAGTACTCCCTCAATCTGTGCTCCATGGTAGAGAAGGAACAGTCGGGTTTTGTGGGGGGGGGGGCTGGCGTTCCAAACACAACAAAGCCGCGGGGGGCTCCTTGGGCGGGGGTGGGCCCCCCCCCCCCCCGGGCTCTGCTGAAAAGGTCTCCTATGCTAGGTGCATGCACAGCCGCACACCTATAGCGGAGCAGTGTGGGGACACGCATCTTGACGAACCATGGGTACTGCACAAGGGTGAGTAACCTCAATTTTCAGAAAGTGATCCCTAGCACATGCCAAGAACTAACTGGACATTTTGGCTATGTCTACATCTAACTACTTAGTTCAGACTTGCTTTGTCCAAACTAAGCAGTCTGAAGATAGTTTGAACTAACTTTTTAGTTCAGACTAAAAATGCACAATTAATTCAAACTAACCACTAGTTTGAACTTGTTTAGTTTGAATTAGCATGACTACATCATGCTAGTTCAAACTAATTTGAAATAAGTTAGCTTAGTTCAAACTAAATTATTTTAGTTTGAACTAGGCAAAGCCTAATGTAAATGGGGATCATATTAGTCCAGATTAAGATTGCTTACTTCAGACTAATTTGCTAGTGTAGACATAGCCATTGTTTGTTTTTGCTCTATTACTTTTTCCAACAAATGCCTGGGTAGTTAAAGCTCCTCACTTCTTATGTATACTGTTGTTTTTAGAAATTTCTGTTGTTTGTGGTAGAAATGCCTCGTATATCATCTCTTCTTGATTTGGTGGCTTATAATAGACTTCCTGCCATCATATCATCATCCATATATTTTTCTCCTTTTGTCCTTAACTAGAGACTTTCAATTGGTCTGACTTTTGTCTCTTTCAGGATCTTGGAACACATGTATACATTCTTGATGTACAATGTAATACCACCTCTCTGTTTTCACTGCATACTGTTTCTAGCTATAACTCTGTCCTCCAGTAATCCAGTCATGGTATTAATCCCACCAAGTCACTATGCTGCCAGTTAAGTTGTAATTTAGCACATATACTTATATTTCCAATTCTTCCTGTTGATTGCCCCACTTTTTACACTTGTGTATAGATACAAGATGTTAATCAGATTCTCAGCTTGATTTCTTCCTTGTTGCTTCTGTGACTCTACTGTAATTTTGTTTCTCATCCCTCCCTCCCCCATGTGCCTTCCCAATTGGTAGCCCTCTGTTAAGGCTGCCTTTTTTTATACTGACCTGTAGGCTTCTGTCACCTGTTCACTTTGAACCTAGTTTTAAAGCACTCCTCATTAGATCAGCAAGTTGGTGCTTGAAGAGGCTCTTCCCCTTTTTTGATAAGATGGATCTCTTTTCTACCAGCAGTCGTCCTACCTGGAACAACATCCATGGTCATGGATGCCTCCTGGTGCACAGATGGTGTCAATGTGCATTTGTCTCCAGGCTATGTGTATCCCTACCTGTACTCTACCCTTAACCATGAAAATAGATGAGAACTCCAACCTTCTCCCTCACTTCCAGGGCCCTGTAGTAATAGCTGATCTGTCGAGGGTCAGACCTTGTAATACCATTTATGCCCATGTGGATGAGTAGGATGTGGTAGCAGTCGAAGTTAATCAACAGCTATAAGAAGCGCTCTAGAGCGGTGGTCTTCAAATATTTTTCTCAGGACCCAGTTGAAAAAAAAGAAAATTTATGCCTGTGACCCAAAAATTACATCTTTAAGCAATGCATTCCAGTCTCTTGGTGGTGGCAGCAGGGGGTGCCATGACCATAGTACCTGAGGGTCCATGACCCGATACTGTGTGCTGACACAGTTTGCAAACCACTACTCTGGAGATACCATCTGGCTAATTCCCATAGTCTGCCACTACCTTTATGTTGCCAGCCGCTTGGAGTCTGCATGCTTGTTAATCTAGGGCTCTATACAAAGCTGGAATGGGTGACACAACACATCTCCGTCAGCTGTGTGTAATCAGTTGCCTGTTCCCAAAAAATTACTGCTCTCACTTCAAAGAGCCCACATAGAAAGTGGGGGCTAACGCACTTTGTCTGCGGAAGGTTGTCCTGCAGTTATCAGCAAGCAAGCCTGGACTTCAATACATAGCAACCAACCCAGAGGCCTACCAGACTCAACAGTAGGTTCCCAGTACAGAAAGTGCTCCTCTTTTTTTGTCCCAAAAGTTAAACAGGAGCAGTAAGAGAGTTTCCCGCAGATACTCACTAGCTGGCTAACTTTGGTAGTCTCCCTTTGTTTTACCAGCCATGTGTTTCAAGTAGGCGAGTGGTGGTTGTTATTGAAGTATAAAACAAAGTGAAAAAACCCAATTGGGTAAAATAAGCTATTATATAAAATTACTGTGTAAAATATACAAAAATCCACTACATTGATTATTGTAATAGCCTGCTGATTTTCCTTAAAATCCTAGAGAAGCCACTGGAGAATTTGGCAAAACATTTTGAAAGTTTCCAGTGCTCCAGTGGTGATTAATCTGCTCTAATTAGTAGAGAAAATGATCCTTGTGCATTTAGTATTTATTTTTGAGGAGATGATGAGGAACCAGTGGTTGCTCTGTAATGAAGTACTGGAAGTGTTCAAAATGTTTCATTTTTTCTTTCTAGAATCTCAAGAAGAAGATGGAGATATAGAAGTAGAAGAGGCAGAAGGAGAAGAAAATGATCGACCTTATAACTTACGACAAAGAAAAACTGTAGAAAGGTACCAGGCGCCTCCTATAGGTAAGGAATCAGGACCATAGCTTACTTTTCTGCTCATGCTGACTATAATGTCTCTCCTGCTGTTTGATAGAACTCAAATACCATATTTTTTTCCTCTGAGTATTGTAGCAGTTTTGGCTTGTTTTCTCTGGATTATGTTGCCTGGTTATTAAATGTTGTCTGGTTATTAAAGTATGCAGCTGGACATCAGGAACTTAAGGTTTTTATTCCAGGGTCTGCCACCAGTTTAAAGCACTTGCTAAAGATCACATACTTCTGCTTTACTGTGTTGCGTTGGTTGGAGCTGTGGGTAAGGAGAGAGAAGTTGGGCAATTGCTCTTCATTCTTAAGATCATCTTTGCAGAGTTCCACATGGTTCCATCTGGCTTCCCTTTTTGTTCAATATGTGTATGGGGTACGTGAGAACACAAATGAAGTATGGATTGTGGTATATTCGGAATGGTGGTGTTAGCAACTCTATTACAATTTCATCTGACCTAGTGCTATTGTCTGCTTGTCTGGGGTAGATGGGAACTTAAATGAGAGCTAACTGTCTGAAGCTCAATCCGTATAAGGAGATGGGGATCCCGGTAGATTGGGAGAATCAGAATGAAAGATACGGTGATTGCTCTTCTTATGGAGTTTGTGTGCTCCCCATTCATAACTATGATGCAATCTGGAGATCGTGTTTATGAATTTATCACAAGCAGCATTCGTTAGATAGCAATTTTTCAGTCTTTGCCTACTTAAGAGACTATGGTGATTTCTTTTGGCTGTAGACCTTCCTGTTTTTGTGCATATGTGACTTTAAAATGAAATTATCACAATGCACTGCACATAGGCTGCCCCTTAAAAACACAGAGACTGAGGCGGTTGCAGAGTGTATTGGCATGAATCATACCCATTTAAAGAAAACTCTTCTCTGTTTCTGTTACACTGTGTCAGCTGTAATCAGTTGAGAAGTTTGAATGGAGATTGAGCTGATAGTGGAGGCCCCTTCTGGAGGCCACTCCGTCGTCTTCCATTACATCCCTTGATCTGAAAAATTGCTGCCAGCATGCTGTCAAGCTCCTCTTTATATGGCACAGAGGATCATAATAAAAGATGACTACAGAAATAAGTGGGTTGTTTTGTTTTGTTTTTTTTTATTTGAGTCAATTAAGTCATGTGGCTACCCTCAGTTGTATATGGTGTTTCAGGCCTTTTACCTTTTTCTGCTCAGTTCCAGCTCATCAAAAAAAGAGAGAAAATGCCCTGTTTGATATTCACAGATCTCCTGCAAGAAGAAGCCATATCAGGTAAACATCACAAGTTCTTGTAAATAGAAGATATGGGTGTTTCTGCCAAATATTTTGTCAGCTATTTATTTTGAAACTTTCTGTCTCTGGCTGATACTTATTAAACTCAGAATCAGAAATAGGCCCCTTATCCTACACAGTTTCTATTAGATAGACTGTGTTCACTTAAAACTTACTTAAGATCAAAGAAGCTCAGTGCAGGTTTGGGGCTTCAGTATTTTTTTAAAGGTATTCTATTTCTAATCTGTGATTTCTTTGTATGATCTGACAATGAATGGAGACAAATTTAGCTGAATTTTTCTATGATTAATAAAAGGAAATCAGTAGAATGACATCAGTGTCTTATATGGTAAAACAAATGAGTCCTGTGGCACTTGGACTAGTTAACATGAAAAATAGGGTGAAGCAGACTAGTGTGAAATAAAACTTTTAATTGTATTCATATATAGGAACATAAGAATTACCATACTGGAACACACACAAGGTCTAATCTAGTTTAAAAGTCTGTCTGACAGCAGCTAGCACCAGATGCTTCAGAGGAAGCCGTAAAAACATGCAGAAGTTAGGTACGTGGATAACCTGCCCTCAACATGTACTATTAAGCCCTGATGCACAGTGTTTAATTTCCCTTCCAAGATTAACATGTCCAGATATTCTCAATAGCCTTGTAAGTATTTATTCCCCTATTGAATCTTAAGTTCTTGACATCAGCTTTTTGAGGCAATGAATTCCCTGGCGTGATCACATGAATGTAATGGCCTTGGATTCTGCCTTGGGATCAAATTCTGTTTAGGAAACAAATGAAAATAAATGTCATAGTTGCATCATAATGCCAAGTAGAAGAGCTGTATGACCAACAACCTGCTCAGGAGAGCTCCAAGAAAGGACTAGCATGTGTGATGCAGGTTCTTTCGAAGAGCTGTGTACTTTTATATGACAATAGTTTTTAATCATTGGTATATTAGGGAATGTCTACATGTCCTAAAGAAAACAAGAAAGCGATAATGTTTTATGTTCTGTTCTAGCTGAAATTCCTTTCAAGCAGAGTTGATCAAAAGCTAATTAAACAAAGACTAGTTTTTAAAATTTTCTTTCTTTTTATGACCTTCCTATTGCCTGGTAAAGCTGTGGTATAGTAAGTTGGGCTACAAAGCTTTCGAGCAATTTTTTTTTTTTGTAAACTTAAGGCACACAATTAGAACCTCACCGTCATCTTGGAGGGCTTGCTTGTGTCCATTTTACCTGTAGTAGTGTGCATGTCTTTGTGCATGGTTACCAGAAACTTTTCCTCCCAAGCAGTAGCCACAAGGCTGTCTCCGGTGCACCTTGGAGTCCTATGCCGTGGTGTATCAGGAGACATTGGAGCTCAGCCTGCTCAATTCCTTCTTTCTGCCTGTGACAGTTACTGGAACTTTGCTGCCACCTCTGCTGTTTCTTCAGTGTTAGATTCCCTTCCCTCTAGCATTTAGCAGTAGTTAAGTGTTATCAGTTGTTAAATGGTTTCCCTTTGTTAGTTTAGAGTAGTAAGTATTAAGTAGTTCTTAGAGCCCTAGGGCACAACACTCAGATCTCCAGGTTTTAAATCCTGCTTCTCTTGCAGGAGAGCTTTCCCCCTCAATCCCCATGAGAGTTGTTTGAAGTGCCTGGGAGAATCACACAGAAAGGACAAGTGTAAGAGCTGCAAAAGCTTCAAACTCCATGTGCAAAAAGAGAGGGAGTTTTGCCTAAAGGCTCTTCTGATGGAAGCCGCTCTAACCCCCGCGCAGGTTTCAGTGCAAACACCCGCACTGGGCTCAACATAAGTGCATTTGACACTGGCTCCGGCCTCTACACCTGCTGCTGTGAGAAGCCCTAGACATCATAGTGCATCACCAGCAAGGCTGAAGAAATGCTGGCATGGGTGTAGTAGTCCCCCCCCCCCCACTCCCCCTTTCAGACCATGCTGGGGTTAAGCTCCGCGTCTAAAATTCAACATGGAACTTCATGGCTCCCAGTACCATTAACTCCGGAGACACTCCAGACAGCAAGGGCTCTTATGTTGGTGCCTTCTCCTCCTGCCAGCACAGTTGCAGCCCTAGTCTGCAGGGGCAAGCTTATGTTGGGACCACCAGATTTTTCTACAACATCAAGACTTGGAGTCAGTCTCCTGTACTGTAGAGCATAGCTCCAGACGGCACCACTTGGTCACCGAATGGTGAAAGTCCCCGGACACTGTGATTCCGCAGAATCGTACTAGCTGTGCCCCTCAGCACAAGATGCCTTCTCCCACCTCTGGTGCCAGGGCCGGTGACTGTAGCCAACAGGTCTTGGGCTCAAAAGGGCTAACCCCAGAACAGCCTGAACGACTTTCCATGTCTCTGGATATAATGTTGTCACCTTCCCAAGCACACAGTAGAGCACTATTGCCGAAAAGGGCTTCAGAACCCCAGAAGAGGAAGAGAAGATCTTCGGTTCCACAGCATCGTTCTTCTTCCAGCCCAGATACTTGGTTCCACAAACAGCACTGTGCCAGGCATCGGAGACACAGCTCCACCTCGTCTTTCTTGGGGGACAGCTTCTCTTCTAGTTTGGATACCCACTGTCACTGCAACAGGAGATGGCGTGCAGATGAATCCTCTTCATTTTCTTCAGAGGACATGCTGAAAGCCAAACACACCCAAAGGGGTCTTGACCCAGCCATGTTACATCTTCTGGCTTGGGCTCAGGGTCAGTGGCCATATTGGGGTACATGGTGTTTCTCTGTGGCCCCAGCACCATAGTCTTCTCTCTCAGCAAGAGTACAGTCAGCCCCACCAGCCTTGGAGGTGAACTCAGAGCCACAGGAAGGTACCTCAAAAGGACCTGCTTCCTCATCAGAGGAACCTCTGAGGTCTCAACCACTGCAGCAATCTTCATCTTCATCCCTGATGAGGCTATTGGGCAGGCCGTTTCGGCTCCACTAGATGACTTCAAGGCTTCTCAGGAACTGTTGAGAAGGGTAGCTTCTAACCTAGTTATGGAAGCACGAGAACTCAAAGAAGCTACAGGTAGCCTGTTTCATGTACTAACAATGGCAGCCCCGTCTGGAATAGCCCTCCCTGTTCATGGAGGTGTCTTCAAAATCGTGAAATCCTTGGATCAGATCCCTTCATCTGTAACCCCAATCAGTATCAAAGTCTGCAGAAAAAAAGTTGAGTACCTGCAAAGGACTTTGAGTATCTCTTTAATCATCCTGCCCTGGACACTTCGGTTGTAGACTAGAGGTGGCTAATTAAAGATACAGACATGGCCAGGCAAGGTCTGTGCCAAAGAATAAAGACCACAAAAAGGTTAGATCCTTTTTGGTAGGATGTTTATTTGACAGCCAGTTTGCACTTTCATATTGCAAACCACCAGGCCCTGCTGTGCATATACAACTATAATTTTTGAAACTCACTCCATTGTTTTGGAGAGAGGCTGCCATAAGAACAGGGTGCTAACTTCCTCACCATCTTCAACAAAGGTATGGTGGTGGCCAGGGCAATCTTGCAAACTGCATATGGTTCTGCAGATACCTCGGGATGCTCAATGGCCTGAGCAATATGGATGCACCGTTGTTCCTGGTTACAGGCTTTGGGACTTTTGTAGGAAGTTCAACAGGCAATTCAGGCTCGACTGTTTTAAAGGCTCAGCATTATTGTTCTGCCAAAACAGATGAAAAGCTACATGGTCTAAAAGACTCCAGGAGCACACTTAGGTTTCTTGGTCTCTATAATCTGCCCCAAAATCACCGTCTATTCTGGCAACCTCTTGTGGCGCTGCAGCCCCAATATTGACCTCAGACCAGGGAGAACCTTCATATAGACAGAGAGAGTGAGAACTTCAAGTAGATGCTGCTTGAGCATGAGCACTGATGCTGTCGCGCAGCACCAAAATCGTTGTAGGTGGTCAAACAATAGACCCTCCTTTTGAGGGTTAGATTGAGGACCCCAAACAAGTTCCCACAGGGGATTCTTCCCTTCTCTCTTTCAGCCACTTAGCCTCTTCCTTTTGGAGTGGGCTTATGTAACTACAGACTGTTTTGGGTCCTAAATACCATCTTCTGAGGTTACTCCATCCAATTTTGTTTGCCTCCTCTCCTTCCCTCCCTTCCCATCCCACTTCAAGGGCCCCTCGCGTGAACAAACGCTTCTCAGAGATGTTCAGTCTTTACTGTCTCAGGGGGCAGTGGTCCCAGTTCCATGTCAAGACCAGAGAAGCGTTTTCTACTCCTGCTACTTCTAAGTCCCAAAACCCAAAGACCTATCCTGGATCTTTGCTTCCTCAGCAAATTCCTAACCAAGAGAAAATTCAGGATGGTGTTATTGGCTTCCATTATTCCCTCCCTGGACCCGGTGGACTGAAGGATGAATATTTCCACATTTCCATCGCCTGCGCTTCATGATATGCTTATGCTTCATAATAGCAGACAACCATTATCAATTTACAGCTCTGCCCCTTGGCCTGTCTTCAGCCCTAGGAGTCTTTATGAAATGTGTATGCTATGGGGACAGCTCACCTTCATTGAAGGGGCATCCATCTATATCTGTAATTAGATGATTGGCTCATAAGATGCAAACCCTGAAATCGGGTTGCTTCCAATGTTCCTGTAATACTTGACACCTGCAAAACATTAGGCCTGTTGGTGAACCTTCAGAAGTTCAAGCTCATTCCTGAACTCCATCCATTGGACATTGGAGCAACAGTGGACTCCTGGCAGGCCTGGGCATTCATGCCCCAAGCCTGGTTTGCAGTGTTAACAGACCTGGTACACAAACTGGCTGAGTCTGACGATTACAGCAGAATTCACCTGTGTGGTAAGACCACCGCAAACATAGCGAGCATCAGTTTACTTCCTGACTCTGCACCACTTGAACAAGGCCATTTTCATCTGGCCTCAGATCCTACACAAGAGAGACTGGTGGTAAGACCCAACACTGGTCTGGAGGGAGTACCTTTCTGGGATGAGACTCCATCAATGACGCTTATAATAGATACCTCAGACTGGGGAGCGTACTTCTGCATGTCAGCAAGAACTCGAGGCATGTGGACTCTGCAAGACAGAAACTTTAAAGAGCTTTGAGAGAGTCATCTAACCTGCAAAATATTTCTCCACAGCATTGCAGGGAAAGTAGTACATGTGCTGACAGACAACACCACAGCCATGTACTATATAAACAAATGGGGGGGGGGCACTTGCTCTTCCATTCACCCTGTTATGGGCTCTGGCTATAGCCCACTGTTTTTACCTCCAAAGCTGCTCACTTACCTGGGGTCAGGAACATAGAGGTGGATCACCTTGGAGAAGAGTATTCTTGCATCACTACGACTGGTCGCTCCACCAGAAAGCGCATCTGAGATCTTCCAGAGATGGAGCTATCCCCAGATTGACCTGTTTTTCCTCTCATTGGAACAAGAAGTGCACCCAGTTCTGCTCCCTTCAGGGACTAGAACTGGGTGCTCTCTCTGATACTTCTATCCTTTCATGGTCAGGCCCTCTGCTGTATGCCTTTCCACCAATTCCTTTAATTTTCAGAGTAATCCTGAAAATCAAAAAGGCAGGGTGAATGTTGTATTTATTGCACCAGCATGGCCTTGCCAATGTTGGTTCACAACTCCCCTGAATCTGACCATTGCTTCCTGCTGTGGGAGCTCCCAGCTGCCCAGATCTCCTGTCACAAGACTCAGGCAGACTGTTGCATCCAGGCCGAGTGTCCCTGTACCTCACACCATGGAACTCACCTGCAGATAGAATGGACATGAGCAAAGTCTTGAAAAGGGAAAGACAGTTTCTTACCTGTAACTATCATTCTTTGAGGTGAGTTGCTCGTGTTCATTCCAATCTCGCCTGCCATCCCCACTTTTGGAGTTAGAGGAAAGAAGGGACTCAGTGGGCTGAGCTCTGGTGTCCACTGATATACATGGCACTCCAGGGGGCACTGGAAGCAGCCCTATGGCTACTGCTTGGGGGGAAAAAGTTTCCAGTAACTGTGCACGGAGACATGCACACACCTACAGATAGAATGGACATAAGCAACTAATCTCGAAGAACGAGTTACAGGAAAGAAACCATCTTTTTAGAATCTGTAAAAATGAGCTTTCTACTAATTTAAAACAATTAATAGAATATTTTATTAATCAGATCTCGTGTTGTTTTTACTGAAATGTGATATCATGATCACGTTCTGCCTTTTGAAATTGAGCAGAAACTGAATGTAAACCACACTGATATGGGCTGTTTTTTCTTTTTATTGTTCAGGCTTACAGAAGAAAAGAGTATGAATGTGGAAAAGAAATAGATGATGGTTAAAATTCTTTCATTTTAGTAATTTATAATGATCATTATATGGGTATTCCTCCCCCCTTTTTAGAACCAGGTATTTAGAAACCAATTTTTATATAGTGTCGCCCAAGTTTTTTTTTTTTTTTTATCTCTACAAACAAAAAGTTGATAGTGTTTTTTTTGAATTGAAGCTCTTTTTCAAGTAGCGTCCCTATGGGTGCTCCACTCTGAGTGCTGGCTCCCCTTGTGGCTCTGGTTGGAGATTTCTCTTACCAGTGTCTGTTTGGCCTACATAGGTATTTTAGTCAGCCCCATGCCATTGTAGTGTAGCAGTATAGTGTGTGGTCAATTACCTTCTAGGCCCTCCAAACTGCCTCAGCTTCAGAGTGAGTTCTGGCTGCTGTCTCCTTTGAGATTTCCTCAAGTACGTCCTCATTTCTTAGGTAGGTAGTTTAAGATCTTAGTATTAGTCTAATTATTTATAAGAAGTACTAGTTTTAGCTTCCCAGTTTTAAAAATAAAAAAGTTCTCTATTATATTTAGATACCAGTTAGTAGTTCTTGTTTGTTGGGATGTTGTTATGCTTGGTTCTCCTGGATTGAAATGTTGCCTGTTGTGCCAGGCAGGGGAGTGATCCCATAAACTATAGGCTCTTCCATTGTCTTTAGGAAATGCATGTTTGTCTGGCACTGAAATGCAGTGTCAGGAAAAACAGGGAGGTGAAACTTTTGTCTCCTTATGATAGAGAGCTATCTATTCCTGGCTTTCGGCTCAGGCTAGGGGATCCCATCTGTATAGTGGTTTCTGAGAAAATTTGCTGTCTCCATGGTATCAGAGACACATTTTGCCAGGACAGTGAAAGGACTCCTCTCATAAGTCATCCATGGGCTATGCCCTGGGCTCACTAAATAGGGAATCTTCCTCTGAAAAGGTGAGGTGGTGTGTGTCTTCAGCTTCTCTGGCACCATCTACTCCATCATCAGCTGTCTGAGGCTTCTGGTTCGTCACATACCTGAGGCACCAATATGCAGAAAGACAGCAGAACTTCAGGCCCGGCGAATTCAAGACTGCTTTAGAAACCAAAGTGACAAGAAGAACTCTTCCTCTGCTTCTTCAGTATTAAGCAACTCAAATCTGACTCCAATCGTACTTTCCTGGGAGCATCCAAAACCCATGGTACTTCTAGGCTATGTCTCCACTAGCCAATTAGTCTGGACTAAGCAAGCTTAGTCTAGAATAATTCAGTCCATGCCTACACTAGGCTTTGCCTAGTTCAAACTAAGGTATTTTAAAAAGCAAAGCTTAGTCCGAACTAATAAGTTCACCTGGTTAGTCTGGACTAATTGCATTGTAGAGAGAGAGTTTGGCTTAATTCAAAGTAAAGATGTTTGAACTAAGTTAGTAGGTTGAGCTGACTGTGCAAACTAATTTGGTGGACACACAGTTAGTTTGAATTAACCCGTGGGTTAGTTTGAAATAAGGAAGTCCAAACTAAGGCTTTTACTGTGGACATAGCCTTAGTGACCTCAGCCACCATCAACTCGATGCAAACCACAGACTGGGTACCATGACACAGTGGGTACCACAGGAGTTTCATGTTTCCTGGGACCTGACTGTTATCTGAGATGCCTGATTCTCTGCTGCTCCGCTCCGGTGTGCTGTTAGTACCAAGAACATCTAGATTGTCTGAAGGTCATCTGGTACCAGTGGTTTCACCTCAGATCTTTCCAGGTACTACATCATTCAAGAGTGAGCTTTAGGAAAAGGATGATGATGAAGACCTTGCCTCTGTCTCGGATATTAATTCAGTGTTCTGCTATTCACTCTGATAGAGGCCCCCTTCTAGAAGTCCCTGCAACAAGAGTGCAGCCAACATCTTGCTGGTCTGAACAGCTGTGGTTGTCACCTCCTTGTTTTTGCTGCACTTCCTTGTCATATTGGGACCCAGGGTGACTATCACTGACAATTCGGCAGGGTGTTGAGCATTGCTGCTTTCAAAGAGAGTTACCTTGTGTCATCTACTCTGTCCAGGAGACTTGACCCTCAAGAGAGAGCCTTTGAGGTCATGATGCTACCACAGCTCATCTTCATCTCTGGATGAAGCAGTTGTGACTCCTTTTGTCCTTGACAGATGATGTTTAAGAAATTCCAAGTGCCAAAGGGGTAGCTGTGTTAAATCAAGAAATTCCAGGCTCTGGTCAAGAGAATTGCTGACTCCTTGCAATTTTCCTATCAAGGAGGCTAAGGGAACTCAGCTTATGCTTCTTCATAGTCTCCATTTACCCACATCTGCCCACTTAGCTTTGCTTGTTAACAAAGATTTTTCTGAACCTGGTGAAGATAATCTGGCAAATTCCAGCTACTGTCCTGCCTACCTGCAAAAGAGATGATGATAAATATTGTGTCCCAGTGCAGGACCTGGCACTTTTATTTTCTCATCCTTCTGCAACTCCTTGGTAATCAGTGGGTTAATGAACATGGAAGGAAGCACTAGGCTAAAACCATGCCTCATGAAAAAGACCAAAAACATCTATTCCTCTTGAGAAAGAAATTTTATCCCTCAGCCTCCTTATAATTTAGAATTCTAATTACTGGGTGCTAAATTACCAGGCAAAATACAATCATAAGTTATATCCAACTGAAATCTTTTGTTGATCATCTACCAGCAGAGAAGGGGGATCAACTTCAGGCAGTTACTGTGGAGGACTACCTACTTATTCGAACATCTCCACAAGCCACATTCGATGCCACTGATACTGCTGCCCGTTCAGTTGGTACAGTGGTGGTTTGTAAAGAGCTTCCTGGCCTAAACTTTCCAGATTTCCAGAAGAGATTCAGAATATGATGGAGGGCCTTCTTTTTGATGGGTCTAAGATGTTTGTATGAACAAATCTCTGTGAACATTAAAGGACTTTAGGGCTACTTTACACTGCCTTGGTATTTATACATCTACCTACAACAGAAAGCTCAGCAAGTCCCAGATGACTCTGAGATCGTATCTTGTTAAGTTCTTTATCTCTTTGGAATCCACATGAATAGCATCGAGGGAGAGATTCCATTGGAGTAAGCCATCCACTTCTCAGCCTCCCATGTCTCATCCTTCCACCTCTAAGCAGCAATTTTGAAAGGCTGGCTGATGGCCTGGATTACCATCCTCCTCAGCTTTACCAGGTCACCTGCCTTCCTCCCTTCGTTGACCACCTTCAGGAGGGTTTGGGAATCAGTGACTACAGAAAAGTAGATTTTTTTTTTTTTTTTTTGGAGACTGTCTGCACAGGATACATCATCCGCTTTACTATGCTTCCACCAGCAACCCCCTCTTCAGGAGCCCCCCTCATGAGAGCTTGCTTCATCAAGAAATACTCTCCCTTACTCTTAGCAACTATAGAACCAATCCCTGTGCAGCACAGGGGAAGGGATTTTAGTCAAGGCATTTCCTGCTACCAAAGCAGACTGGAGCTTGAAGACCTGCCCTAGATTTGAGGCTACTCAACACCTATGTGAAAGAAATTCAAACCTGTGTGAAACTCAATACCTGTGTGAAGGCACAAGAATTTTAAATGGTGACACTTGTGGTGGTGATTCTGTCGCTAGTGCAAAGGGGATTGATTCTTAACCTTCAGCCTTCAAGACAGACTTCCATATTGTGATCCACCTTTCCCATAAACAATTTAATGTCACTCGTGGATTGGTAAAATAGTTTTATCACGGAGTCAGAGACAGTCCCCTTAAACTTACCAGTCTACCTTGCCACTCAGACAAACTGGAGTTGATGGCAAAAGCTTACTCAAACCAAAAATCACACCACCAGTCCAAAATCACAACAGAATCCTCACTCCTAAGAGAGCAGTTGCTTACCACAGATCATTTGGTACTCCAGACCTTAGAGAGAGGATAATGTGGCAATGAATTCTACAGTAAACTAACTGAAGATTTATTATCTAGGGAAAGAGTTAAGAGATTAGAGCAGGTAAAAATACATACATAGATGAGTCACCATTTGGAATTACAAATTGTAGGTGAAGATTTAATAAACTCCAGTTCTCCCAAAAGTCTTTCCAGAGTGCCCTGATTATCTCAGGGGATCTCTGCTTTGCAGCTGGTACACTTCTCTGTAAGAGGCCAAAGAGTACAGAGATGAAGGATCTTTCCTTGAATCTGTATTTGCAGTTTCTTCTTACAGAAAATAAGCTAACAGTATAGCTACCAATGTGGGTTTTTTCCTTTGATGGTGATTCAAGAATGCACTTTGAGTGTTTGACCTCCAGTCATCACAAACAATGGCCACTTGCTTTGGAATTAGGACTTTTTTTCTTAGTCCTTCATTAGCATTCCCTAAGTCATCTTTGGGCTATTTAGTTATAAGAGTATACAAAGTATAAATATTTGCTGCTGCTATATTATAATATGATATAGATAAGTGAAAGCAATTCATGTAACATCTCATTACCTTTAACAGTCACTTTGATCTATACAAATAGGCCTGAATATGCTCTGGACTGACTTAATCTGTCAATGTCACTCTAACATTTCACGGTTGGACAGGACCACTTTCAATACTGACTGGACCTCTTCAGCCTGTCATCTATCCAGAGGTTCTTTTCAAAGTCGCATCAAAAGTGGCAGCACAGCACCCTAGCAAAGATATTTTAGTATGTGGCTGATGTGGCTGCTTGACGGATTCTTGCTAGAACTGATGCCTTGGGCAGCTTCCGAGGAGATAGATCTCCTCTTCTTTATATTAGGCCTGAGGTTGAACATTCAATAATCCACTTTAACCCCTGTACAGAATTTAAAATTCAGAGGGGCACATCTTGATTCGGTAGCAGCAAGACCATACCTTCCTCAACTTCATCTCAAAACATGGTTGGTTGATGCTTAACTGCATTAGAGTTAGACTGCTCAGAGGCAGTAAAAGGAGTACTGTCACACAGCAGGAAACAGTTCACTTGCTATACATACTATCAAAAATGTACAAGATTTATCTAGTTGATGAGCTCCATAAGAATCCATCTGGGAGCCATCATGGCTTTGCTGCTCCCCTCGCCCCCCAGAGACACGGTATGTTTCTGATGATGCCAGCGCCGGTGAGATGCTTCAGGACTTGGAAATCTTTGCTAGTCCAACGACCTTCTCTTGTTTGAACCTGTCTGGTTCATAAATGTGTCATGAGACCACCATTTGAACCAATCACTACCTGCTCAGTGATCCAGTCATCAGTGAGGATGGCATTCCTGATAGTTGTCACATAGGTGCAATAGGTTGGGAAAATGTGATTGATGATAGTATGTCCTTTTTTACACTTTTTTTTTTTTTTTTTTAAGGATAAGGTCATATTGCAATACTACTCAAAATTTTTACCTAAGTTTCTTCTGATTTTTCTTATTAACTAACCCATTCACTTTCCAGTTTTCTGCATCAAATGGCATTGACATAAGACTGTTTGGGGTAGAAATGCTGCATGCTCTTAACATCAGAAGAGCCCTGGCCTTCTTTCTGGCTAGGACAAAACCATTCAGGAAGACTGTCTTAGCAGATAGGTCAAAGGGTCAGCAATCTCTAATAAAAGACTTTTCAAGTGGATATCATCTGCATGGATTCTTGCTACAAATCCTGAGATATTCAAACACCTTTGAATATACATATTCATTCTACAAAAGCCATTTCTACCTCTATGGCATCCTTCAAGGATGTGCCCGTTTTATCTGTGGCTGCTTACTTGGGCATCTATGCATATATTTGCTGAATACTATGGTGTAATTTGCAACTCTGCTGATTTATTGTGTTTGGCACTGGATTTGACACTGAAGCCTCCCCACCCAAAGGGGACTCCTTGGTAGCCACCTACAGTGGTTCTCCTGTTAGGGAGGCTACTCAAATACGAGATGGTTACTCACCTTTTGCAGTAACTGGTTCTTCAGGATATGTGTTCCTACAGGTACTCTACTACCCATCTTCCTTCCCCTCTGCTTCAGAGTTCTCTGCTATGGAACTTCATGATAGAAAAAGAGCTGAGGGTGTTTCAGCCATGCAGTCCTATAGAAAAACGTCATAGGGCACAAGGCCGACTACCAAGAATGCACAGGCCAAAAAGAAGCTGCTATGGGAAGTCTCCAATCAAAGGCACAGGGAGCGCTAGTGCACCTGGAGCTCCTGTAGGGATGCACATCTTGAAGAACCCCAGTTACTGCACAGGGTGAGAAACCATTTCTTTGGTTTACTTTCCTTATGTTTGTAAGTAAAAAGGGAGCTTGGAGTCATGATATGCTTTAAACCAAAGTCTGCTTTAAGACCCTTCTTGTTTCTCTGCTTCCAAACTGATGACAGGAATGCGAAAGACACTGATCACTGCCTCCCTGAAACTTTATCTGGTCTCTTTTTTTGCTCCTCCATTTTATGCTGTTCCTTGATGTTGTTGTTATGTCTTCCATAAAAACTCAATTTAGTGACATGCTTTCCTATCTAATTTCTATTGATGATCAGACTTTTGAACCTGGCTGACTTCATCTGTGTATCCGCTCGAACAGCTGAACAAATTCAGACTACCATATTCAAATCAGTGAGAATTATATCTCTGGCTATTTTGTCCAGCAACCAGATGCTTTTGTTACTTTGTGCAAATATAAACAAGAAAAAATTTTAGTAGCCTAAATCAAACTGTATTTATCTATTTTTATATATTTGTGTTTAGCATATAACACAACTCCATGTCCTTTCAAAGAGTCCCCAGATTACTATGCTATACTAAAATGAAGAGATGTTAACTGTATGGATTTTGAAAAGAAATCTGGACTGCACATTTTATTTTTCTTTACTTCCGAACTGCAAGGACGTTGCAAACTATTTCTAAGAACCCTTTACAGTTTAGTATGAAATGTGTTTAGAAAAAGAAACTGACTTATAAAAACTCTGTAATGGGAGGATAAAGGATTTAAATAGATGGTACACTCAATGTTTTTCTGGAAATGAGTGATGATGTCTTGAAAGATTTATAAGATGATGGGTCTTTTAGAAATCTTGAACTCTGGAAATGTTTGATACAGTAGCTCATTTTTCCATTTTGGTGATGTGGAATGAACCATATGTTCCTTAGGTCTTTCTGTGTTCTCTGAAATGTTCAAATTAGAATCAGACATTTGTAGACTGGTGTAAGAAGACAGATGTTTCCTCAGGCTGTTTTCATATGGAACAAGAAGTTGCTAAAAGGTCTCCTAGACTTGAACAGTGTTGCTACATATGTCCTTTTTATTTTGTTTTAACATAAGAATGAAATGCATCTTTAGCTGCGTGTTGTTTTGGTCTCTAAATAGGAGAAAGAAACACGCCATTCATAGCAGTGATACAACATCTTCAGATGAAGAACGTTTTGAAAGAAGAAAGTCCAAGAGTATGGCCAGAGCACGGAACAGGTATAAAAACGCTGAGTCTTTAAGAGGGCCACTTTATACAATGCTGTACCAAAGGTCTCCAGCGCCTGGGGGCAAGCCTACATTTGCATCCCTCTTGCAGGACAGGAGGTGTTCCAGTGCCTAGGGAGGGAGGAGAGACTTGTGGGGTGCAAATGCCAGTTTGGCTCTGCAGCACCTCCTCCACATGCTTGCCCAAGGTATGGTGTCCACCTTCCCTGATGCAGCCTGGCACTGGCTCTGATGGGTCAGCCTCACCACACCCCCTTAACAGGGGAAGTGGGGGTAGGGGAGAGCAAACAGGTGGTTTTTTCTGATGTGCAGGCAGGAGCACCCTGAGCACTTCCTGTGGCTCCCCAACCCCTGAGAAGGGCTGCAGTTATCTGCAGATCTAGCCTGGGTGGCCTCACCCCCCTTCTTGGCCACTGGTTCCCAGCCCCCCCCCCCCCCAGTATAACAGTGAGTTTATATTGGTCTGGCAGGAAAAAGCAGAATTCTGGTGTAATCTAGTAAATATGAAAAGTGATAGTTTGATTCCAGTGAGCTTTATTTTGAAAAATTACTACTTACCTATGAAACGTCAATGAGTTTAACTTGCAACAGAAGCAAAGAGAGGGGCTTGTTTTGGTTGTATATTTACATCTGTGTACTGAAGTCATATGAGAAGATAGTTATTAACAGTGCAGTTTGTAAAGTGAAGAAGAAAACCCAAATCAAATAAGTCTTTGTAAAACACATTTATCCAAATTTTGTATCTGTTAACATGGATTTTCGGTGAACATGTAAAGAAGAGTGATTATCCTGGTGTTTTCTTATTCTAGTTAGTTTTAATACAATAGTTCTTCCAACACCATCTCTCTCCTCCTTCCCATAATTGTAATACAGTGTGCACCCCAAAGATCAAAAACGGTTCAGATGTAGCTCATGGTCAGCAATTATCTGAGGTGTAAAAGGTACTGCAATGGTGATTTAACAAAGAAATTGACAAAATGAAGAACTTGTTAAATGGGGCTGAATGGGTCCTGTTACTAGAATGAGGCAGCTGTCTGGGACACCAAGACCCAGCAGAACCCTGTTAGTTGGTTATGCTTCTATAGGTTGTGTACCAGCAGGGGGAGTTCTGGGAGGTTTCTTAAAGCTCTCTCCAGCTGGAGCTGTCAAGCCTTTCTCATGTCATATTCTTCAGATTTCTGCTTGCGCTTTAGGTGGCCATTCCCCATCATTTCCAACTGGTCACTTTGCTCTTACCCAGTCTGACTGCTTCTCCTACCAATACGATACTCTCCCTCCCCACTTCCAGCCTCACCCTCCACATTCCTCTGCATCTTGTTTTTCCTCATTCACTCCCACTTGTCCCCTTTATCTTAAATTCCCTGTCCCCTCCCTTCCTCTCAGCACTGATCTATGTATAGCTCTTTTAATACGAGTGTAAACACCTATATATTAATATCACTGTACTGTTACTACAGGGTTGTACTGCTTTAGCCACATCAGTACAAAAGCTGCGTCATTAAAGCGCTTGGTCTCCATCTCATTTTCCTTCTTCTGACCCTCAACAGCTACTTCTCTCTAAAAACCATTTCCTTTCTCTCCCAACCAAAAGAAACCCAGAACAATTAAAAAGTCACAAACAAGTGAACAAAACCGTTAATATGCTTAAAGAATGCTTTAAAAAAATTATGCAGAATTGTGAAAGAGAGCTTTATGTCTTGTATTAGTAACTCTTGTCATCCTGACTCCTATCTGTTCCTTCTTCCTTGTGTCATATCATCACCTTAGGTTATAACATTTTCAGGGCTTTTTTACACTTCACAAGTTGAAAGATGTGAATGTACAAGTTTAAAATAATCCTTGTAGGTCATGTTAGTATTTTCTCTCCTCAGAGCTTAATTGGCTTTATTAATTCTTCAAGATGTGCTTTTCTTAATTGCAGCTTTCTGTGAACTGTTTCCTTCCCACTCTAAATTTAATTAGCTTTAATGGTTTAATTGTAAAGTTCTTATTTGTTTTCATATTCTGACCCAGACTGTCTTATCTTTGTTGGTTAAGAAGTATATCTAATATACCTAAATCCATTTTCCCTGGTTAGGTCTCTGCTTCTTGAATCATAAAGTTATCTTCGGTGTATTTCAGAACCTCTTTATATGCCTGGCTGCCATTATTAAAGAGCAATATCTGAGTAATTCTAGTCCATTTCTGATTCCATTGGCAGTCTAGGAGTATTTTGTGTTTTCACTGTTCTTCAGTCTTGGTGATGCACTAGAGCAGTGGTTCTCAACCATTGTGTCGGGACATATTGTGTTGCCACACAGTGGTAAGTGTGTCGCGGAGAACCAGGGAGATGGCTGGATTTGGCTGTGGGGATGGGCTTGTGTGTCCTGTTAAGTCATGATATGCAACCAAGTGTATTGTGACCTACAGAAGGTTGAGGCCTACTGTATTAGGGGGTGCCTACTTTTGTTCTTCATTGTTCATTCCAGTGAATTTCAGAACTACTAATGAAAATGGATTCTTAGTTTTAAGAGTCGTCAGGCCAAGTTGAAGGGGACAAGAACAAATTTGTTTAGCTTCAGGTTGATTTTGATTGAGAGGGATAGCTGCACTAATATCTTAAAATTCTAGTTCAGGCTAGTTACAACCATCTTTACTTTTTATTGCTGTTGTACTCATCATCAACCTAAATTGCTTGCTTTTTGTCGAACAGATGTCTGCCTATGAATTTCAGAGCAGAAGACTTAGCCAGTGGAATCTTGCGAGAACGAGTAAAAGTTGGTGCAAGTTTGGCAGATGTAGATCCAATGATTCTTGACAAATCGGTAGGCTTCATTAAGACTTGTCTCTTGTAATTATGCCTTTGAGATGAGGCAGATTAATTAGAAACTGTAATTGGTAGCTTCGTGAAAATCAGAGCTGATGTGGACGCCAAATAAACTCAAAACGTGTTGCTGTTTCTTCATCTATCTGTTCATCCACTGTTGTCCATGCACCAATATTGGGTCAGAAAGTACTTGCTTTTGGTCTGTGTAATTCTCTAGTGATGCACATCATAAAGAAGTAAAAAGGTTGGGTCACGTTCACAGTATATATTTCTTTTTCTCATCCCTTCTAAATGCGATGGCATTCTAAAAGTGAATTCTGATTTGAATATTTGATAAAACTTCATGGTTCTAATTAAATACATTTTTGCATACACACCATTTTAAAAATAAAAAGTTCTATTTGGAAAGTTATTTTACATGTTCTGTATTTTCTTAGGTGCGTTTTGATAGTATAGGTGGATTAAGCCATCACATCCATGCATTAAAGGAAATGGTAGTGTTTCCTCTTCTCTATCCTGAAATCTTTGAAAAATTCAAAATTCAACCACCAAGGTAGGTGAATTTGTTCTTGTTGCTGTTTTTTGTTTAATTTCATTGTACTCTCCCAGAATAGTTCACACACGTAAGATTAGCTCTTTGTCTGAAGAGTACACAGTACAAACAGATGGATAGACAAATGAGGGTTATAATGTACATGCAGGATTAGAAAGTAAGAAGACATGGGTTACAGAAATAAATTCTTTTACTTGTAGTAGCAGCTGTATCTCTTTATGGTGTAATTGGAGAATTTTTTTTTTTTTTTTTTTTTTTTTTGACGCTACTGCGGTAGTGAACTGCCTCCCCCCCACCCCCATGTGCTGAGGCTCAGAGGTTTGATGTTTATTTCGGAAGGATGTTTCTAGTCAAAAGGAGCAGCAGCAGGATGACATGGAAATAGTTTTGGGATGATGAGATAAAAGTGTTGTTGAGCTGGTGTCACTGACAAAGCAGCATTGAGGGGACACTAGAAGAGACCAAAGCAGAGAATTCGGCAAGGCTGTGTGTGTGCTACAGGGCCTTAGTCAGAAAGCTTAATTCGCAGTGGAATAGATCCTGTGATATGACTGCTGGCTAGGCAACCATGTTGAAGCAATGGGCAAGAGATTATTTTGGCAACAGGTTTTGAATGACCTGAAGGCAACCAAGTCACACAAACATTTTCATTACTAACTCTGTTTTGGTACTTGGTTAAACCAGCACAAACAGGTTGCTATGGAAAGTGTCAACTGGGTAGAGCAGGGAACCTCTTCCATCTGGTCTGTGACTGTACTCTGAACTCAGAGGGGGAGAGAGAGGGAGAGAGATCTTGCATACCCAGAGCTCCACAGTGCTGCAAGCTGGGTATGTGAGACTGCACTCTGCAAGACCACACTCTATTCCCAATAGGAAAGAGAGTGGTATCATGGATCACAGTTTTGCATGCACAGCACTCTGATGCCATGAGAGAGTCCTAATATTTCAATTTATGGTATGCATGGCCCACTTGAAATATATTTAAGTCAAATAAGGCCTGCCATAGCAAATGAATTCGACATCCTTGGGGCAGAGAAAATGAGTGGGAGGACCCATTAGAGAACATGACCATTGATTGATTGCCTCCAGCTTGAGAGTCTTAAGTGAAAGTCTGTTCTGGCTTAACCAAATCAGGGGGGAAAAACATACTAGTGTGTAAGATAAACAAATTTTTCTGTGAATAAAACTTAGTTGGCAAGTGTTGATACGTGTACAAGGCCAATTGGAATCCCTCACTGTGTGGTTTCCATCATGCTGGTTTAAGTAAAACTGTAAAGTTCCAAAGGGGCAGCCGTATTAGTCTAGTTCAGCAAAACAAACAAGGAGTCCTGTGGCGCTTTTAAAGACTAACAAATTTATTTATCACATGAGCTTTCATGGGAGTAAATCACAGTTTGTCAGATGCTTTGAAGACCCATCCTCACAGCATCTGACAAAGAGGAATTCCCCCCCCCCCCAAAGCTCTTGCAATAAATAAATTCGTTAATCTTTAAAAGTGCCACAAGACTCCTTGTTTGGTTTTTTTTTTTTATTTGTGAAGAAATCACTTGAAGATATGAAAGGCAGTGGTGTACCAAGGGTGTCTGACACCCAGTGATGAAGCCTACATTTGTGCCTCCCCCTGGCTTCACAGGGCTGGAGGTGTCCTGGTGCTGCCCCCAGCTATCCTGGCGACGGGGTGTCCATATCTGCGAAGTGTAGGGGAAAGAAGGGGAGCAAAGGCTTGGAGGGGGAGTGCAAATGCAGGCTTAGCTCTGCTGTGCTGCCCTTGCTGTTTCCCAGTGCATGGTGCTCACACTGAGTGAGTGGTCACTGCTCAGACAGGAGTGCTTTGCAGGACCAGCTTTGGTTTTGTGATGTTTTGTTTTGGTGTGTTTTTTTTGCTTGTGGGGAGGTATGTTAATGTGGGTGGATCCTACTGACAAATAAGTGCTTGCCCTGCTTTTGTTTCTTTTGTGTTTTTGTAAGATGCAAAGTCACATTTGAGGAATAAGGAAATCCTTTTTCCTTCTCTCTTCCATGCTGGGCAGCATCTGCCCTCCCCCTCAGTACGGCACTGATGAAAGGGGAGTATGTGCTTTATAAGAAGGCTGTTAAAAATGTTAAAGTTCATATAAAAAAAAAAAAGATTCAGCATCAAAATGATTCATTAAGGCAGCACTAAAATTCTGCATTCTCTTGTTTATAGTATATTGAAAATTGGTAGGTTTATTCAATGGTAACCTTTAAAGTAAAATTGAATGAACATCTGTTTCTTTTATTCAAGCAATCTTTTGAATACCATTTTGTATTCTGATTTTTTAATCCTTATGGACAGACATTGAATCAGCTTTAAAAGATGTGCAGAGCCTTTGTAATTCAGGAATTTGATAAATTGAATTTTTTTGTTTTAAGAAACTAGCATTAGAATCTATGTCTCTGTAAGCAAACATCAGAACTAGCTCTGGTGTTTGGGGGGTTTAATACCTTGAAGAATTTACCTGATCTAAAATAACTCTTTAGATGCTTAATATCTACCTGATTGCTGTGTGCTTAGCGAAGCACATATGAAATAATCTGAAAAAGTAAAAGAAAGTTTGAACTAGTTTAGTTATGAAACAATACACAGAACAAATTCTGATGCAGCACAGAATGTTAAACTAGTAAGAAAAACCTAATAGAAACAAGATTCAGCTTAATAGTTTTTTTTTTCATTTTTTTAGCTTGTCATCTTAGATTTTGTAAAACCAATTTAAATATATCATGTGATGCTGAAAACCTTTCTCTGGGTTCCACATCTTGAATAAGTTCTACAAGAGAGAAAATAAATTTGTGACTATAATATCGATCCATTTATCTTCAGGGGCTGTTTGTTCTATGGTCCTCCTGGAACAGGTAAAACCTTGGTAGCTAGAGCTCTAGCCAATGAATGCAGTCAGGGAGACAAAAAAGTGGCTTTCTTTATGAGGAAAGGAGCAGATTGTCTCAGCAAATGGGTTGGTGAATCTGAACGGCAACTTCGTCTCCTCTTTGATCAGGTGAGAATGTTCAGATATCTTCTGATATTTTTTTTTTTTCTGTATAATGTTTTTCATTGTAGTGTGTTTCTTCCAGACAAAACTGTCTGTGGATAAAAGGAAACTTTTATATAATTTACAGTTCAGGGGACATGATTTGCTACCATTTTAAATATAGATGAAAATGTAGGGGAATGGTAGTGAATTATTTTACATTGTATCTAAGAGTTATCAGTCAGGATTTATTAAAAGAATATGAGGGAGCTTTCAGATCTGTCCAGAACTTACTAGTAGCACAGTTGTCATAGCACCTCTGGATAGAAATTGAAAGAGAACAGTTTAAATTATTGACCCTGTATCTGACTGTCAAATTCAGGTCATGTTTTGTGGTAAAGAATGATTGCATCTTTCAATGTGTTCTTCATACACTTCTTAGTATGGCCAATCCTTTACTCATTCAGCCAGAGAAGATGATGGAGAGGGGAGAAATTCAGGTAAAGAGTGAAATCCAATTTCTTGCACAAATCCAGGTTTCAGATACAAAAATATAATATGGTAGAAAATGTTATGATGCTTTCTGTAATTTATGAACTTAGACCTTTTTAATTCCTTAATGTGTTCCAGGTAAGACTGTAAGAAGGGGGAGGGACTTGGCACAAAAAAAGTGCTAGTAGAAAGTCAAGATTACTTTATTTAATTTGGCTGCAAAACAAAAATTATGCCTTGTTCTCCTGCATCACTTCAAATAGCTTTTAAAAAATATTTTGCTTTTGTTTTATATTGGAATCATCAAGTCTTGTCTTAAAACTCTCTGTTCTCAGAGGATTATTATTATTATTGGATGCTGAATATTCTGTCTCAGAAGTTCAGGGCTAGAAGCACTGCAACTCTGGTTTGCCTGATAGGAAGTCAGTTTACAGTTTCCCTCAAAGTTTTCCATATTATTTGAGCAAGAATAAACAAAAGTGGGCTTTGTGGGTGGGATTTTCAGATAGCAGAGCTGTGCCAGTGTTGAGGCTACAATATTAGGCCACTGGTGAGGGCTTTAGAAAATTCCACCTTATGTTTTTAATGTGAAACAGAGATGAAAAACCAAATTATGGACACTATCTTCTTGACTCAGAGGAGAGCATTAAAGGCAAAAACAATGTTTTTTCCCCTTGCTTTGTACTTTTTTCTTTGTGTTTATGTAGGGCTTTTAAAAAAAAAAAAGTCTATTTTCACTCTTTGATTAACTGTTTGATACTCTTGCTCTGATATTTGAACTAAGTATTGCCTTTTTGAGTATTTACTGCAGTTTTATCCTTTTAAAATACACAAATTTCAAAAATAAACCTTTCAAACCAGTGAAAAATGTGGCTTGCTGCATCACTCCAAGCATTAAGAATTTGTTCCTCTAAAGGCAGAGTTCTCATATTAGGAACCAGTGCCTCCCTTGTTTAGCATTGATCAAGAATGTATGAAAACTGTAACACTGGTGCCATCTTCCTTAGGTAAAAGAAAATACAATCTAAATCTTTTTTTGGTTTTGTTTTAACGTAACACCTTACTTGTTACATTTCAGATTTAGTCGCAGCCTAGGTTTTAAAGAAGCATCCCAATACAAGCTCTTAATATACAGCCTGTGAAAGGATTACTAGAACATAATGAGGAGAGTTTGTTTTTAGTTCATTGCAGAAGAAATTTGAATTAACTAGTCCCCATTCCTGTTTGTACACACCAGGCTTACTTAATGAGGCCCTCTATAATCTTCTTTGATGAAATAGATGGTTTGGCCCCAGTTCGTTCTAGTAGACAAGACCAGATTCACAGGTAAGATTTTTTAATGTGCTATTTAAAGGAGCTATTTTAACTTAAGCTGAATTTTTTCATGTAAGATCCTTGCCTCTGCTCTGGTGGGTTTTATACCGGATAGAAGAGCCAATGTGATACGAAGGGTCCCTGAAAGCCTCAATAATGACTCGGTGAGGATTACCTCTGCCTTTTCAAGGTCATCTTGAAAACCCTGGCATGTGGGGAGATGAGTCTGTAGCTGTTCTGTAGAATGCCCGTAAGGTCACCATGGGAGGCTTGTTCCCCACACAATAGGGTACCACACCCTTTCTCAATCCATAGGGCTCCAGGTGTAACCCACTTAATGTACACACCCTTACCCTTAGTGGGTCTGGAAGCTTTGGAAGAAAGAGACACGTTCTTACTCAGTTAACACTCTAGAGCTCGTAGTTACCCGTTCCCAATCCTCAGGGCTCCAGGGGAAACTAATGTGGTTACCTTAAATACCCAAGTCCTTTCCCAAAACATAGTGCTCTGGGTGTGTGGGTTGCAGGATCTTTTACCAATGAGAGAGATTTACCCAGTAATAATCTTAACTTCCGTTTGTTAACGATTGCAAAATGTGGTACTCAAGCTAAACATACAAAACTATGCTTAACAATCCTGATCAGGCAGGTGGACTTCCCCTATTGGCCAGGCAAGGTCCGTCTGGATTCTGGTTGCTGCACATCTTGGTAATGCAGGGAGTTCTAGCAGCTCTGATCTTGAGGTGGTGTTTTTGGAGGCGGATTCTTCTTCGTTCAGGTCTTTTCTTCTTGTTCCTCTTTCTTCTTCCTGCTTGTCTCCACCTTGATCGCCAACTTTTATAGTTAGATTTGAATCCTGCTTAGCTATACCTTAACCAATCATATATTATAAAATAATTCTTTGACCAGTGCTAACATACTGCAAAATAAATTTTTATCCAAACATATGTGATCACATTAATTGATCACATTGTTACCTTTGTCATTCAACAGACAGAAACAAAGAATGAGACAGAAATCATTCAGATACACAATAGAAAAGTGGGTACTATAGAGACAAAACAATAAGATGTCTTAGGTATTATAACCACAATTGTTGATAAGCAATGCTTTCCAGACACCTTAACAGCCAGATATCACATTGTTTTGAAGTAGCTTCAGGAATGTGAAGATGTGACTACATGTTACTTAGCTTATGGCTGCTGTCTTTCCTGATATGGCTGCTGCTGCTTAGCCCAAGAACAAGGCCTAAGCTTAGCCAGAAAACAAGACCTCAGACCTTACAGACTGGCATAACTTAGATGGTTCTGCTGCCCTATTAAGTTGTGTAGGAGACCTTGATGATATTTACTACAACATTATCTTTTTAAAACTTTCTAGCTCTATAGTGTCTACCCTACTTGCCCTCATGGATGGACTGGATAATAGAGGAGAAATTGTCGTAATTGGTGCTACAAACAGGCTTGAATCTATAGACCCTGCACTCAGGAGACCTGGTCGTTTTGACAGGGAATTTCTTTTCAACTTGCCTGATCAAAAGGTAAAAGTTACAAAAGGTATATATTTAAGAAGTTCTATCACTTAGTAAGTGGATATCTCTGAAGAGCTTCATATTCAAATGCAGAGCTCTGTCAAATAACATTTGATATATTTTCAAAAATGGTAATAATTTATCCTTTGCATCCTATTATTTAGCTTTTTGGTTTTTTTAGACTTTAGAAGTGGAAATTCTTCAGGCATCTCAAAGCACTTAACCTCTTTAAATAACTAAGTTTATAATGCATTTAAATATTTAAAAGGAGGTAGGGGATATTCTAATAGCTTTTAGATGGGAATGTGTGTCTTTTCCTTTACTTCCCAACTCCAACAGCTCAACTAAATTTACTGAAATTTCTCCAAAACAATCTACAGTAGCAGACTTGAGTAGACCCTCTCGTCTGTTACCTCAAGTTTGCAGAAGACTGTCTCCAGGCAAACCATAGCAATAAAGTACATATCCTCCTTTGCTCAGACTCTTCACTGGAAGTGTCAGTTTTCATCTGATCCTAAACATGAAATTTCATCTCAAGATAAAGCATTTTGAGAGTTTAGCAGAAAACACAAGTTGCTAATGCATATCAATTTGCACTGTCATATGTCTTCAAAGTACTGTGCAAATACTAAGAGTGGAGTAATTCCTTCTGACTCTATTCTTAATTTTATCCACTCTGATAGAGTAGAATGGAACTGGATGCAAAGCTCGGAATTCTTGGTGTGCGAGAGCAAATCATTGCTTTGGAGATTAATACCGAGAGATTTTTTCAAGCTACTCTATTGTTCCTCTTTGAGGTTCTTACACACGAATGTTTGATATTTTATTAAGCTATTCCAAGGCATAGTTTTCCTAATTGGAAAAATAGAAGTGCCCACTAGTTAAACAGAGAGCATTCTTCTGTTAAAAAACTGTGAGACACTGTAGTTTCTGTGATCTTATTGAAGTGTGGAGCTGGCCCAGAGGAGGGCCAGGGTAAAGTCCCTGTGCTTCATTCTTCCAAAACCATGCAGTGTGCTTTTAGAAGTGACAAACTGGAGACCTTAACTGACCTTTCTCTAGGTTGGCTTCATTCTCCATTGAAGCTCTTTGGTAGCTTTACTCTGAATGAGGGGCATCATAGTGGAGCTGGTGACTCTTGACTTTTGAGAACTCAAGAAGAGAAGCATTGGTGAATTAAGTTTTGAAAGCCCCTCTTTACCTAGTGAGAATATCCATCACATGCAAGTAATTGTAAAGTATTTCTATAACTCCAGCAGCCTACAGAGATGTATGAAGTTCTTCATGTCTAGAAAGTGATAATAGTGAACAGTGAAATACATAAATATTGTTTGTGCATATCAGCATGTAACTGTTTTTAAAAAAGGAAATTTTAATAAAAATCAAGATTTATGCAACAGCATAGCTGAGAATTTAAACAGCCCCCCCCCCCCCAATCCAGATGTTTGGTTCCCACTGCAGTTGTAACTTGATCACATTAACTTCTAAGCTGTCTGGGGAAAGGTTTCATCTTTGTATAAGTTTATACAATGTTTAACCAAATGAAGCCCCAGTTCTGACTGAGGCTTCTGTGTGCTATGTTAATATCGCTATTTAACTATATATATGTGTGTGTGAATAAATATATTGAGCTATGTGCGTAATAAAAATTGCATGTGTACAAAGCAGAGTTGTTGGAACTGGAACAACTTCCTTTTAACATTACTACATGTCTTGGGTTGAATTTTTATGTTCTTAACCACACGCTGCATTAATATGTCTTCAATATTGGATTTAATGTGTAGGCTGTTAATGTCAAATATGATTCTATTAGTTTTGTTTAGTGTAATAATCATGAATTTTTTTCTGTAATAAAGAACTATCTTTGTATGATGATTAAACAGTAAGGCATTTGATAATGGCTGGAAATCATAATTGGAAGTATAGTGGTTGCCACAGAGAGTCAGCGCACAGAGGTATTTCCTGGACAACAAAACTTTTCCCTTCCTCCTCAGAGTTCGTGATGTACTCTTTTTACACTTCAGAGTTGATATAACTAGGATAATTAGCGGCTCCTCTGGATAAGTGTTTGAAATATGTTCATTGACTGATTGCAGATTTTGCTTGCTAATGCTGAAATACTTATTTCTTTATCAGGCAAGAAAGCACATTTTACAAATTCATACGAGAGACTGGAACCCCAAATTGTCAGATCCCTTCTTGGGGGAACTAGCTGAAAAATGTGTTGGTGAGTGGTACCATATTAGTGCTGTTATTTTTAGATGCCTTTGCTTCCTACAAAACCTTTTCTTAATGCTTTTAAAGTATGTTGAATGCTTGCCTCTGAAATCCTAAACATGCATCAGATGCTTTGTTTTCATTTATTTTTCAATTTTATTTTTATTGAAACTTTTTATACTTTCTACACGTTTAATAAGAAAAACCAGACATGATTGTATCAAAAAGGGATTAAAATACAGAAGAAATAATAATAATTTGAAGGCAATAATTCAACAGATATTTTCTTGACCTAACCTCCAATGTCCTCCTGTAGGACTAGAGCCCACAAAGATAATCAAAAGCACATGGAAAGCAGAACCTTTAGGTTAAGATTCCTTTTAAAAATTTTATCATACATGAGATTGGTTGGCACAGTTTTCCTGTCTATATGTGGGCAAAAATAAAATTTCAGCACTTTTTACTGAATCTGCCTTGCTTTCTTCAGATAAAGACTCACAAACTAACCACTGGTCATAAAACCGAGTCTACTAGTGTGTAGTGTACCTGTGTGGAAGGCACAGGGCAAAAAAACTTTGTCCTCCAGACTCAGGCACCATGAATGTCTTAAATATACCCTTGAAGCTCTCAGAGATCTGCTTAAGAATAGGACAGAAATTACAACAGATGTTTATGTAGTGAGATTTTTAGCAGCAGGAATAACCCTAAAACAGATACCACAAACTCCTCACAACAATTTGTCATATAAAGATTCATCCTCTGTCAGCCACCTGCTTGGGCAAGCATTGACGTTCTCAGAACAAAGATAATCTCAGATAACTGTTCATTGGGATCCATCATCAAAGAAATAAGAACTTTAAATTGAACATCAGTCCATTCAGTCAGCTACTGTACATCCGAATTATCCTCTTCATCCACAGGGACATCCATCTTCGAAGCAGCATCCCTCCGCTTTTGATCCACAAAGACCTCAACATCTTCTGGTGAGGAGAAAATATAACTATCCAGCAAAGTCCAATTTAATTTTTGCCGGGTATAAGACAGCATGTGCCAAACCCATTTAATGTAAATTCTGCTTGACTTCTGCAAAGGCCTGGTGCCCCTTAATGGGAGAGGGGGGATATCTGGGATAAAATCCAGTTTTGGTCCTCTGAAAGTTCACCACATTTCTGTCCAATTTGAGAATATAATGATATTTTAAGATATTTAGACTACGAGGACAACCTTTTTGTAGGATTTGCTGCAAGACATTCTTTATGCTGAAGTAAAACTAGTTGATTCTGGGGGTGGGGGGAAATCTGTTAATTTCTCAGAAAAAGAAATATCCCCAGAATCTGCTGTCTCTGGTTCTTGCACTGTTCCAATATTGTGCACTTGAGTTTCTGCATTCTGTATCTTGGAGCTTTTAATGTCTTCCAGCATTTCCAAGATCAGAACCTTGTGTCCACTATAAGAAGTTTCTAAAACAGTCACAATAAGTCTAGTTTGTTTCACTCACCCTGAGATTACCTCTTCTTTTGTGTTCATGAAGCCTCAAACAATAAATCAGGCTTTCCAGATGCTTTGGGACCATGCAGACCTGCCTCTTGGTTCCCTTTTCACCTTGATGCAGTAGCTATTAGTCTGCTGTTAGTGCCCTTGAGTGAACAAAGTTTTTATTATTTAAAAAAAAAAGTCTAGACTCAACAGGCTTTTGGTATGGCATGATTTATACCTTTACTGCATGTAGCGAACTTGGCAAATCCTATAATTATATGAATCCTGATGAAGAGAACTACTGAAATGTTAAAAATATAACTGACCTCTCCTGAGAAGTAGTCAGAGTAGAGAGCTTCCTTGCTCATGTGTAACTTCCATACAACTTTTTTTTAAATGACTAGGCTTATTTAATTATTATAAAAAGCCACAACCAAGTTTTGCAGGGCAATAGTAGGTTGTTTGCTGAGGCTGTGCTTGTGTCACAATTGTCATGGATATCAGGATTGGATGTCTTAAAAGTGATGTGCCATTTGGAGAATTTTAGCATCTGGGTTTGTTAAATAGATGTAAAAGCTGCTTTGAGTGACTTGTGAGCTACAGTATTAAAACATGGGCTCCATGTGAGATTAATAAAATGCAACAGCTCAGAGAGAGCACTCAGGTGACATAGAAGACCAGGCCCATGGAGTCTTAGTGGGGAATTTTAAATCCCCAAAGCGGCCACAAGATGGAATGCTGAAAAAAGCCATGAGTACAAGAAAAATATGTGCTCTTCCTACAGTTAATTGTGCATTGCAGATGGTTGCAAACCAGCCTGAGGGTTTGCAACTTGTGGCCATTTCTTGTACCTATTTTGTTTTGAATGTTTACTTTCTAGGAAAATGGGTACTCAATTGCCTTGCTAACTCAACCGTTTAGAAAACAAACCATATTAGTAACAGCAAAGCTGTGAACCCACCATCTCTGTCAATCGGCTAAATCCTTTCAAAACCTAGGTAGGTAGAGAAAATAATATTAAATAAGAATTTCAAAGAAATATACCACTTGAATCAAGATGCTTCTTAGAAGCATGCTATTCTGTGTTCATTGTCATAATTAAGCAACTTATAAAAAAAATAAGTAGTTTGCAAGTTGGTTCTTCCCATCCTAATACAGTGATGGACATAGATGACTGTTTGCATGTTTTTCCTCCAATGTTGTGAGAAAGCTATGGTGGTATCTCTTACTTCAGCCACATACTGAGTTATGTGCTGGCACACCTTCTGTGCTGTCTGCTACAGAATTTGGACCAAGATGCCTTTATAATGATAGGCCAAAATCTTGACCCAATTTGGCAAGATCCTACCTTTGTCATGTCTTAGAAATAATTACAACTATATTTTGTTTTTAGGGAGGTCTTTGGAGAGGAGAGAGTTTGGGAAGAAATCAGTTTTCAAGAGTAGAAAGGGACAAAAATAACTTGCAAGTTTCTGTAAGAGTCTAAGTCCTGCTTTATAGTAGGATCATGGGAGCCTGTTTTCTAACTAAAAGAAGCAAGGAGTCCTGTGGCACTGGCACTAACAGATTTATTCATCACATCAGCTTTTGTGGGAGAAAATCCCACTTAGTTTTCTCACTGAAAGTTGTACTCTAAAAAAAATTTACTTGTTTGGCACAATCTAGTGGTTGTAGGGAAAGCGGAATGGACTGCTTTAGTTGTGTCCTGTCACAAGGAAAGTCTGTTCATTATATTCATCCCAAACTCAATATTCTCTCAGCTTCTTAAAAAGCAGAAGGAAATGAGTTAAAACTTAATTTTATTGCTACAGTGACAATTGGAGATAAGAGGTGTACAAACTCGTCAAGGCTAAAGTAAAAAACTTGCTTCGTATTCAGTTTATGCAACTTATTTTCTTTTGTCTTCTGGATGTGATATGCATTTGCTTTATAATATTAGAACACAGTTTTCTGCAGGATATTTTTTTTCAATCGTCTTGTCAGTTACACAAATGAATGTGCAAGTATGCATAAGAGCAGTGGTTCCCAACCTATGGTTCATGGACCTCTGGTGATCCATGAGGGCACTGCAAGTGGTCATGGAGTGGAAGGAGATAATATAATCCCACTTACCTCTTGCGTATCATATTTGATGTTATATTATTATTTGCAATATAATTTGCTTCACAAGTATCTGTGTGTAATATAACATTCTGTGAAATTAAATAATGGCAATTTCACGTGGTGTGAACAAAAGCTTTTTTTGCTTTTGGTGGTTAGAATGTGATCCTCAAAAGCTTTCCATGACAATGTAGTGGCCTGCATAAAGGAAAAGATTGGGAACTACTGCTTAACAGAATCGTTCGGTAAATGATCAGTTGTTACTCTTCAAATGCACTTGCTCTTGAGACATAGGGAAATAGAAATGAAGGCTAATTGTATGTCTGGTCTCCTGAGAATTTAATTTTCAAAGTAGGCCATGGACTTTTATTTCCTAATTCTGCAATTCAATGGAGGTGCACAAGCTGTAATTAAAAAGTCTGCCTGTAAGGTAGTATTATAGTATTTATTAATGGAAGAATTGGAAACAACACAGCTCTAGATTTGCTGAGTTAATTTATTACAGAGATATTTAAACTAGATTTTTAAAATAAAAGGGGATTTGAGGAGCAGTATAACCATAATGCAGCTGTGTTTAAGTTTCCCCCATACTTGTTTGTACTTCTCTATCAGTGTTATGGACTGGTAAAATAATACAAATAGTTAAAAAGGCAAATCAGCATTTAGAGTGCCAAACAATTTCTAACTTTTCAGGTATAACTGTATGAAACTTGCAAACAGAGTGATGTGTTGAAGTTTGTCCACATGGATTAAATTGGGACCTTAGCACTTGAACATTAAATCAGAGGCCACCTGTAATATAGTTAACTGTTTAAAAAAAAAAAGACTGATTTTATCTGTAACAAAATCAGGGACAATGTGACTACCTATCTACAATCTGTTTCATTACACTTGGGGTGAGGTTTATTCATGTGAAATTCAAGATAGTTTTTAATTTAACCTGGAACTCAAATGTTAAAATTTTATGGTGCAATTACAACTTCTAACCATTTTACTAGCCATTTTTCCAACATGTTTGTTTAAAATTTTATTTAAAAATGTTGTCCATGGAGTCCAATATTTGTAGTAGTGTTCTGACTGTAATCACCTTTTGACTCATGTTGAAATCTTTATGGAAAAGTCCTATAAAATTAAATGAACGCCATCAGCTTAAAACCCACATTTCCATCTCCTATTGTTACTAGTAACCCCTAAAATTAATGGCTCTACGCTACAGGGCTCAGTTAAGTCAACTTAATAAGGTCTAATTAAAGTCAATTTAATATTAAGGTGGCTTAGTGAGGCCCCATTTGTTTAAGTTGACTTCATAAAGTTGACATAAGCAAAGGGACCCATTTAAAGTCAGCTTAATAAAGTTGACTATAAATGGGTCCCCTTGCTTAGGTTGACTTCATTAAGTCAACTTTAATGGGTACATTGTGCTAAAGTCGACTTAACCTTAAAGTTGACTTTACGACTGGGAGTTAAGTAGACTTAAGCAAGTGCTTAAGTATACATAATGAACTTCAAAAGTGCCCAGGGAGTTGCTTAAGCCCCTAGTGTAGACATAGCCAATATGATTAGAAAGGAGACAGAAATTCTCAACCATCTCCCCCCCCCCCCCAGCTTGCTTTGAGTATTTGTCAACAGTTTGTATGTTTTTTGTAGTACAGGCCTTTAAAAGGGGTGTTTAGGCATTATAGAGCTAAAACAAAGTCTGTGGGGAGGTAAAGGATGGTAGGAAAAGAATGAGACCGGCCTAGGCAACTTTGGATGTGGTGGTTTTGTTCCTGCTAGAAGACCTTTCTAAATGCCACCCCCTCTCCTTTTTCTTAAAAACAAAACCAAAAAAAAAACCAACCCCCCCCAACAATTGAAAGGATGATTATCTATTTTTAATAAGCATAAATTCTATAAAGAGTCTCTAAAAGTTAATAGAACTTTAATTATATATCCCTGTTACAGAATTATCATCTTGTAATTTTTAATCTGTACTACAGCTTGTTCAGCAGAGGCAAAACAAATGCATCAAAACATGGATGTCTGTTGTTACGAAGGATAGAAGCATACACCAGTATCTAAAAAACCACTTATTATGAAACCACTTATCCTGAAAGCAGGAAAAATATCAGTTAGCACCACAAAAGACTAAGAAAAAGTTTCATATCTATATAAAACATTGGACTGTGTGTCTCTAAATAATGAGGATTAAGTAGCTGTAGGTGGTGAGCAGACTAGAATGAATGGAAAGCCCTCCAACAGCCTATTAGATTTTTCTGGCTTTCTCTTTACCACTAGAATTATAAAACTAAAAGAATCTGAAAGAGAGCTATGTTTGATGGTGAAACTTTAGTTTCTTCTGACATCTACAAAGAATGAATTAGGTGAGGGAGTTTTTCTGTCAACTGATAATTTCCTGTCTACTACTTATATGCTGTGATTAAGTATTTTTCCTTAATAGGCTGCCTTTTCTCAGATGCTCTGTGGACGGATGCATTTTGTTCCTAAAGTTCATATGACTGTTTGCTAGTTTAAAAAAAAAAAATCACCAAATTAAAAAAAAACTTATTTTGTACACATCAGGGGAGTCTGTTTCACACAAATTGCACTTGATACATTTGTATTAAATGAAGACTATAAAGAAGAAAAGGAACAAAGATGACATAAAGCTGGGGGAAATCATAGTACATTAGATAATAAAATTTTGGAAATAATATTCACATGATAGTAATTTCTTGACCTATCACATTACTGTAAAGGAATATTAGTGGGTACTATTTTGTATTTGCATTTGCCTGTCTGCCATAGGATCATCTAGAATTACCTTTTTTCAGATGGTCTCTGAGAGTAGTTCAGAAGATAAGGGTATCATTGGTTTTTAGTAAGGAGTGATCAGCATCAGGGTTTGCACTGAAGCAGTACCTGTTCACTGGATGAAGTGTGAAAAAAGTCTGACAGTGAAGTGCAATTGGTTGCTCTTTTAACTTTAGGCTTGTTTGTACATATGCAAAATGTTCATGCTTATTAATGAAACATTTTTGTTTTTTGTACGCTAGGGTACTGTGGAGCTGACATAAAAGCACTTTGCACTGAGGCTGCCTTGATTGCCTTGCGACGGCGCTATCCCCAGATTTACGCGAGCAGTCAGAAACTGCAGCTTGATGTTTCTTCAATAGTTCTCAGCGCACAAGATTTTTACCATGCAATGCAGAATATTGTGCCTGCTTCCCAGCGTGCCGTGATGTCTTCAGGACATGCACTATCCTTTGTCATAAAGCCGCTGCTGGAAAGAACCTTCAATAACATCCTAGCGGTTTTACACAAAGTATTTCCCCATGCTGAATTTAGCCAAGGTGACAAAAGAGAAGGTACTTCTTAATTTTCATTTTGTTCCATGCTGTTCTTTGCTAGGGTGGAAAAATTTCAGATCGCTTTCCTTCTGGTATGTTTGTCTTACACATGGCCTAAGCATACTGAATCAAGTTGGTGCCAGTGTTTTGCAGAACTAAATTCGATTTGCTTATTTTACTTGGAAATTAATGAATTACAATTATTATTATAATTATATGTGGTGTTTTAGTACCTCAAAGCACTAGTAAAGGACCAGAACCTCACTGTGTTATATATGTAAAAATGCAGAATAGAAAAAAATGATCCTTGCACTTAAAACCTTACAGTCTTAGTACAAGTGAAGAGATGATTGATGGAGCCAGACAATGACATAATGAGACGCTGTTGGGATGAGGAGTGGTATCAATGCATCAGTGGATTCTTGTTGTGGGGGTTTTGTGTGTGTGTGGGGGGGGAGGCATTGTGGCAATTTAGATGAGATTTGAAGGAGGATCATGAGGTGACAGATGTTTATAAGGCACTGATCGCAAGCGTGAAGGGTAGCCTGGGAGAAGGTAGGTGGTGCTTGTTTGAAAATTTAGCTAATGGGTGATGGAAGCTGGGGATATGGTCAAAATGACAGGCTAGGGACATGGTCTTTGCAGTGGTGTTTCAATGGATTTAAGTGGGGCACCATGGTTATATTTGTCAAGGTCAGAGAAAAGGATGTTGCAGTAACTGAAACTAAAGATGCTGAGAAGCTGCACAAGTAGTTTATCCTATCCCTCTACAGAGCTAGGCTATGTTTTTAACTTGCCTTGTTGTTTGGGAGCTGCAGTTGAAGCGTGCTTGGTACTCCTTTCACTCCATTTACACGTCTAAGATCTTACAACTAAAAAACACATGCCTGGTTTCCTGGCTTACATAACCAACAAACTTTTCAGTTAAATTCTGAAATGCTGCGTCAGCACACATGCATTCAGAATGCACAAATTCCTTTATATTGTGACTGCGTGCATGTGTGTGTAAATCATTTCTCTGTAATCCCTTATATAGTTTTTCTAACATACTGTTCACTTTTTTTTGGTGAAGACTGGAGCAAAATAAGCATTAAACACTTCAGCTTCTTGATGTCGACAATTAGCTCTTCTTGTCTGCTAAATACAGGACCTACAGTATACTTTCCTTTGTCATTCACTTCTTCCCAATGTATTTAAAGAATGTATTCTTTTCTTTTATGTCTCTTGCAAGCTGTAACTCATGTTGCAGCTTAGTCTTTCTAATTTTGTCCTAATGTTCTTGTACTGTACTTCTGCACTCCACTGTAGTGATTTGCTCATGTTTCCCGCTTTTTATAGAATTCGTTTTTGATAGTCAGGTTATTTGAGTTCCAAATAGAGCCCTATTGGCGTCTTACTATTCGTCCTATCTTATTTGAGTTGAGACAGTTTATTGTTGTGCTTTAATGTTGCCTTCTTGAGAAACTGCCAGCCCTCATGATTTCCTTTTTCCTAGAGATTTTTTTCTAATAGAACCTTATCCACCAATTTTTTTGGTTTTTTTTTTTAATGTCTAGTTTTTTTAAAGACTATTGTCCTTATTGTGCTATTCTCATTCTTTAGAATCATGATCACTTTCACCCAGATTACCTTCAACCATCAGATTCATAACCAATTCCTTCATGTTGGTCAGAAAGAAATTTTAAAATGGCTGTACTCCTGGTTACTTCCTTTTTGTTTCAGAGAGCATCTCCCATATATTCCAAGAACTTAGTGGATATTTTGTGTTTTGCCAACATATGTCTAAGTAAAGTTGTCCATTAGTATTAGAGATAGCAGCACCGCTGGCTGTTTATCTTTCAAAACTCATGGAGAATGGGGGAGGTGCCAGAGGATTGGAAAAAAGCAAATGTAATGCCTATTTTCAAGAAAGGGAAAAAGGAGGATCCGGGGAATTACAGACCAGTCAGCCTCACCTCAATCCCTGGAAAAATTATGGAGCAGATTCTCAAAGAATCCATCCTCAAACACTTGGAGGAAAATAAAGTGATCAGGAACAGTCAGCATGGATTTACCAAGGGTAAATCATGCCTGACCAGTCTCATTTCCTTCTGTGATCAGATGACGACTGGTTTTTTGGATGCAGGAAGACCTATTGATGTGATATACCTTGATTTTAGCAAGGCTTTTGATACAGTTTCCCACAGCATTCTCATTGGCAAATTAAGGAAGTATGGGTTGGATAGGTGGACTATAAGGTGGATAGAGAACTGGCTAGATCAACGGTTTCAGCGTGTAGGAATCAATGGTTCCATGTCTAGCTGGCAACCAGTAACGAGCGGTATGCCCCAGGGGTTGGTCCTGGGGCCGGTTCTGTTCAACATTTTCATCAATGATCTGGATGATGGAATAGACTGCATTCTCAGTAAGTTTGCGGATGACCCCAAGCTGGAGGGACCAGTAGACATGTTGGAGGACAAGGATAGGATTCAGGGGGACCTAGATAAATTGGAACAGTGGGCCAGTAGAAATCTTATGAGGTTGAATAAGGACAAGTGTAAAATCGTGCATGTGGGACGAAAAAACCCCATGCACCGCTACAGGCTGGGAAACATTCAGCTAAGTAGCAGCAGTGTAGAAAAGGACCTGGGGGTCATGGTGGATGGGAAGCTAGCTGAGAGTCAGCAGTGTGCTCTTGCTGCCAAAAAAGCTAATGGCATACTGGGCTGCATCAAAAGAAGTATTACCAGCAGATCAAGGGATGTGATCCTTCCCCTCTATTCTGCACTGGTGAGGCCACATCTAGAATCCTGTATTCAGTTTTGGGTTCCCCACTACAAAAAGGACAGGGGCATGCTAGAGAGAGTTCAGCGGAGGGCAACCAAAATGATTAAAGGGCTGGAGCACAAGCCCTATGAGGAAAGACTGAAAGCATTAGGCTTATTTAGGCTGCAGAAGAGAAGATTGAGGGGGCGATCTGATAGCAACCTTCAGCTCCTTGAAGGGATGCTCTAAGGAAGATGGAGCTCGACTGTTCTCGGTAATAACACAGGACAGAAGGAGGAGCAATGGTCTCAAGTTGCGGTTAGGGAGGTCGAGGCTGGATATCAGAAAAAACTTTTTTACTAGGCGAGTGGTGAAGCCTTGGAATGAGCTCCCGAGGGAGGTGGTGAAATCTCCATCTTTGGAGGTGTTTAAGGCCCGGCTGGACAAAACCCTGACTGGGATGGTTTAGTGGGAGTTGCCCTGCCTCTGGCAGGGGGTTGGACTAGATGGCCTATGAGATCCCTTCCAACCCTATGATTCTATGATCACATCTTGTATTTTGGAGATTTTTGTTATAGGAATGTCTTATCCACCTCTTCTTGATTTGGTGGTCTCTAGCAGACTCATACCATGAGATCATCCTTATTTTTTTGACCTCTTTTATCTTTACGTAGACTTTCAACTGGTCTGCTTCACACCTGCTTCTGGACGTCAGAACAGGTGTGCATGTCCATGGTGTATAATGTAGCATCTCCATGCTTTTTATCCTGACTGAACAAGCAATGCTTCTGTTTTGTGTTGCTGTTTGTGTTAAAATGCATTTGGATATGTTGATTAAGGTTCTTTGTAAGTATTTCATCTTCAAATGTGTCAGAACCTAAGCTGCTTTTGACATTTTCTCACACACCTGGTTTTGTTTGCCCTCTCCTTTAAGGCCTGTCTGCAGTGTAAACAGCTGCAGTGGTGATGCTGCTGCACTGCTGTAGTACTTTAGTGAATATGCTGTCTATGCCAATGGAAAGGATTCTCCCATCAGTGTGGTTGATCCATCTACCTGAGAAGCAGTAGTGGTGTTTACTGGAGAAGCCCACCTGTTGATGTAGGGCAGTCTGCACTGGAAGTTAGGATTTTTCACACCCCTGCACGACATAGTTATACCAACATAAGTTGCTAGTGTAGACTAAGACTCATCTAGTTTAGCCAAAGAACAGACTGAATGTTAAACACAGTTTGCATTACAAGCAGCAAAATCCATTTTGATGTGTATCATTTTTAAATATTTGTGCTTGTATGCCACGTTCCAGTTGATGGTTAGCATAAGCAAGTGACTTCTTGAATATTTTTGTTTAAAATTTGAATGACAGCTACACAGTATGTGCTTAGCCATGTGATTGTACTCTAGCAATGTTGTTCTTTACTTAGCATAGGAGTTAATTTGTCATCGTTCTTTCTCTTGAATTAATTTGGAATGTAGATCTCTAGTCAAGCTGAATCTTCTACTAAATAGCTGTTTTGATTGGCACCATGTAAACTGAAGAACCCCAAGAGCACTTTGTTGCGGTCTTTCTTCTCTTTTGTATTCAGTTTTTTACTTTAATTTGAGATGGCTCTTGAAGGTAGGTAAATTCAGTAGCTGCAAATGATTTTATTACTGGAGGAATCAACATAAATTAAGTCCTAGGGTATGAAAACAAACTTAAGTTTAAATGTTACTGACCATTTTGATTTTCACTGTCAAATTCATGTGTGGTAGAAATCAGTTCTTTATTCCCAAACACAATTTGGCCAGTTTACCTCCTGGGAAAGTTTTGAAACATGAAATATACTTTTGAAATTTGGGGGGGTGGGCTTATTATGCACAGGTGTGCATAGTCAAAGGAGGTTCAAATCAGTAACTCCAGAAATGAATATCTCTGGTAGCATAATAAATATGGAGGAAGTGTTTTATAAACCAGCATTTTCTTTATTGTAATGCAAAAGTAAGTGATGAATTATTATGGTTAGAAGCAAGTCATGTTGCTTGATGGTGAAAAAGAATTTGAATTTCTCACTGAACTCTGTAGTCTCATAGACTCTTATTAGAAGGGACCAGTATGATCATAGTCTGACCTCCTGAACAATGCAGACCACAAAACCTCACCCACCCATTTTTGTAATAAACCTATAACCTATGGCTGAGTTAAAGTTCTCAAATTCTGATTTAAAGTCTTTGAAGTATAGACAATCCTGTATTTTAAACAGTTTATGGATAATATTAGTTACTGAAGTAAAGTAATTTTTTTTATACATACCTTCTGATATTTAGGTAGTTTCGGCTAATATTTTGTCACTTCTCATAGTATTTGTAGAGCTTTTTAAATCAAGAAACTTTGTGTCTTTTTCTTGCTCACTGAGGTGTACCGAGAGGTGACAGAACTCTAATCAATAAATGTATCATTTTGAACAGATGAACCAAGTCTAATATTAGATGATAGTGAAGATGAAAATACTTCATCCATTTTTGAGACAGGCTGTCACTCAGGATCACCAAAGAAACAATTGTCAGCTGCTATACATAAACCCTACCTTCATTTTACAACGTGAGTACATGCATTTCGTGAAATTTGTAGGACAATTGAAATTCTAAGATGATACGCTGTTGTTTTGCAGTTAGAATTCACTGTTACGTTAGCTTGAGAGTTCTCTTTAGTTCAACTGAAATCTTTTGAATATTTTGTAATGACTGTGGTACTACAGACAGCTCATGACTGTTAAAGAGCAGTGTTTGACCTTTGGTCCAAAGCATTTTAAAAAATACAATTCTCATGCTTAGCTCCTGGGATATTTTACGGACATTTTGCTGTGGAAATTATAAACTTCAAATGTTTTAGTAAGTAAGCAGGAATGCTGATATATTATTGAAAAGCTTAAGCATCTTGTATATGTTGCTGCTTTTTCTTACTGAAGTACTATCTAACTTCAGTGGACTGATATATAACATGTATTGCATTTAAATCTGATATTACAAATTTAGTTTCTGATCAGATTTCTTGGATTAATTTAAAAAGCATTCTCTCAATTTTTTTCCTCACTTACCTGTTTTTTAGTCCTTTTCTAAGGAAAACTGAAGACATTGTAGGTTAGAATTTGTGCATTAAATTTGGATGACACACGTTTATATGAAATTGGATAAAGGAGTGAATCTAAATATAATTGTAATATGAATTGTTTTGAGTAATAGTTTTGTACAGATTCTTTTGATAGTCATTTCAGTAAAGAAAATGTGACACCTGTGAAGGACAGGATAGCTTTGCTAAACACCATGAAAGAATGAAAAGTTATATTTCTGAACAGCAATGCCTAAACAGCGATTGCAGTAGTATGAACTTAAATATAACTCATTAGCTTAAAATAAAAATCTTTGTCTTTCCCTTAATGTGCATTGTCAAGTGAGTCAGGCCCAAAATTCAGCGCTCAGTTGAAACAGAAAGAGGTTGGGAGGAGCATACCCAGAACTAATTTTTAAATTTCATTAAACTTTCAGGGACTGGATTATGACCTTCCCCATCAGATTTTTACACTCTCTCTCTCTCTCTCTCTCACTTTTTTTGCATAATCCATGACAGCTAGAAAATGATCTGTCAATTTTACTTTGTTTTGTGTCAGTCTAGTTTCACTCTTCAATCAGAATGGAGTTTAAAGTAAACCTATATTAATACAGAAAAATTAATTTGATTTGAAAATTTCTTTAACTTTTATAATCAAGATAATGTTAATGGAAGGAGACAATGCTCTAAAATTTTCCTCCCATACCTGTAGTTGGCAGGAATCCTTTAAGATTTTTATGTTCAACAAAAATACAAAGTGATGGTAGGTTCAGATTTACAAACTTTATTTTAAGGCAGTGAGAATGCCCAGCTAGAAGTTAGTTAATGCAAAGTGTGCAATAAAAATGAAATTGTATTTGTGATATCTGTGATTGTCAAGGGCCTAAAATCAGTAAAGCAGTACTGCATTTTTTTTGAAGTCAGTGGTACTTAAGCATATGATTAATGTTAAGTACATTCTTCGCTGTTTTGCTGGATCTTGACATCTTGGCAGTTAGAAATGCATTGGGATGAAAACTGGCATGAAATGAAGAGCCCATATGCAATATTTTTAACTGAGAACTAGTGAGTCAATTTCACTTTGTACTTAGGGCTGACAAATTACTTAGCAGTCATAAATTTTCACCTGCTATCACTTATTCCCATCCCTCCCCCCCAGAAAATAAAACCAAACAAACCTAAACTCAGTTTAGGACAGCTGACAGGTAGTTTGAAGGAAGAACAAAATTTTCTTTTTGATTCTGTGTGCTGTGAAAAAGTAAACTTTGGTAGCGAAAGCTTTGCTACACAAATGACCTAAGGCTACATTTTTAAACCCAAGCAAACCTTTATGTGAACCTTTAAATGGATATAAGAATAATTATATTAACTGAGCTCTTTTTTGGTAGATAAGTGATTAAGACAAAGGGGTAGCTCTGTTAGTCTAGTCTAGTTCAGCAAAACAAACAAGGAATCTTGTGGCACTTTTTCATAGCAAACATATTTATTTATTGCGTGAGCTTTCATGGGAGAAAATCCTACTTTGTTAGAAGCTTGAAGATGGAGAAGTACAGCTGAATGGGAGGAAAATGAATGCAGGTAATTGTAAACTATAAGATTAAGTCAGACTGTTGCAGCAAATCAGTACATCTGTGTAGATGCAAACAGTGGACGCAGCATATAGGAGAGAGATGAGGGAAAAGGAAAGCAAAATTACCTGTTGTAATGGGGGGGGAAGAACCCGTAGTCTCTATCTAACCCTAAGTAGATAGTGTCAATTCTGCATATGAATTCCAATTCTGCAGTTTCTCTTTCCCACAAACGTTCATTTGATAGATAAATTTGTTAGTATTTAAAAGTGCGACTAGACTCCTTGTTTGATTTGACAGTTAATTATAAATCCATGGTTGCATCATTTTAATAATACCCACAAATCTTTTGCACTGATTAATTAAATCAATTTCAGATTGCTAAATTGAGGAGAGAAGGGGTAGGCTCTAGAATGACTTGGAGAAATTAGAAGATTAGCCGGTATAAATCTGATGAAGTCTAACAAGGACAAGTGCAGAGTCCTGCACTTAGGATGGAAGAATCCCATCCTTAGAAGACCTTAGATTGACTTGCTAGGCAGCAGTTCTGCAGAAAGGGGCCAAGGTGTTATAGTGGATAAGAAGCTGGATGTGAATCAACGATGTGCCCTTATTATCATGAAGTCTGACGGTATAGTAGACTGCATTAGTAGGAGCATTGCCAACTGACTGAGGGAAGTGATTATTTCCATCTGTTCGGCATTGAGTGAGGCCACATTTGGGTGTACTTTGTACAGTTTTGGGCTTTTCACTACAAGGAGATTGTGGACAAATTAAAGCCCAGCAGAGGGCAGTGAAAATGATTAGGGGGCTTGCATGCATGATTTATGAGGAGAGACTGGAGGAACTGGGCTTATTTAGTCTGCAGAAGAGAAGGGTGATGGGGGATTTGTTAGCAGCCTTCAACTACCTGAAGAGGGCTTCCAGGCAGGATGAAGCTAAGCTGTTGTCTGTGATGGCAGGTGACAGAATAGGGAGAAATGGTCTCGTATTGCAGTGGGGGTGGGGTGGGGTCGGGTCTTTGTTGGATATTAGGAAAAACTTCCTCACTAGTCATGTAATGAAGCAGGGGAATGCCTTATCTCTGGAAGTTGATGGTATCTCTGTCCTTAGAGGACATTAAGATCTGACTTGAGAAAGCCCCAGCTATAATGATCTAGTTGGAGTTGGTCTGGCTGATATTCTCTGATTCTGTGATTCTAAGAATTTTAAAACTGGTGCAGCTGTGTATATAGCTAAACAGTAAGTCTGAGGACTGAGACATGCCAAAGTTAGAACACAGTACAGTCGCTATAGGATCTCTATTAGATCACTATTATCATATTAGTTAAGATAAAGTCACTATAAAAAAATCTGAAAGGCTTAACATTTTAAAAATTACTAAATAAAGCTGAAATACAGGAAACACTCTGTAGGTAAACATATGATGATATTTTAAAAATATTACTCCTTTTTATAGGTCAGCTTATCACCAGCCAACCTCTTATAGGCCAAGATTACTGCTATCAGGAGAGAGAGGTTCTGGTCAGACTTCTCACCTTGCTCCAGCACTCTTGCACTCTCTTGAAAAGTTCTCTGTACACAGGCTAGATCTGCCAGCACTTTACTCAGTTAGTGCCAAGACACCTGAAGAATCATGTGCACAGGTGAGTCTACATAATATGAGATCTGAGCACTTTGATGGCTGTGGATTTATTCAAATTTATTTCTACTGAAGTGTGATATACACAATCATGGTCTTGTGGGGAAAAGATTGTGTATGTGTGCCATTGAACGTTAAAGCAGTAGGACATTCTAAAATAATATTAAAAGCATTTTGTTAGTGTTTTATGATTCACAGTCATGAATATTGGTTTTCTTACTAATGCTGTATTTAGGCAGCAATAACAGTGATCAGAGAGACAGTTCTATCTGCTCAGGTAGTCCAGTGGTCGGCGGCTCAAAAGATAAGAGCCATTTTAAAAAAACTTAAAAAATTCCTTCAATAACCACGTGTTGAGAACTGCAGTGGGTGGAGTCTCCTGATGGGGAGAGCTGGGAGCTAGGCCTGGGTCTCCTGGTGGGGAGGGGGAGCCTGAAACCAATGGCAGGGGACTGCAGCATCAGGAGTGAGCCGCCCATAGGGTGCCCTGGTGGCAGAAGGTAGACCTGTAGCCACGAGGTGGCAGCCAAAGAGCTGCATGTGGTTCCAGAGCTGTGGGTTGCAGACCCTTGAGGTGGTAGTTTGATAGCAAGAGGTTCAGCAAGGAAAGAAGGCACGTGTCAGATGTCTCTTGCAAAAGTGATATTTCAGCATCTTCAGATCCTGCTTGGACAGCAGGATGTCCATGAGAACTAAGATAAGACACATATCATCTCAATTGCATTGAACACTGCTGTGTGGGGACAAAGTCATTTAAAACCAAAGTAGGCACAAAGCCATTAAAGACCATTGAGGAGAGTAAACAAAAGTTTTCAGTATCAAAAGTTATGGTGTGTTTTTTAATGTCCATTGGTTTGATTGTTGTCACAAATAGAGGTATTGGAATGATCCTGGAAATTTTGTATCAGGTGATAAGTCTGCAATGGTGAGGTTATGTCCAACATGCAGAAGAAGGTATGTTTTTACAGAAGGCTTATAGAGCTGAGTCTGAAGGAAGTGTAGCATGAGGTTGAGCATGAAAAAGGGTAGGGGATGCTATTCTGAGGAATTTTAAGAAGCCTAAATCCTCTCATACTGATTATTGCCAAAGGAACGAGTCTTGCAATGGACTGTCGATGGAAGTCCATGCTCTGTGCCACCAGAGCTAGTCCCTAGCCATGCAAATCTGCTGTGGCTGCTTTTCTTAGTGCCTTGTAACTTCTGAGGAAAAACTGGTTTCTTTGGGTTTGTTTGAGCTGTGCTTAGTCAGAAATCTGTTTTGTTGACAAGCAAGTAAACACACATGAGTATTCATAGAAGCTTTTAAAGCAGTCTGATTTATTGTTTACATCCCATGTTCCTAAAAAGTATGAGATTCAGTTTTTGTGAGTTTAGAATTAATGTTATTCAGTTGATGCCTTGTTCATCTGTCTGAAATGAAAATCAAGGAGCATAGTTATAAGGGAGAGAATACAGAGATTAAGGAACAAAGTGAGAAGTGAATAGGGCAGGGAGAGAGGAGCCTGGAGTATACAAAGCGAGGACCTACTAACCTGGAAGATATGCACCTAGAATATAATGTGACTGTAAATGTTTTATGAGATCATCCAAAGAACATGATTTTCTCTTGAAAATTTTCATTACAAATATTATTCATCCTTATAAGAAGCATAAAAATCTATTTACTAAAATGTGTTTTGTGGCTTAAGAGCATTGCTTTTTCACTGTGGAGTTACTTGTCTGGTTCCATTTTTATAGCTATACAAGATAAAAAATGTTAAAACAGTATTAAGGTTAATGTCAGTACTATAAGGGTAAAATATAATGTAATTCTTTTATCCTGAACTTGCTTACCGGTGTGTGTGTGTGTGTGTGTGTATATATATATTCAGTCTTATCTGTTTTTAGCATTTTTCTTGGAATTTCCTTTCTCTTTTTAAAAATTTAAAATTTCATGTAACAAACTCACAAAGTGCTGTCATCCATTATTGCTGATAATTTGGAGAGACAGGCTATCTCTTAAATATTTTCTGTAATTTTAAGTTTTTTAAGGGCAGATCTATTAGTATGTCAGAACATGCAGGCCAGTTATGATTGGTTCACAGCTGTTTTGCTGTACTAGAGCAACAACATAAAGCAGCTGAGGTGTTCAGGAGAATCTGACTCTTAATTTGCTGTTGATATATATTGGTTAAAGGGCTGGATTAATGTGCCTAGGGTTATGTGAAGGAAAGGTAGGGGAAGCCTGGCCCTGGGTCCCAAAGCCTGTCTGCTATACCTGCTTGTGCCAATCATGTGGTTGTAAATTCTCAAATTCATTCTGTACTCAATAAATGCTGTAAATATAGGGAAGTTCAAACAGGCACTGTATTTTTCATACTTAGCACAGAGATTGAATTTGTGATCAAACAAAGAAGAATTGAAGCATGTGTTGAGAAACTCATAAATTCCATATTATTTATAAACTGTTATGAGTGTGTTGAATTTTAGGGCTGCCAGTCTTGACAATGTGTATTTACTCATTTTAAACCTTGATTTACACATTCCAATTAAAGCAGATAAAAATGGTAGACAGAACCATTAGAAGTACCCTGAAGTTTTTCACCTGCCTTGTTGTAGTAGGAAGCTTTTCTTACCAAGACATGGGTGTATGGGTGGGTGGATGGACAGACAGAGACATACACAGATTTTCACATTTGAACTGTGTGTGCTCTGCACACATCAGTTTAGTGAATAACTCTGTATGTCTGAAGTCACAAAGTATTGTTAACAAACAGCTGTGTGGAAGAGACACTCCACACCATAACAAAACTTATTTGTGATAACTGTAATGTGTGTTAGCTTTATTTTTGACATTCCATTGAACACTTAAAAAAGGGCACTTCTGGAAGAAGTAAATGAGTGAGGCCAGACTTCAAACTAAAAGCTTTAATATTGTGAAAAAGTAAGGACCTTGTTGTCTCTCCTGATTGGTGTCCAATTTAGAAACAAAAAGGCAATCCTTAAGTGGTTGCTTTTTTTTATACAAATATATTGGGAAAACTGAATGAATGAAATCAATAGTAATGTAAAAATTTGAAAACCTTTGTAGTATCAGTTGTGGGCAATACAAATGAAGCCCAAGAAACCATAAGAGTTATGTAGGTGTCTGCCACCAGAAGTAAAATGAGGGTTAAAAAAAATTTCAAAGAGACACAATCTTGTTAAAATAAAGTAGGTAACTATTTCTTGCTCTACGATCATAATGATGTCCAAATATCTGGGCTGTCAGAAGAGAAAGGGAAGTGGTAATTGAACTAAGTTTTTATATGCTCACTGAGTTGGATATAGAGGATGAAGTTTTGAGATGTAACAGATATGCTAAGCACTGGCTCACCTACTGAGGGAGCAAAATAACAGGTCATGGGAAATAATAGCAAAGCTGATAAAGTTCCCAGATAAACAAGCCCCAGTTTACAGTTGAACTAATTAAAATGTGTGTCTGCTCTTGAAAAATTTCAGTCCTTCTGACAAACATTCTGTTTAGTTAACCACTAGCAAGCAGCTCAGTGCACCGTGTTTGCAAGTATCTGAACCAAACAAAGCTAATACAGTACAAGAAAGCTGGACCTAATATAATGCTTACAAATCTTGACGAACTAGTATGATATTTTGTCTTGTACTTATCATGGCATTTCATATTTTTCTCTTCAGCTGCAAAATGTGGTATAATTTAACTTTTTATATGGCTTGCTTGTTGGATCTTTGTTACAGTAGAGTAGGGAAACAGTGTGTTGATGTATATGACCTGTTGCTGTTTTGTATGGTATAGGCACCAGTGTTAAGTAATTTGATGAAGCAAACAGTATATTCATAAAACCTTGAAGGGAAAGGGTATTTTAAATTGTATCTTGAGCTAATTAAGCTACTCAGAAGATGCCTCTTAAAGGCATTGGGAACTTTACAGCATTATCTAAAACTACAATGGCTTTTATTTCTTACCAGGTGTCATTAATTGTTGAATCTAAATATTAGTGTTTCTCTTTACTAGATCTTTCGTGAAGCTCGAAGAACTGTACCAAGTATTGTTTACATGCCTCATATTGGTGACTGGTGGGAAGCTGTCAGTGAAACTGTGAGAGCTACTTTTCTAACTTTGCTGCAAGACATACCGTCTTTCTCTCCTATATTTCTGCTGTCTACCTCTGAAACCATGTACAGTGAATTGCCTGAAGAGGTGAGAGTGAAGTATTTTTTTTTTTTTTTTTTGTGAGTGGAAAGGCAGTGTCATTTTAAGGCCATAGAATAGTTTAATATAGAAATGAGATATAATCAAAACTTTATGCTGTAGTTCTTCAACATATCTCACAGTGAAATGCTATATTTTATTTCAGTTCTTAAATTGTCTTGTAATAACGTTTGACTTCATGTAAGAATTAGTACTCTGGAGCTCATATATTCTGCACAGAAAGTATCAGAACAAATATGAAATCTGTGTTGATTTGAAATGGTAGTGTTCTTCTTAGTGATTTGCTCATGTCAGTTCCAGCTCAGGTACATGCGCACCACGTGCATGGATCACCAGAAAGTTTTCTTCTGGGCTACTTGCAGAGTCAGCTGCAGCCACTAGGAGCGCTCCGTGACCCTCTCTATATATCACAGCCAACCTTCTCCATTCTTTCTTATCACTCTGATGGTGCCTGGAACAGTGCTTGCTTGCTTTGCAGCTAGCAATCCCCTGTCTCATCCTTTTTCTTCATTGTAGTGGTAGTTAGTGTTTATAGTACTTAAATCTTTGTTAGTTCTGCCCTGGATTCACCTGACAGCATAGTACTTGCTTGGCTCCCCGAATCACCTAGCGAGCAGTCACAGCAGTTGATTTTTGGCCCACAAATGGTCCATCCCAGCAGATGTGATACAAGACATCTTATAGTGGTGGGGATCTCCCCAAGTAGACCTGTTTGTGTCTGACTCCGTGTGGAAATAGCACCGCATTTTTCTGCTGAACCACTGCCCAGGGTCTCAAGCAAATGCATTCCAGATCCCCTGGTTGAATTGGCTGTGCCTTCCCTCTGACGCAGCTGATCCACAAGGTGCTTCTAAAAATAGAGGGGCAGAGCAACAGTCATTCTAATTGCTCAGGAGTGGCCACGTAAGCAATGGTTTGTGACTCTGCTAGAGCTGTCAGTCAGGGACTCGTTGCTGCCCTTCCTGGATCTCCTCACACAGAACCTAGGGACTTTGAGACACCTCAGTTTAGGAGCTCTTCATCTCAAGGCGTGGTACCTCTGTGGCTAAGCTGAGAGGAGTTTAGGTGCTCCTCACAGGTGCAGATCTTGCTCAACAGCATTTGATGAGAACTACTTATTAAGCAAAATGGAGGAGGTTATCTTCCTGGGCAGAGGATAAGAGGATTATACCTACCTTGGCATCCATTCCAACAGTCTTGGACTACTTTCTTAGCCTCAAACATAGAGGTCCGGTGAGTGTGTCAGTCAAAGTCTATCTGGCAGCCATCTTGGACTTCTATGCCAGGGGGTTACAAGTTTCCTTATTCTCTGACCATATGGTGAAGTGATTCATAAAGGGTCTGGATAGGCTTTTCCTATCAATTCAACCTCCAGTGGCCCAGTGGGACTTGAACTTTGGTCCTTTCTAGATTGACTGGTCCCCCCCATTTGAACCACTGACATCTTACTCGTTGTACTTGTCATGGAAGGTCTCCTTTCTAGTGGCCATAACATCAACACAGTGAGTGTCAGAGTTTAGGGCACTCGCATCAGAACTCTTACACTCTTTTTTTAAGGACAAAGTTCAGCTCCGCCTTCACCCCACCTTCCTGCCCAAGGTAGTTTTGCATTTCCATGCCTCACAGGACCTGTTCCTTCCAATCTTCTACCCAAAACCTCATGCCTCAGATGAGGGGCAGAGACTTCACACTTCGGATGTCCAAAGGTCCTTAGCCTTTTATCTAGAATACACCAGACCCTTTCATAAATAGTCTGTTGTTTGTGGTAATCGCAGACTGATTGGGAGGATACTGGCTCACCTTTCAATGCCTGTCATCCTGGATATTGGCCTGAATTAGGTAATGCTACCTGCTAGCTAAAGTTTCTCCTCCACTAGTGATGGTCCACTTTGCTGAGGCTGAAGCCTCTTCAACACCATTCCTTGTTCATGTGCCTATAGCAGATATATACAAGGCAGCAACCTGGTCATCAGGGCACACCTTTACAGTACACTATGTGCTGACACAGAAGGCAAGGGGCAATGTGGCTGTTGGCAGAGCAGTGCTGCCGGTGGCCGTCTAGAATTCTGTCCCACCACCATGGTAAAGCTTGGGAATCACTTGAGTTAGAACTGACACATGAGCAATCACCGTAAGAAGCAGCAAACGGTTACTTGCCTGTAACTGGTGTTTTTTGAGATGTGTTGTTCGTGTACATTCCAGCACCTGCTCTCCTTCACTCAGCTGCAATTCTGGCAACAAGAAACTGGGGAGGGAAAGGGTTGGCTGGGATATATATTTAAAAAAAAAAAAAAATTCCCCTCACCCCTATGGGTGGTATGTGTCATCCTCAACCTCGGGTCCTCTATCAGAGGCCTGGGAGTTTGAGGGTTCTGCGCAGTATCTTAGCTGTTCCTAGCACTGCACTCTTCTGGACAGAGAGCTCTGATTTTTGTTCCTGGGATCTGTTGGAGCCACTCTCCCAGCTTAGGAGTCACAGCCCCAAATGCTCCTACCACCACTGGGACCACTTTGCCCTTCACTTTCCACATCCTCTCTAGTTCCTCTTTCAGGCCCTGGTACTTCTCCAGCTTCTCATACTCCTTCTTCCTGACGTTGCTGTCACTTGGCACTGCTATATCTATCGCCACCACTGTCTTCTGGTCCTTGTCTATTACCACGATGTCTGGTCGATTGGCCAGTACCTGCCTGTCTGTTGGGATCTGGAAGTCCCACAGAATCTTAGCCCTGTTATTCTCCACGACCTTCTGTGGGATCTCCCATCTTGTCTTGGGAGGGTCTAGCCCATACACTGTGCAGATGTTCCTGTATACAATGCCAGCTACTTGGTTGTGCCGTTCAGTGTATGCTGTTCCTGCCTGCATCTTACATCCTGCCACTATGTGTTGGACTGTCTCTGAGGCCTCTCTGCACAGTCTGCACCTTGGGTCCTGTCTAGTGTGGCAGACCCCTGCTTCAGTGGATCTGGTGCTCAGTGCCTGTTCTTGTGCTGCCATGATCAGTGCCTCAGTGCTGTCTTTTAGTCCAGCCCTTTCCAGCCACTGGTAGGATTTCCCAATGTCAGCCACCTCAGCTATCTGTCGATGGTACATCCCATGCAGGGTCTTGTTTTGCCATGGCACTTCTTCTGCTTGATCTTCCTCACATGTCTGCTGCTGTCTCAGGCATTCTCTCAGCAGCTCATCTTTAGATGCCATCTTACTGATGTACTCCTGGATGCTGTGGGTTTCATCCAGGACAGTGGCTTTGACACTCACCAAGCCCCGCCCGCCTTCTTTCCAGCTGGTTTACAGCCTCTGGGTGTTGGACTTGGGGTGGAAACCTCCGTACATTGTAAGAAGCTTCCGGGTCTTCACATTGGCAGCCTCCTTTGGCCAGCTCACTATACCGGCAGGGTATCTGATGACTGGCAGGGCATCCGTGTTGATGGCGTGGATCTTGTTCTTCCCATTGAGCTGGCTCTTCAGGACCCGTCTTATCCTTTGGTGGTACTTGGATGTTGCTGTCTTCCTTGCCTCCTCATCGTGGTTCCCATGTGACTGTGGGATGCCAAGGTACTTGTAGCTGGTCTGTGTGTGCGCTATGTGGCCTCCTGGTAGTTCCACCCCATCAGTCTTGACTACCTTCCCTCTCTTTACTACCATCCGGCCACACTTCTCCAGTCCGAATGACATCCCAGTATCCTCGTTGTAGATCCGTGTCAGGTGGATTAGCGAGTCGATGTCTCGTTCATTCTTAGCATACAGCTTGATGTCATCCATGTAGAAGAGGTGGCTAATGGTAGTTCCACACTTGAACTTGTATCTGTATCCAGTCCTTGTGATTATCTGGCTGAGGGGGTTCAAGCCAATGCAGAACAGCAGTGGGGACAGCGCATCACCTTGGTACATGCCGCACTTGGTGGCCACTTGTGCAAGCTGTCTTGAGTTGATTTCCAGTGTTGTCTTCCACAGTCCCTTTGAGTTCTTGAGGAAGGTCCTTAGTGTCCTGTTGACTTTGTATAGCGCCAGACATTCACAGATCCATGTGTGCAGCATTGAGTTGTAGGCTTTCCTGTAGTCAATCCATACTGTGCTCATATATATAGGTTGTAGGGCACCCCAGTGGCTGCAGCTGACCCTGCGAGTCGTCTAGGAGATGAAAAGGTCATGAGCAATATATTTCGAAGAACACCAGTTTGCAGGTAAGTAACTGTTCTCCTTCGAGTGCTTGCTAGCGTCCATTCTCAGTATAGGTGTATACATGCCTGCATGCCCAGTCACTGGAATACTTCTTCCCTCATAGCAGTAGCCGTAGACCTGGCTTGAGAGCCCCCTGGAGTCCTGCGCTAAAGCCACAGTATAAGCAGCACTTCAAGTCTATGCCTGCTCAATTCCTTCTTTCTGCCTCTTGATCACTGGAACTACCTTGCCTCTGCAAGCAATTTCCCCTTAGTGTTGATTAGTTATTCTAGTTAATGCAGTTGTTTGAGGAGGAGTTGTGAATAAGCAGTAGCTTGTTAGTAATAGTTTGATTGAGCTGCACTGAAATCGCTTTGTGTTGAGAGCAGCAATGCCTAAATCCTCAGTCTTTAAACCCTGCTCAAACTGTGGCAAAACATCCTCTGTGAACGATCTGCATGACCACTGTTTAAAGTGCCTGGGGGAAACTCACAGAGAAAAGTGTGCGATGTGCAAGTGGTTTAAACCCCACACTCAGAAGGACTCAGAGAACCGCCTGAAGGCTCTTCTCATGGAGGCGGCGTTAAAGTCTCCAAAGGATGGCATGGTTGCCACCTCAGTACCGAGTACTTCTTCAGGGCTAAGCACCCAGTCAGCCCCGGAACCAGCTAGAACAGTGGAGGAGTCAGCAACCTCAGCATTAGGCTTTCCCTGGCACCGCAGCTCCTCCCCTAAGAAGAAATCAAAAAAGCACTGCATGGAGTTGGGGCTTCAGAAGGGGTCTGGGACCAGCCCAGAACGTACCTGCCTCGGGGGGCTCTGGCCAGACAGTGGTGCAGCCACCCCATATAGAGCTCCATCTCCGACTCTAGGAGCAGAAGGGTACCTCTACCATGCCCAGCCTCTTCCACCCCAGAGGTTTTTGGGCTGTGAAGGACCTGCTGTCTCTGCCTAGCCTGCAGCAGCAGTTGTTGTTAGGAGGGATGCAATTCTTGGCAAGAGATCAGGTTGGCCCCTAGACCTGGTTTGCAAAATCCCCAGCCTGGCCGGAGGGAGAGCCGTTGGTTGAATCGGGGGGTGGCGGTGACTTTGCCCCAGCAGCTGCTAAGGTTGGGAAGCCGGCACCATGCCACAGCATCCATTAGCTCCACCCCCTCCTGCTCTCAACACGGTCCTCACTGGATCCCAAGCCAGGAAGGGAGAGAGAGAGAGAAGGACCAGTTCTGCATGGTACACAATAGACTGCTTGTCATCCTGGTCATCTCCTAGCAATAGGAGATGCTGTAGTTACAGGCACGGCTCGGTGTCGTCCTTGTCACCAGGCAACAAAAGGCACCGGAGTTCCCAGTGCAGCTTGTCTTTGCTGCTGTCGCCTGGCAATGGGGAGCATAGGAGCCACTGGCACGGGGCTTCCCTACCCTCCCACCGAGCATGGCACTGTTACTCCTGGCATGGGTTCCAAGCCCAGCTTCCCAAGCAAAAGTCTAATTCATGCAGCCAGAGAGAGGAGCCTAGAAAGGATCACAGATCGACTGCTACAGATTCCTGGATGCAAAATCGTTGGCCTACCCAGTGGTCATATTGGGGTCCCTGGTTGTTCTCACAGACTTTGGAACCACAGTCTCTCCAACAGGCGGGGGTGCCCCTGGTCCAGCTGTCGCCACAGGGTGACCATCTCTCTGACCAGGAGAATTTGTATACTTTGGGGGGGTATTTCCAAGGACTGCTCACTAAGGGAGAGCAGTCAGAACTTTGTTTTTCTCGTTATCCTTGTTGGTCTCAGAGTCGGGGACTCAGCGCTCATCCCCACCATCTGATGATTTCGAGTCCTACCAGACCTGTTTAAGAGGGCGCCCTCTAACCTGGGACTAGAGGCTGAAGAGCTGAAAGAGTCCACTGACGGGCTCTTCAGCATCCTCTCTTTTACAGCTTCCCCTCGGGTGGCCCTTCCGGTACGTGAAGGTCTACTAAAAATTGCAAAAGAGTTTTAAAGCAGGCACCTTCCTCAGTTTCCCCAACATCTAAGTCAACTGAGAAGAGAGATTTTGTGTGCACTAAAGACCTTAAATACCTCTTTATACACCCAACCCTGGGCACCCAGGTAGCTGATGCACTGAACCAGAGGGACAGGCAAGGTCAACCAGCCTTAACCCCAAAAAATAAGAGCTCAAGAAGCTTGACTTCTTATTCCTTGGCAAGTTTGCATCTTTGAGTAGCCAATCATCAAGCCTTTTTTGGCCGCTACAGTTTCAATCTCTGGAACTCTTTCCAATGCTTTGGAAACTTGCTTCCTCAGGAACATAGGGCGGACTTCTCTACATTCCTTGATGAGGGCTTGGTGGTAGCAAAAGCAGTTCTTCAGACTGCACATGATTTGGCTGACTTGGAGAGCCACTCTGTGGTGTGTATGTGCTGCTCCTCTTGGCTCCAAGCCTCAGGGCTATTCCAGGAAGTATAGCAGAAGATTGAAGATCTTCCCTTTGAGGGGCCCAACTTATCCTCTGAAAAAAGAGATGAGAAATTACAGAGCCTTAAGGATTCCAGGGTGACCCTGAAATCCCTGGGTCTCCATTCTCCTCAGTCCAGACACCACATTTTCAGACTGCGTCCACCTCCTCAATTTAGACCTCAACCCCAGAGGGCATCCTCCTATAAACAAAGGGACAGAAACAGGAATCGTGGGAGGGTGTAGCTCTTACACAAGTTCTGGCTCGGGAACCTCCTACCAGAACAGCTCCTGGTGCCACCATGGCAACAACAATAAGCATCACTTTTGAGGATGCACTCGATAATGACCATCCAGTCATCGCCAGGGATCCTTTCCCACCATTCCTGGATTGACTCTCCCATTTTTCATCTCATTGGTCCCAGGTCACCTCAGACCAATGGTTGCTGGACACCATTTCCAGAGGTTATTCAATACAATTTAACTCAAAACCTCCTCCCCACCCCCATCCCTCCTGACTTATGGTCATTACATCTGGTGGCCTGGAGACTCCATGGCTGGAGGAGAGAGCATGTTCCTTACTGGTACAGGAGTTTTTGTTGGGGATCAAGAAGCTCGCTACTTGGAAATCTTACTTGGCCAAATGGAAATGCTTCGCTACTTGGTCCCAGTTGGAAGGGATGTCACCCCCATTGGCCCCTATCCAATCCATCTTGGATTACCTGCTCCACCTAAAACATCAAGGGCTTTCTCTGGCATCCCTCTGGGTCCACCTCGGGCTTTCGCCAACCTCACCAAGGCAGATCCCTCTTCTCTCACCGCATGGCGGCTTGCTTCCTTAGAGGTCTTGAGCGTCTATTTCCCCAGGTCAAGAGCCCGCCACCTTTACTGGACCTGAATTTAGTGCTTAGTAAGTTAACAGGCCTACCCTTTGAACCTCTGGCCACCTGTTCCCTTCAGCACTTACCATGGAAAGTAGCCTTTCCAGTGGCAATAACTTCTGCCTGGCGGGTATCAGAACTGCGGGCCTTGGTTTCAGAACCTCCATATACGACGTTCTTTAAGGACAAGGTACAATTAAGACCACGTCTGGCTTTTCTTCCACAATTGGTCACACCCTTCCACTATAACAAGGTTATAGTCTTACTGACGTTCTTCCTGAAGCCACACAGATCCAGGGAGGAAGCCAGAGGGCACGTTCTGGATGTGCGTCGAGTGCTCGCCTTCTATACTGAACTCATGAAACCATTTCACGGGTCTACCCACCTGTTTGTAGTGATTGCGGAAAGGATGAAGGGGCTGCCGATCATGTCGCAACATATTTCCTCTTGGATTGTGAACTGCATCCAATCCTGTTACTCCTTAGTAGACTTACCTTTGCCAGGACACACAACAGCCTATTCAACAAGAGCCCAAGCTTCATCTTTGGCCTTTCTGGCAAATGTGCCAGTGGTGGACATCTGTGAAGCTGCTACTTGGTCTTTGGTTCGTGTGTTAACCGGTCATTGTGCAACAGGCTAGGGACGACGTGGCATTAGGTAGAGCAGTACTTCAGATTACTCAACATTAGCTCCACCCATCATCCAAGGTATGGCTTGTGATTCACCTGTACTGAGAAAGGACACAAGCAAGCACTTGAAGGACAGAGATGGTTGCTTATTTGTAGCTGTCATTCTCTGAGATATGTTGCTTGTGTCCATTATACAGCCTCCCGCTGACCCTGCTTTCAGAGTTAGTGGAAAGAAGGGACTGAGTGGGCATAGACCCGGGAGTACTTATTATATTGCAGCATTAGCACGGGACTCCAGGGAGCTCTTGAGCCAGGTCTACAGCTACTGCTATGGAGGAAAAAGTCTTTCAGTGATCTGGGTGTGCAGGCATGCATACACTTAACTGAGAATGGACATGAGCAAACACATCTCGGAGAATAGCAGTTACAGGTAAGCAACTGTCTTGTCTTTCCTTAGCAACCACAAGTGGGTCTTCCTTCTGTTCTTCATAAAGAGTTCCCATTATTCAAGACTGAGAATTAGATTTTGCTCTGTTACACTGGTATAATTCAAATTATTTTTATGGAAGTCAGTGGAGTTAGTCTGGATTATTCTGCAATGTAAGAAAGAGTGGAATTTAACTTGGTCACTGTAATGTAGCTTCAGCTGCTTTTAAACTTAAGGTGTTGATACAGTTTTTTTCCCTAAATTCTCTTTCTCCTCCTCTTCTCATTGCAGTAGCACCCATTGCTGCGCTGCCTCTTTAACTTCCATGTTATGGAAAGTTGAATACAAATTCCAGATTATTCATTTTCCTTGGACTTTTGTGCTTCTTTGGGTATAACTTAATAACTTCTCAAGTAACGACAGTGTGCTTATTTTGAAAAGTTAATTCTCTGTTTAAAACACACATTGATCAAATAATTTGAGAACACGTTGAATGATGTTAATTTCTTGCAGGTGAAATGTATCTTTAGAATCCAGTATGAAGAGGTTTTTTACATTCAAAGACCAAGTGAAGAAGACAGATTGAAGTTTTTCCAGGAGTTAATTCTCAATCAGGCATCAATGCCCCCACCCAAAAAGAAACAGGCTGGTAAGCTATTTTACAATAAAGCCCAAAATAGTGGGAGATTTTTTGAATAAAGTCTTGTAAAATGTTGGCTTTCTTTTTAAATGGTATTCAAAATTTGTAGTTATGGTCATTAATTACTGACATTTTATCAGGGTGCAGAACTGGTGTGTTTCCTATTATGTTTAGCAAAATGGGGAGTTTCTTAAATGGGCAAGTTTGAAAATTGGGAAGGAAAATGTGAAAATCCAGAATGAGGTAATTCCTTCTAATGAAAACTTACTTTGTCTGGCTTTTTCCTGCTTTCTTACGCAGCTCTTTGTGCTCTGGAAGTTCTTCCTGTTGCTCTGCCATCTCCTCCCCGTGAACTCTCAGAAACAGAAAAGCAACGAATGGAGGACCAGGAGGAGAACACATTGAGAGAACTGCGGTTGTTTCTCAGGGATGTTACCAAGAGGCTGGCCACAGACAAACGCTTTAACATCTTCAGCAAACCGGTGGATATTGAAGAGGTCTTGTTTCAGTAATGTGCAAAAAATGAAGTTGAACCTATTAGGAAAAAATTGATTGATTAAAAGGGCATGGATAAATTAATATTCCAAATATCCTTGATATCCATGACCCTAACTAATGCTACACATTGTTATCAAGGTGGCTTAGTCATAGCTTTCTGTACCACAGTGTGAGTAATTAAAAGCTTATTTTTGGACACGCTGTTGGGTCAGGAGAGAGTCTTGCATTACACCAGCCTCTGCTTAGTTAGTTTAAAGTGCTTTTCCACTCTGAAAAGTCAACATTATTAAAATAGTAGCAGTTATTCATCAGCTGTGCCTCCAGTATCGATTTGGATTTGGATTTGCTTTCTTTAATGACCAAAAACTAGCTTTAACTGCTTTTTACTCCTGTAGAGCCAACATTGATGGAAAAAAGTGAACTGTGTTCTATTCTTTACAGGGGAGTAACAAATGTTTACTAAGATTTTTCTGAAAGCTGAATTGTAGGAATTATTCAGGGAAGTTCTATGACTTAATGTTACACAGAAGGACAGAGTAAATGGTCATTATGATTCTTTCTGGCCTTAAAATCTATAAATCTAACAGTTCCAGTTATTTATACATATGAAGATGACTTGAAGGGCATAACTTAAGGACAGTGGAGTCTCACAGGTATAACTGAGGGCATTGTTTGGCTTGTAAGCCTATTACTGTGCTAGTGTATGAAAAGGAGAGACTTGCTTGGCTTTCGGATGTGCCAGCATTGTAGGGAGGGAAGTTAAGAAAGAAACACTTCTCTGCTTCCGGACAGAACATTTGTTCTGCAACTCAGTGACCCACAATGAAAATGAGACCCTATGATGCCCTTTTTAGTCTATTTTAGAGCAGAACTGTATTTCAAATTGCATGTGCAGTTATCAGGCTCTTATATGAGGTTCCATCCTGTGCTCTGTCAGGTTCAAGTCAAACTCAGTATCTGAACTCTTTTGTAGTTTAACTCGTTTATGTTAAAGGACTATGAATGGTTCTCTTCAGCAGTGCACAATTTACATTCTGGTTATGATGAGAAAACATGATTTATCGTAGCTGCTGTGGGTCCCGTGATGCTAGGAGCAGTACATACATGTACTAACATGGTTTTTTCTTCCAGTGCTTGCTTACGTCTATTCTAGTATAAGCGTGTGCTTGCCGTAAGCAATGCCTTGGAAAGTTTCTCCTTCAATGATATATGTTGGGCGGACTCTGGTACTATCAAAGTGTGGGTATAAAGGGTCTTGCCACCCCCCCATTTTTTTCTTATCACACGTGGTGGTTGCTGAAACTGCTGCTAATGCTTGCAATTTTTTCTTGCAAGCACCTCTGTCATAAAATCCTGGAATATTAGGGCTGGAAGGGACCTTGTGAGGTTTAGTCCAACCCCCTCCTAAAAGCAGGTCTACTCCCACTAAATCATCCATTTCAGTGGACTTTGCTTAATAATGGTACATAGTTCTTTCCAATGTTTAAGCTTCAGTTAGTGAGTTAGTTAGTGAACCCTACTTAGCAGGGTTACCCCCTCCCTGGCACTGAGGCATGCCTTGGTCCATGGAGCTTAAGACATGTACATCGTGCCATAACACTAATTAGTGAGCCAGTTCCAGCAGCCTCAAGTGTTTGGGGCCAGCCCATATGAAGGAGTGTTGCAAAATGTGCAAGGGCTTCTGGCCCAGAACTGAGGAGGACAGGGACCAGAGACTCAAGTGCTCCCTTAGGAAAACAGCACGTCATGTCGTCTCGGAGCTGAGTCACGCTGACCAGACACTGAGTACTATGGCAGCATTAAGAAGCACCTGGTGTGTTTTAAGGGCGATGCAGTGCCATTCTGCTTCTCCAGCACTGAGAAATGATTCTGCTGCTATGGATTGGGACACCCAGCACCTTCATTCATCTGCTATACCAAGGAAGACAGCCCTGGCATGGGACTCTCACCACTGCTCTCCAATCAATGGTGCCAGGAAGCAAACAGAGAAAAACTGGCTGAGGATCTGCTGGGTATAGAGATGCTCACAGAGTTCAACTTGTGCTGAACACCACTGGTGTGGGTGCTTCTGTTGACTCCAGTCCCAGGAATGGCACTGCTTAGTCCAGCACCTTTTGGACTCTCCACTAAGAGAGAGCCACCAGAACTTGACTGCTCTGCACTCCCATCTATGCAAGAGCTGTTTTGAGGCAGCTGGGTGTTGCTATTGCTCATAATACCACCATCCCCTGCCAATTGTGAGCTGCCAGCAGAAGATGGCCAGTGCCATCAAAAGGCAAGAGGGCCATGATGTCGCAGCATCCAATCTCTCCTCTTCCAGCACTGCTGTCTGACACAGGCTGGCACTGTTCCCCTGGTCTCTGAGAAGCACATTCTCTTGTGTTGGATTCTTACACTTCCCATAGGAGCAGACATTGCTCCAATCCATGATATCCAGTGGCTGAGCTGGGCTAAGGCATCCACTGATGATTGAGCCACTGATGTAGTGGTAGATGTCAAAACAATGGCTGTCAAGTGTCCACAGCCCTGGAGGGCCTACTTTATTGTATTAAAGTCAAGAGCTCCCCTACTACCTCCCTTGGAGTAGGATCTAGGCCTTGGCGCTGAGTCCGGCCCCGACCTTCAAGATCCAGCCTCATGAGACCTGCTTTTTAGCAGGGTGTTGGACTAGCTGATTTCATGAGGTCCCTTCCAGCTCTAATATTCTACGATTCTGTGAGATCTGTCCTGTGCAGAGGGTGAGGAACAGCATCCCTTGCTGTATGGGCTGCTTCTTCCTCCTCTCCTGTTGAGGCGGTGGCAGGAACATGTACAGAACTTAACCAGGATGATTATAGAAAGCATCAGGAGACCCTCAATAAGTTAGCCCAGAAACTGGGTATTCATGTAGAGGAGACTGCCAAATCATCTTACGTCCTGTGGATAGTTAAGTAGTATCAGGACCATTGTGAGTGACTCTGCCTTTACATGATGCTGTTTTGGACCTCATCAGAGCCTTGTGACAGATCCGTGCATGTGTCCAATCCTCTGCAAAGAGGATGGAGCAACAGTACTTTGTTCCTCTGGGGAATGAATTCCTGTACAAACCCATAGTCTCCCAAGGACTCTTGGCATTTCAGTGGCAAATGAGCGGGAAGATCAGCAGGGCTGACTCCCAAGGCCAAAGATGCCAAAAAAACTAGACCTCTTCATTAGGAGGGTGTACTCAAGTGGACATCTCCATTTCAGGATTGCAAACCAGCAAGCAATACTGAGCTCCTGGAGCACACTGGTGAAATTCAAGGAGTTTTTGCTGCGGGAGTCTAGGGGTGAGTTCCCGGCTCTAGTTGAGGAAGGAAAATTGGTGGCCAGGGCATCCGTCCAGGCAGCTTTGGACATGGTCGGCTCTGCAGCCCAATCTATGGCTTTGGCTGTAATTACGAGAAGAAGCTTGTGATCTCAGTCCATAGGGTTGTCTTACAAGGTGCAGCAGACACTGCAGGGCCTTCTGTTTTGAAGTCAGGCCACTCTTTTTGGAGGAAACACACTCTAAGCTTCGTGACCTGAAAGACTTTAGAGCTGCCTTGAAATCCCTGAGTTTACAAACAGTAGCTCTGCCCAGGAAATGCTGTTGGCCCCAGCTGATGGCCCACTTCTGCCTGCCACAACAGAAACAAGACTCTCAAAGGAGAAGGAATAAAGGCTATAGGAAGAGGCCTCTGTCCTCATCTTCATCTGTCCTCAAGACAAGCAGATCTTTTTGACTGGATGCTTGGGAATGAAGTATCAGCACAGTGCTTTAGAGCTACATCTATTGGGCATGAGCCTGCGTTACCTCTGATTGGTAGGTGTTAGGTATGATAGCACTGGGATTCACCCTTCAGTTCAGTTTATTCCCTCCTTTTCACACTTCCTCACCATCCCTCTTCAGGGATCCTTCTTGTGAGCAACTTCTAGCACAGGAGGTCCACTTGTTTCTAAGACTGGGAGCTGTGAAAGAACTTTCATTGGAGTTAAGTGGTTGGGAGTTCTAATCCCAGACTGATTTCAGACTGATCTTTGACCTGCAGAACCTCAACAAATTGATGAAGAAACTGAAGTTTCTCATGGTCTCCTTTGCTTTGATTATCCCTTCTCTGGATCCATGGGGACTGGTATTCCATCCTGGACTTGAAGGATGCATAATTTCATATTGTGATCTTTTGGGGACACAGAAGGTTCCTATGATTTGTAGTGAACCACATGCATTACCAATTTACTGTGTTCCCATTTGGCCTGTCAGTGGTCTTTTGGCTGTTTTACAAAGTGCATGGGGTTCACATCTGCCTTTACCTTAATGGTTGCCTGATAGAAGTTGGTCCAAGTCCCAGGTGGAAGCAAAACATAGTATTAATACAGTCAGCCTTCTAAGACCCAGGACTGATGGTAAATATGCAGAAATCTATCCTTCTTACAGTTCAAAGGATAGAATTAATTAAGGCAGTCCTCGACTCAACCTAGTCCACAGCCCCTTCCTTCTGGAAACCCAGTTCATAGTTCTAGAGATGCTCAAACACAGCCTAAGGGATCACCCTGTCAGCACAGCAAGAAACTACTTAAAACTTCTGGGGCATTTGACGTTATACTTTTTCCAGTCATCTGTTCCATTTGCCCAGATGTCATGAGCACCATGGTGTACCTGTTTGTGGCAAAGCCTGATTGGAAGTGTCTTCAGTTCTGCTCCTTCCTGGGCCTGCTTGCTGGTACCTTTCTCCTACCTTGGCTGTATCATTTCTTCTCTGCGTTCCCATCCCTCTCGTACACAAGGTTTTGGTGAAGACCACAAGGGATGGTGCATGTCTGATTTGGATAGCCCTCATGTGTCTGCATCAACATCGGTTCACTACTTGCCTAGATCTCTTAGTGGACATACCAGTCAGTCTGTCACCATTTCCTGACGTGGTGTTCCAGGACCCAGGGCCCTCTCATCATCCAGTCCTTGAGTCTCTTCAACTGACAGCAAGAAAACACCATGGTTGAACTCCACAGAACTGGCATGCTCTGGGCCTGTTCATGAGGTGCTTGAAGGGAGCAGGAAACCATCCATTAGAACCAGTTACGTGGCAAAATGCAAGAGATTCTCAAACTGATCAGTGCAAAAGAGGGTTTCACCTATTCACTAACCTTTCATTCTAGATGGTTTACTCTACCTGACACAACAAGGCTAACTGTTTTCTGTTAGGATCCATATGGCTGCAATCTTGGCCTTTCACCTGTGGCATATAGCTGGTTAGTCTTCTCAAACTCAGTCTGTGGTTGATTGCTGAAGTGGTTGGAGCAGCTATATTCCCTCTGCACCAGCCACTCCCTGCCTAGGATATCAATTTATTGCTGAGAAGACTAACAGGACACCTATCTGAGTTGCTGCCAACATATTCCTTTCTCTGCCTATCCTGTGAGGTGGCTTTTCTGATTGATAATTTGTGATCTCTTTAGGAGAATATCATTCTGTGTGTAAACTGGTTGGTTTATATCTAGAGATGCCATTTTTATTGATTGTTCAGAGTAGAACTGCACTTTAAGTACTTAGCCGATAGATGGTTACTGTATGTGGTATTGAAGTATGATCTTAATCTAAGATTTGTGGTGTGGCTTTTTTTTTTTTTTTTGTTGCAAGTCTAAAAATACATATTTACTTGGTTTAATCAAAAATTATTTCTCCTGGGCCATTATGGTTTGATTTAAAGTTATTTTTCATTTTTTGACAATCATCACTTTAATATGAGTGACTTTAAAATATTCAGAACTGTGCAAGCACTGTTTTACCTTTATATTAAATTGACTGTAATCTTAATTACCTTGAAGCATTTATGCAGAAGCAAGCTATTATTTATTTTTAATCAAAACACAGAATAAATAATAACTGGCTGTTACCTTTATAATAGATCTGTTGGTGATTTCTCTTGCCAGGAGTTAGTCCCTCATACAGTTAATTCAGTTACATGCCCTTCACTGTACTTTGATGGCTACTGAACCCATTGTGTGGTACAGCGGAGAAGGCAGTGAAATGTGCAGACATTCTTTTGAGAATGCCCTGCTGCACGGTTCCTATAGTACTTACAGTGGAGAAATTAGCTTCAGTGTTCATACAGGCTATTATTGCAAATGTTTTGCAGAAAATGTTTAAAAGTTAATTATTTGAATACTTAAATTAACCAAAAATAGCTTATCTGCAAAATGGACAGTGTCAGGTTCTACTTGAGTGGATGTAGGTATATTATTTTTCAGGTTTAGGGCAGTGTTAAAAATACCTTCAATATGTAAAATAAGAAGGGGCTTTAATTCCAGCATCAATTTAGTTTAATGGCTCTGAAAATTAGATATATAAATGAATCTTCAAAGGAACAATAACTGTAGCAGTCTAACACCAGCACTATTTCAATTCGTCTATTTTAAATGTTTGAGTGAAATCTGCTTAGAAAATGAAAATAATCAAAATGTTGAACTGGTATCTTTCTTAATTAGCGTGTAAAGTGGAAAACTGGCAGTGTGCTGATGAAATGAATAAGACCCTATGTCACTTCAGTATGTTGTTTGATTATAGGTTTCAGATTATCTTGAAGTTATCAAAGAACCAATGGACCTATCAACAGTAATAACCAAAATTGATAAACACAACTATTTGACTGCCAAGGATTTCCTAACAGATATTGATCTCATCTGTAGCAATGCATTGGAATATAATCCAGATAAAGACCCTGGAGGTAAGGAAATATTTAATTTTGGCCTATCTGAACTTGAAAGAACAATTGTTTACTCATGTATATGATTACTATTTAGGCAGTGGCCAAACAATTTTTTCCCCCCAAAGATCTATGCTTTTACAATTCTGAGAGACATCTAAAGTAGACAGACAAGAAGTCCTGTGGCACTTTTAAAGACTAACAAATTTATTTATCGTATGCGCTTTTGTGGATGAAAATCCCACCTCATCTTAAAAGCATCTGGCCAAGTAGGATTTTCTACTCTGAAAGCTCATGTGGTAAATAAACTTCCTGTTTTATTTTGCAGAACTAGACTAACATGACTACCCTTTGGAATTTAAAATACAGTTAGCATTTAAGTGAAAAATTCTCAGTAGCTAGTGGTGCTGTAAGTGTACTGGAACTGATAAGCAAAGTACAGAAAAAGTACTTATGTATATAAACATGACCGTAATGGATGAGACAATGATCCATTGAGCCCAGTATCCTGCCTTTCAACAGTGGCCAATACAAGGTGCATTTGAAGGAATGAACAGAACTAGTATTCATAGGCAATCCATCCACTGTGCCCATTCACAACTTCTGGGGAACAGAGGCCAGGGACACTTCAGAGCATAGTCTTGCATCACTGCCTGTAGTAGTTAATAGCCATTGATGAACCTATCCTCCGTGAACTTATCTAGGTCTTGTTTGGACCCTGTTAATGCTTGGCCGTCACCACATCATCCTCTAACAAAGAGGTGTGCTGGTTGTCTGTGCATTATGTGAAGAAATGCTTTTTGTTTTAAACTTGCTGCCTGTTTAGTTTAATTAGGTGATCCTAGTACTTGTGTTAAGAAGAGTAAATAACAACACTTCCTGATTTTCTTCCACATCAATCATGGCTTTATTCTATCCCACCCTTTGTTCTCTTTCTGTAAGATGAAAACACTTAAAACTCACTTCTGTTAAGTTGGGTTCCAATCCTGAAAAAGTCCTATATAAGAATTAATTTGGTAGTTTTTTTCTTCATTTTTTGAGGACATCTGTCCACATAATAAACCATCACATTTTGGCAGAGCGCTGGGAAGAATCTTGCACATCTCCTTGCTGTGCTGTGTGTTTGCCAGCTGTGATTGTCACTCTCTTGAGAACCAAATTCATCCACAAAATTTAAGAACTCATTGCTGGGGGGTGGAGGAAGGAACAGAACTAATCCCAAACAAGGAGGTCTGTTTAGGTTGATTAGAGAAGAATTGTCTTGCAAATGTATTAGTGGCAATTTGTCATGTAATTCTTTCCAGGCTTCTTCTAAATCTACAGGAGGACATTAGTGTGAAGGCTGTCCACCTGCAGATATGAGAAATGGCATCCAACATAATGCCTCTTTTATAACAAATATATTGCTTGTTGGGATGATGGATGTTGCCAAAAAAAAAAGTTTGATTTGACAGCTTCCAAAAGCTCAAGCAAGCTTTAAAATGAAAAAGAAAACACTCTTTTGTAGCATTTGTTAGTACACTGTGATTTAATGAATAACTGGTCTTTACCTGCAGATGAAGACAGTGAATTAACCTGTTTGTTTATACCATGAGGCCAAACAAGAAATTAGTTCTTTGAGTGCTTGCAGATATGTTCTGTTCAGGTGTGTGTGCACCCAATACACTATAGCCTGAGAATTTTGCCTAGCTTCAGTGTTCAGGGCCCCTTTCCACCGTCCCCTCACATGGCAGCTGTAAGGACCATGGTTCTCTAACTTTAATCTCTTCCTTTTCATTGCCCATGGCTAGTGCTGGAGCCTCAGTGTGGTGTTTCTTCACACTGACTTAGCATCTGACATCTCAGATTTTGTTTTATATTGTGCGGCAAATTGCTAATTCGGCTTTGGTGTATCCTACCCTTTTTGCTCCTGTAATGAGCTGGGATGTCTGTCACCTGTTGCTCCTGTTTCTGGGTGTTGGCTACTCCCAAAAGAGCCTTGGTGGGGAGGAGAGGAAGGGGAGAAGAATTCTAAGCCTGCCCTCTTCTCCAGGTCCCAGTTCAGGGGCACGGTTGATAACCATATGCAGCCAACGGTGCTGAGGCTGCGACTTTTCCCCTGGGGCTACTTCGTCCTCTGCTCCTTTTAGCATTTTGGGATCCCTTTTGTTCACAGTCGTCCCCTGCCTGAAGAATTTCTCAGTCTCATCCACTGTCTTGCAGGGCTCTTTCTCTCAAGCTCTGTGTCTAAGAAGTCTCTCTCTGCTCTGCTTGAGCAGATTTCCCCTCCCTGGTCTCTGTAACTTGGAGCCAGAGCATTTGGAAGGAAAGCCTCCCACCAGCGTTCTGCTTCCTCTGCTTCCTGGGTACTCTAGTCACTTATAGGGCTCTTCCCAGTCCTACTACCAGCTCTCCCTCCTCTTTCTGGCTGGACTAAGGGTTTTTATCAGGTCTTTAGCAGGGTCTTAAATGGCCTGAGATGCTTTTAATTGACCTGTAGTAACCTCTGCTCAGTCCACAGGTAACAAAGCTTTTATCATTCTGGGGCTTATATACCTCCCTTCTATTACCCTCCTGCTTCCCAGGCTCTGGATTGGTACATGGGGCTCTCCACCTTCTGGGACTGCCCCCACTACCCCTGATCGATGCTTCAGGAGATGAGAGCAGCCTTACTGATTCCTGCTCAAGCCTGCCTTGAGTTGGGTCCCCTGGGAAGGTGCTGCCCACCTGCCCCTCACCCCAGGCCCTCCAGATCTTTTCATCGGGCCCTGCCCTGCAAGCTCCCCTCACCCCAAACCAGTTGCAGGATCTGCATGTGGTCCTTTTCCAAACCATGTCATAAACACATCTGTACACGTTTATGTTCCACACTCTCCCTTTTCTTGACCTTGTATCCCACCCTGATATCAAGTGGTGGGATCTTCTACCACCTATCTACAGTAAGAACCCTTGTGGGCAGGTTTGTACTCCCCTTTGGTTCCATGGCCTGCCAGGGATATGAGCTGGTGGCTTCTTCATGGAATCATGAGCATGGGTATGTACCTGAAGCAGGTCACCTCTTGTCACAGCACTCATTTCTTTAGCAGTATGAGGGAGGCCCTGACTCTCACATCTGGAGTGCACCAGGTTGTAGCCCCTCTTACGACTCTTCCAGAACCACCTCCTGAGGTTCTGGCTACACATCTCCCCACACCTCTTCCTGTAGGAGGCAGCATCCATGTCACCAGAAAGTCACAAGATCTCCTTATCAGCCTACTCCTTGCTTTGGCTGAGGCAGCTGCCTATAACACCAGGGAGAGGATATTGGCTGAGGAAAGACGATGGAGCCTGTTTCTATTCCTCTGTCTGATCTTGTATCTGGGCAGAGTTCCTCTGTGCTGCATCTACTGACTCCTTAGCTACTTTTGAGGATGCTGTCTGGGTTTCTTTGCTTGGTATCCCCTTCAGCTTGCATCCGTTTAGCCCTTTGACTTTCATGCCTGTTCTTAGGTGTTAGTCATTTATTGTCCTCCAAATGTAATTGAGTCCTCAGCTCAGTGACTGTTCCTCTGTGGCTGGAGGGAGGATCTTGTGCCCACCCAACACCCTGGAATCTAAATAGCGTTACACTCTTGATGCCTTCTGACCCTGCTGTATCACAATTGTTAGGTAGCTATTATACTTTAGCTAGAAGAGTTAGGTTGAGTAGCTGTGTTATTTCAGGTGAAGTGCTTTCATCAGGATGTAAGCTCTGTCTCTGAAACATGGGGTGTTTGTTCCTAATAGTGATCCTCATGTGTAGTACTTAGAGAGAGGCACATGAAGGAAGGGTGCTCCATCTGTGATTTAAGAAGGTAGGTGGCAAGGGCATTGAGGCTCAAGCAGCACCTTACAGAGCATGCCATGAGGCTGAGGTGGCACCAGGGAAATATTGGCTCCTCATCCAATTTGTAAACCATAAACAGACTCCGAGGTCCCTAGGCACAAGAGGGATCATTCATTTCTCTTGGGTCCCAAGTAAAGGACCTATAAAACAAACTCTAGCCCCTCCAGATCTTATAGAGAATTGTCCTTTGCCAGAATCAGTACAGACTGGCACCATGTCTTTTCAGGTATGTGTAAAGGAACTGGATGTCCTTACGTTCTCTCCAGCACTGCCTGTGGGATGTTGGTTGAGTATAGTACTGGTGACATTGGTGCCAACAGTGTTCACTGTTCTGGTATCCTAGGCAACATGAAAACTGCATTGTCTTTGAAATCCTCATTTTCCAATTGTCATGGAATATTCAGCTCTTGTGACTTCATTAGCAATGATGGTGCTGTCTAGATTAACTACATGGGTGTCCCACCTATTGGAACTGCCCTCAACATAGTGTATTGCATTGAGTATGTAAATGAGGGCAGTGCAGTACTGTTGCTGTGGGATTTGTTGGCACAGCAGTCATCTTCATCACCTTTAGTAATCATGATTCCGTGTCACTGGAATAAATACTAATGCTAGCATTAGCCCCAGTGCTGACAGAGAAGTTGGTGCTAATGCCACCAGCGTATTGGACCTTGGATGAGGCTTCACTATGTCTTGCTCTGCCAGGGGTCGCTCCTCTGTTGCCTCTAGAGGATTCAGTGTGGTCAAACTTGAGGTTCTCTAACCCTTCTTAATCCAAAGGACAGTTGAAAGTCTTTTTTCATCTTTACTAGTACTGTTTATATAGCAGAGAAAAGGGCTCTTGGCCCAGTGCCTGGTGGTCACTGGATGAACTTATCCCTATCCACAGTGGCCTTGGTATCCATGGGATGTTCCTTATTTCTTAAGGTACTGAACTTCAACTCTCTCTAGAGCAAGATCACCCAACCAACCTATGACATCAGCTCTCCAGCCACCTATGCTATAGATTCAAGTGGAAGACACTAATCAGCACAGGTACAAGTTCTGGTATTGCACCAAGAGAGACCACTGACTCCTCTTCTTTCATCCCCCTCGTTACAGAAGATGCCACAGTAGCAGATGTCTTTCTCTAGTGCCTGAAGACTTTCAAGCACTTCAGGACCTCCATAGATATTTGGCTTTGGTCTACAGGCTGAAATGGTGCAGGAGAAGACACATGGGTTAGTGGACTTTTTAAGTCTTAGGCCCCAGGGAGAGTAGTTGTCTCAGTTAACAGTGCCAGGGTTTTGTGAAACAACCCAATGTCTTCAGCACCGAGAACAAAACCATATGGACCATCATAAGTATGTCCTTATGTAGGAATTTTTGTCTTTTTATTGGTATCGTGCCCCTAACTTGTTTGTTGTGACAGCAGCCAATGAGAAGTTGTCAAGGGAGATACAAGTCCAAGCCTAAGGACAAAAGGTGGATCTCATGGGCAGGAAAATTTATTTGACCCATGAAAATTGCAAATTCATAGGCACTGCTATTCAAATCTGTGCACATCACCTGGATCATTTTTACTGATGAAGTTTCCGTTCAGGGGATTTGATTGAAACAGTGCTGTTGCTTGGAAAAATTGGAACCTAGGATGCAAATCTTGTATGCATCTGCAGGGCAGTTACATCTTAGGTCAGTTGGATTGTGAGGTAAAGTAATTTCCTTGAATTTCCATGCACAGCTTGCATATAGTGCTTGGGACTATGGAGACGTGGACAATTGCCTAACCTGTTAGTAGTAGAAGTTGTTTCTAATAGCAAAAGTCTGATACTGCAGACTCACATTTAATGGACGTATTCTCATTTTATTCACTGGGAACAGTTCCAGTGTGACAGAATGTGCTGGCCCTTTCAAAAGCAGGCACTGTCAGCTCAAGTGTTACTGGAGGCTTAAGCGCTTCAGTGTTGGGAAATGTAATCCACATTCCTGTGCATGTGATTCAGCTCATGGTGCACTCCTGCCTTCTGGACAGGGGTCTGATGTTTTATCAGGTGAGTTCACCAGGGGTTGCATGTGCACCCTTTATGCCCTCACATTCCCTTAATAAAGGGAGACAAAGAGCATAGTGGTCCTGCTCAATTCTCAATGCCTTTTAATAGTCATCCAGGAGAGAGCTGGAATGACTTAGTGTTCCCCTTCGCATAGCTAACTCTTAGTGTTTGTTTTCTTTGTGAATATTTTTTCTTTTACTGTTTAGGATAGTTACTTAGAAATCTGTTAGCCCATTGGGGAATAATGTTCAGGTTATTTCTGGTAACTAGCCCGTGGACTGTTCTATTACTGTCAATGGCTTTTATGCAGGCACATCATTTGTTAAGCTTCCGGTCATGTCCATTGTGTAGGAAGATGATTCCCATCATTGTTCTGGACTGGGATGTGCCACAGCTACAGGATTTTTGGTTTCGATGCCAAAAACCCAGCTAATGAGTGCACTGGGGCTAAAGAAAGTAAATGAACTCCATACTCTGAGGCCTGTTTCCTCTCTCAAGAGCTTTGAAACTTGTCAGGTGGAGAGCTGAAATGCCCCTGCTTCCCAGGGAAATAACCATTCTTCCAGATCCACTTCTTGGCAACTATCCCACTCACTGGTTCTGTGCAATGAGAAGATGGAACTGCAGGTACAAAGGAATCCCCTTAAGATGGCATCAGGCAAATTAACATTGAGAATGGATGCATCATCAGAGAAACCCATCTGTTCAATGGTTTCTTGTTTAAAAAAGTCCCTAAACTAAGTAATTGTTGGCATAGGGTCACTTGGTATAGAAGCTACCCATTATACAGGATACCAAAGCTCCAGTACCCGGGCAGCTATATTTCAAGTCCTTCCTGTTGGATTAGAGGATGTGTAAGTCTGCAGGATCAACTACATGATACCGAGATTATCAACCACTGATGAAGAGTGAATACTACAAGTAGTGCCCAGCTTAACACTCTTCATGCACAGGGTACTCAAAATCATAGAATCATAGGGTTGGAAGGGACCTCATATGTCATCTAGTCCAACCCCCTGCCAGAGGCAGGACCACTCCCACTAAACCATCCCAGTCATGGTTTTGTCCAGCCGGGCCTTAAACACCTCCAAAGTTGGAGATTTCACCACCTTCCTTATAGAATCATAGGGTTGAAAGGGACCAAATGTCTTTGGTTGCCTCTGTTAGGAACACATTTGCCATAAGAGTGGCTCTTGAACTGTTGCAGTTCAAGATCATCATTGAGCATCTCTCAAGGAACTTGTATTTAAATCACTTCAGAGAGACCCTCAGGGACTTGTTTCATCCCCTACTTCTCAAATGGCCTGTGTCTGAAGAGGAGGGTGGAAGAGTACAAGCTGACTCTTCTCACCTTGAGAGTTTTCTCATAATCTTCTCTGGACAAAACAGTGCCCTCTTACACTTCTACAACAATTGATGATTTTAAGACAGTCAGGAGCTTTTAGAGAGAATGGAAGAGGTTCTGGAAGCTTCATTGGACCCAGTGAAAGAGAAACATACAAGCTATTTAATATTTTGCAGTCAAGTTGCACAGAACAGAATAGCCCTTCCAGTTAATAAGGGAATTCTCTAGTCGTGGCATATTTATGGGCCATCCAGCGTCTATCATAACAATCTCAGAAGCGAGAAAAAAATCCCAGCTCTTCTCTCATGGATCTGAATGTTTCTGTTCACTTCTATTGGTATGTTGGAATTAATCATAGTTACATGGGTCTAATCACAGCTCAAATCCTGAATTCCATTATTAAATCCAAAGATCAAATGGTATTTCTACAATAGTTTTAAACATGTCTAAAAAGCCTAAATAAATAAAAAAAAAAAAACTAATCCAGACAATAACAAAACATTTATAAGCATTTGATTAAGATACTTAAAACAGGCTTGCTTCAGGGGATTTAGACCCATAATGCTCAGCTCTAACTTGGTCAGACTTGTATTAGCAATGAACCCTTTAAGAATTTATCCTTTTAAATAAACAAGTAATGTCATTCCATATTGCTACTTCAGGTAAGAATCAGATTTTGGCGAGTTTGGTGTCATTACTGATTCAGTCTTTTCTTCTTACTAACTATCCGTGATAACTGGGACTGCCTTTTCTTTCCATCTTCTCACCTACCTTTTCAGGTCCAATTTTTCCTATTAAGCCACCATCATTCAAGGTCTTTCTGTGACTTCTAGTAAGCATGGACTTCACATCATCTAGAGAATTTTTTCATTTTTAACTACACACAGTCATCCCACAATGAATGGAAGATCCAGGCAGGTACACTAAAGCAGGTACACACGGGGAAACACAACCAAAGTTGGATTTTTTTTAGGTGAAAAGTTTACTCTTTAACATCTTTTTCATCTTTACGAATTCAGTTCATAATTGCAAATGATTTGGCAGATTGCTTTAAAAAAAAACAAAACAAAAACCTTCAGACCTGAAGGTCTATGAAGATGGTTAGCTCATTGCTACAACCTCTTTATAGGCAGCTTTCGACTCTATGGACATAGCAGCTAGATTATGGAATTTCCAAATGAAAGGATTCAGGGTTATTTATGCCCAGACTAGAGGGCAAGACTTGCCTTTTATTGGGAAGGACGTGTTTGGTTGAAAGGCAAACAAGAAGTTGTACTCTTTGAAGGTTTCTAGGCCCATGCTCAGATCTTTGGGCCTTTATATCCTAAAATTTAGAAAAAAAAGTTATAAATGCCAATTCTTTTAGGCAGAGCTATCAAACTACTTCTTCATGTTTTTACCATCTGAAACAATCAAGTCAGACCAGAAAAAGAAACAGGTTCCAAAAAAGAAAACCAGTCTTTCAGTGTATTTGTCCAGTCCTTTTAGCCACAGTAGCAGTAATTTTGGTGCTTTCATTGGGTATGCTGCCCAGGACAATGTAGATTAAGATTTTTCTGTTCTGCTCCTCCCTCCATTTTGATTTCTGCCTCTTTTCATAGATGCCTGGACTATGATAACTTCGGTCTTGTAGGCAGTCCAAAGAGAGGTGTATCCTCCAGTTTCAAACCACGCCGTCCCTGATCCCTTTTTAGGAAACAATCTCTCTACAGTACATGCCTTCAGAGGAAAAGAATTTTATTTCGCTTACTTCCTTATTCTAAATAAAAAAGTCGTTTGGTGACCCATACTAGATCTCAGGCTCCTTAGAATTTGCATATCAGTTCCAAATTTCACATGGTGACTTTTGCATCCATCATACTTTCCGTAGATCCCAGTGACTGGTTCAGTACCTCAACTTACAGAACACATTTTCATATGATTTAATATAGACATCACACAGTTCGGCAAAATGTTTGTCAGTAATAACCACCTGTCTGCAATGTCAATGAATTTACATGCACCCATTACTGTCTGTGCATGTGAATCCTGCCTATACTCCATCCACACAGCTCAGGGAGTCCTCATGAGACTTTGGGTGGCAAAGGAACTGGGCGGTGGATGGGGTCAGTTTGCTGTTGGAAGTGGGTATGGAGGGCACGTGTGACCCCTAGTGGACACTACCAAACTTCCAAACTGCAGAGGGCAACAGAGTAGCATGAGCTGCATTCACATACTCAGAACTTCTCAAAGAGCAACACTTACTATGAAGTGAAGAACCATTCTTTTCTTGTATCCTCTCTCTAGTTGTTATGGGTCTCTGAGTATGTGATTTGCACATGGCGATTGTCACCTTTAAGGAAGCATAATTGCTGTAGACCTGATCTTAGAGATGAGCCCCAAGCCAAATCCTACATTTGAAAATCCTAGGCTTGGGAGAAGCTTTTATCTGGGCCCAAAGTTGTTGGTGTTCTGGTTTTGGGACCATCTCTGCTGTACTTAAAATAAAGAATACATTCATGCTAGTGTGTGAACTCTACTTCATAACCCGACTTTCTTTTAAAATATCTGCAGCTGTGGCTAAGAAATGGTAGAGGTACTTAAAGAAACATGAAATCATACTCCCTTCCCCACCAAAGAATGAATACATCCTTCGCATACAGTGCCTGTTACGTTTGCATCCCAAGCTTGTGCACTTGGGATTGTTATATAGAAAGTTCCAAAGGGGTAGTGGTGTTAGTCTAGTTTAACAAAACAAACAAGGAGTGTGATGGCACTTTTAAAAGTAATTAACAAATTTATTAGTCTTTAAAAGGGTCATGAGACTCCTTGTTTGTTTTGTAGGAGGTGATTCTCAGGACACACAGAGGTATAGATCTAGCACTCTTTTTTTTTTTTTTTTTGGCCAGGATCTGGTGGCCTGCTTCATTCTCTAGGAAACTGTGAACTATTTACATGTAAGTTATATTGCATTAATAATTAACGTGCTAACTATCTCCCATCTGCAAAAGTGGTCTCCACTACTATTCTACCAGCCGTTCTAGTACTCTCAGCTTATGACCGTACAATCATGATCTTATTGGAAACCAATCATGTCTTGAGAAATAGTCTTTCATTTTTAATACTTAAGCCTTCCATTTGGCCAGTGAAGTTCCTTGGCACTATATCTTTCAGATCTGGCGATACACAGCAAACCTTTGCAGACTAACTTGCCACCAGTTACCCACACAATGTTAAAGCCACCATGGAAGGAAACCTTAATATCATCTGCAGAATAGTCAGTTGAGCATGACCTTGAGTCTGTTGCAATATATTTGTTATACAAAAGTAATCATAATCTGAGGCAAAGAAACAGGTGGATGATGTAGAAAAGCACTAAACCTTAATCTTATCAACACCCAGACTCCAGTGTGTGGTTTTTTATACCGCAGACTCAAGAGTAAATGCCTTTTCCAGGTTTTCACATAAGACTGAAGTTTCCATAATTCCTTATGATTTTTAAGTAATTTAAACAAAATAGATTGGTCAGTCATTTCAAAATCGTGCTTTGCAAACTGATTTCCTGAACTGTTTGTCACTGGAGATCAGTTCACTGAGGTGGTAATAGTTCACAGTGTCATGGTTGACACAGACTAGTAGGAGAATATCACACAATGCTCTGGCCTAATTCCAGAAACTCTACTTCCTTGAGGCCAGGCTAGACCTCTTATGATTACTTTTTTTTTCTTTCTTCCCCCCCCCCCCAGTGATACATTTTCCCCCTCCGCTTCTCTGACCAGGGGTCTGGGTGATGAAGGTTTTCAGTGATCCCATACCATATCCACTTGGAAACTACATGAATGAAATAGAACGTAGCACTTTGTTACATGGGATTTTCTTTTGCGAAACAAGCTTAACATGTCTTTAAGCACTGTGGTTCTTGAACTTATGCAATCTATGTAACTACTGCTTTAAAAAAAAAAAAGGAGGGGGGGATACATTGGAATACAGTGTGGTATTTAGACTTGAAAGTAGACAAAGGTTTCTAACCATCAGAGTAGTCAAGTTCTGGACAGCTTTCCAAGGGGAGCAATTGGAGGGATGGGGCGGGGACCTAGCTGACTTCAAGACTGAGTTTATGGAGGGGATGATATGATGGGACAGCTTTAATTTGACAGTTAACTGACCTTTGACTAGTAGTGGTAATGTGCCCAGTGGCTTGTGTTGGAATGTTAGATGGCTTGGGTTGTGAGTTGTTAGAGAGCAATCTTTCTGGCTGCCTGGCGGCTGAGTCTTGCTCATGTGCCCAGAGTTTAGCTGACTTATCTGTAGTCAGGAAGGAATTTTCCCTGAGTAGCTTGACAGAGATCCTGGGGGTTCTTCACCTCCTACAGCATAGGGCACGGGTCTAAATGCTGGTGGACTCTCTTTATCTTGAAGTTTTTAAAACATGATTTGAGGACTTCAGGAATTCAGTTATAGGTTAGGGGTCTATTACAGGTCTCCACAGACCTTAAAGACTATGACTCATAGTCTATGACTTAGGTGGTCTTGCTTCTTTAATTTTATTAGATTTGTTGATTTCCTGGATTTTTTCTTCCAATTCAAGGCATGTATAGTAGCTGTAATGTGTGTATGTCATTAAAATACATCAAAACCCATTGAGAGAAGAATGGTTATAAAAATAAGTAAAACTGTCTTATTAACTTTTTTAAATAGATAAAATAATTAGACACAGAGCTTGTACCTTGAAGGACACAGCACATGCCATAATTGCTGCTGAGCTAGATCCGGAATTTAATAAAATGTGTGAAGAAATCAAGGAAGCAAGAAGAAAAAGAGGTACGTTTTAGAACTTTAATATTAACTGTAATGTGAAGTATCAAAGGAATAAAATAGCAACAGGTGTTAAGTCAAACCTAAAATATAAAACGTCTGTGTACAAAAAATTGAGAAGCTTAAAAACAAAAGTGGGTATAGTGGGTTGCCCAGCAGAGTGAAAAATCATTGGTATAAAAAGCATTACTGAGCATGGCAGAATAGTATGGCACCTGGCTATAATCTATACAGACCAGGTGAAGCATGGTTGATCACAGATCTAAAACGTTTCCATGGGATCTAGTGGAGAGGTCTTCAGTCTGTGGGGTGCACCGTCTAGAGGGGTGCAGAGGAACACTGGGAGGGGGAACGCAGTAGGGCCCAGGGCTTGCCCTGATGGAGGGTGGAAAGGGAGTTCAGCCCTGTTCTTCTCTAATCCCTCTTCCAGCCCCACTCCCAACTGTGGCTCCGGCCCTGGCTCCTGGCCTCACATCCTCCCTCTCCCATCCTGGCTGCCAGCCACGGTTTCTCACCTTGGCCCCTTGCCCCCCTCTTAGTCTCAGCTGCTGCTGTGGCTATTGCCTCAGTCCCCAGCCTTGACTACCAACCACTGTTCCCTATTTTGCTCCCTTATCACTGTGGCCCCACTCCCAATCCTATCTGTGCATAGTGGGGGAGGTGTGGATGGGAATAACAACAGCTCAACTTAAAAAGTTTGGGCACCACTGATCTGTTGGGGTGAATATTCTGATCTGAGAACACAGTAGATGAATTTATGTGGATTGAAATCTTGAGCAACAAGAATACTAATATACCTCTGGATTAAGAAAAGGATGTTGAGTGCACAATGTTGAGAGAGTTCAAACAGGCAGCACAATCTAACAAAAAACAGTAACAGGAACGTCACATACCCACTTATAACTTTTGGTCAAACTTCACAGTGATCAGTGAAGAAATTTCTCTACATTGTAAGCTAATGTTTCTTAGAATAGACTTTTAGACTACATAGCAATAGATGCTATTCTCAGCATGGATCCAAGTTACTGCAATATAATCGGCATCCTACAGTGGAAGAATATTATCAAAACCAACCACAATGACACAAAACTTTTAGAAAAGGATATTTCAGCTATATGAATTAGATGGTCAAAATGGCACTAAAATCAGAAGCAAAGGAATAAAATTTTAAAATTTGTCCTGGGTGCTACTTAAAATAATAGAGAAGACACCACTGTGAACATCTAGTCTGACCTCCCTGAATTCCTGTTGGAATAGAACTTTTTTGATAAGCATCCAATCTTGATTTAAAGATTTCCAGTGATGGAGAATCTACCAGAGCCAATGATAAGTTTCCATTGGTTACTTTACCATTGTGATTAAAAATTTGCATACTATTTCTAGTTTAAATTTGTCTAGCTTCAACTAACAGCCATTAGAACTTGTATAGTTTTGATTGTGATGTTGAAGAGTCCTTAGTAATCAACTTTCCCCTCTCCCATATAGGTACATATGGGAGGAGCTCTAGTTACTCCCTGACCTTCTCTTTGATAATCTACCTATCTTTTGCTACTTGAGTCTCATTCTAAAGTGTGTTTTCTGAGCCTTTAAACACTCTTTTGGCTTCTCTTGGGACTCTCTCAAATTTATCAGTGTTCTTACATTGACACCAAAAACTGGACATTCACTATTCCAGCAGTGGTTACATCTGTGCCAAATACGTAGGTAATAAGACCTCTCTACTTCTATTCAATTTGTTGATTCCCCTGTTGTACATCCAAGGATTACATTAGCTGTTTTGGCCATGACATCACACTGTGAGCTCATTTAATTTATTATCTGCCATGAACCCAAGCCTTTTTCAGAATCACTGCTTTCCAGGATAAAGTCCATTTCATGAGCCTGCATTCTTTGTAACTAGATGTACAGCTTTACATTTGGTCATACTGCAATACACATTATTTGTTTACACCCAGCTTAACAAGTGACCCAGATCACTGCATATCAGTGATCTGTCCTTTTAATTGTTTATCATATCCCCATTATGAGTCATTTGCAAAACTTACCAATAATGATTTTGTCCCAGATCATGGACCTTGGAGTGTATCCACTTTTACTATTATGGGGATGCTACAAGAAGAGGAGAATTTTACTCACCCTATGCAGTAATTGAGATTCTCTATGATGTATCTCCTTTTGGGCGCTCCATGGCTGCTCTCTTCCCCTCTGCTTTTGAGTTTGAAACATATGTTCTGTGGTAGAGAAGGAACTGAGCACGTTCGGACACGCATAGTGCTATATGAATGCTGCTCATGGTGTGAGATGAGGAGGTGCACGTGTGTGGCTCAATAGGGCAATGCTACTGAAGATCACCAATCTACCACACCTATGATGGAGCACCTTTGGGGGGAATACCTGGACAAACCTCAGTTAGTGCAGAAAAAGAGTAACCTTTTCTATTTTCTTAATCTCTAACTTAATGTCTCCCTTGCTTCAGTTTAAGCCTGTTGCTGCTGCTTCTAAGTGGTTAAGGAGAACCTCCTCTTTAAAACAACTTTTTGTATACTTGAAGACTCCTATCAAGTCCTTGTTCAGTCTTCTGTTTTCCAGTTTAAACAAACCCAGTTTTTTCAATCTTTCCTCATAAATCATGTTTTTTAAGACCTTTAATCACTTTTGTTACTCTCCTGTGGACTTTTTCCAATTTGTGCACATCTTTCCTGAAGTGTATGGTACCGATAACTGGACACAATACTCTGGTTGAGGCATTGGCAGTGCTGTGTAGTGGAAGAATTACTTCTTGTCTTACTTATAGCATTCTTGCTAATACATCTCAGAATGTTTTTCTATGTGAAATGCTGGGAGACCTTAACTTAAAGACATTGTCATCTCTACCTATAAATATGCACAAGAGATGGTATAAGAAACTGAAGACAAGTAGACATTACATCTGAAGCTAAAAAATAGATCAAAATGAGAACTAAGTCTAATCAGCATAATTTCTGAAAAGGGAAATCATGTTTTGCTAATCTGCTAGTATCCTTTGACTACGTCAATAAAGTAATGGCTGACTTAATTTATTTAGATTTTGCAAAGGTCCTAGACATTTTGCATATAGTGTTGAATTAAGCAGGCATGGCATCAGAGACCAATTAGTATCATTAATCAAAAACTAACCAAGAGGAGAAATCAGTGTAAGAATTAAAGGTTAATTTTCATCATACCAAAAACGTGTGCAACAACTTTTTGTAGCAAGGCAGTTGTTTAATATATTTCTTAATGTGCTGGGTAAAGGGTGGAAGGAGAATATTTACAGATGAAACAAAATATTTAGTCAGGTCTAATAGAGGAACACTTCTCTAAGGATCTTGTGTTGGGTGAATCAGTAACATGGTTGATGAAATTTATTGTGGATAAATACACAGAGATGAGTGACATTAATGGTTATGAGTACAGAAGAATTTGCCTGTAAATAGATGTGAATGATTGGGATTGTTAATTTTTGAGAAGCCATGAATAAGAGGAACTATTCTAAAAATGAACACAATAATAATTGGTATTGAGAAGGTGAATTGGACCCTTCTGTTCTCTTTGACAACAGAAGAAAAGGGAAGAATATTAAATGAAACTGAAAGGCCATTGCCTTTCAGAACGTAAAATAAATACCACTTCGCAAACCACATAATTAAACTTTGGATCTCATTGTGACAGAATATTGTTGAAACCTACAGTTTAGCATAATAGGCTTTATTGGACATTGATATAGATAGTAAGAATATAGAGGGTTATACTACAGCAAATACTTTATAGAAGTTTTAAAAGGGATATAAAACTTTATGAAAATCAAGTATTGGATGTAAAATGGAAAGTCCCTTGTTATTCAACAATATATCTTATTGTAATTTATACAAATTATCCAACATTATCAACATTGGTGTTTCTTTCACCTTTCTCTGAAGCATCTGGTGTTTGCCATCGTCAGCGGAGACACAGCTCTACAGTATATTGATCCTGGGTCTCTCTTTCTGTGTTATAAATGGCATGGACCACAGCTGTGTACATGTGGCAAATCATCAACATTAAGTAACATTACTTCAGCTATGTGTCTGGGATCTTTGCCTAAACAATATAATAGACTAAAACATGCCTAAGCAATCTGGTAATAGAGTCATTGTAGCTGATTGTGCTCTGAATTAGAAAAAAAAGGAAAGACTGGCTGAAAATACTGAATTAACCAGTGTCATAGAAAGTAACAAACTATACCTGACTATTAGCTGCAAAAGCAAAAAGTTGTGTGTTTTTATGCTCTTGTTTTTCTTCTAAATGTGTTCAGGGGATATAATGAATTTAAAACTGGAAAGTTTATTGAACACTGCATCACAAATTGAAATCCTTTATAAAATGTTAATACAAATTCATTTTTATTTTAATTAGTCTATTTAAAATTAGTAGAAATTGCAAACTGTTGTCAAAGTTGGTTTTGTATCTTACTCTGTTATTTTAGGTAATCTGACCTAGGAGCAGAAAATATGGATAAAATGCACTCCAGGGTTTATGTTCCCATTTATGGAATTCATTATTAAAATTGGTTATTGTGTGTCTTACAAAGAGAACCATATTTTTCAAAGGCCTGGTCTGCACTAAAAAGTCAGTTTGACCCAGCAGCTTGACTAAAGTGTGTGAAAAATCTATCCCCCAAATGATCTAGTTAACCTGACCTAACCCCTAGTGTGGAACAGGACTTATGTCAATCTAGTTTAGGCGTCGGCAACCTTTTCAAAGTACCACGCTGAACTCTCTCCGAGTGCGGCAGCATGGCAGGATGTGGGGAGGGATGGGGTGGCAGGGAACGTAGGAGGGAAGGGCTGCCTGGGGCAGTCAGGAGTGGCAAGGGAGGGTAGAGGTGGTGTGGCAAGGGTGCATGACAGGGCAGATGTGGCAGGAAAGTATGAGGAGCAGTGTGACAAGGGCCCAGCTAATTCCCCTCAAGCACCTTGCCCAGCTCTTCTGCTTCCCCTGCCACAGAACCACTGGAGCTGTGGAGCCGTCCCGGTAACCCCAAGCTATGACCCCTTGCTGACCTGCAGACTCCAGGCTCCAAGCCCCAGCCTGCCCCTGCTGGCTTATAAGTCGCTGCTGTGGCCGGGTGCCAGCCCCAGCCCTAGTCCTAGCCCTAGCCCCAGCCCTGGTGGCCTTTGAGCCACTACTGCAATGACCAGGCTCTGGCCATCTTGCCTCCAAGCCACAGCCATTTGGCAGACTCCTGCTTTTTTTGTCCTGTTCACCTTGTAGCCACCACCCCTGCCTGGCCTGCACCCTGTTGCTGGCTCCCCCAACACCCGCTGGCACACTCACCGAGGGAGCTGACCTTCAAAATAAAAAACAAGGAGTTGTGTGGCACTTTAAGACTAACAGATTTATTTTTTACGTGAGCTTTCGTGGGAGAAAATCCCACTTCGTCAGATGCTTCGAAGGTGGGTGAACTTACAGAATGGAATGAAAATAAATGCAAGGGGGTGTAAAACATAGGATCAGGTCATACTTTTACACCCCCTTGCATTTATTTTCATTCCATTCCGTCAGATGCTTCGAAGATGGGTGAACTTACAAAGTCGGATTTTCTCCCATGAAAGCTCATGCGAAAAATAAATGTTAGTTATAAAGTGCCACACGACTCCTTGTTTTTCTTTTTGCTGGACTAGACTAACACAGCTATCCCTTTGGAAGCTGACCTTCAGTCACCAGGTCTGAGTGGCTCCTTGGCTGACCAGGTCTGAGGCTTCAGTGGGGCATTTTAAATTTCCCGCAGCTGGTGCAGGGTAGGAGTTTTAAAAAGACCTGCCCAGTGGGCTGGGGAGGGCTGGAAGCAGCAGAGTGGCCACACAAAAGAGCGGCGCCATAGGGCTGGGAGCCGTGTGTACCACTCAGAATGAGCTCACATGCCACCTTTGGCATACATGCTGCTGGTTGCTGATCCCTGATCTAGTTACTGCCTCTCAGGAAGGTGGGTGATCTGTGAACCTGAGAACCCCTTCCATCAGTAGTGTATACACTGAAGTGCTACAAGAAGTTGTCTCCTGAAGCATTTCAAATGTAAATAAACCTTTAAAATATTCAATTTGGCAGTTTTTGAGACTTTGTCAAATACTTTCTGTTGCCAACTAAACACAGATACTGTTCATTTTAAATCTTGGTTTAACAGCATCCACCCAAACATGTTAATTGCTGTATTTTTAATACAGTACTGTTCTAGACTTTTTTTGTATTTGATTGGTTTATGCAGATTATTTAAATAGGTATGCTTATCTTTTATGTGCAGGCTTATCAGTAACAGCAGAGCAAATAAATCCTCATGGTTCCACTGTACGGAAAACAGAAACTAGAGTTGAAGATGCATTTCGGAATAAACAAAAAAATGCAATAGCCGTTTGGCACAACTCTGCAAATAAATGTGCATGTAAGTACTTCAAACCACATTGTATCAAAGCTACAGTGGTAGCTCAGATAGCAGGGATCATGGATTTGATACAGATATAGAAAAGGACTATTATTTCTAAAAAATGCCTGTTTTAGTCAGTGATTCCCTTTTACTTTGCCTATACAAGAGTCTCATTAACCACCCAGCTCTTTTGTCTTTTAAGAGGTATCCATTCTCCAACTTCCATAAAGCTCTGCTGTGGCAACCATTGAAAGGAAGTGGAAAACAGGATTTCAAGCTGTTTTTGCACTGGGGAAAAAAAAAAAGCATTAAAATACTTTAAAAAGGAAAAACACCAGTGTAAAATAAGAGATGATCTTTCTTTGGAGTTAGAATTATCTTAAAGTCTTTGTTTGTTTTTAAGATTTTTCTTTCACAGTTGTACATAATTAAATATTTCCTGTGCTAAGTTGTCTACAAGGCCGTATTTTTATGGTAAAAATTGATAGGCTGTGTTTTGCTTGCAGGGATCCAGCTGAGAGCAACTTAAATGTCCAGTGCTGAAAGGTGCTGGGCGCCCTCAAGTGAATCCATTCAAATGAATGGAAGATGAGTGTCCAGCACCTTGTGGAACCAGGACATCAGCTTTAGAGTACAAAAGTATCTTGTATTTGTTGGTTTGCTGTATACGTCTTCTAAATTTGGCTTAGGTAATAATGGATTATTAACTGTTCTTGAGAGGTTTGCTGATAGAAGTAATAAATGGGCTGCCGTTAGTTTAGACATAAAATTGTGCTATGGGAGTTTATTTGACAGACCAGGTTAAGGCAGCATGTGAGAGAGATTTGCACATGTGTTTGGGCAGTTCACTTAGACAAGTGAATTGGCTTCTGGTTGAAACTGTGTGGTCAGTTACTCAGATTTAAGCAAAAAACTGCATAACTTTTTAGGGAAGTTCATGTGTTGACGTGTGGAATTTCTTCACTGATCTTGCTTTTTTTTTTGCAAATATTTTGGGGGCATGAGTCTTCCCGTCTGTGTGTTTCAGTCTTAGTATGAGACACACAGTGGGGGTGAGGTAACATTTTTTTACTGGGCCCACATCTGTTGGTGGGGGAGACAAGCCTGAAAGAGATCTCTGTAGCGTGTAAGCTTATCTTTTCCACTAACAGAAGTTGGTCCAGTAAAAGATAATTCCTCAACTGCTCTGGTTTTTTTTTTGCACAGGGTAATGTTACTGTCTTCCTGGAACCAAAATATGTTTTAGAAACGTATAGTATAGATGGTGGGTCTGTGGCCTGTATCTAAGGTCAGTTTCTTGCCCAGTCTTTCAATCTGAATGTACAAGAAACTAAAGGATCAGCAGTATGAAGTAATTATTTATATCTAAGATGTTCTAAAATAATGGAAGAAATCTTCTATTTTCATTTTGCCAAATGAACAAAGAAAAATGTGGACATGTTGCACAAAAATAAAGGTAAAAAAGAAGGTGGTCCATCATTGTTTGCACTCATTCATTATGTGCCCTAAAATGGCTGACCATAACTGTGTGATACACAGAGTGCTTCTTGGTGGTCTTTGAGGTGCTGTACTGCTGTTTTCTTTGCTCACTTGCAGTCAGGACTGCTGTGGAAAGGAGGGGAAGCTGCCACTAGTCACTATTTGCATAAAAGGGTTGTGTCGGGCACAGTGGGGAGCCACAACTGAAGGTACTGCCAGCTTTCCCAATATGTGAGTGTAAAATGAATTGGTGTCAAAGCATTGTGTTCAGGAGGATCTGTAATATGGAAAGTGGGAGAGAAGAAAACTAGGGGTTGGCTGAGATTGGGAGGAGGCAGGAGGCCATCAGTAATTTGGGGCATAGGGAAGGAGCCTGGTTAAGCTGTTGCTTAGGAAGGGTTGAGGCATCTGGAATCTAGAGGGGGAAACTGAGAATTGAATGACTAGCTGGAGGAAACACCAGAATCTTGGTGAACAAGGGCATCAAGGAGGTGGAGGGGCAGGATCTGGAAATTGATGAGGAAGAACTTGAGAATCATGAGACTGGAAACAAGCATGAAGAAGACATTGGAATAAAGGAAAGGGTTATTAGGGACAGCCTAAGCAAAGCAAGAGCAGAACAGAGGAAGGAGGAAGGACGCTTGAATAGCAGCAGACTGTGGTGTGGACTAATTTTGTGAGGTGCTGGTAAAAAGATGATTAAAGAAAATCATAGAAATGAAAAACCATCATGGACCCCTATAGGTCATCTGTTCCAGTCCCTTGCACTGAGGCAGGACTCTTATTATCTTGTATATAGAATGGGAAAAAGAAAATCCTTTGGAAGAGGGATTAAAGCCAGAGAACTTTGTATAGATTTCTGGTGACTATCATAATGTCTGGATAATGTGTGTACTTGGTTTGGAAGGGATCAGTTTTGAATGGAGGGGGAGTAATTTATTTTGGAGCCAGGGTGGAATGTTTTGTGATTTACAAATCAGTGAAATTGGGAGGGGAAGAGGTAGTCTTTGCTATTTAAAAAAAAGTCATATTTGACTCAGAAACACAGTGATAATATGAGAGAGTGATTAAATTAATTTATAGCCAACAATACTAGTCTTTTCATGTCACATTTCAGACTTCCTTTTTTTTTTGTTCTTCATGGGTGAACCTGCATTCAGTTTCCCCTTATGTACTGTTTCTGTATGCAATTGCAGCATCTTTCTGATCACTTTTTTGGTCTGAGAGATTTGCTTATGACATTTGGAAACTAGTTACCAAAAACTGAAGTAATACAAAACATAGAATAATAAACCCTTTTGAAAACAAAGCTGTTGGCCATTTTCTCTTTGGGAACTTGTACATTTTTTTATGTGACCGAACCTATCATTTGGATTTCACCTACTTACTTTGTGAAATGGATTTCATACTTCTAATTGTAATTTTAGTTATATAGACACATAGACTTTAAGGTTAGAAGGGACCAATATGGCAATCTGGTCTAACCTGTACAATGCAGGGCACAGACCCTCAGCCACTCATTCCTGTAATAGACCCTTAACCGATGACTGAGAGACTGAAGTCCTCAAATCATGGTTTGAAGACTTCAAGGCACAGAGAGTCCACCAGCAAGTAACTGTTGCACTGTGCTACAGAGGAAGGTGAAAACCCTCCAAGGCTTTTGCCAGTCTTCTGAGTCCCAAATATGGAGATCAGTGAAACCCTGAGCATATGAGAGCGATTCATCAGCAATGTCTGTTTCTCACTGATTTAAAGCTGAAGGACTCTCTCTTTAGAAGTATGATTTTTGTTTCTCAGGGTTAGATGACATGATGATAAAGGCAATTAAGATGTGTCTAAGCTGTGGCTTCCATTTTTACTACCAATGATTGAAGCAATGTCACATTGTAGAGAATGCCTAAAAGGGTTATTCTAATAGTTACTGATGAAAATTCATCCCCGAAAACACCAACTGACAGATGCCTTTGAGTTGACTTAGTTCAGCATATTCTTCCTCATGAACAAAATTCTGTTGCATAACATTGATGTAAACGTTACTGAAGTAAATGAAGTTTCTCTGGTTTTACACTGAGAGAGAATTTTGGCCATATGCTTCTGACTCTGTTTGCTCCTTCTCTTGTGCCTCTCTGTCCATATTGTGAAGTTTAGGGTTGTCAGTTTTCACGATACCTTGGCATAGACTTTCTCACTTTGATTTTGTTACTACTATTTCATATTACCTTAGAAATATAGATCATTCTTACGGTTGAGCCTGTTTTCTGTCTGTTGCTCAAATTTCTTAAGCAGTAAGGTAAGTGTAGGGTAGACTTTTATAATTTGTTGAATAAAATAGTTTCACAGGGTCAATTAATTGTCCACTGACTGTGAGGAATCTTCTTTTACTGGCACTTCTGAGGAGTATGCTGTGCTTTTTCTTTGGTATTAAGTTCTGCATTGTTTTCTAAAGCTCCTAGAGCCTTGAAGTCTATACAGATACAACCCAGTATTTATTAAATGTGTAGAAGAAAATAGCAGGGATTTCAGTTATCAGATAAAGCTATGGCAATCCTGAGATTCTGAATAGTAAATGGGCCAATGTAGTATGAGATTAATATTCATTTGAAACAAATATGAAAAACACAAAATCCCAACACTTTTACCCCTAGTTCAGCTACAGTAATGGCTGTCCTAGGCTTTGTTAGTTTTCAATATTTTTACCACAGTGTGAATTAAATCTGGTAATACTAATGGGGAATATTTTTCTAAAAAAAGCCTTGTGTATGTTCCATGTATGCTGGCAAAATACAGAACCTGTAATTCATTACCAGTGCAGATCCAAAATTGGTGGCAACAAAAAACAAAACAAAACAAAAACACACTGTAGTGTAGATATGGCTCATGTGGGTTCAAGGTTATTTAGCACCATGGTTGTTTATCACTTTGTCTTGTGTGGAGGTGACACTGTTGTGATTGGTTGTCAGGTTTGTGAGAACACACCAGTGACATGGGTGAGCACGTTTAACAGTGGTATGACATATGGGGGGGGGTGTTTGAGAGGGAAGTGGGTGAGTCGTTGTGAGTGGTGTGTGTTGTCCTCAGTACCAGGTAAATTAGTCCCTCCTGAAGCTGTTAAAGTGAATCTTGGAGTTTAAAACACAAAGAAGTGCTTCTTTAACTATTGCAGTGTTGCTATGAAACTTAATTTACATTGCTGTGTCTTGCCAGTAGATGGAGCATGTAGCACATTATTTTATCATCTTTGTCAGCTGCTTAAATTCTGTGTCCAGATGGTCCTTGTGAGGAATATTTTGCTCCCCCCCCCCTTCTTTTTGCGGTATTCAATAGTACTGTATTAAATTGGTGGAGTGGACTGAGCAAGTGCTCTTCTGCTTGCATAATACCTGCAAAGCTTGTTATGTGGAGTGAGAGGTACTCTAAATGTCTTGTACATGTTTGACAATTGTGGCATGGAAAACTCTTGTAAAATTATTTTAAAGTTTGCGAAGTATTAAAAATAAAAGTAAATTCCAAACTTCAGATTAAATTTTATTTCACAGCAAATAAAACTAGAAACATATTTTTGATTTTATCACACTAACATAATCTATGCTGTCAGTGAATCTGCTTATTCTGAGACTGATCAAGGAAATCACTGGGGAGGGGGGAGTACTTCCTGAACAAAACTAATTTTTAGTTTATTATTGAAGTAAGAGCTGTGGCTTTAGATTAAGTCTTCAGCAATATTTTCAGTTGACATGTTTTGATGTCTACTGCGCATCTGGTGGAGGGGTAATGAAAGTTCTGTCACTCTTCTACTAGATAGTGACAATTTTTCTGTAGCAAAATTTAAAAAAAAATACATTTTTCTCATTCTCATTTCATTCTCACTCCTGCCACTCAATTTCCATTTTTTTAGTCTCCTTTCCCTTCTTTTTTGATGACTTCTGAATGTTTAGCACAGGTTAACTAGCATTGATTAGTGACTCTAAAACAAGTTGGAGAAGAGGGAAGACTGGCTCCCTGCTGAGAATTTTTGAAAATTTTAGCCAGCTTCTGCATTTGGGATGAAGATCTGCACTGTTTACTTTGGAATTTCAGCACTCATGTTTGATAGCATTATAACTGTCACCTAGAGCTGTAGGGCTAAAATCACAGTGGTTAAAATGCTGGTAGCTGCTGATGTGCCAAGATTTGTTGCCTCTGATGGAACTAATGATGATAGCATAACAAAGGTAAAAAGTTGGTGGGTGAGAAGGGGTAGGTCCAAGCATACTGGCCTCTACTTTACTACTTCAGTTCAAATAAATAATGGGGCAACCTGATATGGGGTTGTGTGGTTGACAAATCTCCTGAAGTTTAGAGGAAATGTCTTAGAACATTAGAAAAAGTGGGTTGCACATACAAATTATACTTATGAAACAAAACACACTTATAATGAAGTAGATGTAAGTATTACTGAAATTGCATGTTGTAGTAACAGGTGCAAGTGAAATTAGTACCTGAAATTGAACTCTGATGTCCTTATTTTTCAAGCCTGAGCTTAGACTGCAGATGAGATTGTACCAAACATTGATTTATAGTAGGAACATGTAAGAGTTGCCATACTTGATCAGTGCAGTGTTCCATTTAGTTCAGTTTCATGTCTCTGATGCGGGTGAGAACAGAGGTCCCCAGACTGTGAGTGTGCCACATTAGAGGTGTGGGAAGGAACATTCAGGGGGACTCAGTGGGCCTTGGGCCAGTCCTGATGGGGACATAGAGTGCCACCCTTTCCCACTCTGCTCCCAGCTGTGGCTGTAGCCCGTGGCACATGGCCACAAGCTCCATTTTCAGTTCCAACCCCCAGTCAGCTCACAGCCCCAGATCTGTCCCAGTCTGGTCCACTCTGCATGTGGCCACAGCCTCAGCTCAAATCACAGTTTCTGCTCCTGGTGCAGCTGTGGGCCTGAGCCAAAGTCCTGACCATTGCCTCACTTCCAGCCACTGCTCTGGCCCTGGTTCTGCTCCCAGCCCCAGTTCCCTGGATGGAGTGTGGACAGAAGTAAGGGTGGTACCCCATCTAAAAGTTTGGAGATCATTGGACTCGAGCCAGGTTTTTCACAGGAAGGTTCGAGAAATCCCACTATTGACAGTTACGTATTGTCCCTTTTTGAGGTAAACTTCTTAATCTTTTTTGTTAGTAGGTTTCTAAACCCTTAAGAATTAGGCTTCTATAGCTTCTAATTTAAAAAAAAACAAAACCAAAACCTGTGTAATGGAACTGTGTGTTCTTGTTTTTCTTGACTCTCTAATTCTTTTAATAATCCCATTAAACTCATGGCCTCAATATCTGGTGGCAGTGAGTTTCACCGGCTAATTATAGATCATCTGTTTAAATTGCTGCTTTTGAATTTAATTGAATCTCTGTTTTGTATTACGGTAGAACTAGTAGTTGCTCCTGAATTACCTCGTAGATAATGATTGGGATGGGAAAAGGTTTATGCTAAACTATTAAAGGGTTATATATTTGTGTATTTTGTCTCTCCCCTTCAGTAAGAGATGTCAGGTTAAGCTTTGAATGCTTGTCCATATATATATATATTCCACTTTTGGTCAGCATGCCCCTGCACACACAAGTTCAAATTGTTTTAGCCAGCTGTGTTCAGTGGGTTTGCATCTGTGTTCTTGAGTGTCCTTGTGCCTCCCACATAAGGGAATTTAGGGTTGAAACCATTCCAAGCTGTCCCTCAGTTCCTTGTCGCTGCTCGCATGATCTGTAAGTTGGAACTTGCGGGCTCCAAGCTTTTTGCACACTGTGTGCTCTGCCAGTTGTATGGTAAATAGATAGGTACTTAGCTGCTAGTCATTAGGGTTATTCTTAGGTATTTTTTTATAGTGTTTCTTTAAGAAACAACAAATTTTTCTTTGTTTTCTGAAATTTTCCCAGTACCAGGGCCAGTCATTGTGACCAAACACAAATCTCCAGGTTTTAGAAACTGCCCTTCAGGCAAGACACTAATGCCTCTTAGAGATGGGTGCAGAAATTGCTTATTGTGTTGTGATGACATGCCATTTGTAAATTGTTCTTTAAGAGTACTCAAGGACAGTCTCTTGCTTGAAGTTGCTCTGTCTAGGAAGTCCAGTGCATTCTTCTCCAGACCCTCGAGTGGATGAATGAGCATTCATCCTCAAAAATTATTCCTGCTGGCTTGTCTGCATCGAGATTATTTGGTACCTGCTTCTTGTCACTGAGGCCTCTATACCAATACTTCCCATTCAAGTGCCAGCAAGGCTGGTGTACACCATACTGAAATCCTACATTATGTTGAATGGACTTCGTGGTTTCTTCAGTACCAGACTCATGGGTGTTACAGTAGCAGAGGGCACCTAACTTCCTTTGGTATTGAATACATGCACTATTGAACCAGAAAATTTAAAAGTGACTGGTGTGCTCAGAAAAAGATAGTACTATACAAGACACATTCATCACATGGGCTCAGACAAATATGGACTGGGAGACACAGTCAAAGAGGACAACAGCAGCAAAACAAGTCACGTTCTCCAGAGCAAGGAGGAGGCAAGCATCTCCTTCAAAACATTCCCAATCCCCTGGTTGTTGGCTGTAAAGTATGCTTACTCTCTGATTCTATTTTTTTGATTTTGAGAGTTATCAGAACACAGGCAAGACTCAGGCAGAATTATAATGTTAGTCTCAGGCAGGCCAAGGCTGTTTTGTTCTAAATTCCAGTGAATCTCTGTTCGGTTTCCAATCCAACTGCCTCTTCAACTCTGTTGTATCCCAAAGACCCTGCAGAGTCTCCATTCGGATCCACCTTCTCTGTACTCTTGGCATAGATGCTTAACATCTGTGAATTTGACCTGTTCATTGAGTTGCAGAAAATTATCTATAGTGAAGAAGATTCTAAGAAGAAATATGTGGGGTAGGAACACCACCATCAATTTACCCCTTTGTCACAATTAGATACCTGAAATATCCAGAATGCTTTCTGTTCTTAAGAATCTCTGGGCTGTCTGTGAGCCTGGGTCGTCCAGCTAACAGCCGTCTCAGCTTTCCACCTGCCAATTCAGGAACATTTAACATCACACACTATAGGTTTCTGATGAGCCTTATGCAGGCATATTCTCCCAGTTAGCAGGGTTTTTTTTCTCTTTGAGATCTCAGCATTGTACTGACTGGTTTGATGTGTCCAGCTGTTGAGCTCCTGGCTATATGTTCCCTGTTTCATTTATTCATCCAAGCAGAAGGTGGGAAGATACAAGCATTCATGTCAGACCCTTCATACATGGTATTTCATGAAGACAGGGTGATCCTGAGACCTTACCTGAAGGTCCTGCCTAAAACAAGTCTTTAATTTCTATCTCAGTCAAATAATATTTCTGCCTGTTCTTTCCTAAGTTACATTGCAATGGGGGGGAGCTAAACTTCATACCTTAGATGTATTTAGGGCTCCTTCTTTCTACCTGGACTAGTTTAAGCCATTTAGGATGTGCCCTAGATTCTTGTAGCTTGTGTATATAAGGTAAAGGATGGGTTTTGTCAACAGGGACACTTTCTAGTAGGAGTTCTACATATATGATGTTACACTATGAAGTAGTAAGTTTAGGTCTACCACTGTGGGTTACAGCCCACTTGGAGAGCTCATGCAAGTAGAGGTACATCAGGCAGCTACTTGGAGTTCAGGGTTTACATTTGTCTAACATTCTATGGTAATGTCATCAATATTGGATTTTCTTACAATTGTTGTGCAGGTAGACTTGTGTCGCTACTTGTGAGTTGCTAAAAATGGAAGATATAAATTGATATGGTCAAGCACTAGAAGACAGTCTTTTCCTTACAGAAAAAGTGCTTTTTCTAGATTAGTTGTCCATATATATTCAGTGACCTGACTTCATTTCCACTACTGTAGAACCCTATAACACGTGCGTTGTGTGTTGGTAAAGGAAGTAAGGGACAGATGGAGTTTACCAATCCACATCTGGCTGAATTTCTGTGGTTTTATGTTTGTGTAGTGTATTTTGAACAGTGCAGTATAAGTGTAAGCTGTTAAATTAAATTAATACAGCAAAAACAATGAGAGTCCTGTGGTACTTTAAAAGCTAACAGATTTCTTCAGGCATAAGCTTTATTGGGCTTCAACCCACTTCATCAGATGCATGAAGTGCAAACTACAGTTGAGAGGTGTATATATGCACATGCTAGGATGGAGGAGGGCAAGTGTTAGCAAAGTCAATTCAGAGGGCAGGTAGGGCCTAAACACACCAGTTGATTAAAGGGAGAGAATGTGTGAACAGGGACAAAAGCAGACATCTCCTTAAGGAGATTAGTTTTTGTAATGCATGAACCATTCCAAGTCCCTGTTCAGACCCAGTCTGATTGTGTCAAGCTTGCAAATCATCTTCAACTTTGTATTAATACAACTATCTTTGCAGGACCTTAGCCTGGATACATTTGAAATAAAAGCAAGTACTTCTCCGTAGTAGGTTATATGCTGTACAATAGGATGTCATAACACAAGCTCATTGAAAACATTTTCATATGCTATGACCTGTCATGCATGTTGCCCATTCATTTCATTGGAAGTTTTTAAAATAAAATGAAAGCAAATGTCTGAATTGAATGGTAACTGAACTTTTGCCCTTGCATGAAACTAAGATAAACTAAACCTGAATTAGTGTTGGGTTGAGAGCAATTTGTTAACAAAGCAGAGGCAACGCTCTATCTCTGAGTTGTAATACATAAACATACATATGTGTTATAGGAATATAATAGATATAATTTCTTTTGATCTTCAAAGTAATTTACCACCATTACCCTGCCAGTGCACTTTTAGGGAGCTTTTTGTACTTCAATGCCATTGGAATGAATATAGCATATTTGAAAGTATTATAGACTATAAATAGTAGTCTCTAATTTCGTTTATGAACTTGAACTAAATCTTTATTCTAAAATGTTAAAAAGAAAATTATGAGAACATTAAGGTTCTTGCTGTGTATGGTAGGAAGCAAGTTTTTTAAAATTTGCAATTTTATAGATAAGTAAGTGGCCAAGGGAATGAATGGGTAGAACAATTGACAGGAAAGTGTGTTTGGATATGATGGGATGGAATCATAGAAATGTAGGACTACAAGGAATCTGGACAAGTCACATAGTCCAGTCCAGTAAGGCAACACTAAGTATGATCTATCGCAGTCCTAACAAGTCTAAATCTAACAGTCTAACCCTGTTCTTAAAAAGCTCAGATCTTGGGGATTCCCCACCCTCCCCAGGTTAGTAGGTTCCTAATTGTAAGGGTGGTTCAAAACACTGCAAGTTTTCCCTGATATCTAACCCAGATCTCCCGTGATGCACTCTAAACCCATTACTACTTCTTTCCTCAGGGGTTAAGGAGAACAGTTTATCAGCCATCTCTTTATAACAGCCTTTTGTATGTATGAAGGCAATTTTCTTGTAGTGCTTTCAGTCTTCTCTTCTGATCTTAGAGTGAGTGATCTTGTTTGGCTGCTTGTTTATTTCCTCACTCTTTTTAAGGTTACTTGAAGTTACATTGTAAGGTGGGATTGTGTGTCTGGGGGACTGTTGAGCCTTTGTTTCCTCAATCAGCCTCAAGATCACCCTACCTCTGTATAATTAATGAGTGGGTTTCACTAACCTAATAGAGAAGGGATTAAAAGCCAGTGGCTGAGAAACCAAAGGAGTGAGCAAAAAAGAAAAAACAGAGTTTGTAGGGAGAGTTGAAATATAATTACTGTGACAAGGAAAGGCCACATCACCAATGCCACATCATCAATACTTCTATCTCTTTCTACTGCACGTGTGTCCAGACAAAGAACCTGACCATGGATAATGGACCTTCTTATTCACATGGATTTACTGAGATTGTGGCGAGCATTTTCCTTTCCTAGATAGACAGACAGGGGAGATCAGCCAGCATGAAAGGTGTTTTCTGGTGGGATCTCTTACAAAGTAGGTGGGAGAGCTACAAAAGGAGGTGGTAAGGCTGAGGAGCACCTTTACACATAAGGAATGTATTGAGATTATTCATGTGAAGGCATCCAAGGCTCATGAAGTTATTCAACTAGAGAGGACTGCTGTTATACCACTGAGGAAAGAGGACATGATTTTCTCATAGGGAGGACATTTGGTTGCTGGATACTAGTGTTTCATCCGTACCCCCAACCTGTTGACCATAATAATGAAGAGCTGTTATTCTGTGCTGGCAACAAGGTATGAGGAATCTCCCTAAAAGGTGGAGAAGGAGAAGCTCTATATTCTTGAGGCTGGAGGAAGTGGAACCACAACTCCCAAGAGTGGAGTTGGTGGTGATTGGTGACTGACTCTCTTCTGAGAAGGATAGAGGGACCTGTCTGTCAGGGATGCCATGTCAGGCTGACAGAGGGGTTCCTCTCTCCTTCTCAGAAGGGAGTCACCAGCTGTCACCATACATTTCCTCTTGGGAGCTGTGCTTACAATTCTTCCAGCCCTGGGAGGTACCAAGCTTCCTTTTGCTTCTAATGTATTTATAGAATGTTTTCATGTTACCCTTTATGTCTCTATCTTGTTTAATCTCATTTTGCACCTCAGGCTTGCTAATTTTGTCCCTCTGTTCCTTTTTTGTTATATTTTCATCCTTCATAATTTGACCAGGTTTCCACTTTTTGTAGAACTCTGAATTTCAGATCTCCTGGTTGACAGGGTGACATCTTACCACTCTTCTTATCTTTTCTATGCATTAACATAGTTTGCTCTTATGATCTTTTAAAAAACAAAACAAAAAACAAAAACCTCACCAACTCTCCTGTATTCCTTTTTCCCTTAGACTTGCTTCCTGTGGGAATTTACCTACTAGTTATTTGAGTTTGCTAAAGTCAAAAGGATCAAAGAATAACATCTATACTCCCAACCCCTTTACCCTTGTTTCTGGAGCCTTGTTGTCATTTCTGATCTGTTCAGGGTCATGCTTTACAGTTAGTACCCACACAAATACATAGTTAGAGGGCTGGCTGATCTTTGACACCTGCCCCTGCCCAATAATATTTCAGGTATGGGCCCCAGCCAGATGGAAGAACTTCAGCGAGGAGGGTGCCTCCTTGCTGATCTCCTTTACCCCTGGCTGCAGTAGGGAAACTGCACAAATCCTGTAGCTCTGTGCATGCCAGCTGTGTCACTAGACAGTGGCTCTCTTCTGCAGTGAGGGGGATGGAAAACCACTGCCTCTGACTCCAATGGGGATCCCAGAGCCTAAGGACCCAGGAAGAACACTTTACCATGCTCCCTGAAATAGCCAGGGGAGGGGAGCACTGATCTCTTGTTCCCTTGACTGCAGCAAGGAGCCTGCACTGTCTTGTAGCCCAACAGCAACATGCTTCACTTGAGTCCTTAGGTGATGGCTCTCTTTCAGTCAGCAGGAGAGGATCAGAAGCCACTTTGAAGGATCCCGTGTCCAGTTTTGGCTACAAGTTGGGAACCACTGCGCTAGCCCATACCAACTCTCAGTTGTCATCCCCTGGACAAGGCACTCATTCCTCCAGTGTTCTCTGTGCATGCCGCTCAGGGGCAGTATCAAGACCACCTCTGCCAGATGGTGACGGCCCTTAATCATACACAAAAGACCCTGCACATGAGTTCTGGGACGTCTTGCAACCTATGGGTACCTTGAGCATTGCACTTCCAACTCACAAGGCAATCTTTCAGCTGGCCCAAGCAATCCGGGTATGCTCAAGAAACCTGCACTCCCACACTTTAGTATGCAGAGTGGTGCTGTTTGTTAGCTAAGGACACAGATTTTCTTTATGTTCACCCATTGTCCAGCTTCCTCATAGTGCAGGCAGTGAGGTGACATGCCACACAACAGTACTTCAGAACAACTCCTGCTTGGGTTGCCAAGTAACGACCTAATTGAGATGAAGGTCTACTCAGCAGGCTTAGTTGAGAGTCCCCAGCTGCCAAGTCATACTGGTGAAGTATTACTTCAGGTAGTACTCAAAGCTGGCAGAATTTCAAGCCTCCCTGCTGAAGAGCAAAGTGACTGCAAGTCTCTTTATTGATAGGTGCAAGGTAATGAGCATGGTTACCCTCCAGGGAGCGGCTGATGGAGTGGATGTGGCAGCGTGCTCCTTGGCATCAGGGGCTAGTGCTTAGACAAGACTTCTGGCTGCAAACATTGGGATTCCCCAAGGAGGTCCAGACCACCCAAAAGGAACTCCTTCCCCTTTGACAACCAAAAGCTGTTAAGCAAGAAAACTGAGTGTCTTCACTCACTCAAGATACCTGAATCACACTGAGGCTTTTGGGCCTGTGTATACTGATGCCACTTGCTACCAGAACAGGCTATCTTTCCACTCGCAATCGCCCATTCTGCCCACCTGTCAATCCTACTTGCCACTTCAATGGGGGCTAATGCCAGGGGTCACAATGGCCAACAGTCTCCTCTGCTTGTGCATCTCAGTTGCTTCCTTTCACCAGTTATTGATTAAAAACAAACAAAAAAAAGCCCTTTTATTCTTCTAGAGAGGCCTGCAAACCTTCTTCCACCCTCTTCTGGCTTCGACAGGTGTTCGTGTGGGTTCTTGCTGCTCATAAGAGGAGGCAGATTTGGGGCATGGTTCACTTACTGGTGGATTCTCTGTACCTTAAAGTCTTTAAATCATGATTTGAGGACTTCAGCTCAGTCATAGGTTAGAGGTTTACTGCAGGAGTGAGTGGGTGAGCTTTTGTGGCCTGCACTGTGCAGAAGGTCAGACTAGATCAAACATCACCCACCAACTCCTGCAATAAGCCTTGAACCTATGACTGAGCTATTAAAGTCCTCAAACCATGATTTAATGACTTTTTAAGGTACAGAGAATCCACCAGCAGGTGAGCCATGCCCCATGCTACAGAGGAAGGCAAAAGACTCCCTGAGCCCTAACCAGTCTGCCCTGGGGGAAATTCCTTCCCAACCCCAAATAGGTCCTCTAATACACTTTCCTCTCTTGGTGGTGTGACCCATCCAAGGTCACAGTGGCAATTCTCTTCAACCCTCCCTACTCCGTGCTCCACTCTCACCACAGATGCTTCCCTTTTAGGCTGTGGTAGCCCATACTAGTAAAGTACAGTACAGCCTATAAGCCTCTTGCAACTTGCTCATTCGCCCACCTAACCATGAAGGTGATCTTACTCACAGTGGCCTTCAACCCCACCTGAAGAGTCAGCAAACTAGCAGCCATGATGGCAGAACAACCCTTCACAATGTTTCATGAGGATAAAATCTCCCTGTGGATACCCTCTTTGTTCCATCTCGATCAGGTTCTTCATCTGACAGCCTTTTGCAAAAAAACACACACTTCCTCCAGGGCACTTAACCTACACTCCCTTGATATCTGCTGTATCCTAGCCTCTTATCTTGAATGCACATGCACTTTCCAAATCTTACCTAGACTTTGTCCTTACAGTGGAACACTGCAGACGTTGTGTCCTCTCATCCCAATGCATTTCCAAATGGATCAACTATTGCATCATAGAGTGCTATTCTTCTTCACAACTCTCTCCACCAACTGACATTATGACACACTCTACCAGAGCTCAGGCTACCACATCAGCACTACTTTCAGACATTCCATGGCAGGATATTTGCAAGGTGACAACGTGGTCCTCCACCCACACATTAACCATTCATTATGCCATATCCCAATTGGTAGCTGAAGATGCGGCAGTTCGCTGCTCTGTCCTGCAAACTCTTACACCTGCTGAGCCCTTGCTCCTACCTCCAAAACTGACTGCTCGCTACACTATCCACATAGGGACAAGAGCTCAAAGAAGAAAAGGTGGCTACTTACTCTAACTGATGGCTCTTCAAGAGGTGTGGTCATATCTAGATTCCAGGCCCCTTCCCTCCTCAAATCCTCTGCTTCTGCTCAAAGCCTGTTGATTTCCTTCTCCAGAATTGAGGAAGATCTCTGTGTAGCTCAAAAGCTTGTACTTTCAACTAACAAGATGGTCCACTAAAAGACTGTCACCTACTTTTCCCCACTCGTATCATGGCAAAAACCCAGCTTACAACAATGGTGCAAATGCTGTTTGTTGTTGTCAGTCTTCATGGGGTTGAATTCAGTAGGTCTGGTTGTTTCACTTTCAGTATTTTTAAGATGAGAAAATGAATGATCAGTATCTGCTCACAAATCATTGGTGGTTATCCATTACCAAATATCAGCAAAGGTGTTTATATGATTCAATTAGAAGAACTGAAAAGTGATGGGAAACAAATAATTGAATGGACTGAAATAATGAAAAAAGAATTCTTCTCAAGAAAAAAGAGCATAAATGGCAAGATAGAAAAAAAATTTTCAAAAAGTAGACAATCAGTTCTGTCAAATCAAATGTGGAACTTGGCTCATTGAAGTGGTAGAACAGAACACTGAATTTGAGCCTGCAGATTTTTTTTCCATTTCATCATCATCACAATGATAATGTAAATCCCTGTTGCAGACATCAGCAGCTTAATTCAAAATGATTTCTTTGTTTCTAACACCAAAAATATGACTGAGATCAAGCATTGTTTATGCCATTTAAAAACTTGAAAGGATGAAGACTTGAACTGAATAAGGAAGTTACAAATGTATTTTGTTAATATCTTTATTGAGCATAAAATGAGCCTTGTAAAGAAATGTTTGAGGTATATTTCTTTGGATATACTCCTACAAGGAGATCTTGTTTGACAGGTTCTTTGCTGGATTGTTCAATTTAGAAAGTGGAAGAAAAGTTAAAGGATGTTGAAGGAATATTTGGTGTGAATCTGAGATTGGGGAAGATACTGTCCCAAGGGTGACTTCATTATTACTGCGGTTGTTTTTATATTTTAAACCAAACCAAAACGTATTCCATTTCCTGAAAGTGTCATCCAGGAAGGCCAAAAGAAGTGCAACAAGGTCTTTGCCATTTGCTTAGCTCACAAAAATAAATTGAGAGAACCTAGCTGAAATTCCCCATAAGTTCTAACATGTAGCTGTGGCCCTAGTTATCTTGTGGTGAATTTGCCACTGTCAGCGTAGCTGTGGCCCTAGTTATCTTGTGGTAAATACTGCAGGTGAAGAGTCTTCATCAGGATCTTCTAGTAGGCTAGCTAACACACTTTAGTTTTATCAAGGTAAAAAAAACAAACCCCCAGACAACACTAACCAAAACCAGTCCACCAAAATCACCCTTCTTGTTCTAAGAACGTGTCATATGGCCTTAGTGGAAATCCTGATTTTTTTTTTTTTTTTTTTTTCTTAGCAACACATTATTATAAATTCAATTAAAAATATTTTAGAATGAGTCTGGAACAGAGAGAAGAGATTGAAATGTGCTGAGCTTCTTTCTGTGGTATAATTTAAAAATGAAGATCTAGATTTCTGTCTCATTTATTGTGTAGGAGAAAAGTACTTTCACACACTTGTTGAAGCAAAATGATGAAAATCATGGAAGATAGGGCAGTTGACATCAGAAAGTTTTCAGTCTTTGAAGACCTGCAAAGCTCTCTCACCATACCAACATCAGTAGTATGTGTTCTTAGCATATTATCTTAAAACATCTTAGTAGAATAAGCAAGACCAACAAATTTATTTACTGCCTGACCTTTCGTGTGAGAAAATCCTACTTCATCAGACACTTTGAAGGTGTAGCGTCTGATGACGTGGGATTTTCTCCCACGAGGGCACTTGCAGTAAATAAATTTGTTGGTCTTTAAGTGCCACAGGACTCCTTGGTTTTTTTTATTGAACAAGACTAACATGGCTGCCCCTTTGGAACTTAGTAGAATAGGTGCTGAAAAAGCAAGCAAGTTTGGTAAAAAGTGTTTCACTGTCTAAGGGTGTAAACAAATATAGCAGGGGTACTCAAACTTTTTGCGAGCCGGTCCATTCCCCACATTCAGCCTTCCACCATTGACCAGGGTCCACAAACAACTAGGGTGGGGGGTGTGAGTGGGAGCGGGGGGGGTGATATCAGGAGTGGGGGGTGTTTTTTCCTTATGATGGAAAAATGAAGAAATTACAGCAAACCTGTTTGAGAAACAATTTTTTGGGGGAGGTAAATACTTTATCATTTTGATTTTATAGATAGGAAAACTGAGGCAGAGTTGCGGCTCACAGAGGGATTCTGTAGTGGAACTGGGATTAGGATTTAGTACTCTTTTTGTTTCTGTGCCTCTTCTCCATTAGTGGTTCTTAGCAAAGATTAAATGCATTCCTGGGGTGTATGCAGAGGTCTTCCAAGGGGTATGTTGGTTCATCCAAATCAGTGACTTTCAAACTCTTTTTCTTGGGACCCAGTTGAAAAAATCATTTATGCCCACCACCCAACAATTACATGTTTGAGGAAGGCATTCCAGTCTTTTGGCGGCAGCAGCAGAGCATGCCGTGACTCGGTACTGGGTCCCAGCCCTTGGTTTGAAAACCAATGAGCTAAATATTTGCTTAGTTTTATAACTAACTACATTAAAAGCACTAGTGAAGTTGCTACAAACTAAAATTTCATAGAGATAATTGCCTTGTTTATATCATTTTTGTATTATATTGTACGGTAATGTAATATGCATATATGCACTGCATTAGACATGCATTTTGTGTCATTTACTGATATGCGCAAGCACCTTTATTAGGTGAAAACTGGGGAACAGAAGACAAATCAGACTCCTGAAAAGGGAGGACCATGTTTGGGTCATGGTTAGATCATTCTTTCTGATTGAAAGAATGAAAGGCATAGTCCTCTTCTGTATGGGATATCTATTCTCCTAATATTGATCCAATGAGATCTCTGTATTAACTTTAATACTAGAGAATAAATCCTGATTTAAACAATGATTCTCTCTAATTTCATTGTGTCTAAACTGTATTTTATGTGATGATTAATTTCCAGTTTTGCACTTTTTTGTTCGCTGGATGGAACTGGATACCAAGTGTAGTTCCAGCTCGAGTGATTATTACCTATTAATTATTTTTTGTGTGGTGGTGTGGGGAGTTTGGTTTTAGGTAGATTTGTGTTTGTCACATGATGTGCAATGGGCTATGATCTGTGTAACTTTCCTGTTCCCTTTTGCACTCTAATTTGTGTGGCTCCTTTGTGGGTGCTTACAACAGTGGTCCTCAACCTTTTGCAAGTCGCAACACACTTGGTGGCATGTCATGAGTGTACAGGACCAGTGTACACCAGCCCACCCACTCTGGGGCAAATCCGCGTGTCTCTGCAACACAAGTACTGCTGTGTGGAGATGCAGTGAAGTGCCCCAACACAGTGGTTGAGAACCGCTGGCTTATAGCATCTTCTGCCTTATTATGATATCATAATTCCTACAACATCATGTATGTGTACAGATGTAAAATGCCTTGGAACATGATTCATATGGCCTAGGGGAGATGGGGACAATCAGAACTGTCCTCCAGTATCAGAGGGGTAGCCATGTTAGTCTAATCCAGCAAAGAAAACAAGGAGTCGTGTGGCACTTTAAGACAACAGTCAGAGCCACAAGCACGCAGCCGAAGAAAGTAACAATGACACTGGACTAGCGCAGTGGTTCCCAGCCTTTTCAGTAATATGGCACACTTCAATGAGACAAACACAGCACCCCCACTTTTTTCAGCTGAATTGATCATCACATTTACATATATTTACTGTGGTTATGGTCTCGCTTGAGAGGTTTGCAACATATTGCATACAACAAGCTGAAGAAGGATCAAATACATTTTTTGAAATCCAGTGGGGAAAAATGCATGTTGTTCTCTGTTTGGCAACCTGTGTTTCGAATATTCATGTTTTAGAATCAAAAGATTTTAATTTGATTTATTTTCATGAGTTTTATGAGTCGTAATTTTGGTTGGATAGAATATTGTTTAAGATGAAACAATGTTTGTTTTGCATTGATTTTCATTACCTTTGTACAATGTTTCATATCACACTTGAAGAGTTCTCATGGCATACCAGTGTGCTGCAGCAGACTGGTTGAAAACCACCAGTCTAACCACACATCTGCAGCACCTAGGCTGGAGAAAGGGGGATCTCCCACCCTTGTTAAACAGATCATCTGAGAGAAGGAGGAGGTGGGAAGGGGGTTGGAAACAAATACAGACACTTTGAACTGTTAATAAACAAGGAGTCTGATGGCACTTAAAAGACTAACAAATCTATTTATCACTTGAGCTTTCCTTGGAGAAAATCCGTTGTTAGTCTTAAGTGCCACTGGCCTCCTTGTTTGTTTTGCTGAACTAGACTTACACTGCTACCCTTTGGAATGTGAACTGTTAGTTCAATTACCTGGCTGAAAGAAATCAAGCTGGTTTGGCATAATTAGTTCTTGGTTAATGCATGCTGGCTGCTAGTAATTCATCCTCCAGTTAGTTGCAAATTAATTGTATTATATGTTGCTCTGGTAACTTTCCAAGTCAAGCTAACTGGTCTGGAGTAAGCTGGCTCCTCCTTTTTCAAGATGGGCATCACGTTATCCCGTCTTCTGTCTTCTAGGACCTTTCCTGTCATCCGTTACTTCATAATTATTGCCAGTGATTCTGAGATTTCTTCAGCTAATTACTTCAGCCCCCTTTAGTGAATAGCAAGTGGCCCCACTGATTTGAATTCATTCAAATTGAGCAGGACATCTCAGCTCTTTACTTAGCCCAATCTGCATTTCTTTGCCTATGGTAACTTCATTGATAGTCTGGTCATATATTTTATTTTTATTTTTATTTATTTATTTTGGTGAGAAGACTAAAGCAAAGTAAACATTGAGCTGCTTGTGTTCCATTGCCAGCTATGATTAGTGTAAGTTACTGGTGACACATGGTATGTCCAGTATGCAGGTTGATAAGGTTTAATGGACAAGGATTTTTAGATGGTAAGTTTTTTAATACAAAGCCAAAAATCAGTTACAATGTGTTTATATTTATTAAATTTAAGAAGTTGTGTTTATGGTAGAGGCTGCACACAGGAATGGGCACACCAGCCTGTATCCAAGAATGGATGCAGCCATTTCTGGATATGGGAAATGGCTGGTGATCAGGCCAGCAGCATTGTTTGGTGGAATCAGGTGACAGTGACACTTTTATCTGAGTGGTGGCTTCTATTTATTTATTTTGGGTGCTACTTTATGGTTTTTATTTTTTATTGTTAGTAATAACTAATATTTATGCTCTTACCATGTTAGATTGAAACCAAAGAACACCCGACAGTGGGAGAGGCGGTAGAGAAAATCGCCCCAAGCAGTGAAAAAGAGCACCCCTTAATATAAAATATCTAAACTTCTGTCTGTCTGTTTATAAGTGTGTGCAGTTGAAAACTAACAAGCTTTGTACTGTGTTGTGCCAAACCCACATTAGTAGTTATTTGCTGTACTGTGCAGAAACTGAGGCATCACAAGTTTTACTCAGCAATCTGTTGGTTTCTGCCACATGTAAAAAGCAGTCAACCTGCTGAGGCATTCAGCCTCAGGCAGTGGTCAAGCAATTCACCAGTGGTAAAGCAACTTAATCAAGTAACTGGGGCCAGTCTCAGCTTCTAACAAGGCCCTTCCATTTCTTCTGCTTCTACTGCTGCATTAGTGCCCCATGAGGGACTGGGCATCGGGCATGAGAATGAATGGTTTGGTTCTGTTATCTGTCACCAGCTTCTTAAGTTTTGCTCTTACAGTGCAGCCATGCCCAGATGCTTATCTCCTCCTACTGGAGGACTGACTCATAGTGGTAGTGTCCTGTTCTGGGGCACTGGTGGCCTAAAATCCAATACATTTTTTTAGATTTTAGTAATTTAAAGTGATATACTGTATTTCTGTTGCATTACAGAGTTTTAAATCATCCACCATTTATTATGTTAACAAAAAGCTATATTAAAACAGGTGTAAAGTTTTTTGTTCTGCATGTTACAGACCTTAAATATCAACTTCAGTGAGACTGTTTGTTTATATTTTGGTAATGGGGCCCTCTTGTGCTACATTCTGTACAAATACAGAGCTTGCAGATCAGTTAAGAGTCAGTAAGAGCCTATGAAAATAATTGGAGCAAATGAGAAGAGTGAGGGGAATGATAAAGCTGGTCTGTGTAAATAAGTTTATGCCCATGTAGGTGTTTTTAAATCAGTTAACTGTTTTCATATAGAAAATAAGATATAAACAAATAATGCGAATCTCTGTAGTGACAACTGGTCTTTACCTAGCTCTTCTCAACTGGTAGTTAGCTATAAGCATATCAATAGATGTCAGTCTTAAGGAGGAATTTGCAAATAGGACAGGGCAGTGTCCTTACAAACTAATCCACGCATAAAGGACAGTGTGGACAATAGCCCAAACATGCTTCTGAGAATGGATGTGGGCAATAAAGATTGTGAGTGGGATGCTATTTAATAAAATAGTGGCTAAATGTGGAAAAGCTAAGTTGTGAAAGGCCTTAAAAAGAAACCCTAGAAGCATGGGAAAACCGGTGAATGGAAACAGAGTGTGATGGTAGGGTCATTATGAGAGACCAGGAAGATGATCTTAGCAGTAGTGTTTTGAATGGAACTGAAAGGTGTAAACTGGGGTCTTGAAAATCTGAGAGGTTGCAGCAGTCAGGATGGGAAAAGATGGAAGTCTGGAGAGAGTTTTAGTTGTTTCCATCTTGGAGAAGTGTGGAGGAAGAAGTTGCAAGATTTGGTCACTGCTGATTGTATAAGTCTAGGTCTAAGTCAGGGGTAGGCACTAGGCGGACCCGTGAGTGAAATCTGGACTTTCAGAAGCTCTTGAATGGGACCTGATATTTTTTTATTTACTTATTGTTGGGTTTTATTTAAAAATTTTCTCTGGCATCTGGACCTTTCTGTACCAACACATTGACCAAGAAATTTGGACTTTGACAAAAAAAAATAATTTGCTACTCCTGGTGTAACCAAATGACAGAGTCAAAGATAACACCTGAATCACAGGCTTTGGTGATGTAGAGCACTGGTGGAGCTGACCACAGAGTGGGAATGAGGAGAATTTGGGAACGAAGGCAGAAATGGAGTTCAGATTTGGACATGTTTTGGGTAACAAAAGCAGGGGTGGGCAAAATTGGCTCACAGCTAGGTGTGAGTGGTTTTACTTTTGGTTGCCAGAGGGTGCTCCTCCATTACATTTCTGCAGTGGAGCTAGGTGACAGGCTACTAAAACTGGTCACCATAGTGAGCAGAAACACTGATTTGTCAAGGACTGAACTTAAGGGAATAGACAGCAACATAACTGGATTATTGCTTTGGTCTGTGCTACAGTTAACTGTTTCAGCAAGAAGGGCTCCCACTGTATAATATATGTCACTAAATTACTGGCTACTTTTTTATTTTTAATTTCTCAGTGATGGTATTAAAATGGAAATAATATAATTGTCAGTATTGTAACATAAAATCACTTCTGCTCTGAGAAGTAACTCTTTTTAAAAATGCAGTGTTTTGTTCAGCAGATGGGCTCCCTCGGTGTGTGCTGCTTTAGTGACGAAAATAAGGTTTTTTTTGGTTTTGCTTATCAATGCAGGTAGTATTTCTGAGATCATGGGCCTGGGAGGAATTTTTCTTGTGCATCACTTCTTGTGATCATAATGTTCCGGTTAGTTACACCTGTCAAGCCAAGCCCACACAGATGTGGCAAGGCCTAGTTTGGTCTTCACCTTCTGTTATGGTGATGATGCACTAAATCAGGTGTCTGCAACCTGTGGCTCCAGAGCTGCATGCAGCTCCTTGGCTGCCCCCTTGAGGCTCCAGCATCCAGATCCACCTTGCTACAGGGGCCCCAGCTCCAGGGGCCCTGTGGGCAGCCCATGCCAGGCTCTGGGCTCCCCCTGCCACTGAGGGACTGTGTGGGAGGCCCACTTCTGGTTCTGGGTCCTTCACCAGGGGATTTTGCAGCATACACCTTGGCCTGGGTCCCAGCTCACCCCCCACCCCACCAGGAGACTACACCCACTGCAGTTCTCAAAACACTTGGTCACTGAAGGAATTTTAAAAAATTGATCCTCTTATCTTTTGGGTTACAGACCCTTGCACTAAGTGGAAAGAATTCAGCTAGTTTCTCCGACTATGATTCTGTGAAGCACTAAACATATCTAATTATAAGCATAAGTAACTACTTCAGTGGGATTTCTCACATGCTTATGGTTAGGCATGTGCTTATGTACTTCATTTAATCATGGGCTCTGATCTCTGGCAGAGTTTGCAATGGAGGCAGAACAAAGGTTTTATGTTCATTGTCTTCATCAGTGATTTAGATTATGGTATAGAGAGGACACTTACAAAGTTTGCAGGGTTCCAAACGGGGCAGTTGTGTTAGTCTAGTTCAGTAAAACAAACAAGGAGTCCTGTGGCACTTGAAGAATTCCCCATCTTCAAAGCATCTGATGAAGAAGGACTTTTCTCCTGTGAAAGCTCATGCAATAAATAAACTTGTTGGTCTTTAAGTGCCACTGGACTCCTTGTTTGTTTTTAAAGTTTGTAGATGATACCAAGATGAGAAGGGTTGTGTGTACACTGGAGGATAGGATTAAAATTCAAAATGATCTGGGCAGACTGGAGGAATAGTCTGAAGTAAACAGGATGAAAGTCAATAGGGACAAATGCAGAGTACCCCACATAGGAAGGACCAGTCAACTGCACAGATGTAAAATAGGAAATGACTGCTTAGAAAGGAGTACCATGGAAAAAAATCTGTGTCATAGTGGGTAACAAGCTAAATATGAACCAAAAGTGGTAACACTTCTGCACCAAAAAAAAAAAAAAAAAAAACCACACACACCAAACATCGAGCAAGGGTATATTAGTAGGGGCAGCAAGAGAAGAGATTTGTCCACTAAGGTCAGGGACAGAACGGGTGTACTGACGTTAGGGGTGTGGGAGGAGAGCAGAACTGGGGGATATCCAGGTCAGGAAGTAGCTAGGTCCCACTCATCAGCTGCACTGCTCCTCTGCCCCTTCACTCTCCCAGAACTGCCACAGTTTGTCCTGTGTTTTGGCCCCTGTGTTCTCCTCACCCCCCTCTGGATTCCCCTTGACCTCAGGCTTAGTTCTCGTCCCCTCCACAGCACCAGACTGAGCACGATGCCAGATCAGCTTGCCCACCTGAAAGGGGCTGAATCCAGCCCTTGAACATCTCTCCAGCCAGGCCACACCTACCTGCAACTGTGTGCAGTGTGGGAAATTTAACAAGCCCCCCCCCCCCCCCAGCTCGCAGGCTATTGTGGCTGTACTCCACCAGCCAGATGAAAGCCCTTGGCAGGCCAGAGTCTAGCCTGTGGGCCACAGGTTGGACAAGCTTGGACTAGATAATACATAATCTTGCCTTGAGTGCAAGGAATTGGTCTAGGTGACCTTTTGAAGTCCCTTGCATTCCTACACTTCTGTGATTCTCCAGATTTTTGTAATTTAAAATGCAGCAGTCACGATTCTAGCTTTTTGAAGGCAGTTTTGTGATCAGTCGTTTTCATAGCTGACCTAGTGAGGCGGGAGGTACAGTTAATGGACTTAGTTTCTTTCTTATTGGAACATTTTCACTTTGACAGAGATTCTCCTTCATTCTGATTGGTGCTGACAATATCTCTGCAGAGAAAACAATGTGACCCCTTTAAATATAGCAGTGGCCATTTTTAGATGGAGATTCTCTAGCAGAGTGGTTATAATTTGCTGACGAGCACAAGTAATCTGTATCAGAGCTGGAATTGGAACCCAGGTGTTGCCATCTACTAGGGTTTTGCTGAATCTACTAAACTATATCTCCTTTCATTTGTACTCTATTTTATAAGGTACACAAATTCAACATCACAGTTGAATGCTCTTCCTTTGCTGCTGTTTGAAGATTGTATTTGGAATATGCCACAAAATTCCTTTTTGAGAATGGGGTCCCACTATTTCAGACATTGTGTATATACACATTTAGAGGAGACTGCCCCATACGAGGCTGTTTATAATTTGGCTTGGAACAAAGGAAGTAAGAGAGAGGAGGGTAACAAAAATAAAGTCATGGGGTCAGGCAGCTTAATTCTTGCACAACATAAGAATTCCAAGTCATCTGAAAGATTTAAAAAAAAAAAAAAAAGGCAAAGTAAAATTAAAACAAACAAGAGTTCCTGTGACACTTTTAAAGACTAACAAATTTATTTATTGCATAAGCTTTTGTGGGTGAAAATCCCGCTTCATCAGATTCTTTGAAAAGGAGGAACTTATAGAATGAGTGGAAATAAATGCAGGGAAGTATAAAGTCATGGGATCAGGTCACACTGTAATAGGAAATCAAAGCAGTTGTTCAGATTCAAACACTGGGGAACAGCATATAGAGAAAGGTGAGGTCAAATCACCAGTTGTAATGAGAAGAAAATCCAAAGTCCCTATTCAATCTGATTTCATAGAGTCAAATTTTATGAATTCCAAAAATGTCAAATTAGCTCTCCTCAAATTTTGCATCACACAGTTATTGTTTGTCTGACTTTTAGTGGTCTAAATAGAAGTAAGTCTTCAGGAGGAATGTGAAGAATGACAGGGAAATTGCTTCAAGGAGTAGTGTAATGAGTGCTTTTCATACTTTGTTAATGTAAAATATAGTGGGAGCAGAATTAGCATACTATAGAATGCTTTTGAAAATCCCCCATGGTGGAAAGTTTGTCAATAGTGGGTTTCTGTTATTTTAACCCAAGTGTTGCAGATTTGTGTGTATCTGAAAGTGACTTCTTTTTTTGTTTTTTCAAATTCAGTTCGAATAAGGAGGAAGTCAAGGCGACGTTCACAGTGGGGTAAAGGGATTATTAAAAAGAGAAAAGTTAACAATCTGAAGAAAGATGAAGATGATGCAAAATTTGCCGATGATGAAAATCATGGAGAGGACAGGAAGCTGCTGGAGAATGGCGAGCTAGAGATGAGCACAGACTGCATTGAGGAGAATGGAGAGGAAACAGGAGATCTCTCTATGACAAATGATGAGTCCTCTTGTGATATCATGGATATAGATGCAGAACAGAGACTTAACAATGGAACAGTAGGAAAAGATAACAGTTTCGCATCAACAGAAGAAGAGAGTTCAAATGAATCCCTGTTAGTAAATGACAGTCTTACTGTGAATGCTGAAAAGGAATCAAGGAAGGACTCTCCATCTAAGGGGGACTGTGTGAATGGCGAGGCATCTGCACACAGCTTAGAGGGGATACCTGTTCCAGCATGTCAGAATGGTAAAGCTGAAGCACTTGATGTTCCAACATGTGATGACAGTGACTTGTCTAGTAATAAACAAAAAGCTGAATCTGAAGATCAGCCAAAGGAAAAAACAGAAGCTTCTGGTGAAAATCAGGGAGCTAATTTGGTGAAACAGTCAAATACTGAGGTACCACAATACAGCAATAATGAAAGGACACCACAGAGCAGCACGGATATTGAGGCTAAAGATACAGAACCAGATAAAGAAGGTATTGCTTACATTTTTGGTATTTCCAGTGCTGAGCTTAATGCTAAAATAAATAGTAAGGCAAAATGCTCAACTACACAGACATCACCTCCATGTAGTTAAGTTGACAGTAGACCAGTGGTTCCCCACCTGTTTACCATTGTGGGTTGCATCTGGAGCTACTAGTATAGTCCTAGGGGTGTCACATTGGCCACAGATGTGTTGATTGACCTACTGGTTGAGAATGACTCTTGTAAAGGATGTGGTATCTATGTTGGCTGTTTTGTCAAGTTCACAGCAGGAGCTGTGAAATTTGAAGAAAGCCAAGCAGCTACAGCCCAGAGGCCCCTGCTCCCTTGGAGAGTTGGGTGGTCAGACTCTGCTTCTGGCTGTGAGCTGTAGCCGAATACCTTGGCAGCTTTCCACGCTCCCATCTGGGGAGAGAAGGAAAGTGGCCCTCCCTCTGCCTGTTCCCCAGCGGGAGGGTGGTCAAGAAGCCAGGACAATTGGACCCCACTCCCTGGTGGCAAGAAGCCCTCGGCATCTTGCTTCTGCTCCTGGTGGGGAGCAGTAAGTGGAGTGGTGTGGAGGCAAGAGGGAGGGGAACAGCCTGTGGGGCAGCCTTGCTCCCAGGAGCCTTGTCTCAGCTTCCATACTGCCCCTCTCAAGTCGATGGAAGCTATTCTGGGAAGATTCACCCCACTGACCAAAGGAGGGTAGCATGGACATGCTGCAAAGTCTGTAAGTTGACCTGATATAGGTCATCTTTATATTTTTAGTGTAGGCATATACCCATAGATAAATGTCTGTCCTAGTACTGGTAGTGTTCTTATGTTGGTCCTGTGGGGAAACTGCAAATGTGCAGGTAATAATTTATAATGCAGAAAATAATTGGTGGGTTTTCTTTGTTTGCCTTTTTTTTTTCTTCCAAGATTCCACTGTTAGTATGGTGTGGGTTCGTAGTGCTTTCTGAGCCAAGCATTTACAGTACAGGTGTCATTTTTTGGATTTTAATTCAATAAAATATAGCACATAATCTTGAAGGATTTCCTTATTGCAGATTGAAGGGGTTGGATGAAATCAGATTAAGAGCAATAATATAAAATTTGTAACAAAAGCTTTTTGCTGGAGTACATTTTGCAAGTGATGATCCTGCTAAGAGCAGTTTACAAGTAGTGGATGGACAGATATTGCGAAAAAAGGACAACAGATGAGGAGGTGTGGAGGATAATGGTGAATAAAAACAGAGAAATAACATCCCTTGGTGCCTACAGTTGCCTGGGAGGAGAAGTAAAAGCTGTTCATTCACTGGCTTCCTTTTTTGTTAGCTGCTCATAAATACTAAAAAGAACAATGCATCTTTTAAAAGATTAGTGTTAGGGTTTGCAAAAGAAATTAGTTTTAACAATGGTTTTGCATAACGTGTCATTGTTTCTTAACATATAAGTTAAGGTAGTGCTTTCCAAGGATAAGTTGTAGCATGGAAGAAGCTAGGAGGAGGAGAAGATCTTGCAGAATAAATGAAAAATTGAACAGGAAAACGAGTGATTTGCCAGGAGGAGTATATTTTTGCAGGATCTTGTAAGTTAGGAATACAGTCTTCAAACTGATGTGGGGAGCAAGTGGTAACTATTAAAGGCACTCAAACTGGGGACAATATGGTTTGAGTAGTGGAAGGAAAATACTTTTAGAAATTCTATTTTGTATAGACTGAAGAAAACCAAAATGACAATCATTATTGTGAGAAAAGAGGTGGGTTGAATAGTCAAGGTAAGAGATAATTGAATGGCAGGGGGGATTAGCAGTAGCAATAAAGAGAAGAGTAAATTTTGGGAGATGTTGTAGAGAGAGAACCATTAGGATTTGGCAAATGTGTGGATGAGAAAGAAGGAACAAAAAGGAAAGTATGACCCAGATTTAAAGTTTTGGTATCAGAGGATATTTAAAGATATTAGAAGATGCAGTGTCAGAAGATTTGATACACAGTTAGGGAGGACTTAGAAGGACAAATAGGGAATTTGGTTTAATCAGGTGGAGTGATTTGGAAAACTTGCCTTGCATCTGCCCTTCCCTTAAAAGTTACACAATTTCATGTTGCTTATGGAGGAGATATTTAACAAAAAGACCCACTTCTGCGGTAACTTCAAAAATTACTGTTGAAAATTAAGAGCTCAGTTTTAAAGTTGAGGAATTCCATGGGTACTTTTTAACTATATAGGTTTTAGGAATATAATTAAATTTTTAGGAAACTGCATCACAGGGAGGAATGAAGATAAATACTATGAATTGGTTGAACCTTCATGGTTGTATATTAAAAAACTGAACCTCTGCAATTTATGGAAATCTCAGTGCACAAAGCTTAAACAGATTTTTGAGATCACAAATGAACTAATTCAATGCACTTTAAAACAAAGTATAATTTAGTTTTTAAAACTTTTTTCTTGTGTTTTTACTTTAAATAATCTGTCTGTCTGTCTGTCTGTCTGTCCAAACCTCAGAAGGGTAGTTTTTATCTTTTCTTGACATACGAGTTAAAAAGTTTTTAAAAAGTAGATTTTTGTGAAAAATGAAATTCATATATGGGAGTGTCACACCAGTGATTTCAATGGCTTAAACTTCTTGTGGGGTTGTGAAAATTCTATGTTTATCCATATTTGTCCTAAATCTTTAAAATTTCACCCATGGAAAAATTGCACACTAATCATACCTCTGTTTACAGCAGAAGAATGTACAGTAAAATAGTCTGCTGTCCTCTTGTAGAATTGTTATGGGCATTCTGCCTTTGATTGGAGATTTTTGGTAGCGTTACCTGTTCAACCGCATATGTGCTCTTCACATTATCATGCCTTGTACTAAGGTGTAGCACAGCTTAATTTCTTTCTGACCAATGTTTGACCAGAGACAGAGCTTAGCAGGTGGTTGTTTTCCTTTTTAGAGTTAGAACAATAAGTGTGTAGTGTTCTCTTTAATTTATAGGATTCTTAGTATGTTATAGTTGTTGGAACTGTTGTTCCTTTTCTTTCCCTTCAGGGGAGAAATGTTGTTGTTTTTTTCCCCAGCTGTGATATAGGGGGTGTGTTTTTTGGTGGGTTTTTTTGCCTTTCTTGAATTTGGGACCTGGACTCCCTTTTGTTTTTAAAAGGTGCCTTTTAAGAAAACATTTCTGTCAGTGATGGGCTTTGTCAATGTACTGCTGGGAAGACTTGTGTATTCTGAGAAATATTTGTGTTTGTTTTAACGGAGGGATTCTGCAAAAACAAGGAAATTAAGTATAGACTATTAGTGATGAAGAAGACCTGGGTACACAGAACTGCCCCAAAAGGGACCAGCTGCTTCAGTTAGTGCCCTCTCTATATCAAGTTCATGGTCACAAGAGCTTCCAAAGTGAAAGCAACATTGAGATGCTGGTCTCTGACAGTCTCCATCAGTGAGGCACCTATAATTCATCCATCGATACCATGAGCTTCCGATTGAAAGGTAAGGAGTGCAGGGGCTAAGGGTAGGTGAATAGAGGGTTCTTCATCAAAAAAAGATTCAGTTTCTGGAGATCTTGGCCCTGTGAGGAGTGTTGTTGAGGCTCCGTGTATTTCAGGTACCATGAAGAACTCTAATACTTCCTCTGTCTAATATCTTAATAGTAAAGGGCATAGTACCAAAGACTATTACTGTGGTTGTCATCAGTTTATTATACTAAGAGAGCCGCCTCACTGGAATCTGTGGTACACTTGGAACAATCAGCAGCACCTTGGACAGTGACATGAGAACAACTTCAGCACCTTTATAATGGTTTTATTGCACACTGACTACCACAGGAGTTCCAGTACCGTACGTTCTACAAGGGTAGTCGTGTTAGTCTAGTTCAGTAAAGTAAGCAAGGAGTCCTGTGGCACTTAAACTAACAAATTTGTTTATTACATAAGCTTTCATGGGAAGAATCGCAAGCGTCTGATGTGTTGAAGATGGGGGAACTTACAAAATGAGAGGAAACAAATGCAGGGAAGTGGAAATCATGTGGTCAGGTCACACTGTAAAAGCAAATCTAAGCAGTTAAGATTCAGACACTGGGGAACGGCATATAGAGGAAGATGAGGTCAAATTACTTACTGTGATCGGATTTTTCTCTTAAGTCCCTATTAAGCCCTGAAACAATGCAGTCAAATTCGCGAATACTTTCAAGTTTTATGATACCCTAAGTATCACATGGTACTGAATGAGTCTCCCATCTTCACAGCTTTCAGGCGCCTCTCAGTACTGAGATCTGTTGGATCACAAGCTGTGCATGTTGTAATGACACCTGTTAGTTCTGCAGTTTCTGACATTCAGGAAGAACTGTTGTTACCTACTTTACAATGTTTGGAATAGCATTTGTATGCTGACTGAGGTATTTGTTCAAGGCTTTCCAATTAACTCAAGGAGAGAGTCTTTTTCAGGTGCTTTCTCATGTCCCTTCTGTACGAGGTGTGCACATTTTGCATGTACAGTTGCTAGAGATTTTTCCCTTAGTGGAATCCATTAGCTGACTTTCCCTGTTGGAACTGTTCATGTATCTGCTGATACAAGAGGTGCTACCTGCCTTGTACACTTCCAGTTCCTTTTTACCACTGATGATGATCGCTTGTGGTGATCCTTCCTGTTCTTTCATACCTCCTTTTCCAGTGGTTTGGATTTCTGTAAATTTTGTGTAGTTATTGTAATTAGTACATGTAGTTCTTAGTGTTAGCAAATATGGTGGTGTGAAAGTTATCCTTATCATCAAGGGACTTTCACCCTAGGGGTGGGGGCATACCCTGGCCTCTGGGCATCAAGCTGCACGACTCCTGTGGTAAGCACATGCCACTGAGTGACCCTTAGTCTAGCTGTCCAAAGTGCCATGGAGAAGCTCATGAAAAAGAAGTGACAGATCTTCAGGGGCTTCAGACTGTGCACTCAGAGAGATGTGGACGGGGTCAGATTCCAAGCAATATTGGACCTAATATTCTGACCAACACTCTGATCTCTCGGGTTTGTCTCAAGCTGTTGGATCACATGACAGCATGTACCACCTATGTGGTGAAGTATGGAAAGCTATCTCTCAGGTTTCTACAGTTGTGTTTCATCAGTCTACTCCCCAAGCAGACATGATTTGGAGTCGATACTCATGATTTTGCTTCTGGTACTCACTTTGCTAACTTGTGAAGAGACCCCAGGTTCTGTAATGCTGCTCCACATCCATCAGTAACCTTAGTTTTGAATATATCAGGCCTGGGGTGGGCAGCCCACCTCTGCAGTGTCAGGACCAGGGCCTTGGGTCCCACAAAGAACTCTTCCTACATATGAATGTCAGGAATCTCAGAGTGGAACACTTTGCTGGCCAGGCATTTCTTGTCCAGACCTTAAGAAGTTATGTGGTTTAGGTGGTTGCTGGATATAGAAAGCATTATGACAGGTGACCTTAGTGGGCATTTTCCTTTAAATTATGAATAAGAGTTTGACTCTCAAGTCATCTACAAAATATTCCTAGCTTGGGGGTTTCCAGAGTTTGACCATTTTTTTTTTGCCATTGCAGGCGGCATAAAATGCAGAGAATTCTGCTGTAGAGGATTTGATTGCCAGTGTCCAGAAGACATCTCTCTGATTACAAGGACAAAGAATCTTTTTTTATTCATTCCTTCCAAATCCATTGTTTTTAAAGGCTGTCATCAAGATCAAGCAGGACAAACCAGGGTCGTTGTAAAGGCACAGTATTGGCTTAGACAAGTTTGATGTCCTTACCTTATCAGGCTTTTTTCTCATCCTTTGTGGCAGCCCATGATTAGTTCTTAACTGTTGTCTCAGAATGTGGATCGATCACTTCACCCACATCTAAATGTTCTACAGCTCCAAATATGGTGCCTCATTTGTTCCTGGGACTAGATGTTCATCAGAGATATAGCATGTGCTGTTAAGTAGCAGACACTCTTACTTCCAGAAATAGAGTAGATATCATCTTTTAGTGCAACAATCATCTTGTTTTTCATATCCAGTCATCTTTTTCCACAGGCTTGGATTACCTGTTGAATTGAAGGCATCATCTCTCTCTCATATTCTGTCAAGGTTGATTTAGCATCAGTAACATCTTTCCAATCACCAACAGAAAGTGTCTGTTTTCACATATCTGACCACAGTGACGTTCCTGAAAGGTCTTATGAATCTTCTTCTGCAGCTTAGAGATCCTACTCTTCTTTGGGATCTTAACCTTATCCTTCCTTAACGGTGTCATGGAACAACCCTTTGAATCACTGGCTATATGTTTTCTGTTCTTCTTCAATGCTTGTTCATGTTCAGTCCAAGCAGTCGTGTGCACACCATGTGCATGGTTCTCGGAAGACTTTTTGAACCTGTTGGGTTGGCTGAGTTGCTCCCTGGAATTGTGCCACTGTGGCAAAATATAAAGGGTGCTGCCATTTTGCTGCCTCTTCGGCTTTTTACCAGCCATGATTGTGGTTGGTGCTATGCTTCTCTTTCTTTGGCAAACATTTCACTAGTGGTCTTGAACATTGAAACCTGTAAATAGTTAGAACATTGGTTCTCAACCATTGTGTCGGAGCACATTATTGTGTCACCACACAGTGGTAAGTGTATTACAGAGAGTTGAGGAGATGACTCGATTTGGGCTGAGATGGGTGGACTGGTGTTGCTATGGATTGGTGGCTCCATGCGGGAGAGGTGTTGGAGTCAGTGGACTCCATGGTGGACATTTTAATGCCAGAAGTCCCTGCGTGAGTGGCATTGCCCCTCATAAGAACCATCCAAGCCACTACCAAGATGTTGTGACAGAGGTAAGCATCTATCTCC
>ML682040.1:16408265-16682873 GCA_007922195.1 Podocnemis expansa | reverse complement strand
TCCAAGCCACTACCAAGATGTTGTGACAGAGGTAAGCATCTATCTCCTCTCCACCTAAGGGAATAGAAAGGAACTATTTTGCACCTTCATATGGTCATGAGTACCTCTTTACACACCTGCTGCTGGTGTTGCTGGTGGTAGCAGACATGAATGAGAGAGAGAAAGTGGGACGAGAGAGAGAAAGTGGGACAGCAGGGCCCTTCTTCTAAGTCCAAAAACATAAAGAAGCTGGATCTCTTCGGCAGGAAGGTCTATTTCACAGGGAGAATCCAATTTCAGATCATGACTCAATAAACTATCTTGAGCCTGTAACTTCAGTGCAGGACACACCATGCTGAAGTTTAAGGAGCTACTTCTGGCTAACTTCAGGACAGAGAGCACAGCAGTAGTGGGGCTGGGGGGGGCAGTGATGTGGACCTCACTGGAAGCTGCCCTGGATGTGGTGGAATTGGCTGTGAGAACAATACCTTCAGTGGTTGCCATGAGATGTAGTTCATGGCTACAAGTGTCAGGGCTCCCTCCAGAGGTCCAACAGACTATACAGGACTTAGCCTTTGAAGGCTCAGGGTTATTTTTGGACTACAGCCTCCACTGCCTTAAAGACTCTAAGACAACATTGAAATTCCTGCGGCTGCATACATGAGCTCCACAGAGAAAGCAGCTTAAGCCCTTACCTCCCCCCACAGTTTTACTGAGTGCAGCCTAGGCTAGACTATTCCAGGAAACCTGGCAGGAACCATAGTGCAGGACACCTCAGCCCCTTCCAGCTTGGGGTTCAGTGAGGCCCGAGCAATCATTTTGAGAGCACACCCGACAGTGGCATGCCTGGCCAGATCCCAGGTCCTTATCCCTGTTTTCTAAACTGTTTATCCTATTTCTATCATGCGTGGACCCAGATAACCTCAGTTGATTTGCGATATTCCCTCTAATTCTGTTCCTCCTCCATCTGTCCCTGGCCCCCGTATGTCTTCCAGGATCCCTCTCATGAGCAGCTTCTTACACAGGAGGTACGAGTGCTCCTGAATGGAAGAACAATGGAGGAGGTCCTCAGGCGTTAAAAGGAAAAGGGGTCTCCTGTTATTTCATAATTCCAAAGGGGGTCTCAGACCTGTTGTCAACCTGCAAAATCTCAACACATTGATGAAGAAACTGAAATTTCACATGGTTTCACTGGCCGCTATCATTTCTTCCCTGGATCTGCAAGACCCCACGTATGATGCATGACTCTAGGGGGCTCTAGAGTCAACCATGTGGTGTTACTCAGCGGGGGGGACGACCCTCTGGCAATCATGCATGGGATGCATACACTCCTGAGTGGAGTGGACATTTTGAAGACCCATAGTTGCTGAAGGTTTAATAAATGTCTTTTCACTCTTCTAGATTAGATGCTGCAGTAGGCAATGCAGACCTCCTCCTTATTGCTGGACTCTGTTTTGAACCTCTGACTCCCTTAAGGAGATGTTGTTGGGGATTTACCAAAATGTAGTTGCTACAGGGATGCTGCTGAAAGAAGAGGTTACTCATTTTGTGCCATAACTGGAAATCTTTGAGGTGTCTGTCTGTGTGGATGCTCCACTGTTTGCCCTCTTTCTCATGTGCTCCAGAGTTTCTCTCTGGGGCTTCGTGGTAAGCGGGAACTGAGGATGGTTTGCCCACACAACCCTATGTTTCTGGCCCCAAGTATGGGATACAAAGATATTTAGGGGACATGTGCAACCTGAAGTAATGGGCACTGCTATCAAATAGCTCCAATCAAAGGTCAGGGGGCATGCATGCTGGAAGAGGAGCACCCACGGGGGACCTTTTTTTGAAATGTACTTGCTGTACAAGGTGAGCAACTTCCCCTTCTCTAATAACCAAGAAGGAACGGAACACAGCTGTTAATTTCACATCAATGTTCCTGTTAGTGCTATGTGCAGAAGCATGGTGCTGTTTTCTTCTGAAGGTTGAAAGGAAGACGAAGGAGGAGACTTAAGTAGAAAGGGAAGCTAGAAAGTTAGTGTAAACTTGGAACCCAATTGTGCCTTGATCCCTAACCCATTAGAAGTTTGAGAGTACCGCGGTGGGGAAAAGAATGTTTTATGTCAGTCCCCAGACCTCCTTCAGTGCTGATGAGTTCCAGGTGGAGCAGTACCCAGCATTCATCAGAGGTGATTATTGTGGTATAGGGGCCTTTTGAGGTGCTCTCAGGGAAACAAATGTCACGAATAGTGAATAAAACCAATGGATTTGCACCCTGATGTAGGCCCATGGAGTGAATGTTCAAGAGACAGTTTGCTTTTCCTGTCTATGCTTGTGTGTGCCGCTGCCTCCTTATTGCCGCTCATGGGTTATCACTGAATACGAGTATCTTGAACAAAATATGTTCTAGGCAGAGTGCATCACCATAACATAGGTACTTGTATGATCTTGGCGAGCTCTCTAATAAAATAATATAAACTCCACTTATTAAAAACAAGTAAATGCTGCCATAAGCATATTTCTTTAAACTTCTTTTTAATGCTGACACCAGATAGGGATCTGAAATAGTTGAAGGAAGTTTATTCTACAGTTAAGCATAGATATTATGAAATCCTGCTCTGTCTGTCAGAAAGTTGTGATAAGAAACAGATAATTAAACTGACCATTTGAAATGTAAAAGGAACACTAGGGATGTAAGGAGGAAGCAGCTCAGTCTGGAATTCTGGCTTACATTGTAGGTTAGAAAAACTTTAATATTGATGTGGAAGTTTACTGAGACTCAATATTAACTTTTCAGGCATGAGGAGTTGTCACTAAAGCTGTGCGAATAAACAGTTTTTCAGTTCAGTGGCCTGACCAACCCAAAGTGTGTTTTCTTCTGCCGATTTTTTTTGAGTGAAACCAAAATTTTTTTTTTTTTTTTTTTTTTTTTTTTTTTAGTTTAGTGAACCAAAAGAAAAGGGGGTGGAGAGGAATCTAGTTTTGGGTCAGATGAGGCATTTGTTTCCAGTTTTTTACCTTAAATGCAGTTGAAGCAAAATAAGAAAAAAAAAAAAAGTTTAATCAAAAAATTTGAAATTTTTAGTTTTGAAAATGTTTCAGCTTGTTTGGATTATTTTTTTAATGAAAACAATTTGGTGAAATCAACACAAAATTCCAAAATCTTTCAGTTGCCCAAATCTGACTATTGTGGTGAAAAAAGCTTCATCTAAAAAATTTCACCCAGGTCTAGCTATGACTTACTATACTTGTTAGGATATGTGCTTCTATGTTCTGGAAAGGTAGCATTCTTCATTTTTATGTACAGAGATATCAGAAAATAGAGAATTATGCTATTTGAACTTAGGTGTGACATGAACATGTCTGCAGCTATAAGAACATTGTATTGAGGAGAGGTCATTACCTGGCATTATTTTTCAGATGGTCAGTGACTTAATAGTAGACCTGCACATAAGAAATCTAATCCAATGGTAAATACGTTGATAGAACGAGATCTGAGATCACAATAGAATTACCAGTTAAAAGTAGTCTGGCCAAAGGATGGTTCAGTTTGCTACTTTGAGCCTTTTAATTTAAAGGGAAAAAAAGTCTTGTGTGCATTAATTTAATAAATTTGAGAAATCCATTTCTTTATCTTAAACAGTACATTATAGCTGGAAGGTCCATGTGCTTGAGCGGATGTCTGCCATTTCAGAGTCCCATCATAGCAGCACTGGCTATGTCTACACTGTGGGTTTGGGTCAACTTAAAGCCATTTAAGTCGACCTAAATTAAGCCCAGTTTATATTTAGAAATTATAACTTATAGACTTAATATAATAACTCCTGCCCTGAAAGTTGGCTTAAGCGACCAGGGGTGATGTGGGCTCCCCTGACCCCGGGGGGGGGCGCGATACTACTCCTCTGGCCACTAGCACCCTGACTTGGCTCCAGTCCTTTCTTTACTGTCAGCGGGGGCATAAAGCCGGCTCCTGCCAGCCGTGACAAATGACTGGGGCCAAATTTGCCCCCTGGTTGCTTATCAGGTTAGGTGGCTCCACAGCCCAGTCAGCTTCACAGAAGTGAAATTGACCAGGCTGCAGAGTCCAGCCCCAACAAGTGACGGGGGGCGGGGGGGGCGGTGGCAAATTTGTCACTCAGTCACTTGTCACCACTGGCAGGAGCTGGCTTTAATCCCCCCCTGCCAGTAAAGAGGGGGTGGGAGCCAGGTTGGGCTCCTAGCCCCTGTTTGATGGCCCCAGCAGAGAGGGGCTGGGAGTGGGACCCAGCTCCCAGCTCCTCCTTGGAGGTTAGGAGCTGGATCAACCCTCATCCGGATTGGCCATTGGAACCCATTGGGGTCAGGTTACCCAATCTGGATTAGGGGGTGGGATAGGAGAAGGGGCGCCCTAGGTGTGTCTGGTCCTCGTCTACACAGACATACCCTGAAGTTGACTTAGTCCGATCTTGTTAAGTCGACTTTCAGCCCTCCCGTTCAGACATAGCCACTGAGTGCAATTTATGTAGAAATGAAAAACAAGAGTAGCTAGATCTGGGGAGGACACCACAATTCATTCCTCTAGAAAGTGAATTAAGCTAACCAGTAAGCTGTTGCTGGGTGGTACAATAAATGGATCTGTGCTGTGTCAGAGTTGACTCTGACCAGTAGTTCTTTTTGCCTGTTTAATCCTGTCACGTTCTGTTGAAATGTCTGGTGACAGAAGGAATGAGAAAGTCCATGAGTCAATAACTTCCATAGTGGGTGTGCTTCAAATGCTTGCTACAAAACATTTTTAATAAATCTTACTGAGCAAGATGATTATATTGGTTGCTGTAAACTACTTTTTTAGCTGCTTTTGAAAGACTCATCTAAGAACTTGGACAAACTTGAAAAAGCACTTATTGGCTTTCTTCAGCATAAGCATTAAAGCTATTGAAAGGTCTGTGGAACAAGTGCAGAAATCAGACTGAAACTGTCTCCCTAGCTAAGGTGTCTGCCACTGTCAAAACACAACCTCAGGGCCCAGTGCCAAGAACCTGTAATTCCTATTGAGATCTATTGAGAGTTACTAGGGTGCTTCACTTCAGGGTCAGCCGTATGCAAGTGGTAATTGGGTACATTATAGCCTTGTTAGGTTCAGTCTGTATCCTGTCTAAATTTCTAATGCCAGAAAAAGTTACTCAATTAAACATTTTCCTTGCCTCTAAAGCCAGTTGGTTTGTCTACCTCTGTGCTTTGACAAAGAGTCTCAAAGGTATGACATGGGGAGGGGTTCATGTGAGTGTGGAAGGGAGCTGGAGAAAGAGAAGTTAGTGCGGAGACCAATGACAACAAGTACCAGTGACTGCAAGATGAGTATGCTGGAGCAAGTCAGATTCTGATCAGAAATAAGATTTACAGTGAGGGTGATTTAACATTGGAACATTTTATTGTGGAAGGTGGTGGATTCTCCAAAAGTTGTTGACTGGATGCAAGATTATTGGTCGGTGTTATGTGGCTGATTAGCCATTGGTACATGATGTGCTGTCAACTTTGAATGGAGATGGTAATTATCTTCTGATATTTTCAGCTGGGTACCCAAACAATGGTTTTGTGTACAAATGCTTCTGTCCTGAACAGAGCTGTGTCAGCAGTAACACAAAGTTAGACCTTAATTTCAATAGATAATATGGATATGGTGCTATAGAAGATATTAATGCCATTTGCTGATTTTTGTGTGGCTTTTCATGGATCGTCACATTTGAAAGTCTTATTGGAAGTATGTGTTAGTTTCAGTAAACATTTTTCTTTCCTGTCTGTTGTTCCTGATCTGCTATAATTTTGCATCTAACCTGCAGGTGTGTTCAAACTTAAGAAATCTCGAAAAGTTACTTTGGAGCCTCCAAAGCCTGCATGTCTGGAGCAGGTTCCAGAGGAGCTATTGGATATCACACCCCCTGTAGTTGTTGACCATGACAGATTAAAGGTAATTGTATTAAGAAATTTAAATTTAATAATTACCTGAATTCTTGTCAGAAGCCAAGGAAGGTATTTTCATAGCCTGTATAGAGTGTTGTGAAGGCCAAGTTCCCCTGTTTTATACTGCAGAAAGTATAATCTTTTCTGTAAGCAGAACCTTTGGAAGATTTTTCTTTATCCAGCATATTTTATTTAATTAGTGAACATATAACAAAATTGTTAAACACTCATTTGCATTTTACTGCAGTATCTGCAGGAATATACAGATGTAGATATGCAGTTTGTGCAAGCACCATTGTGCAGTAATATGGCTAGATGATGTAATCATGTTGGTTGCTGAAATGGGAGTTAATATCTGCTGCCCCTCTCCTCTCTTTCCCTCCCCTCCATTGTCCAGGGTTTTTTTTAAGGCCTCATAACAGGACCGTTTTTAAGAAGGGCTTTGAAGAAAGATAATGCAGCGGATTTCCTGGATGTTTACAATGAGCTTCACCCAAGTGTGAATATGTTTTCCATAAGTGTAGTAATTAGACAGTCTCTGTATATTGAAATAAACAAGTGTAAAGGAGAGCTCTATTGAGCGTTGTCCACTCTTGAGATTGCTGACAACAGTTGCATTGTTTACATCCTGAGCTGTGCTTTTGGTTTGAATGTCAAATATCCTTCTAGCACGTTCCTGCTTTGTCCATAAACTACTAAATGTAATAATCAGTCTCAAACAGATGTCAGAATGAATATGTTAAAAACATAATTCTTTGTGTGCCATGGTTTTGTCTTGACAGAAACTGCTTGATTTGTTGGTTAAGAAAAGTAACAATCTGACAGTTGACCAACTTGAGAGGCTGTACTCACTCCTTAGTCAGTGCATCTACCGGCATCGTAAAGATTACGACAAATCACAACTTGTAGAGGTGAAGTTGGACAATTTCTCTTCTTTCTCATGTGAATTTTGCAACAGAATTTTGGTCAGAAATATTTCTTTATGAACTGGTTTACCTTTGAAATCCTTTTTGGGAACTATATTAAGTACTAAAGATAAAAAGAACCTTAGAGAAGTGATTGTTTAAGTAGCACAGTGACCATTAGTTTCTGGTACAAACCAATTCCTCTTGTTTCCTTGCAAACAATCAAGTGCAACCAGGCACATGTCTCTGCCTGTCTCATTAAAAGCTGTCTTAAGGAACATGAAGGATGTAAGTGACAGAATCCATAAAATTCAGATATTAGGCTGGAGAAGTATGAACTCATTCTCTAGATCAGAGGTCCCCAAAGTATGTGGCACACCCCTGCAGGAATGATGGGAGGGGCACTGTGGGGCTAGGCCAGCCCCCACATGAGGTGGGATGGGAGAGTACCTCTCAGTCTCACTTCCAGCCCCAGTTCTTGTCTGGACCCTCACCTAGCCAGGTTCTCTTCTAGCCCCAACTCTGTCCCCAGCTGTGGGCTTGGCCCCTGGCCTGGCTCTGGTTCTGCACCTAGCTCCAGCTGTGACCCTCAGCCTAGGTCCCCATACCCGAACCCCGTTCTGATTCCAGCCAGGTTCCAGTCCTAGACCCATCTCAAGCCGTAGCCCTGACCCCTGGACCAGCCGTGGCTCCGACAGCAGCTGCAGCACTGACACCAACAGTGGCCAGCTCTGGCTGGAGAGGGAGGGTATTGCAAGGTTGGACAAGGGCAAAAGGGAGCCCAGCATAAAATGTTTGAGGGCCACTGCTCTAGGTTGTGAGGGTAAGGACAGGAACCTGACAGCTTGAGAAAACGTGTGCTAATGAACTGAGAGTGCCAGTGAGAGGCAGAAGCTTCCAATTAGTCACGATGGCTCTACCACTTACCATTTTGTCTGTGGGTAAGTCACTTAATTTCTCTGTTCCCTTCTGCAATATGCAGCTAATACTTGGTACCTGACTCTCACAAGTGCTATACAGATTCAGTTCTTTGGCTTGTCTTGCACTACCGATCTTTTGGTGTAAGTAGTAGGTCTGGAATACTTTAATGACTTGGAGCCATCAGTTCCATTGAAACTGTTATCTCAGTCTTTCATTTTTCTGGGGTGCATAAATTAAGCTGCATGCTGTTTTCTGTATATGGGTTTCATATAAAGCCTCAAAAATGGAGGCCTTATTGGCTTTGTGTAGTCATTAAAGATTCCTATAGGTGGTTGGCAAATATGGGGGCTTGCCCTACTACGCAGAGGCAAAAGCTTTGTATCTCACCCCATCTTGCCCAGCATCCTGGGAGCCAGGTGTGTCTGTCTCTGCCACCTTTCACTTTGGAAACGTTTGCACTTCAAAAGCCCTGTATCTGATTAGTTTGTTTAAAAGAACCATAGCAACAAAACTACGTTAAAAAAATTCTGGTTCCGTTTCTAACCCCTGGACAGTAGATGGTTATTATGAACCTCATATTTTTGTATGGCATGCAAGCAGGCTGCCACTTTTCAATGGTCATGCTTCAGATAAATGATTGGCGTTAAATCAACAAACAGAAATTTTGCCTGGGGGTAATCCTGGTCCACCTCCCTCATCTTTCCCTGTTTAGTAAGACAGGTTGGGGGTGTGACCTGGACATGCCTTGGGTAACCACTTGAAAATACCAGGGTCAGGGTAGACTTCAAAAAGAGAGCAGATTCTCTCACAGCTGGTGGCTAACACTGAAAGTGAGATGTCCCAACTAGTCACAAACTGTGCTCATGATTCCCTCAGTGGTTTTCAAGAAGCTGCCTCCTTCATTGCATTTCATTCGCTGGCTCCCATTCAGCAGCTATGTCCAATAAAGAGGTAGAGCTTTAAATAACTTACTCACTTTATCTCCTGATTCCCCAAAGGATCAGCCACATTATTAGATCAATACTGGTTTGGATCTAACCCATATGACCATGCTGCCAGCCAATCTTTTAGTAACTAAAGGTTTATTATAAAAGAAACGAAGAGGGAGAGATGTTAAATGGTCAAAGCAATTAGAGAATTTTATGGGCTTTGCAAGCTTGTACAGTTCCTCTAGAGCAGTGGTTCTCAAATGGGCACACAGAGGTCTTCCACAGGGCTGCATCAATCAATATAAGATATTTGCGTAGTTTTGCAACAGGCTACGTGAAAGCACTAGCAATGTCAGTACAGACTAAAATTTCATACAGATGACTTGTTTATATTGCTCTATACACTGAAATGTAAGTACAAGATTCATATTCCAGCTGATTTATTTTATTGTTATATGGTAAAAATGAGAAGGCTAGCAATTTTCCAGGAATAGTGGGCTGTGACCCTAGTATTTTTATGTCCAATTTTGTAAGCAAGTAGTTTTTAAATGAGGTAAAACTGGGGGCTCCACAAGACAAATCAGACTCTTAAAAAGGATGCAACAGTCTAGAAAGGTTGATAGCCACTGCTCTGAAGTACATCCAATACCTGGATATATCTTGGTCCTTTTGTTTCACAGCTTCAGATGTAGAGCAGTTGATCTGGAGGTAGGATGCAGTAATGAAAAAAAAAGACAGAGATGGTGCAGCCGTATTTTATAGTTTCTGCCAGATGGCTTACATCCTGTGTTTCAAACGCAAGCTCCTAGCACCAGGACAATGAAAAGCTCCTAGGCTATGTCTACTCTAGAGGGCTTAGTAAATTAACTTAATAAGGTCGACTTAAAAGTCAAATTTATGAAGTCAGCTTAGGACTGAGGGAACAGGTTGACCTATCGGTAGTTAACTTGCTCTTCAGCTGTGTGCTTACACACTCACATGGGAAAATTCACATTAAACGGGGCTGGAAGTTGGCGTTGTAACTCTACCTCTGCAGGTGGCATAGCTTTCTGTTCAACCATAATAAACCAGGTCTATGTGAGTGTGTAAGAATTACAGATTATAATTGGCTGACTGATGGGTCCCACAATACTGTGTTTTTTTAGGCCTCTCTTGGCCAATATGCTGCAGCTTCGCCATGTGACTAGGCAGTATTTTTCCCCCCTCTCCTCTGCCTGCAAATAATGGAACATGCAGCAGCTTGGAGCCAGCCTGTTGAGGTGGGGGGCGAGGGTGTGAGAGACAGATCAGCCTGTGGGGTGAGGAATTTTTGTGTGTCTGTGGGATCCGTGGGTTAGAAGGAAAATGCAGGCAGACCTTTGCAACAACTCCTGTAAGAGATGCAGTGTCCAGGTCCAAGAACACAATAAAGCAATACTTGTGTTCAATGTGTGTGTTTATTTTTGGTGCCTTGATACAATGCCTTGTGGATGACAGAAGGGGAGGGGGAATGAGTGCATGGTAAGGCATCACTGCTGCTCAGGGCAAAAGACTACCCCCACCGTGTAGTCTGTCCTCCCTCTCACACATGCCCACTGAGCCTGGGCCTGATAGTGGGGGACCTTGCACAATCCACACCCCACACAGCAGGCTCCCACCTGGGGGACCCTGCTGCGCAGCCTCCTACCCAGCTCTGGGTCCTCCCCCTACCACTGAGGAACTCTGGCCTGCATCTGGCCCAGGGTTCCCCAAACTCCATGATCCTCCCCACCATCATCACCAGGTACCCTGCAGCTAACACCCAGCTCTGGGCTTCGCCCCAGAGCCCAGCAACTGCTGCCACCCAGCTCTTTCCATCCCTGTTGGGGCCACTATGTACTGTGGGTCTGCAGTGCAAACCACGCTGCCTGGGCCAGAGAGAGATGGGTTAAAATTTTCTCTGCCTAGGCTAGGTGATGCAGCCCTCAGGGCTGGTAGCTCTTCTCTCACTGCTACACATACACAGTAGGCAAACCATTTCCTGTTGGGGGGCATTGCATCATGGTAAGACAGCTGACTTCCCACAAGCCCCAGCTCTTCTTTGCACTGTGGGTCACCTACCCACAAAGCAATACTTCTAAAGTGGGAGTAACAGATGCCAGTGCATGCAGAGAGGTGTGGCCATTTGCCTCTGGTTTAATTATGTAGACTTCTCAATGTCACCATTAGGTGGCACCCAAGTGTAGACATACCCTTAGAGAGGCCCCATTTGTTTAAGCTGACTTAAGTCAGCGGATCCATTTAAAGGGCCCCCTGGCTTAAGTTGACTTTATATAGTTAACTTAAATGGCTCTCCTGCCTTAAGTCAACTGTATTACGTCGACATTAATGGCCATATTCTGTTAAGTCGAATTAAGCAAGTTCTTAAATCGACTTAATGAACTCCAAATGTGGACAGGTTGTTGCTTAAGTCAACTTAAGTCTCCAGTGTAGACGTAGCCCCAGAGTTCCTGCCACACAGGCTTCTCCCTACATGTCCTGATAGCTTATAAGTGCTGCCCCTGGTTGCTGTCCATGATGGCCTTCAATGACTCAATCAGTACTGACATTAATCTGCCTAGTGGGGTATAGCCCAGTAGCATAGTACAAGTTTTTGCATACAACTATATCACAGATAACCATAATTTACAGTTTAAAGATGATACATGTTTATAAATAATTTTGTCATACCTAGCAAATTGTACCTGACCTGGTGTAAATTTCCAGAGGGGTAGCCATGTTAGTCTGCATACAGCCAAAAATGAGAGTTCTGTGGCATCTTAAAGACTAATAGATATATCCTCAGGCATAAGCTTTCATGGGCTCCAACCCACTTCGTCAGATGGAAGTTCTGCCAAAGTGGGTTGGTGCCCATGAAAGCTAATGTCTGAAGAAATCTGTTAGTCTTTTAGGGTGCCACAGGACTCGTTATTTTGACCTGATGTAGCTTGTATGAATCATTGCAGTTTTGTTACATTGGTATTAAATAATATTACAGATGGCCCACTGTATTTTATACAGAGTCACAGGGTGCATCAGTTAGTGATCTGATTTTAATACACCTGGATCATCCCATGAAACATCAACTAGGGAACCTGTTTTCCATATTGATGCTGCTTTAATTCGTCTCCTGTTTATTCTTTGTCATCCATTAGCAAGTTATGATTAACAGCATTGTCTTTTCTCAGTTACTTGTTCAAGTTTAAATAAAATCACAGTAGATCTCATTATATAACACAAACTTTATCCCTCTTGCTGTATATGTATATATAATTAATGCTTGGTGTCTTTTGCAGGAAATGGAAAGAACAGTTCATACATTTGAAACATTCCTGTGATCTCTTCAAGATGGGTGGGTTTATCCTCTTAAACTGCTCATGGGAGAGCAGTCTTCTGAGCCATTCGATTTCCAGTTGCACCAAGTATGTGCAGAGCCTTGGTCTTAAGTGCTCGCTCTCTTTCTTTCTGTTGAATTTGGTGCTATTGTCTCAGGTACCTGAAACCAACCAGCCTACAAGAACCAAACAGAACTTCAGATAATTGTATCTGATATCAAAAAAGAATACACCACCACAACTTGGAGATTTTTGGTGCTACAGAAACTGCTCTCATTTCTGCTCCAGTTCTCTCTACACACATCTTCTGGGAAACTTCAGACACAATGGAGCGGACCAACACAAGAAAACTGGATAGAGCAGATCTAACTACGTTGAATTTTTTTAAACAGACAGCTTTTTAAATTTTCCTTTTTAGTTTTTTCCTTGTTCTCTGGGGTAATGGACAGAAACCTATTTCAAAGATGGCAGTGATGCGTTGTGGTAGGAAACTTGAGTAACTGGATGTACAGTAATTTGAAAATGAGGCTCTCTAGAACTGCCTTTAATGTGCCTTTTTAGTCAATCGAGAAAGATAAGGCTATTCAAATGGTTGGGCTTGTAGCAAACGGCAGAGTTAGAAAGCTGCCTTCAGAATGAAGAGCTCCAAAAGGATGATTTGCATTTCCTCATCATTGAATGGCAACCAGTATTAAGGTTCTGAAATGCCTGTCTTACTCTACAGAACTAAACTAAGACACACTGAAAAAGCAACACACTTTACCAAAACAGTGAAATTCCTTTATTTCTATTAGTATATTTATGTTTTAGAAATAAACTACATAGTGAAACTCTCATGTTGCTGAAAACAAAATGAAGAGAATATTCATTAAGGGGGCTGTTCTTTTTCATATCATTCTATTTATTTGTTGTCCATTTTTAGTTCTTAGAAACGAAAGATCTTTAATTTTCGTGGCTTTCTTTCTAAAGTTTGGTTTTTATTAAAGATAAGATTTGCTGAGTGGACATAGAAAGGAGAGAGAGTTAGCCAAAAGTCCTGGAGCTCTAGCTCACCGTAAATACAGTTTAATCCAGGCTCCCACACCTTGGGCCATGCATAGCAGTATTAACATGGGGGCGGGAGGAGATCCTTTATGTTATCGTTGGCCATTTGTGGACCTCTGAACTGGTCCGTGTGGATTGCAGTTCTCTATAGCTGAATAGTGAGTCTATGAGTAGTTCAAAACTTTCCTTTCTGGAATTTGGAGAGAGACAATCTAGGCAGTTGCAAGAAGCAAAGGCGTTGCAGTAGAAGTCTCATCACGGGCTCAGCATTAAAACATCACCTGGGCTGATTTGTTTCAGACAAATAAGGAGAAAATGTTGCAGACAGGTTGGCTGGTGTTACCATGCATTACCGTTCATTGTAACTGTTATACGTAGCTGCAGGAGCATCCTTCCAGAATATGCAACAAGATGTGTTTTGTTTTTAATTAGAGAAAACAGTCTTGGACTACTGCAGAGATACTGAGCTACCTCAGCTTTTTCTATTTTAGTTACCAACAGTGTTTACGGAGGACTGTAACGCTTTGCTACCGTTTACATGCTGAAGCTAAGGTACTTGTCTCCATGTCTTTGGCTAGTAGTAGTATGCCACTGCAGAAAAATGAACTTGGGCTACTGCAGCAATCCAAAGTGCTTCTTTGTATTTTATGTTTAAGCTGTCTAAGTCTAGCTAGACCTTTTTCTCCTCCAAATGCCACTTGTTTTTTAAATATCTAAGAGAAAAAAGTTTGAAATCTTAGTATGCATCTAGTCATGCTATTCTAAATGCAACCCATGTAGAGACACTGTATACTTGGTAAGAAAGTGTGATTTGAAAATAACAAAAATTAAAAAAAGGGGTTAGGGTAGGGGAGAGGAAGGGAAATAATTCAACCCAACAAAACCCCACATACTTTACACAAGGTGTTCTTTGATAGCTCAAATTTGATTATGGGTTTTTATGTTTCCTTTAGTATTTATTACTGTCTTTCCTGTTTTGAGGTCTTTTGCTGTCTGGTACACTAACAACAATTTTGTATTTTGATGGAAATTGTTACAAACTTTAAGATTTGATTAAATAAAATGTAGCGAATTTTTTGTAGCAAGTTTCTGGTAAAAGGGTTTTTTGCAAGTCTCAGGGTCTTGCTGCAGCATTTTATTTTTAAAAATATATTCCAGTTTCACTTATTCAGAGAAGTTTTTGTTCGGGTAGGTAGCAGGACTTATGAAAGGTAGAACAACATGCATTTTTGACAGGTTGCTAAATTTGTATGAATTAAGAAATTGCATTTTTAGACATCAGTGAGTTTGACAAGCAAATATAAGCTCATGTCTAGCATTAAAATGTTTCCAGCAGGTTAGGTTTTTTTAAATAACTTTTAATAGTCATTAAAAGTTTATATAGAAACAGAAAAATGCAACTTTACTAACTGAGGAGTTGTAACTTCAATATTTTAGGCCTTTTGGAAAAACTTAGCCAATTAAATATATTTTACTTGGGTAAAATTATACCTGCCTTTCTGGCCCAAATAATTACATTATTACATCAGTTATTTTTTTTACTTTGCAGATACATGGTGGTTATAGAGTTAAAGCAGTTGTTAAATCGATCCATGTGGTCTCAACTTGTTTACTGTTTGTACTTTTTTTTTTTTTGCCAGATAGCATTGGCTAGGATTTGTACAAATCAACCTCTGTTCCTTGTCTTCTGATGTGAAAATTGCAAATAAACTCCTGTGAAAGGCCTTGTTCCTGGGTCAGTAAAATGTGGCGCAGCCAGATGGAGGTTAAACGTCTTTGTAGGCCATTGGGACTGTATTGAAGGTAGTGGAACTGCTCTAGGGTTAAATTGGTGGCAGTTGAGTTAATAGCATTTGCAAGCTTGAATCTCACCTGTGATTAATTTTTGTTTTTGTCGTCTTTGTATTGTTACTTGATTTTTCTCATATGCCAATATATTTATAGGATTACTGGGTTTTTGTACTATCTTGTCTTCCCACTTTTTGATTAAGTTGGTGGGTCAGCTCTGGCTTTTACATTCAATATATTGAATGTCAGGTCCTGTAGCTGATGGTCATTATTTTATTTTATTGTTTGTAATCACAACGTAAGCTTGAATTCGGGCTTGTATCTTGTACATTGGGTTATTTAGACATTGGGGAGTCCTATCGTTTGATTCATGTTTGTCTACTTTGTGGATTAAGTAGACTTCCTTCATCAACTATGGTATATTTTGGATTCTATAGTTTTATTCAGAATTGTGTTTAAATTGATGTTTTGCATTTTAACTTCATTTTACATTAGTTTGAAGTAAGTTATTTAATTTTTTTGAACTTCTGGAAATTTTGAACATTTTACTGTAATTTGTAATATAACTGCTGTGAAATACTTGAATAAAGATGACAAGAAAAACATGTCTTTAGTTCCATTAAAAAAAGTTTGTGCATTTAAATGAAATGTTAATCTCTTAGCCAGAATGTCGGCCTTTTTCAAGCTAGAGATTTCACTGATGTTTCGGTAGGAACAATTTTAATTCTGGAATCTCACTGCTTGGTGGTTTCAGCAGTTTAGTTAGTAACTTGGCTTTCAGTGTTTGCCTGTTGAAGGAAAACATCCACTTTTAATTTTGGCTAACTATTTGAAATTTGCATGGTGTATGAATAATTAAATAACCTCATGAAGAAAAATATCCCTACTGCTTGGAGTTGATCTATGTTAAATTGTAGGATGATGGCAAGTAGATAGTGCTTCTTGCTGTTCATTGGCATTAATGTGAGAACATGGATTTCTTCTATATCAGACTTTTCCCCACATGAACTTTTTTCTGATGCAATGAACATTTTGTCACTTATGCAAATTCTAATTTTTGGAGTGGTTTAGTTCATTTAAAATGAAAATTCTAACTCTTGACCCAGGTTATAGATGTGCTTCTTGTAGACTCCAAGATTAATTTTAGAAATGCAGGCTGCAATACAATTGGGACAAACTATCAGTGTAGAGAGTGCATAAATCATATCTGTTCAAGTGACACCATCACAGGACCTAACCAAATCAGCCACTCCATCAGGAGCTCGTTCATCTGCACATCTCCCGGTGTGATATATGCCATCATGTCCCAACAGTGCCTCTCTGCTCTATGCAGAAGCCAAACTGAATGGTCTCTGTGCAAAAGAATAAATGGACACAAATCAGACATCAATAATGGTAACATTGAAAAAACAGTAGGGTAGCACTTTCTGTAACAGATGAAAAAAGACTTGAGCCTGAAACTGCAGAGCTGGAATTCATGTGCAAACACGCCACCATCACACTGGGCCTGAATAGGAACTTATAATGGCTATTGGATCACAAAAGATAATTTTCCTTTTTAACATTTTCACCTTCTCATCCATTGTTGTTTAAAGGCCCTAATCCCCACAGTTTGGAATTAAAAAAAAAAAAAAAAAAAAACCTGTTTAGTTTGCTAAAATAGAACACAGACTACCTCTCTGGAACTGTTTGAATTGACCTTGTGACTCACGTTTCTCTGCACGTGTATATTTACCTAACACAGGGCGTGACCTGTGTATGTACCATACACCCGGCTCAGAAATGCAGTGAAGGAGCACCCTCTAGTGGCCCAACATAAAACTACTGGTGCCTTTACGGGCACTCAGTGGCATTTTGGCAAACTGGGCGTTCTATGACACTGCCATGGTGGTGGGGGGTTGTCCCAGCTAGACACCTTGCTTTGAAACTGGGCACCTGCCTGGGCACCCATATTGTCTAGCCCTGATCTAACACACTGGATTTTCCAATTTATGCATCCAGTGGAGTGGGATTATGCCCTTGGTAGTTCATGCAATAATGTTACACTTTTGTAAGTGCCACAGGTCTCACTTGATTTATAAACGAAGTTTGCTAGACCTTTTCCAAATGAGGGCCATGTGAGCATCTTGGCTGGAGCTAGAGGGCTCTTTGTAATTTTCATAACATGGAGTACATACAGATGTGCAGTTCAACTGATCCCAAAACTGATACCTAGTTATAAAAAAGTCTACTGAATTCTTGATGTTGTTTTTCCACTCTGTATTATGGGAATACAAATTTCCTGTACAAGAGAAGAGGATATGACTGCTGGGGTAAGAAGGTTGATATCTTATTTCAGGTTAGTTTATCTCCTTCTGCACTTATACTCCCACCCAGTAGAGTAGATTAGATTAGATTTTAAATGCAAGTCTTTGCGGAAATATTAACCTCAGGATGATCAGAATAGGGAGTTGACAAATTGGAGGTAGATTCATCCTACAACATGTTTAGCAAAACAAATAAGGAATCTGGTGGCAATTTTAAAGGCTAACAAATTTATTTATTGCATGAGCTTTCATGGGAGAAAACCCCACTTCATTAGATGCTTTGAAGATGGGGGCACTTACAGAATGGGAGGAAAATAAATGCAGGGAAGTACAAGTCATAGGACCAGATTAGACTGTTACAGCAAATCAGTGCAGTAGTTTTTTCCCACCAAAGCTCATACGACAAATACATTTGTTAGTCTTTAGAAAGTCACAGGACTCCTTGTTTTTCTAACATACGTATCACATGAACTTTCATGGATCTTGACAAAGTGGGATTTTCTCCGACAAAAGCTCAGGCAATAAATAAATTTGTTAGTCTTTAAAAGTGCCACAGGACTCATTGTTTTGCTGATCTAAACTAACAGTGCTACCCTTTTTAGATCTTGGGCTTACAAGACATTGCAATCTAAACAGATAATTTATAGAAGGAAAGAGAGAAGAGACTTGCACATTATCTGGTCATTTTCATTATTTTAATTGAGTAATGGAAAAAACATGGCCTGCCTAATTAAGGTTACATGAGTAGAGTTTGTCTTTTTGTCAAAAGTAATGTTTACAGGAGTTGAGAGAGGAAATGGTGGAGGCATGGCATGCAGTGTCAAGAGTCAGACTTTGCTCATATATTCAAGGAGAGAGAACTTCATTTGAGGAAGAGGCCAAACAGAACTTGAACTGCAAGGGTTCATACCAGTCAAACATGCGCATGAGCCAAAGGGGTTTTCATGAAATCCTCCTGGGTGCCTCAGTTCAGGAAAGATGTGGAAAAAATTGGAGAAGGTCCAGAGAAGAGCAACATGAATGATTAAAGGTCTGGAACACTTGGTTTAAGAGGGAAGATTGAAAGGGAGGGGTTAATTTAGTCTGGAAAAGAAGAGACAGAGGGGAGGTAACAGTTTTCAAGTATCTAAGTGGTTGTCAGGAGGAGGAGGGAGAAAAATTCTTTTTAACTGTGGACGATAGGACAAGAAATAATAGGTTTAAATTACAGCAAGGACATTTAGGTTGGACATTAGGGAAAACAATCCTAGCTGTCAAGGTGATTAACCACTGGAATAGGTTGCCTGGACAGGTTGTGGAATCTCCATCACTGGGAGTTTTTAAGAGCAGGTTAGACAAAGCACGTGTTGCGGATGGTTTAAGAGGGTACTTGGTCCTGCCATGAGTGTGGAGGACTGGACTCAAGGACCTCACATGGTCCCCTCCAGTTTCTAGGATTCTATGATTTTACAACACAACTATGAGAGTCACAACCTAGCTGGTGCTTCAACAGCACCATTCCCCTAAAGATGTCACAGGACTTTACAAAGAGTTATTAAACCTCACCATAGGCCTGTGAGGTGGGTGACTTTCCTGGTTTGCAGATGAGTATGCAGGACTGGGAACAGAATCCAGCAGAACCAGTATGTGCTGCAAATCACAATGCCTCCAATAGTGCACCGTCTGAGACAGCCATCAGGTTACATGGATAGTTCTGCAAGGAGTCTGGTGGCACTTTTAAAGGCTAAGAAGCTTATTTATCCCCTGAGCTTTCGATGGAGAAAATCCCATGTCGTCAGAAGCTTGAAGTGGGATTTTCTCCCACAAAAGCTGTTGCAATAAATAAATTTGTTTTTACAAGTGCCAGCAGACTCCTTGGTGGTTTTTTTTGATGGACTAGACCAGGGGTCTCAAACTCAAACCACCACAAGGGCCTCATGAGTACCAGTATGTTACCCTTAGGGCTGCACTACTGAAACCTTTTCATTACAATGATGTTGCGGACCACAGGAAATAGTTTTAGGGGCTGCATGTGGCCCAGGAGCTGTGTGTTTGAGACCCCTGGACTAGACTAACATGGCTACCCCTTTGGAATATGGATAGTTCCTGTATCATGGACTTGCAGTCCCAGAAGAGCCATACCCAGTTCAAAGGAAGGTCCAGTTTTGTTCTTGGTGCTCAGTGATTGTTTTATGGCCTCAGACCTATTAAATAATAATTTAAAAGGCTATTGTCAAGAGTTAAACCTCCAGACTGAATTCAGTTATTCTGCCCTTCACCTATCCCAAGCGTGGAGATGTACGTACGGAATTTAGACCCCTAGACTTTGTCACAAGGGACCATCATGGTCATCTGGTTTGAACTGCAAGCCGCAGAACCACTCATCAGTCTCAAATGCAAGGTCGACTCAGGGCAGGCATTTGTAATTATAGTCATGGTGAAATATAAGAATGAATTTTCAGTACTCTTTGCTCTCAGAGCCTGCAAGTAAAACAAAAGCAGTTTAACAAATGATGCTTCAAGAGCCATCCTCATGTCAGCAAGGCCATAATTTACATTTCCTTGACACCAGAGCAGTAGATACAAACATGTTGTAAAGTTCTAAAGGCATCACCGTGTTAGTCTATTCCAGCAAAGCAAATGAACCTGGTGGCACTTTTAAAGACTTAATTAAATTTATCATCTCCTGAGCTTTCATGCAAGAAAAATCCCACTTCAACAGTTGCTTGAAGAGTGCTTCAAGCTTCTCACAAAGTGGAATCTCCTACAAAAGGTCATGCAATAAACAAATTTTAGTCTTTTTAAGTGTCACAAAACTGCTTGTTTGTCCTGTGAAGTGAGGTGGGGACCTTTAATTTTAAACTTGAACTAGTAGCCTCTGGTGTGCAGCCCATTGGGCTTCATTCAGGAGATCACTGGTTGAAAACTATACTGAACAGCCACAAGAGGACATTTTTGGGGGTGAAAACCATACTCCCCTTGAAGTGAAGAGCAAGTAGAATTTTTACACCTTAATTCTGGAGGTATCTACTTGCATAGCATAAATTAAACCCATACGGACAGGGGCAGATCACCTTTATTCACCTCCCTTACTGCTGTCCATAGTCTGGCTCTGCAGGCAGCCCAGCCCCTAGTTGACTTGGTACTTGCCAGACCATTGCAGCAGAACTGGGTGCTAGTTCGGTGTCGTACCTGGCACCACTCTTTGTGGTAGACCTGGGTAGCTCCGTCTTTAGGCCAGCTGTGGTCTTCCCTGTGCAGGGAGAGTTACCGGGCCAAAAGAGAAGGGAGGGGGGAGAAAGAGAGTGTGTGTGTGTGTGTCCTGTTGATACCACTCCATCAAGTACTGCGACAAAGGGACACTAGCAAAGGTCCTCCTAACTTCCAGCCACCATCCTGCTCTGTTGCTGGATGTCTTCCTGCTGCCCAGCTCAGACTTCCAAGTTACAATGAAAGGGCACGTTCGCACCTCTTGGAACCACTGTTTCAAGCTGTCTGCAGACTCAGGAGAAGCTTAGATAGACTGAAGTAAAATCTTTAAAATGTCACTTTACACCTGTGATGTCTTGGGGAATCTTTTTGTAATGAAGGCTGAGATTCTGTTATTCTGTGACTCCAGCAAGTGGGCCCCCAGGCAATGTTCCTTCTAACTTTTCATAGGTTGGTTGTGAAAAATATTTCTTTTGTGCAAATTTTCAGAACCTGTGTCCAAATTTGTGTGCACTCGCGTGTGGTCAAACATCTGGTGAATCAGATTATAAACCATCTCTCGTATATGAGTAGAAATAAAAAAAAAAAAACTAGCACTGTTAAATTTTGTGCATGCTTTATTTTTTTGTGTGCAAGGGTTTCACGACCTGTGTGCATGCGCACATGTGCACAGCTTAGAGGGAACATAGCCCCCAGGCACTGGCCTGTAGAGCCCTCCACATAAACTGATTTAAAAAGATTGATTGAGAGCTGGAAGCAAAATAATGGCTGAGCTTTTAGACATGTATGTTTTTTAAATACATAGTTTAATGTATGGTATGCTCTCAAACTGGGCACCAGCCACAGACTCTGTTTCAGTTCAACCCAGTGACAGTGAAAGGGAATGACCACTGCTAAATTCTGCTTACAGCACAGCCACATTTGGTTAATGCTGTGCCATTAGATGATAGTAGGGAAATTCTAAGGCTATTTTAAAAATACAAAAGTTGTTAGGTTATTTTTAATCTTCATTTAAGAAGTGGGATGGCAAATTGATCCCAGTAAAGAGAATGCTGCTGTACCACTCTGCTAATCAGCTCTCTTTAATGGGAGCACACACAGTAGTTTTTATCCCAGTTCAACCCACTTCCCCTCCCATCTTTCAAGCCTTAGGTTTCTCAGAACAGAAGAGGGTGGGGAAGAGTACGGTAGTGCAGGAGTGGAGTGTAGATTTGGATAACTGATGGCATCAACCTGGGTCACCTGGAAACAGATTAAAGTCATCTAAGTGCATGTAAGGAAATAGCTGGAGTGATCTTGGAACTGGGAAGTTATTCCAAAATTAGGGGTTTGCTGTCAAAGTAGGGGGGATGTAGCTAGTTGCATCCTACTGGAGTCAGTCTTGGATCTGGTATGAGTCAATATTTTCATTAATGACTTGGCTAATGGAGCTGTGAGTATGCCTCTAAAACTTGCAGATGATCCCAGGCAGGGTGAGATTGCAAATTCTTTACAGGACTGAATTAAAATGCAAAATGACCTTGACAAATTAAGAGAATTGGTCCGCAAGATGAAATTCAATAAAGATAAGTGCAAAGTAATTCACTAAGGATGGGAAAATCAAATGCACAACTAAAAAATAGGGAATAACAGCTTAGGTTGAGGTTCTCAACCCTTTCAGTACACAGTAGGAAGGGCTCCCAATCATACACAACAAAGGGAATCCCTCCTCTATAGCACCCTGCTATCACCACCCACACTCCCCGAGCTGCTGTTTCCCCAATCAGCAGCTCTTCTGGTGGCAGCTGAAATTAAAGTGGCCCCACCATCAAAATAAAGCTGCTGTCAGAGGCAGATTCAGCAGCAAGTGCCTTGAAAGCAGCCCTGCCACTGACCAGCAGCAGATCTGGCCAGTTTCAGCAGCTCTTAAAGGGGCAATAGCAGCAGCTGCTCTTAAAGCATCAGTAGCCTTTCAGCAATGGGGCCCACTTTCAGATGGAGGCCAGCCAACACACTTTTGGGTCTCAACATAACAGTTAAAACTGCTGGTCTAGGTGGTGGCGCTGCTGAAAAGAATCTATAGTGGATCACAAATTGAATGCAAGTCAACAGGGTGCTGCAGTTGAAAAGAAGGCTAATGTTATTCTGGGATGTATTACCAGCTTTATTGTAGCTTAGGTCATGGGAAATGTCCTACTCTTCTCAGCACTGGTGAGGCCTTGACTGGAGTACTGTCCCAATCCTGGATCCAACCCTTAAAGGAAAATGTGGCCAAACTGAAGAGAATCCAGAAGACAGATATGGAGTGTTTAAAAAATGTGCCATATTAGAAATTTTTAAAAAATGGGCATATTTAGTTTTGAGAAAAGACTATTATTGAGACCTGGTAAGTCTTCCAATACATTAAGGGTTGTTATAAAGAGGATGGCTATCAGTTGTTCTCCATAGCCAGTGACAGTAAGATGAGAAGTAATGGACTTAAATCTTCAGCAAGGGAGATTTAGGTTGGATATTAGGGAAACCTTTCTAACTGTAAAAGTAAAGAAGCTCTGGAGCAGGCTTCCAAGGCAGGTTGTGGAATCCCTGCCCCAACACCTTATACATTGGACAAACAGGACGATCCCTGCGCAAAAGAATAAATGACCACAGAGCTGATATCAGAAATCACAAAACAAAAACACCAGTTGCCGAGCACTTCCATCTTTCTAATCACTCAATAAATGATTTGTTAATAACGGTCATCAGAGATGTGACTGGGACATCAAGACTTCAAAGAGAAACAGTTGAACTTGAATTCATATGCAAATTAAATTCTGTGAAAGCAGGACTGAATCGAGACTATGGGTTCTTTTCCCATTACAAAAGGTAATTTGACTTCAGGCTTCCTAGGATCTGAACCTAACAATTGCTCTGATTTGCTGTTACTGTATGACCTGATCCTATGTTTTACACCCCCTTGCATTTATTTTCACTCCATTCTGTAAGTTCACCCATCTTGGAAGCATCTGACAAAGTGGGATTTTCTCCCATGAAAGCTCAGGTGAAAAATAAATCTGTTAGTCTTTAAGTGCCACACGACTCCTTGTTTTGTTCTTCTTTTTGTTTGCTGGACTAGACTAACGGCTATCACTTTGGAAATTTTTAAAAACAGGTTGGTCAACCACAGGTCAGGGATAGTCTAGGTTTATTTGGTTCTGCCTCAGTGCAGGGTTTTAAATTTGCTGACTTAGCGAGGGCTCTTCTAGTTTTATGCTGCTCTGAAACACTCTAAAGAGCTCCCCAAAATACTGGGGCACTAAGGGGTTGAGAAAACAATGTTGTGAGGCACTTATCACTTCTTGCCCATGCATTGCTCTTCAGATTGCATCATCAGGGATTGGCGGGCTATATGTGAACAATGCAGCTGGGAATCTTGTGAGGCAGACAGGGTGATGTTGGAAAATGGAAGAAGTTGGAGTAATTTGAATCTGTCAACTTTTCTTTGTAGAACTAAATTAGATTGTGATGAATAACTGGCACAATGCTTCCTTTCAGTGTGATTTTTTGAAAATGGTCATCTCTGAAACATTAGGTAAGAGAGTGGGAGGAGTTTGCAGGAATTGTATCATTCGTTCTTTATTCGAGTGTGGGGCTGGGGAAATGAAACTTGGGAGAAATTTTAAAAAGGGCTCACTTGAAAAATACTTCCTTTAGCAAAGTTAGTAAATTTAGGGCCCCCCCTCCAAAAAAAAAAAAAAAGAAATTGAATTTGTCCAAGGAAAAGTGCATTAATTTTAGACTAACTCAAATCACTAATGTGTGAAATGGAGTGACTCAGTCTGCTAAGTACAAATCTGAGTGTGTCCTAAACTATGGAGCCATTCACGTGTCTCCCAAATCAGCTTTTATAACACCTTAGTGTGTTCTGTACATTATAGGGCATGCATCTTCTTGCTCACATGGGCTATGTCTACATTACAGGGCTCAGTTAAGTCAACTTAATAAGGGCTACTTAAAGCTGACTTTATTGAGTTGACTTAGTGAGGCCTCATTTGCTTAAGTTGACGTTATGAGGTTGACTTAAGCCAGGGCACACATTTCAGTCAATTTAAGAAAGTTGACTTTAAATGCGTCCCCTGGCTTACATTGACGTTCTAAAGTCAACTTAAATGCTCTACCGCACTAAGTTAACTTTAAGGAGACTTTAATGGGCACATTTCATTTATGTCGACTTAATAAAGTTGACTTAACCCTTAAAAAAGCAAGGAGTCTTGTGGTACTTAAAGACTAAGGGTATGGCCACACAAGGCTTTTATTTCGAAACAACACTGGTTGTTTCAAACTAAAAACCCGAATGTCCACACAATGTTTTCTTGTTTCGAAACGACGGAGCCCGTCATTTTGAAACAAGAGCCGTCATGTCAAAATGGCTTAAACTGCTTCCATTTTGAAACAACGGTTATTTTGAAACGAGTCGTTTCGAAATAACTGTTGTTCAGACATGTTATTTCAAAACAAGCGTTGTTTTGAAATAACTGTCCTGACCTTCTTCCCAGGGTTCACAGCGCCCAAGGGAATTAGGAAGTCCCTTCCCATGCGTGGCTGCCAGTGTGCTGACAGCCCTGTGCAAGCATGTGGCACCAGTGCCCCTGGGGGGCAACGCTGTGCACCCATCTGGACTGCTGAGGAGGTCCGCTGCCTCCTCAGCATCTGGAGGCGGGAGGACAAGCCGTCCCGGTTCTGGACGAGCCACCGGAAGTGGGACATATACACGGACATCACCACGGTGCTGGCCGCTGAGGGCCACAAGCGCACCACAGACCAGGTGTGCCCCAAAATAAAGGCCCTCAGGCAGGACCAGGCATGGACCTGGGAGGCACAGGAGCGCCAGGGGGCAGGTAGCACTGCTACCTGCCCCTTCTATGATGAGCTCCATGCCTTCCTGGGGCCAGAGCCCAGTGGCCTGCCTGCTGAGGCCATTGACACCGGCCGGCACCGCAGCTCCACCTCCAGCCCTGAGGCAGTGGACATGGGCTCTGACGTGTCCGTTGACGTCGGGTAACCTGCTCCCGCACCGCCACCAGCAGCGGAGGCCACACCAGGGAACCCACAGAAGCACGCAGAGCTGGGCCTGTCCAGGTCACGGGCAGCAAGGGGGTACAGGGCCTGGCACTGGCGCAGGTAGGGCATAGGGTCGGTGGGTGCAGACGCCCTCCCATGGCCACGGGTACCTGAGAGACAGGTGGCACCAGGGTCATGGGCCCCTGGGTGTGGCTAACAGGGGCTGGAGGTCAAAGATGCAGCTGCACCTTGGGCAGGGTGGAGAGCATGCAGGCCACGCCACTGGCAAGTGGCCTTGGGAGACCCCCTCCCCAAGTGCACGGCGTGGCTGAGTCCAGCTCACCCTTGTGGGCACCACTAGCATGTGTGCCTCCAGGGTACTGTTACCAGATGTCAGGCAAAAGGAGACCATGGTCCCCTCTTTACCTTTGTGTTCTTCTTTTTAGCCTCACATTCTCTGCCTGGCAGGCATTTTAAAATACAGGCTTTTGTCAGGCTTTTTACTATAGGGGTTGAAGCATCCTGGAATGCCATAGAATACTTATTAATACAGGAAAGTGTTCCAGGGCCCCCTAAAAACCTGAAGACTATTACATGCATACTACATTTTCTCCCATGTGTCCTCCAATGTCCTCCTTTTTGTACTTCCCTGGCCTCCTTTCCAGGCTTTGGGATCTGGTAGCCCTACCCCAGGGCAATGTCCCACAGGCTCCTGAGTCCTGCTGACAGTCAGGGAAGAGGTGTGTGCTGCAGACAGGCTGCACACAGACAAGGCCAGCAGGCAGCAGGGGCTAACTGTTTTCTGCGGCCCTCCAGCGGGTCGCCCAGCCGCCCGCCGTGCACCACCGCCAGCCTGACATGGCAGCTGGCGACTACCACAGAGGTGGAGGAGGGCCCCCTGGATGCATGGGGAGAACCTGGAGGAGCTGGGGCAGCGGACTGAGGCATCCACCCAAGCCAGGCGCAAAGACTTTGTCCTCCGCCTGCTGCAGCAGGCGGCAGCTGTGGACGACAGGGTGGTCACCACCCTGGAGCGCCAGGTGCAGGCCAGCGAGCGCCAGGCGCAGGCCTTTGAGTGCCTCTGCAACCACTTGCCCACCACGGTTGAGGCCATTGCCAGCAGCGTCCGCCAGGTGGTGGAGCACATGGCCCCTCCAGCAGCTGCAGGGGGTCCTCTGCCTGGCTTCCCCGGAGGTGACCCCGGACCCAGGGCAGCCGTGGGCAGGGTCGGGGAACACCCCCTCTGGACCTCCTCCACAGGCTCCGCCTAAGGACTCCCCTGCCACCCAGACTCCCACACCCCCTCTCCCAATCTCCCCCTTCCAAGTTGCTTGCCCCCCCCCCGAATCCCCCTCCATTTCCCCATCCACTAACCCTCCCCAGCCCTTCCCTGCCCCAACCCCTGTTATGTTAAATAAATAGTTTGAAACAGATTCTTGGTTGTGAGTGGTTTAATTGGGGGTAGTTCACAGTGCGGGTGGATGGGTGGGGGCTGGCCGTGGGCGAACAGGGGAGAGGGTGGTGTGGGGCAGGGCAGACCTGGCCCTCAGTTTTCCTCCATGGCAAAGGTGTACATCAGTGCATCCCGAACTGTCACAGCGCTCTGTGATGGTTGCTCCCGTGGGGGCACAGGTCTGGGTTCCTCGTAGTCCCCAGCGAGGAGTTGTGCCTCAGCTTCCCAGGCAGCAGAAATGGTTGCACCCCCCCCCCCCCCCCCCGCAGCTCACAGAAGTTGTGCAGGGCCATGCATGCACTGATGACCTGCGGCATTGTCCTCTCCGCACGGTGGCGGCGTCTAAGGCGGCACCGCCAGCAGGCCTTGAGGCAGCCAAATGCCTGCTCTACCACCTGGCGGCAGCAGCTCCGGCGGCGGTTGACAATCTGCCTGGGGGATCGAGGGGCCCTGCATATGGCTGCATGAGTCATGGCCGCAGGGGATGGGCCGCGTCTGCCACAATGAGGACGGGCACCTCTACTCCCCCAACATTGATGTTATGGGGGGAGAAGGTGCCCACCTCCATGCCCCAGTACAGGACAGAGTTATGAAGGACCCTGGCATCATGGGCCCAGACCTGGCAAGGCACAGAAGGGGGGGCAGGGGAACTAGCTCTGCTTTGCAACCCAGATGGATGCCAGCCTTGGGCACCATCGGGGTCTGCAAGCAGTGTCCCACATCAGCAGGACACTCTGCAGGTGGGCAGAGAGTCTGTTTGTTGCACGGCACTGGCTAGGCAGCATCCATGTCTGTCGCTTGCCGAGTCCTGCTAGCCAGAATGGACAGGGAAGTGAGGTCGGAGCCAGCTTTTATGGGCTTGGCTGGCAACATGGCTGCTGACATGGCCCAGGGAGGTGGGCCTAGAATCCTAGGGCTGGAAGGGACCTCATAGGTCATCTAGGCCAACCCCCTGCCAGAGGCAGGACAACTTCCACTAAACCATCCCAGTCATGGTTTTGTCCAGCCGGGCCTTGAACACCTCCAAAGATGGAGACTCCACCACCTCCCTAGGCAGCTCATTCCAATGCTTCACCACTCGCCTAGTAAAAAAGTTTTTTCTAATATCCAGCCTCGACCTCCCTAACCACAACTTGAGACCATTGCTCCTCATTCTGTTCTCTGTTACCACCGAGAGCAGTCCAGCTCCATCTTCCTTAGAGCATCCCTTCAAGTAGTTGAAGGTTGCTATCAAATCCCCCCTCAATCTTCTCTTCTGCAGACTAAATAAGCCTAATGCTTTCAGTCCTTCCTCATAGGGCTTGTGCGCCAGCCCTTTAATCATTTTGGTTGCCCTCTGCTGGACTCTCTCTAGCGTGTCCCTGGCCTTTTTGTAGTGGGGAGCCCAAAACTGAACACAGGATTCTAGATGGGGCCTCACCAGTGCAGAACAGAGGGGAACGATCACATCCCTTGATCTGCTGGTAACACTTCTTTTGATGCAGCCCAGTATGCCATTGGCCTTTTTGGCAGCAAGAGCACACTGCTGACTCATATCCAGCTTCCCATCCACCATGACCCCCAGGGCCTTTTCTACACTGCTGCTACTTAACTGAATGTTTCTCAGCCTGTAGCGGTGCATGGGGTTTTTTCGTCCCACATGCAGGATTTTACACTTGTCCTTATTGAACCTCATAAGATTTCTATTGGCCCACTGTTCCAATTTATCTAGGTCTCCCTGAATCCTGTCCTTGCCCTCCAATGTGTCTACTGGTCCCCCCCAGCTTGGTGTCATCTGCAAACTTACTGAGAGTGCAGTCTATTCCATCATCCAGATCATTGATGAAAATGTTGAACAGAACCGGCCCCAGGACTGACCCCTGGGGCACACCACTCATTACTGGTTGCCAGCTAGACATGGATCCATTGATTCCTACACGCTGAAACCGTTGATCTAGCCAGTTTTCTATCCACATTACAGTCCACCTATCCAACCCATACTTCCTTAATTTGCCAATGAGAATGCTGTGGGAAACTGTATCAAAAGCCTTGCTAAAATCAAGGTATATCACATCAACGGTTCTTCCTGCATCCAGAAAAACCAGTCATCTGATCATAGAAGGAGATGAGATTGGTCAGGCATGATTTACCCTTGGTGAATCCATGCTGACTGTTCCTGATCACTTTATTTTCCTCTAAGTGTTTGAGGATGGAGTCTTTGAGAATCTGCTCCATACTTTTTCCAGGGATTGAGGTGAGGCTGACAGGTCTGTAATTCCCCAGATCCTCCTTTTTCCCTTTCTTGAAAATAGGCACTACATTTGCTTTTTTCCAATCCTCTGGCACCTCCCCTGTTCTCCATGAGTTTTGAAAGATAATGGCCAGCGGTGCGGCTATCTCATCGGCCAATTCCCTTAGCACCCTTGGATGCAGTTCATCCGCCCCCATGGACTTGTGCACATCCAGCTCCTTTAAGCAGTCCCTAACCTGACCTTCCATCACCAAGGGCCTGTCTTCTCCTCTCCCATCTGCCATACCCATGGTAGTGGGCTGGGAGCTGACCCTGCCTGTGAAAACTGAAGCAGAAAAAGCATTGAGCACTTCAGCTTTTTCTTCATCCTCTGTCACGAGAATGCCTGCCCCATTCAGCAAGGGGCCTACACCATCCCTGATCCTCTTCTTGTTACTAACATACTTGTAGAACCCCTTCTTGTTATCCTTTACATCCCTCGCTAGCCGCAACTCCATTTGTCCTTTGGCCTTTCTGATTTTATCCCTGCAGTCCCTAGCAATATCTTTATATGCCTCCTTGGTCATCTGACTAAGCTTCCACTTCCTGTAAGCTTCCTTTTTATGTTTAAGCTCAGAGCAGAGTTCTCTGCTAAGCCATTCTGGCTGCCTCACATGTTTGTTCTGTCTCCTAACTGGAATGGCAACTTCCTGTGCTCTTAGCAGGGTTTCTTTAAAATATAACCAAGTCTCTTGGACTCCTTTCCCCTTCAGATTAGTGTCCCAAGGGATGTTGCCACACTTCCCATGGTGCTCTTCCCCTAAAGCGAAATAGCAAGTTCACTGTTTGGACATGCTATTTCAATTGGGGGTTTTCCCTTATTTCGAACTGGATTTTAGTTATTTTGAATTAAGGCGTTTCGAAATAAGGGCTTTATTTCGAAACAACTTGGTTCGAAATAACTAATTTCAAAACAAGGCCCTGCCTGTGGACATAGCCTAACAGATTTATTTATCTCATGAGCTTTCATGGGAGAAAAATCTCACTTTGTCAGATGCTCTGACGAGGGGGATCTTCCAGAATGGGATGAAAATAAATGCAGGGGAGTGTAAGACATGGGATCAGGTCATACTGCAACAGCACATCAGAGCATTTGTAAGGATTCAAACACCAGGGAACAGCACATAGAGGGAGGATGAAGTCAAATTACCTGTTATAATGTGAAAAGAATCCATTGTCACGATTCAGCTCTGCTTTCACACAATCTAATCTGTATATTATTTGAATTTCAGCTGTTTCTCTTTGAAATCTTGATGTCCCATTGGTTTTCTTGAGGACCAAGTCCAGTGGAGTGATTAGGAAGATGGAAGTGCTCAGCAACTGTTTTTTTTGTGTGTGTTGTGATTGATGTCAGTTTTGTGCTCATTCCCCTGCATTTATTTTCATCCAGTTCCGTAAGTTCCCCATCTTCAAAGCATCTGACAAAGTGGGATTTTTCTCCCACGAAAGCTCATGAGATAAATAAATCTGTTAGTCTTTAAGTGCTGCAAGACTCCTTGCTTTTTTAGACTAACATGGCTGCCCCTTTGGACCTTAACCCTTAAAGTCAACTTTAAGGGCAGGAGTTATTAAGTTGACTTAAGCAAGTGCTCAAGTTGACTTAATGATCTCCAAATTTGGCCAGGGAGTTACTTAAGTCAGCTTAAGCCCCTAGTGTAGACATAGCCATGGGTAGTGTCTGATTTACACGAATATGCAGAAGCCATCTTGAAGCTCAACAAACAGGTGCTTGATGTTAATGATAGACAAGCATAAAATGTGGGACGCTGAATTGTACTAAACCATTTTAGAATTTTTGAAATACAAATATATAAAGTAATTTGTATAAAATATCACAGTGTAATAGTGGAGCTAAAATTAACAACTTGCGTTTTGGCTGTAGAATGCCAGGGCTGTAGAATTTCATCCATAATCCACCTTTTGCTCTGAAATGTCATTCCAGCGCTAGAACTTTGTCATTTGTTTTTAGCTCCTTCAAGGTTATGAAAACAGCCATGAAAATGCAAACCAAGTGTAACTGCTGCAGTCTTGTACTTTCTACTCTCCCACAATAAATCAGAGATGGGAATTAGTATGTCAACTCTGAAATCCAGTGGAAATTTATATACAATCAACTATTTCTCTGCTGATCATTCTAGCAGAAACATCAAATTATTCATAGAGTTTAAGGCCAAAAGGAATCATTAGAGCATCTAGCCTGACTGACATGCTTTATATTTGAAGCCATTACATTTCATCCAATAACTTGTGTTTGGCTAAAGCATCTCTTCCAGAAAGGCATTCACTCCTTAATTTGAAGACATTGCGTTGAAGAATCCACCACTTCCTTTGGTAGCTTGTTTGAAGGTTAGTCACCCTCAGTATTAGAAATTTGTGCTGTCTGGCTTCCACTCCCAGGCATGGTGTCTTACATTGACTTTCTCTGCTACATGAAAGACTTATTTCTTTCCTGTTATTTGCTTCCCAAGAAGGTGTTTATACGCTGTAAATGTCACCTCTTGATCTTCTTTTAGGTAAGTTAAACAGATAGAGCTCTTTAACTGTCTCCACTGTAAGACATTTTTCTCCAGCCTTCAAATCATTTTTGTGGCTCATTTCTGCATGTTTCCCCAAAAGTCAATATTCTTTTAAAAATGAAGAGGTAAAATCACCTCCTTACTTCTACTTTGCTGTTTGGCCTCCCTCCTTTTAAGAGATACTTAAAAAGTGGTAATCTGGCTGAATGTGCTCACTGCTATTGTACAATATTTTCAAGAACCTCTTGTCAGTTTTATCCTCCAAAATGCTCCTTCCTGGGAGCTAGTAGGATAGGGTCTTTCTTTTCTTAGCCCAGGGCTGGCCTCTCTGAGATCAGTTTTTAGGGCTTCTCCTTCAAGATTGTTTTTCCTTGCAGATGCAGTAGCTAACGGTTTGCCCTGGTTCAAGACTGCTCTTTAACCAGCCCTTCTTGTCTCCCATGAGGGATATAAAAAAGGCAAGGAGTCTTGTGGCACTTAAAGACTAATAGATTTATTTATCGCATAAGCTTTCATGGGAGAAACTCCCACTTTGTCAGACTCTTTGAAGAGGGCTTTTTTATATATCCTAAGAACCTTTTTCTCATTGATTCCAGTGGGACCACTTGAGCAAGATACCATTCATATTGCGAGGAATGGTGCCAGAATCTGGCTCTAGGGTTTAAGTTACTCTTGGATGGAAGGAATTATAGAAATGGGAAGAATACTAATAATGCAATACAAAAACTATATTAAAAGAATAGTGAGGATGCCCATGAAGCATCAGAAGTCTGGATATTGCAACGTTGAAGTTCCAGGCACAACACTGATGCCACACTCTTTTTCATATGCATTATGACTTGGTGTTATGGTGTGATCATTGTATTGTTTAGTCATGCTATCACTAGGATGCCTCCCAGGCTAACTCCAGCTCTGAGTCTTCCTGTGCTTTTTGAGTGTATTAGGTCTCAAGTCTCTAACAGCACCTGTCTTCTGGGATGGAATCATGAAAGTCTCCCAGTGGCGACATCTGTGTTATTTTTTGTAAATAGCAGGTATACTTCTGTGATTTTATCCTGCCTGGCAGCAGACAGTTAAGAGGCTGGAAGGGGGAAGCAGATAGGAAATAATGGCAAAGATAAGGGAATGTTAGAGAGAATATCAATATACCAAAAGACCTTGAGGAAACAATGACGAAGCTATTCATTGGGGAATACCCCTGGTTTGGCTTCAGCTAGCCTGGGAAGGTTTATTCTTTCCAGTCACATCGGTAGGATCAGGGAGGCTGATGCTCAAACCTTTAAAACAGTGGTTCTCAACCACTGTGTCACAACACAAAAGTGTGTCGTGGCACAGTGGCTGAGTGTATTGCATGAAAACAGTCTGCTGCTGACAGCCCAAGGAAAGCTGACGTGATAGGCTGATTTTATGCTGTTGGCCCTTTAAGAGCTGAAGCCCCAGTGGCTCTCTGCAAGAGCTGCGGTGGAATCAGCTGTTTTGTGGCATCAGGGGCTGCAAGTCAAGCCTGCCACTGTTGAAAAATCCCTTCAAAGGGAAATTTCTTTCGCAGCAGTGGGAGCAGCAGTGGTACAGTGTTTCACACATAACTAGGAGCCTGCCCAGCTGTGTCATAACAATGAAGGTGTTGTGCACCCGTGCTTTAAAATGCTTGCCTAGGGAGGACGGGTACATTGTTAAAGACTGCGCGGACAGTTTGTGGGCACTGACAGAGATGCAGGGAGACACACAGAAGGAGAGACAGAAGGCAGCAGGGCAGTCTGTTTCTCACAGCCCACAGGTAGGAATAATTTACAAAAGCTGGCAGTGAAAGACTGCAGTGTAGATAAGGCCAATGCAGATGCATCATTTTTGTTTTAACCGTTTGCTCTGGTCACTATGTGCCAGTGACCAGACAGTCTTCTTAAAGCCAGGTATTTATCAGACCAAAAGCATCTCAAAGGAAAACAGATTTTAAAACAACAAAGTATTCATGAATGTCTAATCTTTCTCTGAGACTTACCATTTCCTGGATCTGGGAAGGTCCAACTTCTTCAGTTTCCAAAGAGGTAGCCATATTAGTCTAGTCCAGCAAAAAAAAACCCCAAGTCATGTGGCACTTAAGACTAACAGATTTATTTTTTGCATGAGCTGTCATGGGAGAAATCTGACAAAGTGGGATTTTTTTCTTGCATGAGAGCTCATGCCAACTTCTTCAGACCCCATCCCTGAAAGCTCTGTGTGTCAGCCTGAGTCCCTTGACAGCTTCTGAGAGGCAAAAAAATTCCACCACTCCATTTCGCCTGAGAAAGGGTCTTTAACTGTTTAGTGTTCTTTACATCTCCAGCCCCAAGTTTGGCAAATCAAGGCTTGTGACCTGTTGGAGATGGGACCCTTGACACTAATGGCTTGCCCTGATGTCTTTAAGATATGTGCTTGGATATTCTTATCTGAGAAGCCATTGTGTTACTTTCCTGTTTGTTCTTTGCATAGCCCCCTAATCAGCTAGATCAATGTATTTATACAGCAAAGTAGCATAACCCAATAAACAATCACTTCATTGCACTAACCAGGTCACATACAAGGTTTATAAAATTCTCAGTATTCTTAGCTTAATACAAAGCAGTTCCTCCTCTGTCTCAAAAACACATTGGGTACGTCTACACTGGAGCCTTAAGTTGACCAAAGCCCACAGGTAGGTGACAATGTGGGAGATCTGGGGGAAGGGATGGAACTTGGGGGGTGCTGGGACTGTAGCACCAGGAATAAAAGAGACGGTAGTTGGAACATGGGGGGGGGGAATCAAATAATTGTCTTGTGTGTTCTACTGAAGCCTCAATACGTGAGAAGAGTGGGGAAGGACAACTCCAAGAAAAAATGCAAGGCGGTATATGTAATAGCATTGAAAAGCAAAATGACAAAGTAGGGAAATCAGCTGGGTAGCTTAGGTGCCTATATACTAATGCGAGGAGCCTGGGAAATAAGCAGGAAGAAGTGGTAGTACTAGCACAGACAAGGAACTATGATATCATAGGAATAACAGAGACGTGGTGGGATAGTCTGCACGACTGGAGCTCTGCCATGGATGGTTATAAACTGTTCAGGAAAGACAGGCAGAGAAGAAGAGGGGGAGGAGTAGCGTTATATGTAAAAGAGCTCTATGACTGCTCAGAGCTCCATTATGGAAGTGGAAGCGTGCCGGTAGAAAGTCTGTGGGTTACATTGAGAGGGGAATGCAACAAGGGGGATGTTGTGGTGGGTGTCTGCTATAGACCACCAGACCAGAAGCAGGAGGTGGATGAGGTGTTCTATGGACAACTAGCGGAAGCTTCTAGATCACAGGCCCTGGTGCTCATGGGGGACTTCAATTACCCTGACATCTGCTGGGAGGCCAATACAGCAGTGCATGGGCAATCCAGGAAGTTTTTAGAGTGTGTTGGGGACAACTTTCTAGTACAAATGCTGGAGGAACCAACTAGGGGCCTTGCACCTCTCGACCTGCTGCTCACAAACAGGGAAGAATTGATCAGGGAGGTAGAGGTAAATGGCAAGCTAGGCAGTAGTGACCATGACATGATTGAGTTCAGGATGCTGATTAAAGGAAAGAAGCAAAATATAAACCCTTGACTTCTAAAAAGCAGATTTTGGCTCCCTCAGGGAACTGATGGGCAGGATCCCTTGGGAAGCTAATCTGAAGGGGAAAGGAGTCCAAGAGAGTTGGCTACATTTTAAAGAAACCCTGCTAAGGGCACAGGAAGTTGCCATTCCAGTTAGGAGAAAGAACAAACATGTGAGGCAGCCAGAATGGCTTAGCAGAGAACTCTGCTCTGAGCTTAAACATAAAAAGGACGCTTACAGGAAGTGGAAGCTTGGTCAGATGACCAAGGAGGCATATAAAGATATTGCTAGGGCCTGCAGGGATAAAATCAGAAAGGCCAAAGGACAAATGGAGTTGCGGCTAGCGAGGGATGTAAAGGATAACAAGAAGGGGTTCTACAAGTATGTTAATAACAAGAAGAGGATCAGGGATGGTGTAGGTCCCTTGCTGAATGGGGCAGGCATCCTCATGACAGAGGATGAGGGAAAAGCTGAAGTGCTCAATGCTTTTTTTGCTTCAGTTTTCACAGGCAGGGTCAGCTCCCAGCCCACTACCATGGGTGTGGTAGATGGGAGAGAAGAAGAGAGGCCCTTGGTGACGGAAGGTCAGGTTAGGGACTGCTTAAAGAAGCTGGATGTGCACAAGTCCATGGGGCCGGACAAACTGCATCCAAGAGTGCTAAGGGAATTGGCCGATGAGATAGCAGCACCGCTGGCCATTATCTTTCAAAATTCATGGAGAAAGGGGGAGGTGCCAGAGGATTGGAGAAAAGCAAATATATTACCTATTTTCAAGAAAGGGAAAAAGGAGGATCAGGGGAATTACAGACCTGTCAGCCTCACCTCAATCCCTGGAAAAAGTATGGAGCTGATTCTCAAAGACTCCATCCTCAAACACTTAGAGGAAAATAAAGTGATCAGGAACAGTCAGCATGGATTCACCAAGGGTAAATCATGCCTGACCAATCTCATTTCTTTCTATGATCAAATGACTGGTTTTCTGGATGCAGGAAAAACTGTTGATGTGATATCCCTTGATTTTAGCAAGGCTTTTGATACAGTTTCCCACAGCATTCTCATTGGCAAATTAAGGAAGTATGGGTTGGATAGGTGGACTGTAATGTGGATAGAAAACTTGCTAGATCAACGGTTTCAGCGTGTAGGAATCAATGGTTCCATGTCTAGCTGGCAGCCAGTCACGAGTGGTGTGCCCCAGGGGCCGGTTCTGTTCAACATTTTCATCAATGATCTGGATGATGGAATAGACTGCATTCTCAGTAAGTTTGCGGATGACACCAAGCTGGGGGGAACAGTAGACACATTGGAGGGCAAGGACAGGATTCAGGGAGACCTAGATAAATTGGAACAGTGGGCCAGTAGAAATCTTATGAGGTTCAATAAGGACAAGTGCAAAATCCTGGACTTGGGCTGGAAAATCCCCATGCGCTGCTACAGGCCGGGAAACATTCAGCTAAGTAGCAGCAGTGTAGAAAAGGACCTGGGGGTCATGGTGGATGGGAAGCTAGATATGAGTCAGCAGTGTGCTCTTGCTGCCAAAAAGGCCAATGACATACTGGGCTGCATCAAAAGAAGTATTACCAGCAGATCAAGGGATGTGATCATTCCCCTCTATTCTGCACTGGTGAGGCCACATCTAGAATACTGTGTTCAGTTTTGGGCTCCCCACTACAAAAAGGACAGGGACATGCTAGAGAGAGTTCAGAGGAGGGCAACCAAAATGATTAAAGGGCTGGAGCACAAGCCCTATGAGGAAAGACTGAAAGCATTAGGCTTATTTAGTCTGCAGAAGAGAAGATTGAGGGGGGATTTGATAGCAACCTTCAACTACTTGAAGGGATGCTCTAAGGAAGATGGAGCTGGACTGTTCTCGGTAATAACAGAGGACAGAACGAGTAGCAATGGTGTCAAGTTACAGTTAGGGCGGTTGAGGCTGGATATTAGAAAAAACTTTTTTACTAGGCGAGTGGTGAAGTCTTGGAATGAGCTGCCGAGGGAGGTGGTGGAGTCTCCATCTTTGGAGGTGTTTAAGGCCCGGCTGGACAAAACCATGACTGGGATGGTTTAGTGGGAGTGGTCCTGCCTCTGGCAGGGGGTTGGACTAGATGACTTATGAGGTCCCTGCCAACCCTAGGATTCTATGACTTAACCTCCCTTAAGTGAACTTAACAAAAGACATGTCCACATTTGACTTTTGTTAAGTAAACTTAAGCACTTGCTTAAGTTGACTTAATAACTTCAGCCCTTAAGTCAACTTAAGCATTAAAGTCGACTTTATTAAGTCAAGTTAACACATTGTAGATAGGGGTGTCTATGCTATAGGCTTTCTTAAATCACCTTAAGAAAGCCAGCTTAACAGAGCCCTCCAGTGTGGACGTATACTTCGTTAAGTCAACTTAACTTTTAAGTCAACCTTCTTAAGTCAACTTAACTGAGCCCTCCACTGTAGACATAGCCATTCATAGCACTATGTAGTAAAAAGTAGTGCCACACATCTGTGACTAGCAACTGTCTCCTTGCAAAACATTTACATTCTTGAATCCTACTAGAGAGTGTTTTTTTTTTAAACACTGCACACTATTTTTAAGGAAAATACTATTTCCATCCACACCCGCCCATAAACCCAAATTGCTGAATGAATTTTTGTTAAACAGTTGAAAAAAATATTTTCTGCTGTGCTGAGAAAAATAAAGTCTCAAAATTATAAGTTGCTAAAGTGATCTGTCACAATAGAAATGTTTATGCAATTTTAACGTTATACATTTTTGCCTCAAACGATTATTATTTCCACCTTAAGTGTAGTGAAGTGCAGCGGCATGATGCGGTAACCAGATTCTTACCTGCTAACTCTGATTAGAAGTAATAGAAAGAAGACCTGAGCCCATGGAATCCAAACAACCGATAAGCACAATTGTAAATCTGGTTGAAATATTAATGGCTAGTTCTGCAAGTTTTAGGCAAATCTTTTTTGGCCAAAAAAATGTAGATGTGGTGACACCCAACTGTTTTGTGAATGTTTATTGCTTGCACTGAATTGTTTCGGATGAAACTGCCCTAAAATGATTACAACAAAAGAATTTCATTGCAAGGTTTTAAAAATGAAATGTTTAGATTTTTTTCCAGTTCATGTGGCTGTGTTGCAGTATAATATAGATGCATAAGCTCGAAAGGACCAACAGGATCTTCTACTCTGCCCTCCTGCACAATGCAGTCCTCAAAAACCTCATCTACCCACACTAGCAATAGACCTCTAACCTATGACTGAACTTTTAAGTCCTTGCATCATGATATAAAAATCTTAAGATGCAGCAAATTCACCAGCGAGAGTCATGCCCTATGCTACAGAAGAAGCAAAAAAAACCTTCCAAAGGCCTAGTCATTCAGTCCCAGGGGTAGAGTCCCTTGTGACCCCAATTAGGGCAATCTGTTAAATCCTGGGCAAGTCTCACCAGGCAGTCACCCAAGAAAAATATTAAATTGATTAAAAACAAGACTTTTTTTTTAAATGGTCAAAACTGAAACACAATGTTTTTTCTTCAAACATAACATTGACCTCTTTTTTTTTTTAAAACTCCTTGCGTTGCAAATATTTTGTAAAGTGTTTGTTTTATTTGAAACAGTTGGTAAATTTTTCTCCAGACTTGTCAGTGAACAAAAAACTCCATTATTCATACAACACACCAAGCAAGCACTTTGTCCTAAAAGGATGCCAAAGACAGGTATCATAGTGCCACATACTGGTGGTCGCATACCCACTTTCTCTCAGTGTCGGTCCTATTGTACATAATCACTGGAGTCGGATGATGTCTGCAGTGTACTGCTGTTTGCAAAGTCTAGGCTGGCTTCTTTCCCAGCCTCTGGCCAAGCCTGATTTTTCCCTTTACCTTTTGGGCCATGAGCACTAATACGCTGCAGTGGCTGTACGACTGGCAGTGACCAACTAGGCAGTGTTACTGCATTTGTGTGCATGTTGCATTATGGTGAAGAAATGAATGTGCTCAGCAACAGCTAAACAACAACAGCTTCTCAAAGGACAGCGTTGCCCTTAAGTAAATTTAAGAGTAGACTGGATCACTAGCCTCTAGTCTGAGCTGCTTTAGAGGCCATTAAATTTCACCCAATTGCCCTTGTATTGAGCCTGCTACCTTGCATTTGGCTAAAGCATACCTTCCCCAAAGACAGTCTTAATCTGAAGACACTGAGATAGCTAGTCCACCACCTTCCTTGGTTGGTTGTTCCAGTGGTTAAGTACCATCATTGTTAGACAGTTCTGCTTTATTTTTCCGTTTGTATGTCTGGCTCCATTGTCCCACCATCCATTATGTCTCTTGACTACAGGAAAGACCCTGTTCTTATCTGGTATTTTCGCCTTGTGAAACTCCTTTATACATTGTAATAATCGCCCTGCTGACCTGGCCTACACTTGCTGTGGTGTGCAGGTATCTGAAGCTACACCTGACAGTTGAAAGCAAGCTGCATACTCAGTCCTGCACCATGTCAGTATACGTGTTACTGAAGGCCTGTCAGGGAAGACTAGCTGGATGGCAGCAACCTAGAGCCCCTTTCTGCTTCTTCCCACTGCTAGAGTGTTTCCCTGATTATGGGCCTTTCCTGGTGGCAAAAGGCTCTGAGAGCTGCATGCTATGCTGCTAAAAACAGCTGTAGAAGATTGCTTGGCCATGTAGGGTGTGTACTCAAAGGTTAAGGTGTATAGGGCAGGTGTCATCTTCTAAGGTGCACTTCAAGTTTTGGCAGTGGGGATGGGGCTAACAGTTTGGGAATAGCACATTTTTGCATGGCATTTGGAAAGATGCCAGAACATATATTTTTGTTGTAAGAGCACAATGAAATAATTTCCAATGCATTAGTAATGAGAGACTCTTATAATGCCAACCAACTGAATGAGGAGTCCTGTGGCACTTAGACTAACAAATCTGTCACATGAGCTTTCATGGGAGAAATCCACAAAACCCACAGTTGTATCTGATGAAGTGGGAATCTCTCCCATAAAAGGTCATACCAAAAAAAAATTTGTTATTCTTTAAGGCTATATCTACACTGGCATGTTAGTTTGAATTAAGAAGGCTTAATTCAAACTAACTTAGCCCCTGGCTACACTGGGGTTTCATTAGTTTGATTTAAGAAAGTCCTTAATTCTAACTAATGAATGCTTAGTTTGAACTAAGCACCTGATTTGATATTAGGTCAAACTAAGTACAGGGGAAACTAGGACTAACCCTTAGTTTGAACTTAAGGGCAGTTAGTTCAAATTAACAAAGTGGACAAATTCAAACTAACAGTTCAAATTAGTCCATGTTGTTAATGCAAACTAAGAAGTTTGAACTAACCTAGAAGCAATTAGTATGAACTAACAAATTCAAACTAATTTTCTGAAGTGTAGACAAAGCCTAAAAGTGCCACAGGACTCCTTGTTTGTGTTGCTGAACTAGACTAACACGACTACGTGCGCCTTCGGAACGTATAATACCAGGACATTGATGAAGGTAACTGTGTAGATGTAATTCTTAGACTCTGCTAAAGCATTTGACTTGCTACTGCATTGATGTTCTGATTAAAATTTTAGCACTACACACTAGCACCAGCACACACATTAAATAGAGTGAGCCCTTGCTGACTGATAAGAATGGGAATCTTCCTGCTTTCCAGCAAACCGTCTACCTACCCATTATATTGTGCCAATAGTAAAATCTTCAGCATACCAAAAAGTGGAGGCAGGAGAAAATGAATGTAATATTAATAAATAATGTGGTCTATTGCACGAATCGAGCCAGAAGATTAAAAATTATATTTATGAAGATGGATACAACAGCAATTCTCCACCATTACTATGTCCCCGCACAGCAGTAAATATGTCATGAAGAGCAGGGGTGGGGCAATGGCTGGATTTGACCCACAAGGAGATGGGGGGGGGGGGGGCCCGCTGATGTCCTGTATGGTCACGATATGCTGCCCAGTGTGTCATGCCCTGAAGAAGGCTGCGTGCCGCAGGGCTACAGACTTGCTGGCATGCTTCTGGACTAGACTCGGGTTGCTTATTTTTAGTTTGGGATAGCGCCAGTACTACAGAAAACTCCCTGTTCTCAGATTTTAATAACCAAAAGCATTTGGCTTACCATATTCATAATTTCATCTAATAGATTTGTATTCTGCTGCCAGACTTTAAATCAAATCCATGTTGCACATATCACGGGCTGGGAACCATTCTGCTTGAGCATAGTCCCAACTTGAAAAGAAGAGGCCAAGCTCTACCCTTTAAAAACTATTAGTGCTATAAATCTGCTTTTATTACAGGGAACATCAAAACAATAACAGTGCCCCAGCCTGCAGTTGCCAGGTAAACTTGCATATTCATTTTCTGTACCCATACAACGGGGGTGAGAGCAAGAAGAAATATAACCCCCCCCCCCCCCCGACTGAACAGCCGAGAAAAACGTGTGGTGCTGTAGTAGAGACAGCTCAGGCCTGATGGCAGATTGGACCTAAATCACCATTAGAAAAACCTACATTTTATAGCAACAAAAGAGAGCATGGGATTCAGGCTGCCAGTCTTTCGTCTGGGCAATGAGACCTACTGAAAGTGCCGGGGGGGGGGAAGTTTCAGACCATGCTGGGTAACCAGCACTGTCCTCCAGCTGGGTCATAAAGGAGACTGACCGTGGCCCTATTGTGATGAGGAGAGGACAGTGATTTAAAAAAAAAAAAAAATTAAATGAAGACAAAAACCCCACAAGCAGCTTATTACCTTTCTTTTTATTTCTCTAATAAGACATAAATACAGACTTTTGGCTTGATGTCAGTGGCAAAGCGCCCGCTGAGCCAAAACATGTAATTCCGGCTGTAAAGCTGTTATGCTTCATTGAAATGGAACTTGCAGGCTGAAGAAAGTGGGCATTTGTTACGTGCCTCCTGGGAATGACCTTCTCCCAAGCTAAAGTCAGCCCTAAAAAATGGAATGTGCCGCCCCCCCCAGTGAAAAACACAGCTTGGTTGAAGGGTGAGCTTGAAACAGGGTCATGTGCCGCTGTCGCCTGCCGCTTTTCCATTTGTTTTCTGTCTCCAGTGTCTAGCTGTGATACGTGCAGAGGGTCTAAACTCCATCAATAAGGATAATTTGGCTATAGAATCCAGTCACGAGTCTTTCCTGGCCCAGGTACCAGGCCTTTCTCATGCATGAAGTCTAAATGGGTCCTTTGTTTACATCTGCTTATACACAGAAATGGTTTTTTTTTTTCCAGACTGGAGGTGACATGTTTCCTCTTGGTGTCGCCATGCCTATGTGCTGCGTGACAGACCCACCTCTGCCTATTCTGCTGAGGCTAATGTTCTTTCTTGTGCTTCATTTTTCCATCCAGGACCCTCAGGATGATCAAAAGTTAGTGTTGTAGGTGGAGATTACAATACCAGTTTTTAAGAAATGGAGCATTAAAGGGTTAGGTTTGGGGACTCATCCCAGCTGATGTGACATTAGTTGCATGGCAGGCTATAGCGGTGTCGTTGAAGTATTAAGGACCTGACCCACCGAGGCAACTTTTCAGCGACTGGTGTGACGTGTCTAGAACAGGACGATTTAGGGGTTGAGCCTTTGCGACTAGAAAATTTACCCCCCCCCCTTAGAGAGGTAATGTAGTACCGTTCCATGCAGATGGCTCGGGAAGGTATAGATTTGCTAGATCCTCCTTGCCTGTAGTTATGACTTTATTAGTATGGAAAGTTTACTACTCAATGAAACAACCAGAGAGGAAAATAACAACTATGTGAATTGTGGGAATAGATGATGTTCACTGGGGTCAGTGAACCATCCCTTTCATGGTAGCTTTCAGACCCCAGGGAGCTGACCTAGCGTCGCCAAGAGGTGAAACGGTCTGCAACATTACCAGCCCAGTGAGCCAGCCTGGCCCTAGCATTTTGAAAAGCTTTTAAGAACAAAACCCCTTTTAGAGATGTGTACATGATTCATTTAGCACAGCTTCACAGCCAACTTCCCAGAGGACAATGAAAATAATTTTCACCTACAAGTAAAGCAAATAGCCTGTGTCTTGTTCATCTTACCAAGCATTATTGACCTCTGCTGAGTAAGAGACTTTTCATAGTGTTGATGAAGATTGGCCACTCATCCTGGGGCTGGGTCATTGCAGGGTATATGTACGCTATAAAACAGCAAGGCTTTTAGTAATGTTCACACTGTTCAACTTGATCCATTAACCCCAAATCTAAGACAAACTCAGTATTTCGTTAATTACTTCTGTAAATGTACATAACGTGTTCGTTTCTACTAGAGAAGTGCAATGTTTCACTGCATTACTTCTCCAATTGAAGAGGTAGCCGGGACTAGCTACACGTGTCTCCTCATTAGTTCCCAACCCAGTGTTTTACAGTTAACAGATATCATCCAGTGAAATATCAGATGAACCATGAACTGTTACACTTCAGTGCTCTTGGAGACAAGTGTCCTTTTGTGGAGTGCTGAACCCCTATTCTGAAATATGCAGGAACTTGACCACAGGGCAAAAGTGGCTTTCATCTCTTAGAAATCTCTTAGCACAACTCCAGGCTCACTTAAATAATGCAGTTTAGTAAGGTTTTAAGATAAAACTTCAAGATAATTGTATAAACCTTGATAGAAAACGAAGCCTCTGGTTATTTTACTTAATAGAGATTTGGGAAAATGGAATGGGGGGAAGGAAGCTGTCTGTATAAATCAATCCTGGAGTTATGAGCATTTTTTTTTTTTAGTTGGATGCAGGTATGTTGGATGTTACTAGTTAGTTAAATACTGGCAAGAAATATTGGAGCAGAAAGAGGTCCAGCTGGAACAAAAGTGTTTTCATCCATGGCTGAAAGGAAAACTAAAGTAAACATTAATGTGGCATTGCCTCTTGTTCACTCTAAACAAAATTAAGCCAATCTGGATGATGAATCTAGATCTATAAATATATTTATTATAATATAACAAGAACTTAACAGTAAACATAAACTATATACAATGCCATTACAGATAACCCTGCTTCGTTTATATTAGTCACAGAAATAGCCAGTTTTGCTCCAGTGTGAGAAATGAAGAAATCCACTAAATTGGAAATGTTGAATGTGTTAGGTCTTGGTGACTGCTAGCACCTCCTTTGGAGGCAGACACACACCAACACTAAAATTAGTCCTGCCCCAGGCAGTTAGAAACTTGTGCTCCAATCTTTAGGTTCACACTTGTACCCTGTTTGACATAAACGCTTTAAATGACATATTATGTATATAATTTTGTTGTGCTTATTTTTTCTCTGAAGAATAAATAATCCAAACAACTGCATAACAAAAATTGGAACTTCACTATCAAAATGAGAGAGACGGGAGTCACCCTATAGTCTGATTGAGCACATTATTGTTAAATACTGCAAGATACAAATTTCATACTATTTTTTTCCTTTATAAACAATTATTAATAAAATAACTTTAAGGTGATGGGCTAACCAGCTGCATTGTTCCCCCCAAAGTTGTAACCAGACCCCTGATATAAAAAGGCTAACATATTTGGTATCAAATTCAACTAGACATTGACCCCCATGTCTTTCATACACACATTCTATAAAGAACTCGCTCCACAAAATTATCACTATGGCATTTAAAATCTAATCTGTGAAGGCAAGTGTAGTAACTTTTTCTCTTTCTGCTGCTCTGTTTGCAAAGAAACCAGACAACTCTTTTGCTCAGGGTTATTTCCATTTGTTAACAGGAAGAAGCTCCCCATTCTATCTCCCCACTCACCTCCCATTTGATCATTGCATTTACAAATGTATAAAGAATTTTCACATCACAATGCTTCTCTGGATAGACAATGTTTTAATATATATATATATGTGTGTGTGTATATATATATATGTATATATATTTATAAAAATATAACCCCTGTGGTGTGCATATACTTACAACTCCACACAGTAATCATTCTAAGTCTTTTACACCGGGCTTCACTGAATGCATTGTCTATTGTGGGATTTAAATGTGTGTGTTTAAAATTGTTCAGTGTTTTTATTTTGAAGGGATTGAGGCCTCTTAGTGAGCAAAGTTTGCAGTAAGACATCCATGCCTTAGCACTGGTAGATTTTGTTTAACGAAGTCCTCTTAGATGAAATTTGAAAACAAAAAGCTAGATAGTGTCACATAGCCCAACATAAGGAATTTTGGTTATGTGATCCAAAGAAATGAAAATGCAAATCACAACATAAGGCATCCTCTTAAATAACTAACTGAAAATGTGGAAATACTGCATCATATCGTTTGTTTTACCAACATGATTCCAAGCATTTCAAAGAAGTTAGGTTCATCAAGAGAATGCCTCTGGAATTTAAATATAATATTTCATTAGAGGTCTCATGCACTGTCAAGTTTTGCTCATACAGTAGCAAACAGGGTAGAAATCCTCCTTCACTCCCAACACACAAATGATGCCATGTAGGGGGCAGAAATCCATACAACACAAGAAACCCTTTTCAGTGTATTACGTGGAACTCCATTACAATCACTTCATCCTCTTCTCTCTCCCAGTTTTAGCTCTGCTCTAGAGAACTGCAATATTTATATGATCTGATGGAAGACTGACATCATCCTACGCCAGCTGTCACACAAGATATATCTCAGTCATTGGTACTGAAAAGCATGTATCTGTTAAAAACAAATGTAGGAATCAAAGTGGTAAGGACACTTTGACTTTCTTTCAAATAACCTGATGCCTAATGTGTAAGAGTAAAACTAATCTCCACGGTTATTTTAAGAATCAAGCTTGCTCTCTAGGAGTAAAATGCAGATTTCTCTCTTCCCCAGTTAAAAAATATGTGAAATTCTATTGCACCTGGGTTGACCAAAAGCCTACATCCGTAACAAGTGCCACTACACCATATAGTGACACACTTGTATCATTACGTTACACTATCTTACATAGCACGGAGCTCTCTGCTCCTCATTCACCAAAAGGTGAAGATGATTTTCTACATTCAATGTAGACAATATTCAAAACTTTAGAGCAATATGTTCATTGGTTGCTTTTGTGTTTGTTCTTCTCATTTTAATTATTTATTATTTGTGATGCAGTAAGAGTATTTTTTATTTCTTGCCTGCTTTTGGCAGGCAAAACCAGTTCACCAGCTAATTCCTTGGTAGCATCAACCACTTTGAATGTACTTTTTAATCACTACACAGCCATGTCGAAACACAGGGCACGGCATATTGGGTAGAAGTGTCCATGTGTTTGTCTTAGGGTCGTAGGCTTCCATATTCCCCAGTGCAGGTCCTTCGCTGCTAACGATTCCACCAGTGGCATAAATTTTTCCATCAAGAACCACAGCACTGTGCACAAAAAAACCACAAAAGTGTTACTTAATATTTTTAAAACAATTCGCATTTTGTGTAGTTTTTTAGTACCCTTTTGTAACACAAACCTAACTGGATAACTATTAAACTAGTAAGAAGTACTTGCATCTTTAGGAGGCTGAACATCCCATCTATTAATCTTAATATCCCTCCCCTCCTTGCACCCTGCTTCTCTTCCACCTCACCCATGGATAAGCTCTCCCCACTTTAAACATACAGTGTGGAAAATGCGGAAGACTTGACCTACTCAAGCTGAACAGGCCATCAGCAGCACTGTCACTGTCAAAACTTACCCAGCATAGATACACACCACATACAAGTGCATAAAAAAAATGTAGTTGCTATTCAGAAGTTCACGGCTATGCGTACAAAATGCCTCTTTTACACTCCCTTCTTTGGCAAGGATGAAAGCTTTAAGGGAGAAAACAGCTGCCTCTAGACAGTAAGTGCAATGAAAACTCCCTTTTGACCAATCCCTTCAATGGTTCTCTTTCTCTCACTGGGCACCCTGGGGTCATGTCCACATTTTCCGCTCTCCATCCCCAGACTCAGAAACACATCTTAGTGCCTGCATGTGGTTGTTGCACTGGTGTCGGTGTTGTCTAGCAGAAAATATTACAGCAGGGGTTGGCAAACTTTGCCAACCACCGAGCTGGCTCCTCCTCCCCAACCTTCAGCTGAAAAAAGCAATGGCCACCTAAAAATTTGGTGGCAGCCACAGCTGGAGGAGGAGGGGATGCATCGCAGGCATGTGGCTGAAAGAAACTGTTGAAAGACGTTGCCCAGGATGACTCCGCTTGGTGGTGTTCCCTATAGAAAGAAACCACCCAGAGTGGCTCCTCTTGGGGGCACCACAGTATGGAGAGGAGTTACTCTGGGTGGCTTCTTTATGTGGCACACCTGGGGCACGGGCAGGGTGGGGACCCCTGGCACCACAGCCACCCCCAAAATAAGCTGCCTGGAGAGGCTTTCAGTGGGAGAAGTGGTTTCTGTGGTGCTGCAGAGGGTGCTGCGCCAAATGGTCTCACGTGCCACTGTTGGCGCACGTGCATGTGTTCAAAGCCAATGGTTATGGATAGTGAACAGTGTCTGGGCACCTCAGTTCAAAAAAAGATAAGCACATTTTAAAACTGTGCACAGATAGGTAACTCTATTGCAAATAAAGCAAAGTGACCAAAGAAGCATAAAGGAGAGGCTCTGTGCCACTCACTGGGCTAGCTGAATTTAACACTGAGGCCAAGGCTATATCGATGGTGGCAAATTCACCGCTGTCAGTTCAGTGTTTCTGGTTCGATTGAACAGTCAGTTAAGACCCACTCCATTGAGCTGGAGTTTGACTTAGTGACTCTGCCCCTGTAAGGAGAGTAGCGCTGCACTGAAGGGATGACATTGCCCTTCGATAAAGCACAGTGGTGCCAGGGAAATAACTGGGCCTTAGAACGCTGGAGGGAGGTATGCAACTTATTTTATGTAGTTTACGTATCTCCCTTCGACTGCTACCAAATTCCATGGCCAGTGTAAACCTGACCTAAGTGATACATTCCCACATTTCATCAAGCTCATTTCGAAGCCATCAGCAACACACTGAGTCGTCTAGAGCATAAGGAGGCAGAGTTAAAATCTAAGGATAGGGAGACCGGAGAATCCTAAAAGATGCTAGCATTAAGAAAAGCAAAAAACCAAAACAAACAAACAAAAAAAATTCCACTCCAAAATGCCACCAAAAAAAAAAAAAGGATGAAAGGAACAGGCAGTGGTCGATATCTACTAGGGAGGCTCTGAGGATAAAAACAAACTCTGCTGCAAATAGTGATCAGGGGACATACTGGTTACAAAACATTAAAAGTTACTGACACATGTAAGAAAGAAATGAAACCCTTGTCACGCTAACTGTTATCCAAAGCCAGGTAAATGGGGAATACGGGAACCATCGGATTAGAGTGCATATACAAATGAAAAGGGTTGCATGACATACAACTTATGGTCTTATGGGAATTTTTAATTCATTTACTGAACCACTGGTAATTATTTTGGAAAAATCACTGGGGAGGTGCCAGAGGTTTTGAATAAAGCAAGGGTTACACCAGTATTAAAAAAACCCCCACCTTTGGGAGAATACTGCGGCTATCAATATCTATTCTGGATGGCCTTATTATCTTCCCTCAAAGGATCTGGGTACAGAATAATCAGAAAAGACATCAAAACATTTTTTCTCCACCTGATCACTCCATAGCTGACTTCTCAGGCCTCATCCTTAATGGGACGCTGCACAGACACCTTCAAAACATGATCTTGGGAACTTAAGACCTACAACTGTAGAGATGTTCACTGTCCCCTCCATCTTCAATGGTTGCTTGCAACATCTATTAACGCCTTATCTCTCCTACACTTAAATTGCTGTGATGCTACCTTTCCCAGACCTGAAGTCGAGCTCTGTGTAAGCCTGAAAACTTATCTTTTATTAGACCAATGTGTGTTGGTGAAAGAGAGCACACCTTGTCCACTGCATCTAGCTCTAATAAAATAAAAAGATAGTGTCTGAAACCAGAAACCTGCAAACAGACTTTTCTTAGACACACGGTCCTGACACTCCCAGCCCCTCCCTCCATTTGTTAGTTCCACAGACTTGCTCCATCTTGTCTGTGGCGGTCTGAGCCTTACTTACAGGTGTAACTTTATGGAAGGAACAATTCCACTGAAGTGCAGAACTGTTTGAAGGACACGTCAATGTTAGTGCTGGTAAGAACACAGCGTCATGAATTGCAATCCTAACACAATTAGGCCCCTAACTTGATTGGGGCTCCAAGTGCTACTGTAATAATAACTAACTTACTGCTAATAATAACTAATGGCTCTTAGTAGCATGACAACCCATTGTGTGTAAACACTTTGGACAATGGAACTATATGTGCTAAACAACATGATGATTCGTAAGGACATGAGCTAGCAGCTAAGGCAATGTCCACACCAATGTTCCCTCTAAGGTGATGAAGTGGCTGAGCAACTTAAGGACGCAGGTGAGCAAGTTCTGGATGCAGCTGAGCAAATTCCCCAACCAATATGGGTCCTTCCCCACTGCCTGCTAGCCCCCAAAGCATATCCATAACTTGCTTAGCTGCATCATCAGCTTAGAGGGAACACTGCTGTCATTACCATATTGTGTCATGGAAAATGGTAATGATAATGCATGCAGCATTAAAACACCACAACGTTATGTGTATTTTAAAATTACTTTAAAATAAAAAAAATTACCAAAATGTCTTATTTTACTGAAAATTGATTTTTCCCCGTAAATGAACATTTTTCATGACCCTTTCATTAATGTTCATGAGACTAAGAAAAATAAAAGTACCCTAAATTTGCAAATATAAACTTCAGAAACACCTAAAAAGTAAAAAAGTTGGCGTGCTGCTTTTTCATTTTCTACAGCAGCCCATTTTACAATTAAAAAAAAAAGTCCTACATTTGAATTGGTTAGAAACAATGTGCCTTTTTTTTTGTTTTACTTAATTGGTCCCTGTTAGTATTCATTCACAGTATACTTTATTTTCTTTCATTTTATTAGGGTTTTCTTCCTGCTCTTTCTTGCCCCTCAGGGTAGCTGTTCTGTAGGGACTAACAGTCCCCTCCTCCACAAAAAAAAAAAATCAAAGTATCAATAGCAAGATTCAAACCCATAACCCTGCTAGCAAAAGGCTAGTGCTTTAGTCACTGTACTACAGAGCCCATTCAATTTCACACGAGCCAGGGGACTGGTATGTTCTGCTCTCCTGTGCTTCCTGTGTACAGGAGACAACCTGAGGCTCACAGGTTTGAGTCCTGTGTTAGGCATATTTCTTTTTCTTTTCTTCTTCTTCTTCTTTTTTAATATTCTATTTGTAAGTAACATGGGGGCAGGGAATCACCTTTTTTTAGAATACCTGAGGATGGCAGCCACTCAGGACAGGAAGGTAAATAGGAGGAGGCCATGTCCTCCTTTTGCCAGATGTCTGGCAAGCCGAGCGAGTCCTGGGGAAGCTGCTTGCTCCCTCGCAAAGGGGCGCCCTCCAGCCAACTCCTGGAAGTCGCCTGGGCTCCCCGTCCCCTGGCTCCCCGGCTCCCTCCCTCCCTCCCTCCCGCGCGGAGCCTGCCTCTCACTGCAGCTGTTCTTCTGGGTGGCAGGAATCTGTCCTGAGAAGTTTAAAATCTCCCGCCCTGAGCATATCCAGCGGAGATTTTAAACTCGATGGAACTGCTCCCTGCCCCCTGGAAGAATGTGTGCTGCGGCTGGAAGGAGCAGCAGCTCAAGCCCTGCGCCAGGGGCAGCGAGCCGTGCGCTGAGGGGGTGGGGTTGCTGCGCCCGAGCGCACGGGCGCAGCTTAGAGGGAACATTGGTCCACACTTATCCAGTTAAATTGATTTAACCATTATTGATTTAATAAAATCAATATAAAATTATTAAACTGATTTCAGTTAAATTGATTTAACAGGTCCCCACTAGAAACTCAAATCAAAATAGCATGTCCATGGACAGGACTTGCTATTTCGATTTTGGACAGAGGCACCATGGGAGGTGTGGCAACATGGCCCCCTAGAAGGGCCACGCCCCCACCCAATATATGAAAAAAGGAAAGCACCTGGGAGGGAGAAGGGCAAAAAGTGTTTGTTAAATTGATTTAACAGTTAAATTGAAATAACATGTCCGCACTGTGTTATTTCGAAATAACAATTTCAATTTAACCTTCATATCAGTATAATACTAGGTTTTATTACATTGCTATGACTTTCCTTATATTGAAATGAGAGAGTGCCTCATTTTGAAATAAGGGAACGTCGTGTGGACCTACCGTTTTTTAAATTGAAATAACCAGCATTATTTTGTTTTAAACAGTGTGTGTAGACATACCCTAAGTGTCTTTATCCCAATGTAGCAAGCTGTGTAAACACAGGTTCATACAATGAGTGATCTATGCCAAACTGAGACTTAGCTCTGGTCAAGAAAAGCTTACATCCTAAAGGCTAACATGAACGTTAAAAAGAACGGCCATACCTCAGACCAGTGAGCCAGCCTGCTTAGTGGCCTAGCTCTGACAGCTGTAGTGTGGAGTAGGAACCCAGATTATTTTGTTTACTAGTCAGTGGTGGACCCATCCATTTATTTAACTAATTCTTTTTCTAACCCATTTATACTTCTAGGCTTAACAGCATCCCATGGCACCAAGTTTCACAGGTTGTGTGATGACACACTTTTTTTGTTTGTTTGTTTTAAACTTGCTGCCTATTACTTTTATTGGGTTACCTCCCCTCCCCCCCAACTTCTTGTGTTATGTGAAGAGGTAAGTGACACTTTTTAATTCATAATAAAGTCTAGCATGCTAGTTTATCAATATGACTTGACTGCTGATTCAGAATACTGATTAGAGTAAGGTTACAAGAGGAATGTGAACACAATATTTTCAGTGTGTGTTTTTTTAAAACAAAGAGTGCGTAAAAACTTACGTTAAAATGCATACTATTCCAGCTAGGTCAAAGGACACAGAAAGCACCAGTGTCAGTAAAGCCCTTGATAGGGTAAACTTGGAAAAAAAAAAAGTCATTCAAATTGGTTTGTCTAGGTGCTGTCTACGGAACTGCCACATGGGTTAAACAAGGTGGTGGATGAATCATAAATAAGGGATAAATATAAGCGATAATATTTGGCTCACAAGGTGCTGTTTTTATTTAACACCATTAATGGTCTGGAAGAGTGCATAATCAGCCCATTAAATTAAAGTTGCAAATTATTGGGAGGTATTGCCACCAGCAGTAAAGACAGAAAACTAATACAAGAGGACCTTGAAAGGTGAGCAGTGACACCCAAAAATAAAATGGGATCCAACTGACAACATGTAAGTAAATACAGCTGGGGGAAACACCTCTGCAGCTTACACTCAGTCTTTCCAAAAGCATCCATGGGCTAGATTTAGAAATGTGAATGGTGTTCAGTGGTGCAATGCCTAACGTCAGGCCCAGTGTTATTCCCCATGCCCTGGCTCCCTATTGACTGTACATGGAGTGTTAGGTGTGTAAGAATGGGGGAAAGAAAACCACCAAGCTGCATGGTGAGCCACCTAAGATCGCTAATAGGACCTGCTAATAAGAGGGACAGCACGGTGTTGCTCAGGAATATGAAAAAATCACACCCCTGAACAATGTAGGTAAAGCCACCCTTGCCCCACTGTGGATGGTAGGTAGGTTGAGGGATGCCTTCTTCTGTTGACCTGGCTACTGCCGCTGGGAACATGGTTTAACGATGCCAATGGGAGAACCTCTCCCCTTTTTGTAGTGAGTGTCTACATGGAAGCATGCCAGCGAAGCACCTACTATGCTGCTGTAGTGTTTCAAGTGTAGACAAACCCGTAGTCTGGCCTGGATTGTGACACCTAGCTCTGCTTGGGTTCAAGGCTACAACCATGCTCTTGGAATCAGGTGACTAAGCCAGATTAACTCTATCTCAAGGCAGAACAAGAAGGAGATGCTGGTATTACCTACATTTCTTGCAGTTGGCACGTGCAATGTCACCATAAGGTCTGACATTGTTGAGCTACTCAGAGCTTAAATCACACTTATGCCCCACTTCTTCCCTGCTTCACTCATCTATGGGGCCCAATTTGGTACACACATAACCTGCACAAGGGTTATCTCCAATATCCAATATCCAAGGGCTATCTCCAATAGCCTAGTGCAGGTATTCTCAACCCCTTCACCACTGCGCCATACTGCGCCACTGCTGCTCCACCCAGCTGTCAAAGAAATCTCCATGCAAAAGGGATTTTTTGGCAGACGGAGGCTTGATGGGTAGCTCCCAAGACCAGGAAATGGCTGATTCTGTAGTGGCACTTGCAGGAAACCACTGCAGCCTCAGCTCTTAAAGGAACAGCAGTGTAAAAATCAGCTTTCTGCCACAGCTCTCCTCAGACAGTTGGCAGCAGGCTGAGTTCACGTGACGCACTCAGCCACTGTGCCATGACACACTTTTGTGTTGTGACACAGTGGTTGTGAACCACTGCCCTAGTGGTCAGAGCACCCACCTTACCCTCACCCTGCCTGATTTGGAGCAGGGATGATAAACGAGATCCTGCCACCACTCAGCTGATTGCCCCATTGGGTTTAAGGTGGGGCAGCACCACCTCCTCCACTGGCTGCATCAGGCTCCACACACACACACACACACACACACACACACACACACACACACGTGTGCGCGTTAGGCATGGACTGGGCATTGAGTTGCTTGGCACTATCAGGCTTTAGACAGTTTTGTGCATGGCCACCAGCAGAAATGGGCAGCTGGTGGGACTATTCTACTTATGAAATCCTGGCTGCCTACAAGGTTAGGTGGCAGCTGAGCAGGGATCTTGTGACTGCCAATTTTGGACTTAGACACCTGAGCATCTAAGTTCCCCTTGTCAGTTTAGTCCCAGGTGCAGTCTAAAACTTTAAGGCAGCTGAAAGCGAAATGGGCTGTTCCTCATGCCCTCTTTGTAACGAGTGAGGTCCCCCCTGCCCTCAGTTGTAAAAACATCCATACCAAGACTGATGCATACAGAAAGGAATAATCACAATAATTAGGCAGCAAGCTTGTTTAGTGCCATTAATGCTAACTGATTACATGTTGTCAGAACCTGAAGACAGAGACAGTTGCAAGCCCAAGGTCGCTGCTGTTGTAGCTATGAGCCAATGGTTGGTTTTTGAGGGCAGCAGCTGTAAGGTACAGCCCAGGTCAAAGAACAGCTGAGCTTGGAGGAATCATTGTAATGCCCAAGGGCTGAGAGTAATATTTTTCATAAGTGAGCAGCATTTCCTTTTGCAAGCAAAATACTTTCCACAACATATGCTTGGAAATTGATTAGCAGAAGGGTTGTGGATGGCCATGCTCTAGACTGGTTTCAATATCTCCCTTGTGTTCCTGAGTCAAGTGGTTTATTTCTTTTTATTTAAAAGGGGCCCATAAAAACATATCAAAACAGCCAGCCATGATGGCTATGTCTACACTGGCAAATTAGTCTGGACTAAGGAGACTTAGTTGGGACTAAGTTAGCCTGTGGCTACGCTACGCTTGCCTAGTCTGAACTAAGAAATTTCTTAGTTTGGATGAGGGAAAGCTTAGTCCGAACTAGTTGGCACTGGGGTTAATTCAGACTTCCACGCTTTGTTTGAGTTTGAACTAAGAGCAGGCAAGGCATGAAGTAAGCCTTAGTCCAAACTTAAGAAGTTCAAACTAAGGCAATAGTTTGAACTAACCGCATATTGAAGTTTGAACTAAGCATTTGTTTGAACTAGAATGTGCCGTTAGTTCGAACTAAAAACTCCCCAGTTAGTTTGAACTAACTTCAGGTTAGTTTGAGCTAAGCTCAAACTTCTTTAGTTCAGATTAGCAAGTCTGAACTAAAATTGCAGATGTAGACATAGCTGATGGGTCAGAGCAATGGGCAAAAGGGTCTGTCTACATTGCAGTCAAACACCCACGGCTGGCCTGTGTCAACTCCTTTGGATTTGCTGGGCTCAGGCTATGGTCCTGGACAATTGTAGTGCAGATGTTTGGGCTTGGTCTGGAGCCTGAATGTCTGCACCACAACTCTATAGCCCACAGCCCAAGTCTCAAGAGCCCACGTCAGCTGCCAGGGACCAGCCATGGATGTATAACTGCAATGTAGAGAAACCTTCTGTGTCACAGGCTTCAGGGAGGCACCTTTAGTGATTCTCTGATGTGAACACTCTTGGCATTAGGCACATAAGGAAATTTTCGCAAGAAGCCAGGGGCCATTGTCCCATACGTTTTAGCCCTGGGTTTAAGATGTTCACCTAGGATGTGGGTGCCCTAACCACAATTCAAGGCTCCCCACACCAGGGGATGGTGTGCAGCAGCAATCTTTGATTTCACAGGTGAGAGCCCTAAATACTGAGCTTTGGGGCCTTGTGAGCTGCAGCCCCCTCAGGTTCACAAGAGCTACTGGAAAAGGGAGACTGGCTCCTGGGTCTCTCACATACATCCTGGGTTCATGTTCTATCCTCCAGGCTCCAGCCTCATTCCCTCCCTCTCTGGCCTTGTATTTATCCACCACAGCCCAGGTTAAGGAGTGACGGAGGCGAACATCAGAATATCCCACAGAACAGTGTTTTAGGCACATACTCAAGTGGTGATCGGTTCCTGCTCAAACTACTTCTCAGGTAAAGGCGGAACCTGACCCACAGTCAATGTTCCCTCTAATTTTTGCAGGCTGTGCGCGCAAAAAATTTCTTTGTGTGCGCTAATATTAGCACTGTTTAATTATTTTGTGCACACTTTATTTTGTTGTGTGTGCAGGTTTCACAACCTGTGTGCACACGCACACATGCTCAGCTTAGAGGGAACAGTACCTGGGATGTTTCCCACATGCCATGTGAGTGCCCATGCCGTTAGGCTCTAAGAAGAGGTAGCTTTTCCCCCCACAGCTCCTTTGTTAGGCAGTCTCTGAAAACGCCTACTGGATTAGACCCAGCCTGTGAACTGGGTAGTGAAATACCTGACGTCCCTTGGCTTGTGAATTACTCTGGGGCTTAGATGGCAGGTACATGTCTGGGCACCTAGAGGGAGGTAGCACTGTGTGCCCCCAGAGGCAGAAACTGAGCTGCTCAGGGAATGTTTAACAGCAAAAATGTAAGTACCAATTTTATGCTCTGCTGTGATTTCACAAAACTGCCAAACACTGTAGGTGCCTAAGTCCATGTGGTGTCACTTTTGTAAATCTAGGCCTTTAGTGTACTCTTTACTCACCCTCAGACCACCAGCAATACCGACTTTTGAAAGATGCACTAAGGGCCTCAGATGAAAAGTTCTATGGGAATGAGTGCTTTTTAATTTGAACTAAAAAGTGACAAGTTTGAACTAAAAGTCAGTTCAAACAAAAAAAAAAACCATGTTTAGTTCAAACTAACCACCAGTTCAAACTTACTTAGTCTGAACTAGCTTGTCTCCACTGGGCTAGTTTGAACTAAAAATGCAAATGAGCTTGAACTAAGCAGTTAGTTCAGATTAACCAGCTGAACTAAGTAGATCGAACCAACCTTTGATTAGTTCAAGCTAATTTTTTTTTCACTTCAAACTAGCCAAAGTCTAGTGTAGACAGGGTTCAAATTAGTCCAGACTAAGCTTGCTTAGTCTTCAAGACTAACAAATTTATTTATTGTATGAGCTTTTGTGGGAGAAAATTGTCTTACAAGTTGGGGATTTTCTCCCACACAAGCTCATGCAATAAGTAAATTTGTTAGTTGTGCCACAGGACTCCTTGTTAGTCTCACAAAGCTGTCTAGGAGCCTTTCACATCCCATCCAAAAGAGCTCCAGCAGTACAACATGCCCTAGCTTCATGATGACATGCTATCTCAGTAATAACTCAGAGGGAAGAATGCCACCTCCTGACTCTTCAAAATCACTTTTTCCAGGAGCCAACTCTGGTGTTCCTTAGCAATCTCCATTCCTGAACTCACTTAGCCCAAACTTTCTTAGCTTGTGTGGGCTATCCAGGACAGCAGCATAAGATAGTAGGGCTACAGGATGCTATAAATGGTGAACCTGTAAAGTTCCATATTTACAGTGGCCATAAACATTAATTCTTGGCTGGAAATTCACAAAAACCCCTCTCTAGCTGTTTTTGAGGTTAATTTAGCTATTTAAAATGTCTTTTTATAGTTTGTCCTTACGCAGCATATTCTGGTTAATTGAACATTTCAAAACTCTTTTTACTATGAGGAGATGCTGAGAATGGGCACAGATCCACACACACTAATTTAATTGGAACAGCACCAAAAAGACCATTAAAGACCATCAGGTAAATATACACAGACTTTCCCGTTTTTTTTTTTTTAAAACTTCCTCTGTCAAGTGTTTACCAGAAAGAAATTGATCCACAAACATATAAGGGTTCACGAACAGCTGCCTAAAAAGCAAGAGCAACAGAAGGATGCTCAAAAACTGGGCTAATAGATGGATGGGATACTGCCAAGGAGCACCCACAAGAAGGTTAGAGTTTAATGGATGCTAATCTCCACAAGGGTCTCTCTGAACCTCTCTGCTAATAACCTCAGCCTCTGATTGCAGAATATTTTGAAGCCAATATCCTGTGTTTTAGAAATCAAGATTTAATGCCCAAGTTTTCCACAGATTTTGTTAAGTGTTCCTGTGCTGCTGGATATGTTATCTTTCAAATGAGATAGAAAATCACGGTCCAGAACACTAGGGCTATGTCCACATATACATCATTATTTTGAAATGTTATTTCAAAATGAGTTATTTCAAAATAAAGTCCTTATTTTGAAATAACTTAATTCGAATTAAGAGAAAAGCTCAAAGCGAAATAGCAAGTCCAAACACAGAGCTTGATATTTCACTTTAGGGGAGGGGCACCATGGGAGGTGTGGCAACATGGCCCCCTTCCTGGGCCATACCCCCATCCAATACAGGCTAAAAGGAAGGCACCCTGGGAAGGAGAAGGGCAAAAGTGTTATTTCGAAATAATGGTTATTTTGAAATAACAAGTCCAAACGGCGTTATTTTGAAGTAACCATTTCGAAATAACAGCCGTTTCGATTTAAAGTAGGTTTAAGCTATTTTGAAATGATGGCTCTTATTTTGAAATGACAGAGCCCGTCATTTCAAAATAAGAACACGTTGTGTGGACCCAATCTCTTTTATTTAAAAATAACCAGTGTCATTTCGAAATAAAAGAGACATGTGGACATACCCTAGTAGTCATTAAAGATGTGAAAAAAGCAAGGAGTCTTGTGGCACTTAAAGACTAACAGATTTATTTGTCGCATGAACTTTCGTGGGAGAAAATTCCACAAAGCATCTGATGAAGTGGGATTTTCTCCCACAAAAGCTCATGCGATAAATCAATCTGTTAGTCTTTAAAGTGCCACAAGACTCCTTGCTTTTTTTTGCTTTACTAGACTAATACGGCTGCCCTTTTGGAACTATTAAAGATATGTTTGTACTTTTCTATATCAGAGCTGCTGCCCTGGCCAAATTCTAATTATATTCTACCTAACTATATTTCCCCAGTGTTTTCAGTTGGATAGTGTGCCTAAGCTGTTGTGTAGTGTTGCTGTGTACTTCTCAACATCTGCCACACTCCAGCCCAGAGGTGGCCGCATTTTAGCAGTAGCTGAAGTGGTCTCTGTGTATTATTTGTACATCACTAATGCTTTGTGAGATCCTTCAGGACATGAACTGCTCTATAAATGAAAGATCCTTTTCATTAGTCTGCTGCTGTGATTTTAATCCGCTGTACATTGCGGCAAGTCTCAATCACACATTTCCTTCCCAATCCCCTAGGCCTAGGCTTTCCCTCTCTGTCACATTTCTGCCAGCTGCAGAAGAATTGACAGTGCATGCTGAAAGGCCAGCTTTTGAATTTATGGGCTTGAGAAGCAGGCAACGATTAAGATGCCACACTCCATAATCAAATCCAGCAGGGAATTTCTCTCCAAACAAGCTATGCCCTGACCCATGTCAGCGGTTAAAGCTTAGCCTAACTTTGTAACAAGGAAATGAAATAGGCTGGGAATCTGCAACCACTGCCACATGTTAGCAGGCCTACTAGTTATGCAGTGAAATTATGCTTCATTGCCCAAAAACCAGAATTCATTTAAAAGGTGAAAAAAAAAATCCCACCATGTTTGTGTTGTGCTGTTCAGCCTCAATCCAAGTTTTATGAAGGTTTCCATTCGGCAGAGCTGTATAACAAATCTGACTGGCTAACGGAGGAGGAGGACGAAACTGCTTTTCTGTGCCTGGTGGGAATTGCTGGTACTAAATTAGCTTCTCTGGAATCAGTGCTGGCACCATCGTGCTGCTGCTGTTACCCTGTGGAGAATCTCTGTAACTCAGTTCTATTTGCATGCCGCCTGAATCCTAAGTAAGCAGGAATATGGAATTTTTAATCATACACAGAAACACATTCGGTATTCTTTTTGCTTGGAGAAAAATAAACCCTTGAAGGGCGAACTGGCAAGGAAGCATATCTGTCTGCAAAGAGAAGTCTACTGAGTTATATGGAGTGTAGGAGGCACTTTTCTCCCACTCTTTTGCAGAGATGGTCATCAGGAGAATTCAAAGTAAGATAATCACAGTTGTCCACTTGCTCTGCTCCTGTTGTCTGTGACTGTATTTGGGGCCTTCACATAGCCAGCAGTAAAAATACAAGCTGAAAATGAGATCATGATCATGCAGCCAAATAGGACACATATTCAGTTGGCCCTAAACGTACAGAAGGAGACCTTCTACAGGCACAATAGGTCACATTTGTGCCAAACTCCCACTGACTTTCAAAGCTAGCTCAGTGTATAAGGCTAGGCCTCCACTTAAGAAGTTAGTTTGAATTAATTAATTAGAACTAATAATGGTTAATTTGAACTAACATGTCTGCACTAGAAACCCAAATTGAACTAGCATGTCCATGGACAGCACTCACTAGTTTGATGTGGAAGGGGGCCACCATGGGAAGTGTGGCGACATGGCCCCCCGAGAAGGGCCATGCCCCCAACCAATAAATAGAAGAAGGAAGGCACTCTTGGACAAAGAAAGTCACACTGTGTTAATTCGAATTAACAGTTAGTTCAAATTAATGTGGCTCCATTGGGTTAATTAGAACTAATAAGTTCGAACTAACCATCACTTTGAAGTTAAGTGAGGTTTTATAACTTCAAAGTAAGTGTCCACTACTTCAAACTAAGGAATTCCTTAATCCTCATTAATTCAAAAATTGTAAGTGTAAAATACTTTAATTGCTTTTTGTACCTTTCCAAACTTGCCTCAGGGCTTAAATCCAGGTCCTAATAAAACCTATGTCTACGCTACAATCTTAAACTAACCTACATCGGATCAGCTTACACCAACCATGGCAATTACTGTGGTCGCTGATATTCACACTACCCCTTTTCTCTCAGTGTTGTGCACCTTTACCAACAGTGTTTCCACCAATGGAAGAAAAGAAATGCATGCGGGAGGGAACGGGGACTGTGGGGGGGCTGAGCCAGGGCTCTCAGCTCTGTGCAGGTGCTCACCAATGGTCCAGCTTGGAGTGGTGACCTGGCTGCAGCCGGGCGGGGGAGCCTGAAGCTGGCTTTCTTGTTTGGAGCTGGAAGATTGACCTGACAACTGACAGCCCATACAGACACTGTGTTGCCCTAATTATACCAGCATAAGCCCTATGCCCCCTCATGGAGGTGGCGTTGCTGTGTCGGGGTGGGAAGGCACTTACATCAGTGGACGGGAGGCTGTTGCGTAGACACCGACATACTTAGGTTGAAATAAGGCGCCTCAGTCAACCTGACACAGCACAGACTAAGCTTAGGTCAACACCCAAATTCTCAAAGGAATCTGAAGCTGACACTTCTTTTGCTCATGATTTGGGGACCTGAATGATATTTTTTTAAAATTTTCATTAAAAAAGACATTTTCATTGACCTTCACATTGTTTCACACATCCTGCATGAAGGGTGAGTCCTCCCATGCTATATGCAATTACACTATCTAGTTATTAAAGTAGTGAAAATATCATAGTGATGTGCACAATTTTTTCCCAGCAAACCAGGCTTTCTGTGAATTCCAGTGAAGAAAGATCATTAACATGTGGTTAATTTTTATGTTGTTAAATAACATCTGCATTTTTATTTATTTTAATCCTCGATAATGAGGCAACTTTTATAAACTGCATCACACCCTTTATTTCTGGTTTACAATCTTTAAAGAAAAATATCATTAACTACTGTCTGAACACAGTGGGGTTCCCCTCAATTCAATTTCACTCTTGTTAATACAGAGGAACAATGAAAATCAGTAATTAGCAGAGAAGCAGCAGGAACACAGTGGCATTGGATGGAAGTTGGTTTGTGATTTTTTAATCTGTTTGCTGCAGGCTAGAATTCAGCTCAGCAGTCAAAGGAGAGCACTCTTTAAAATACAAAAAATATGGGCCTAAAGTTTGAAACGGCTTTTTTGTTTTTAAGGTGTTTCCTGTCCTTATTTTGTCACCAAAAATACAATACATGAAGAATTTTGAAAAATGTAAATATTCAGGCATGTGTTACCAGTGATGCAGTACAACAAACAAGGAGGAGAATTTTCTCCCACAAAAGCTCATGCAATAAATAACTTTGTTAGTCTTTAAGTGCCACAGGACTCCTTGTTTTGCTGAACTAGACTGACATGGCTGCTGCTTTGAAACAGTGATGCATGAGGCTCTATGGCCAAGGAGCTTCCTTGGTGCTCAGGAGAGGTGGCTTCTCTTGCTAGCTCTGCTCTGGTCTGTTGTGTCACCTTAGGCAGGTTGCTTCATCTCTCTGTGCCTGTTTTCCCTCCCACCTTTTGTCTGTTATTTAAACTGCAGGCTGCTCAAGGCGCAGACTGTCTCTTACTGTGTGTTTGTACAGTGCCAGACACATGACACAATGGGGCCCTGCTCTCAACTGCAGGCTGCATGCACCACTGTCATATAAATAAGAAACAACACAGATCACTGAATGATTATTAAGTGCATTGTTCCCGCATACCCCAAATTGGAAAACGCACCTACAGTGTATGAGATTTTAAAGTGTCAACAACGCTGTTGCTGTGTACAAACCACAGTGAGAACTATCTGTGAGCTCCGTTTCTGCCCCAGGCAAGGACTGACATTTTAAATGTGGGCGAAGCCACAGGATCATCAGCATTTCGCTCTCTCTTGTATTTAATGCAATGTTTAAAAAATGACAGCAGTCCCCTGCCAATACACGTAATCACAAAGGCTGTATTTTTGCCATCCAGCTTTCAACATTTATTAGAAACTGCGTGTGTTTAGCCAGATGCAAGAAAATGAGCAGGAAGATGTGGCCAAGCAGTCTAAGTGAACAAGACAAACAAGGAGTCCTGTGGTGGCACTTTTAAAGACTAAATTTAAAATTTATTTGCTGCATGAGCTTTGTGGGAGAAAATCCCACTTTGTCAGATGCTTTGAAGGCATTTTCAAAGCACCTGATGAAGTGGGATTTTCTCCCACGAAAGCTCATGTGATAAATAAATGTGTTAGTCTTTAAAAGTACCACAGGACTCCTTGTTTGTTTTGCTGAACTAAACTAATGCCGCTACCCCTTTGTAACTAAGTAAGTAAAGCTATTCATTAGCAATATTTATCGCTTAGCAAGCGCTTTTCTTTCAAAGCTGTATTAAGTACCTAACAAATATCATTTACATCTTACAGCAAGCCCATGTGAATTGGGTATTGCCATCCTCATTTTATGGATATGTAAACTGAGGCACAGACCATTTGTATGGCTTGCGCTGAGGTTACTTGGTCTGTCAATTGCAGAACAAGGATTAGAACCCAGGAGTGCTGCCTCTTCAAATCTCCCAGTGAAAATCATTAAAATATTAAGGGACAAATGTTCAGTGTGACACTCAATGGCATTAAATGGAGTCTCCTATTAGAAAATATTACATCCTTAAATAGGAATAATGATGATGAGTCAAAACATACTTTACACATCTCCCTTCCCCCTGCCACTCTCACTATTATTATTATGTAGTTTGTTTTCCCAGTAGAAAATACTGAGTCACTCATAATTCAATCTTAATGGTTTTTCTCACCTGCAGAACTGCCTGGAGTGGTTCATGTTGGGACCTGCTTTAATATTGCCTTTTTCTGGGTCATAGATGGTGGTTGCTCTTGCATAAGCTCCTCCAAGAATAAAGATGAACCCATTGAGAGTGACTGCAGGAGCATATTTGTTATCTGTCAATGGAAAGCAACACTGAGATCAGTTTCTAGGCTCAGGTTTGGTGTCTGCTTTAGTTTATACATTCCCTTTATTTATAGATAAGTCACGTTGCTCTAAACCTCCCAGGCTAGGGAAAGAAAAATGAGCCCATCTTGTTTGTTTTTATTCTTTTCTCCTTAAACTTCTCAAAGGCACTTTTCAAGTTCATCAGCAGTCCTTCATTCCGCAGCACACCCCTCCTTCTAAACTGGTACAGTTACAGTTATCCTCCCTGACGCCCAATGGACACACGGTGAAAGCTCACTTCTTGTATCTGAAATTAATGTGTCAGGTTCTTGCAGAGGTTTGAATTGCTGCAAATTTTAACTCACATATTTTCCATTTCTGAGCAGCGGCACAGTACAGAAGAATCCTACAGCAAAGAATACCACGTCTTAATAATATTCAAAAATAGATTATCTTGTCGATTTCATTTTTTGCTTGTGGGCCACACATCTAAGCATATTTTCTGGAGCCCAACATTTCTCCCTTAATCTTTCTTGTAAACATGCCTAGAGCATGATCTGCAGCTGCCACTAACTTCAACTGGCATTTTGAGTGCACAGCATTTCTATAACATTAGACCCCTAATGTCCTAAACCGAATTTGATTAATGCTTGCATGGAGTGCTTTAACACCAAGGAGCTAACTGCAGATTTATCAGAAGATACCTGATAAAGTTAACCATATAATTATTTTAATAAATGATGTGAAATTTAGCTTGCAGACTTTGTTTTATATATCCCAATAATAAATCGTATGTCTATAAATTGGGAAACTTTAAGCATATTGATTGGTATTACCATGCCTGGTGTCTGAATCAAGCTAATCTCCCCGCAACCCGGCTAAATTGGTCCAACAATTTCTAAGAATGAAATTGTTGTTCCACACATATTAAAAAAAATTCTCCAAGCTTGTGTTGAGAAGTTCTAACAGCTCCATGTTTTGGAGCAAGGACTTGAAATTTGGCAGGATGGTCGTCTTTGTGTGAGGGACAGTTTTGTTGTTCCAGTGAAAAGGTGCCCCAAATCTGGCCAAGTTAAAAGCTTCTGAAACAGTCCTAAAAATGAAAGCTTGTGTGATAAATGTGTTAGTCTTTAAAAGTACCACGAGACTCTGTTTTGCAGAAAAATCTTAGCATGCCTGTGTGCAGTAGAGGCACATTTGAATTCTGTAGCTAAAGGCTCTGAAGATTCATTTTGCGCCAGAGAGCCCAGCTGTCCCGATTTTTTAGAGACGGTCCCAATATTTGGGGTTCAGGCTTATACAGACATCTAGTATCCCAGCCCCACCCTGATTTTTCACAAGTGCTCTCTGGTCACTCTTTTCTGCATCTGACGTGCTGCAATTCTTCATGGTGCCTCATTTTTTCAGGCTGCACACAGAAGCCAGAGCCAGGAGTAAAGGACAGGACGAGGAGCAGAAGGGGACAGGAAACAAGGAAAAAAGCGATAGGAGCTAGTGATGGATAAAGATGTGAGCAGAGGGAGGATTGGCAGTGAGTAGATGGGCCAGGGGAAGCTTAGCCAGCTCAGCCTCCCCTGGTGTAGCCACCACTGACCCACCACTGGATGCCTGGGCCATGGTGGCCCCACCTCTTTTCATCCCTCATGGGTGGCAGATGATGGAGGCTGGGGGGAGCCGGGCAGCAGCAGTGTTCAGAGCCCTCTGGCTGGCTGAGGTTTGGGGCTCTTCTGACAGATCCAGATGCTCATGTGCTTGCTAGAACCACAGACATCTGCTGGGGCTGAGCCGGGCCTAGGGCTCAGGGCCAGATACCGGCCATGACTGAGCTGGGCCTGGGGGTCAGGCTCCAGATGGGGCTGCTTGGGGGTTCAGGGCGGGGCACTGGCCAGAGAAATCAGGATGGAAGGGGCAGAGCAGTAGGCTAGCCTCTCCAAAGGTGGAAGTGCATATGCCACAAATGGGCAAGAGATGGGGATAGGGTGGTGAGCTGGGCAGCAGGAGCAGTTGGCCAGGACCTCTAAAGGTGGGAGTAGGAGCAGAAGGTGATAGGAAGAGGCTGGGGCCAGGGTCGAAGGATCTGTAACCACTAGACCACATGCTCCCAAAGAATCTGCAATTGAATCTTAGAGTCCCAAGTCTTAATGCTTCTTCATGGTCAGGAAATAGCTGTGAAACCCAACCGCAAAGTGAGTGTCTCCATCTTTCTCTAATGGCAGGTCCAGGAGGACAAACATCTTATATTGGACCAGCTATGAGGTAGCTCAGGTGATAGAGGACTGTGCTATGGATTTGGAGATCCAGCACTGTATGGGGAGTCACCAAGGCTATGTCTATAATAGCAAATTAGTCCAGATTAAGGAGACTTAATCTAGACTAATTTGCTCCCTGTCTACACTCGGTTTTGCCTAGTTCAAACTAGAAAATGTTTTAGTTTGAACTAAGAACTAGTTAGTTTGAATGGTTAGTAGCTGTGCTAGTTCAAACAAAATAAGTTCAAACTAAGTGGTTATTTCTAACTAACCGTGTTTCTTTTAGTTTGAACTAAAAAGTTAGTTTGAACGAACTTTTTCGTTTGAACTAAAATAAATGTGAACAGGGGAGTTTGTGAGGGAAGGAGTTGGTGAAGCCCTGAGAAGGAGGCAAAGGCAATCCCCTAGCTGAAGAAGCAAGGGAGAGAGCAAAGCTTGGGTAAGTGAATTACTAACTGTGTGTTTGTGTCTTTCCCTACAGGTGATTTCTGTTCGTTGTTAGCTAATGTGGGAATTGGGACTGTGAGAGTGTGTATGTGTGATTGGGGGCTGTTTGGATCATTGTTCCCTGCTCACCTTTGGTCACCAGCTTCCTTCAGCCTTGTGATCACTCTTCCCCTGTGTGTTTAACGAGGGGCAAGGGCTGACCTAGGCAGAAAAGGCCTTAAAAGCCAGTGGCTGAGCGACCAGAGGGAGCTTTCGAACAGGGGGACTGCTAACAGGGGAGTTTGGGGAGAAGTTTGGTGAGGCCATAATGGTGAAGAGGAGCCGCACTGCTTGTGCCAGTGCCCCTTCTGTCTCCTCCACCTGTGCCTGTAGCCAGACAGACATCCTGAGCATGGATATCTCTACCCAGATCCTGGTGTGGACTTGCAGGGACTGCAGCCTGCAGTTCCCTGTCTCTGACGATCAGGTGGGGGAGATGAATAAATGTGACAGGTGTCTTCTGGTGGAATCTCTCAGGAGGCAGGTGGGAGAGTTACAGGAGGAGGTGTCTAGGCTAAAGAGTATCCACGCCCTGGAGAAGTTCCTTGATAGCATCCATAAGGAGAGATGCAAAGAGGAGGACACTCTCCAGGTGCCGAAGACTACTGCTGCACTACTGGAGAAGGATGGGATGCCTACGGCAGAGGGAGGACACTGGCGGCTGGTTAAGTCTGGCAGCAGACAGTGCTCCACCCCGCTCCCATCCCTCCCTCCGTTGTGGTGAAGAACCGTTACGCGGTGCTAGAGATGATGGATCCAGGGAATTATAGACCTGTCAGCCTCACCTCAATCCCTGGAAAAATCATGGAACAGATTCTCAAAGAATCCATCCTGAAACACTTGGAGGAAAATAGAGTGATCAGGAACAGTCAGCATGGATTCACCAAGGGTAAATCATGCTTGACCAACCTCATCGCCTTCTATGATGAGATGACTGGATCTGTGGATGTGGGAAGAGCTGTTGATGTGATATACCTCGACTTTAGCAAGGCTTTTGATACGGTTTCCCACAGCATTCTCGTCAGCAAGTTAACGAAGTATGGGTTGGCTGTGTGGACTGTAAGGTGGATAGAGAACTGGCTAGATCAATGGTTTCAGCATGTAGGAATCAATGACTCCATGTCTAGCTGGCAACCAGTAACGAGTGGTGTGCCCCAGGGGTTGGTCCTAGGGCCAGTTCTGTTCAATATTTTCACAAATGATCTGGATGATGAGATTTATTGCACACTCAGTAAGTTTGTGGATGACACCAAGCTGGGGGGAATGGTAGACGTGCTGGAGGGCAGGGAGAAGATTCAGGAAGACCATGATAAATTGGAGCAGTGGGCCAATAGAAATCTCATGAGGTTCAACAAGGAAAAGTGCAAAGTCCTGCACTTGGGACGGAAAACCCCCATGCACTGCTACAGGCTGGGGAGAGTTCAGCTAAATAGCAGCACCATAGAAAGGGACCTGGGTGTCCTGGTGGATGGGAAGCTGGATATGAGTCAGGCCAATGGTGTACTGGGCTGCATCAGAAGAAGCATTGCCAGCAGATTGAGGGATGTGATTATTCCTCTCTATTCAGCACTGGTGAGGCTGCATCTGGAATACTGGGTCCAGTTTTTGGCTCCTCACTACAAAAAGGACGTGGACAAATTAGAAAGAGTCCAGTGGAGGGCAACAAAAATGATCAAGGGGCTGGAGCACAAGCCCTATGAAGAAGGACTGAAGGAACTAGGCTTATTTAGCCTGCAGAAGAGAAGACTGAGGGGGGATTTGATAGCAACCTTCAACTACCTGAAGGGATGCTCCAAGGAGGATGGAGCTCGGCTGTTCTCAGTAGTAACAGAGGACAGAACAAGGAGCAATGGTTTCAAGCTGCAGCTGGGGAGGTCGAGGCTGGATATTAGGAAAAACTTTCTTATTAGGAGGGTGGTAAAGCACTGGAATGGGCTACCTAAGGAGGTGGTGGAATCTCTGTCTTTGGAGATGTTTAAGGCCCGGCTGGATGAAACCCTAGCTGGAATAATTTAGTGGGAGTGGTCCTGCTTTTTTTGGCAGGGGGTTGGACTCGATGACCTCATGAGGTCCCTTCCAACCCTATGATCCTATGAAATGTGGTTATTTTGAACTAAAAAGTTCTGGGTTTTTTGAACTAAGTCTGAACTAAGCAGTCAGATGTAGACATAGCCCTATGGTTCCAAGTAATGAGATATTTTTTCCTTATCATTTTTAAAAATCACAGGATGTTACATACCCCACCCCCAAATATGTTAAAAGCAGGGCTGGTTTGATCATATATGTGAACTAGATGGTTGCCTAAGACAGAGGCTGTCAACCTTTTGCAGGTCATGACACACTTGGTGACACATTGCTACCCTACAGGACACACCAGTCATCTCCCTGGCTTTCCATGACACACTTACCTCTGGGCAATACACTAATATGTCCCGACACAGTGTCTGAGAACCACTGGCTTAGGGTGCCAGCCTTTAAGGGTGCCAAATTAGACGAAGTGAATTTTTTCTCTATTTATAAAAACAATATGTTCATTCTAGATTTTCTCATTTTTCTTTATACTGAATGTGAGGGTTGTGGGGAGTTGGCAAAGTCATAGTTTGCCTAGGGCAGGGGTGTCAAACTCATTTGCTATCGTGGGTTAGAACTGACTTAAATGTACGTCAAGTGGGTCATACAGATCATAAATCAAAATACTACAGAACTCTCATGGCATTGCAAAGTGCTCTATATGCAAAACCACTTATCACTCTCTCTCTCTGTTTCTGTTAGGAGAGATTTTGGTCTTGCCGAGTGCAGTCAGGGGCCAGATGGAAGAGGTTTGTGGGCTCCATTTGGGCTGCATTTGGGCTGCAGACTGCATGTTTGACACTCCTGGCTTAGGGGGGTCAGAAACTCTCAGGCCAGCTCTGATTAGAAGAACAGTATTAAGGCAGAAGCACTCAAAAGTTAGGAAATGCCAGGATTAGGGGTGCCTGTTAAACCTTAAATCATTCCTCCTGTGTGTATTATGTATTTAAAGTCTGTATCTCAAGGCATGTGCACAGCAGACAGAATTAAGGAAACTTCCATTCAGGCATTTCCTAACTTTTAAGTAGATGTATTTTAAGTAGACTTATTTATTGCAAGATGAGTTGCATAAGCACTTGAAGTTAAGTATCCTGAACAGTGCCATAGTTTCCGTGGAAATGCCACACTGAGAGAAACAGCTGTGCCATGGTGATACTGTTCAAGCTGTAGCAGGAAAGACTCCTTCAGAAAACTGACAAGGAGTCCTGGGGCATTTTAAAAGACTAACAAATTTAGTTATTTCATGAGCTTTCGTGAGAGAAAAATCCCACTTCATCATACGCTTGAAGATGAAAAACATCAGAAAATTGGGCTGTTGTATATGCCCAAACTTTTAGTTTCAGCCTGAAGGGGTCACTACGTGTCAGCGTTGTGCGTGCGTGGTTAGTAAAGTATGCCAGTTGCAGAAGGCATTAACAGGGATAAAACAAGTTACTGGAAAAGACAGAAGTCTGTTGCTAACCAAGCACCTCTATGCACATATCAAAGAACACAAATGTACCCTTAGGAAAATGTCACTGATCCTTGTGATTTAAAAAAATAATAGTGCAATGGAAAGCTGGGAAGAAACTACTGTAATTCACTTAGAAGACAAAATACGCGTCTTCTCAGAAACAAAGCGAGAGAGATAGAGATTTAGATTCTCCATATTTAATTAGCACATTTCCTCAGTCTCTCCTTGGCTAATGTTGTTCTGCAAAAGGATGAATACAGCCCACAAAAGAAAACTGAGCATTTAGCTCCCAAATCTCACAGGAAAATTATTGTGAGTTTCCTCAAGGCAGATGTATTAATTTCTCAGGAGGCTGAATCACTGTGTTTGCATTCCTGTTTATCAATGAAAAAGAGGAAACCCCCTTGGTTATTTAAATAGTGAATTTTTTCTCTTTTTAAATAAGCAGAATGGCAGGTTTTCCTTCTTTTGCAAGCATCAATCAACTTTTGATTTGTAAAACTATTTTCAGGATTTCACCTATTCGTTATCTTTCATTGTTTTCAAATTTAGCCACAATGTTTCTGTAAGTACACAGAGAGGGAGAGATTTCATCCATTGGTTTCAGGAAGGGAGAAGTTCATAGCAAGCAAACTCTTGATCCCCAGCAAGGCCTTTAAATTACAAAAATGTAAGGGAACTCCACAGAGACGAGGATCAGAAAAGATATAAGCTAATATATTTTCTATTACTGTCACTGCGGTAAACTCCCACGGGTGCTACTGATTTATCTTCAAGCTCATAATTTTCCTATACACTTTGTGATTTGATAACCTCATGTGGTCTTCCAGTTTCCTCTAGCTGGATGGCCAATATATATATCCCTAGCTGACACATCACTTGGATGACACCATTCTCCCCCTTCTCTATTTTCCTCTCGAATAAGGACAACCTTATTCAAACACCCCAAAGCTCCCATTCCCGCGCTTGCCCACCTGAAGGTCACTTGCTAGCAGGTTAGTGTTGAAAGCAGAGTATGTCTGGGGATACTAATTGTCCAAAACCACATTTTGACTGGACCCTCTTGATGAGGATGTCAGCCGTTGTCATGAGTGCCCACAGACAGACAGCTTAGACTACATTACTGATGTATAAAACCAAAACACTTTCTATATTAAATGGCTAATGGAGATAAGTAAATGGGAAGGAACAAAGAAAAGGAGGAAGGGACTGAAAGAGAAGAGAGCTGTCTTCCCCACATAGAACCCTTTCAGCACAATTTGAGGACCTCTGGGCACTTTAATCCACTTCCTGCCATAACATTAGGAACAGGCCATAGATCATGGATAGTTTTTGCAACAGAAAATGAGTTCAGATTTAAATGCAAAGAAAAGGTAAGAAAAAAATGGTAGGAAAGAAAGTCCCCTGCTCTATTATTTCCCTCTATCCTTTTGCTAAGAACTATTTTAAAAAGCAGAACACATTTCATACTTCCACTCACTGCAATTGCTGCTCTTTAAATAAAAGGGGGATTTAAACTCAGTGAGTGATTCTTTTAGCAATAAGCCATTCCAGGATGGAGTCCATACTTGTAGGCTTTCTGTGGGCAGGTGCCCTTCCTGGGTGGCCAAAAATCCAGCCTACCTGTGGCATACACTAGTAACCTCATAATAAAAGTATGCTACCTCAGTTGTGGTTCTTGGCTACATTATCACATTAATAAACTATATATTCAACAACAGAGACTTCTAAAATGTCCTGCTGCTTTCTCAGCAACTGCTGAAAGATCTTACATTGCATTCCCATCCAGTGCTTGGTTATAGCCTGAAATGCTATTAAAGTGAATGGTGGAAATGGTTCATATTGTAAACATCTTACTGAAATCACACCAGCCAAAACATTTTTTCAGAAAACGGCTGTCATGCCACTAGCATGACTGCATCCAGATATTATCTCTACTGAATAGTCAACTGAATTCCTCATGAGGTGACTATATGCATGCTTATGAAACAGATTGCAAAACAAGTTAATGGAAACCAAATCTGGTTTTAAAACTACGTGTCTCCACCTCTCCCTGCATATATCTAAGGCAGACAAACTCATGACTTGTGTAGCAAATCAACATACAGTAATTGGATAAGATGACAGCCTCTGCTCCTCAGACAGCCGTCTGATTCTTAACATAGCCTGTGAGGTCTGAACTGAAAATATTGTAATTAGCAGACAGTTCTCAGATTTCAGACATTTGGTGAGGAGCTGCTGCAGCTCCTTGGAGCCAATGCCCTCATGGGACCCTGAGGGATGGAGAAAATGGAAATGAGCTTTATACTGCTGACCAAGCACACATCCAGCGTCAGATCAATGGACAGAGCACCCAGGCTCCAGTGGTGGCAGCAGGGGTGAGGAATTGTAGGGACTAACCCAAGGGGGAAAGAGAGACACACTCCATGCTCATCTCAGCCAAACAGCTAAATGACATTTGCTCCTTCTCTAATCTATGATTTCTGCTTACTGTATAGAATGCCATGCTGTTTTATAGTTTCAGAGGACAGGTACTGCACCAGAAGCACTTGAATCCTTATCAAAAGGCACCACAGTCTCTTGCCTTCAGTACGTTTTTTCCTGTATGCAGGAAATTACTTCTGTATTTATCAAAACCAAGAAGCCATACTTGGAAGAGTTTGTTCAGATCTGGATACCACATTAACAAAGAAAACAAGTGATAAGCTGGAGGGAGTTACAGGACGCAGCACCAAACAGATCATAAGGCTGGAGGGAGACCAGAAGAACTGAAATGTTATCAGTATTAGTATGCAGAGGACCTAATTAAGACTGAAAGTATAAACACCAAGGAAGGAGAGGAATTATTTAGAGTGGCATATGTGGACTGAAATGAAGAAAAGGAAAATTTATGCTTAATACTGGGAAAATATTCTGCCATCTAGTTGGGCATAGCGTAGTTTCCCAAGGGATGTGGTTGGAGACCCATTGTTTGATATATTTAAAACTAAGTTAGACAAAACACTAGAAATTATGCTGCCTGGAACGGTGAAGCCCTGGCAAAAGGATGAAATAGAGCAGCGGTTTTCAAACTTAGGGTTGGGACCCAGTAGTGGGTTGCAGACCTTCAGGCTCTGGGTTGTGGCACCCCCTGTTCCCGCCGCCAAAAGACCGGAATGCATTGCTCTAAGATGTAATTGTTGGCTTGTGGGCATCCAAGATTTTTTTTCAAGTGAGTCCCAAGGAAAAAAGTTTGAAACTCACTGAACTAGAGAACCTCCTGTATGTCCTTCTCATCTCTGCTGTCTTTGATTCTGAATTTCTAAAAGAAAATCACTGGAATTGTTACTCCTTTAAATTAAACAAGTCAAAATCAGCCATGGAATCATGAAGTAGAAATGTACTAATATGGTTAATATTGTCTTGAAAATATTTATTACAGTCTTAGTGCTCTGACTGAACACTTAACCTGGGCACATAATTAGCCAGCCTGAACGTTCAGCCACTCCTACAAAGAAGTGATGAAGGTATCAGAGACCTGGTCTGAGATCCTTCTCTACTACTTAAATTGCTGTTCACTCTGTGCTGTCTCAACATATTCTAGAAAGCATTGATACCGACCATGGGAGCATCTTTAGCCTACGTGTAAATGTCCTTAGTGCTTATCTGCCCTTTCAGAAGTAAAAGAGTGAACAACATAACTGTATACCTGAGATCCTCCTGAGAGAGGCAGTCAAACACAAATTGAAATGATTGCTGGTGCTCTACTCTGGCCCTAAGTGCATTTCCTTAGTCAACCTCACTGAAAGGATTCAAAAAGAGCATTGTCATCTTCACCAAGAGAAAGTTTACATGACAATACCTCACTGAGGAACTGGTAGGAACTTTTGCAAGCCCTTAGCTAGCAGAGACGGCCTCTGGGATCCACAAAAGTAAAATTTAGGCTTCCATTTTAGTAGAAAACAACATTTCTAGCCTTTTTCTTGCAAAATGTGAACTGATAAACCCACAGCCGGGGTGATTGGCTGGCACGGCAGGAGAACGGGTGAAGAGGACAGCATGTGTGTTGGGATAATATCACTCACTGTCATTAAGCCTGGGCATAGCCAGGGAACGATCTCCCATTCCTGCCCTCAAATCCTTAGGCCAGCTCTTTAAAATGGTGTGATTGTGGCAATGAGACTCTGATACAGGAGATGGGAAAAGGAATTATTTGACAGGCCTACTAGAAATATTAAGGCTGGCTCAGTCAGTTGACTATCCATCAGCCATTCCCAGGGCAGCTACTACTGGGTAATCCTCTTTTGGGTTTCCATGCACCTGATGTCTCCAATGTGCTTTCAGTAGCACACAGGAGACATAAGATGTGGTCCCATGACGTCCCCCTACTTGCTTCAGCAGATGCCCTGGGAAAGTCCCATCCCTTCCTGCCAGTGCCTGCAAGCCCAGCCTGAATAGGTGGCGTGGGGAAGGTGCCTGGAGCCCTCTTCTTTCACTCAAGAGCCAGAGGAGGCCACTAACCACTCACCAGCCTTGGCAGAGCGTTAGCAGTCAGGGGACACCTGTCTACCTCAAGAAGAGAGAGTGAACTTCATCAGTGAGGAGGATAGGGAAGCAGAGGGTGGACACTTGCCAGCAGCAAGTCTGAAGGTCACCACTCCTTGCTGCCACATGAGAGGCTGAGCTGAAGATGAGAGGGGAACCTACTGGTGGCCATGGCAGCAGAAAACAGATTTAGAGTAGATGGGTCTCTGACTTCTGCTTCCCATGAGACTCGCTGGATTTTAAAATTTAACCATGGTGATATGTAAATAAAACTCCTATTTTTCATATAAACTGTGTGGGCAGCTTTAAATGGAAAACTCATTGGGAAACATTAATCAAAACTTATAGTTCAAGTTAGCGTAGGCAGCCGGTTACTTGATATTACATAAAGGGTCCATTTTGGTGCTCTAGCATTAGACACTGAGTGAACTAAAACCCAAAATGACAAGATAATTATGTTTATTTACACTTACTGACTTCAGCATGTCTGCAGTAGCCTTGTTAAAAACGACAAGCCTTAGGAAGCTGTGCATGAAACACATTTTTTGCTGTGCTGTGCAGACAGCCTAGCCAGACATGAAACTGTAAGCAGTGGAAGTAGAACTGCCTGGTTGATTTTGTGCCACTGAGGACACCAAACCTGTGACTGAATGGCAGCTTTGCTATAGTCCTTTCATCAATACCATCTCAAGTCCACACAGGACATGTCTGCACAGCAATTAAAAAACCTGCAGCTGGCCAGTGCCCCTCCTTTGGGCTCAGACTGAGGGGTTGTTTAAATGCATTAGTTGTAGATGTTTGGGCTCAGGCTGGAACCGGGGCTCTAGGCCCCTGTGAGGTGGGTGGGTCCCAGAGCTCGGGTTGCAGCTCCACTTCAAACATCTGCACTGCAGTTAAACAGCCCCTTAACCTGAGCCTTACAAGCCAGAGTCAGCAGAAGTGGGTCAGCCACCGAGCGTCTGACTGGAGTGTAGCTGAAGACTTACGATTCCACTGAGTATGCTTCTAGGTCTGCAGTCATCCAAAAGTCATTACTGCCAGACAACTGGTTTGTGACATGTGGGAAACCCGTTTCAGTCCTCATGCACAGGTATCCATAACCTACTGGCAGGCTCTGCCAAGAGGCCAGCGATTAAATGAACGGAGGGATGGAGCCACCTCTTCATGGCCAGGAGAAACCCAAGTGGTAGAGAATGGAGGCAGACTCGCTACGCTGTGTGACAGCTCAGACTATTGCTGCCATGCTATATCTGGTATAGGGAAAGAGAATTTTGGGCTCCAGCTTGTTTCACTCACATTAAGACCATTTAAAACAAACGAGTCCCATAAAATCTGACCATCCATACCACAGCAGGCTTGGCTAGGTTAGCACATGGCTTCCTGGAAGTGATGGATTTACTGACTATGAGCTACCATACATCAGACTTGCCCACACCGCATTTCCTTCATTGATCAGCTCAGAATCACTGTCTGACTTTCAACTGAAACAAACAAGGAGTCCTGTGGCACTTAAAGACTAACAAGCGCACAGAAGTCCTTGTTTGTTTTACTGAACTAGGCTAACATGGCTGCCCCTTTGGAACTTGACTTTAAACTAAACAACAAGAGTCCTGTAGCACCTTATAGACTAACAGATTTCTTCGGCATAAGCTTTTGGGGGCTCCAGCCAATGCATCTGATGAAGTGGGTTGGAGCCCATGAAAGCTTATACCCGAAGAAATCTGTTAGTTTATAAGGTGCCACAGTACCCTCGTTATTTTTGCTGTACACAGACTAACATGGCTACCTCTCTGGAAAAGACTTTAAACTAGTATTATTGATTGCAAAAAGCGCTTTACTGGATTGGCCCTGCCTACATCAAGAGCTGCTTGCATTGCTGGAAATCCAAGAACACATAACACTAAATTAAAGAACCCATCATCTTACCAAAGGTCAACAGAGCACTGCATTTTTCCTATGGGTGTGAAATATGATTCCTATTAGAATTAATCTCATTTTCTGTTTCTAAAAAGGCCACTAAGTCAGACTCTCTCTCTCTCTCTTTTGTGTTATTTTTAAAGGTTCATCAGACTGAGTTTGGAATGTTATTCTGCTGCACCGTTTCATCCAGCTTTAGTGGAGGACATTTTAGCAGTACAGTTTCTACTACCACTACTTTGCAGTTGCGAAAATAAAGTATATTTTTAATAACATCAGGGCCTTTTGGTTATGTTTCAAACAAAGTATCACTACCAGACATGTTGTCCAAAAGGAGTTCAGTTTTTTGAGTCTCTGTGCTAAATGACTTGATAAATTTGCAAATAAATTAGTAGCATTTGTTTTCCAATAAAAATCACAGCATGATAACTTCAGAGTACTATTAACAAATTAATGACATTTTCTTAAAGAAAGCCCAATATCACCTGCAATCCCCATTGATGGTTTCAATGTGGTTTTTTTTTGTTGGCAAATCATACAATTTATTTGAAAATATATGATGTATCTGTCATAAGATATTTTTGGATGATTTTTCCAAGCACGCATGGCCTTGACACCTGCTAGACAATATAACGAGTCCAGGGAATGAATTCTCAGTTCCTGTGGCACTTGTACTATTTCAGTAAGGAAAAAGAATACTTTTTTGCATAATATATTCATTTTTTGCAGCATGCTCTAAGCACGGAAAAAGCCTCATAATGTCATTCAGTCGATTATATGAACAGCAGCTGTTGTATCCATGTGATAGAAAAAGCCAGGAAATAGATTTGTTAGCACTGCTGTAATACATAAACATGATTGTTGGTGGCTGACGCCCTCCTGCTGGGTGCTTCATGCTACATCATATGCATGTCATGTTTTGTTAGACTGGACACAAAAAACAGCCAGGGAGAAGGAAAAGAGCAATGTTATATCCCCAAGGGAAGTTAGAAACTTAGATTTTATAGGTGAAAACTGGCTGCGCAAGACTTTCTTCTATGATTTCTGAAGCAAGAGGTAACAATCAATCAATCAATCAATCAATAGGGGGAGCACCTTATTTTTGACATCCATATGTGCTCAGTCCTAACCTGAATAAACCTTTTCATTGTTGTGCTGCACCCACCTGTGGTATCCTTAAGTTTGAAAAGAGTCTCATGTTTAAAAGCAATTTAGGCCTCAATCCTTAAAGGCGTTTAGGCACCATGAGTCAGATGCTCAAATGCCCCTGAAAATCTCAGCCTTAAGAAACTAAGTCCCACTGACGGTCAGTGCTCTTCAGGCTTCAGTGTGTCCATGGCACTTTTGAGAATGTATGTTAGTGTACGTCCACCCTGGAGATACAGGTATAACTTTGCATCTTCAGCAGACATACCTCTGCTAACTCTGATGGAGCTAGTGTACAAGAAAAAAGGAAATGGGGCTATCATGGCACAAGGGGGAATTAGCTATCTGAATATGTACATTGGGTCTCAGATGGGATCATAATCAGGGTGGCTAGGCCATCCCCCCACTTGCACCATAATGCCTATATTTTTAGTATGTTAGCTTGGTAACAGCTAAGGTGACTAGCTCCACAAAAGGATTTAGGTGTCTAAATACAATGCTCTGCAGAACCATGGGTATCTGCTACAGATCTGCAGGTATCAGATTTGGATAGCTGTAGACCTGTTGCCACAGAATGACCCGCTGATGCGGATTCAATTTTAATCTGCACAGGGTGCAATCCATCGTGCTACCTGCTGCTATGATCTATGTCAGCAGCACACAGGGGAACAAAGAAGTGCTCCAGCCAATCTTAGATCAGCTCTGATTGTGGTCTGCCGGCCAATCAGTCGCAGTCACATCAGGCTGAGGCTTTGAGAGTCACTGCTCACTGTCAGTCAGTCAGCACGCTAGCCGTTGATTGGTTCATCCCCATGACGTCCCTGGCCACATCTTCCTTTTCTTTTTGCAGTTCACATGCCATGCTGTCAATCAGATTTCATTAGTGGCCATGGAAATCTGATTGACAACACGGCATGCAAACTGCAAACTAGAAAAGGCAAAAGGGGGTGGGACCCATGTGGGGGATGAGCCAATCAAAGGCTAAAATGCTGACTATGAGCCCAAGCTCGGTTGCAGATGTGATTATGGATAAAGATAGAACATGGCATGCGCATCGCAGATTGGACAGATACTGTCACTGAGCGGAAGCAGATTGGGTGCGGATCCACACTTTTTTATCCGCGCAGTGACACAATGCCATTTTAGGTGTTGAATGCAAAATTTAGATCCTCAAAATTCTTATTTGGCTGTCACTTAATGATTAGGCACTTATGGGTCCATTAGTAAAATCCCTAGAGAGTCTTCATTTCTGCAGGTGGGAATGCACACAGCCATCTAATTCCTGACACCTCGAAGCTGCTTGAATAAAGTCCCTGCTCCAATGACTATTTATGAACTTAAAAGACCTAACCATTAGGTGCTTTTGATAATGTAACCCCCATCTTGCTCTTTACTCTGTAAGGCACGTAGCACGCTCTTGGGTACTGTAACCATAACTAACAGAAACAGTGCTGGATAGGTCTTGCTGTGGATTTCCTTTCCTGTGCAGTGAATTCTACTGAACAACATCTATGAGCTCCTGCAAAAAAGACCTTCACATCCATCAGGACAAGAGGAATTTTGACAACAATAATAAAAATCCATTAAATGAATGGTATTGTTTTAGGCACAAAGTGATGTTTCCCATAGGGCTGGAAAAACCAACAGGTGAAAGGAGCATGTGGTTCTGATGGAGACATCTCTGAGGAGAGTAGCTATTAATAAAGATTCTCTATATCTTAGTAAGGATGAGAGGCTAGAAGATGATAAAATACAGGTAGGCTCTGATGAAAACCAGTCAAATGAAAGAATCTCCATACATCACATAATGACAGATAGCAGAAGCCTTGTTAAGTGTTTATTTACAAATGTCTGAAGTCTAAATACTAACACAGGTACCAAATACATTGGAAGGACAGAGTAGGTTGTACTGATGGGGTGGGGGTGGCACTATATGTGAAAGAAAGCACAGAGACCAGTGAAATAAAAATCTTTCATGAACCAAACTGTACCATAGAATCTGTATGGACAGTAACTCTGTGACTGAATAATATGAATGTAACAGTAGGGATACACTACAGACCACCTGACCAGGATGATGATAGTGACTGTTAAAAGCTCAGGGAGGTTAGAAAGGCTATAAAAATAAATAAATTTTAATAATTCAGTAATAATAGGAAGTTTTCAACTATTTTCACATTGACTGGGCACAGGTCACCTTGGGATAGAGAGAGAAAGAGAGAGAAAGTTTCCTGACACATTAATGACTGCTTCTTAGAGCAGTTAGTTCTGGAATCCACAAGAAGAGAGGCAATTCTTGATTGAACGTGGAGCAGAATCTGGCTCAGGATGTGAATACAGATGAACTGTTTGGTAATAGTGACTGTAACATCCCTAGGAAGGAGGGGGGAAACACCAAAGCAGTCTACCACAATAGCAGTTAATTTCAGAAAGGGGAGCTATACAAAAATCAGATAGTTGAACAGGTACAGTGCCAAAAGTGAATTCCCTAAAAGATGCATGGAAACTTTTTGAAGACTCCATAATGGAGGCTCAATTTAAATGGGGATGGGGAACATAGTAAGAGGATCCCCCCCCCCCCCGCCAAAGTACTACTGTGGCTAAACAACAAAGTAAAACAAACAAACAAAAAACAATTATAAGCAAAAAGGTATCCTCCAAAAAGTGAAGCTGAAGTCTGTTGTGGAAAATAGAAAGGATAATACATTATGGCAAATGAAGGGTAAAAATAGAATTATGAATACAAAAAAAACCAAAACCAAAACAAAACAACCCAGCCACAGAGTCAAAAAAATAAACAGTAAAAGTATTTTTTTTAAAACAATGCCAGAAGTAGGAAGTCAGCTAAACAACCAGTGGGGCCACTGAATCATTGAGATGCTAAAGGAGCACTCAAGAAATATAAGGCAATTTATGGAGAAACTAAACAAATAATTTGTATCGGTCTTTACAGTTGAAGATGTGAAGGAGATTTCTAAACCTGAGTCATTCTTTTTAGGTGACAAATCGGAGGAACTGTCCCAGATTGTGGTGCGATTAGAGGAAGTTTTTGGAACAAACAGATAAATTAAACAGTAATGAGTCACCGGGACCAGATGGTGTTCACCCAGGAGTTCTAAAGGGACTCAGATGTGAAACTGCAGAACTATTAACTGTTGTATATAACCTATTATTTAAGTCAGTTCTGTACAGATGAATGGAGGATAGCTAATGTGATGCTAATTTTTAAAAAAGGCTCCAGAGGTGGTCCTAGCAATTACAGGCAAGTTAGCCTAACTTCAGCACCAAGCAAGTTGGGAAAAACTATAATTCAATTAAAGAACAGAATTATCAGACACACAGATGAATGCAACTTGTTGGGGAAGAGTAAATATGGTTTTCGCAAAGGGAAATCACGCCTCACCAATCTACTAGATTTCTCTGAGGGTGTCAACAAACATGTAGATAAGAGTGATCCAGTGGATGCAGTGTATTTAGATTTTCAGAAAGCCTTTGACAAAGTTTGAGAAAGGATCTTAAGGAAAATACTCTGTCATGGGATAAGAGGGAAAGTCCTTCCATGGATCAGTAATTGGTTAAAAAATAGGAAACAAAAGGTAGCAACAAATGGTCAGTATTCAGAATGGAGAGAGGTAAATAGTGGTGTCCCCCAGGGGTCTGTATGGGGAGCAGTGCTCTACAACATATTCATAGAGAATCTGGAAAATGGGATAAACAGTGAGGTGGCAAAATCTGCAGATGACACAAAACTATTCAAGATAATTAAGTCTAAAGCAGACTGCAAAGAGTTACAAACGGATCTCACAAAACTGGGTGACTGGGCAACAAAATGGCTGATGAAACTTAATGTTGATAAATGCAGAGTAACGTACATTGTCAAACGTAACCACAAATATCCCGATAAAACTATGGGGTCCAAATTAGCTGTTATCACTGAAGAAAAAGATCTTGTAGTACTTATAGATTTTGATTTTTTTTTTGGATAACATCCATTTACTGTACAGGGGGAATGAAAAAAAGCCTAATGGAATATTGGGAGTCATCAGGAAGGGGTAGATAATAAGACATAAAATATCATATTATTCCATATAAATTCATGGTAGGCCTACATCTTGAATATTGCATGCAGATCTGGCCACCTCATCTCAAAAAAGTTATATTGTAATTGGAAAAGATACAGAAAAGGGCAACAAAAAATATTAGGAATATGGGACAGCTTCCATATGAGGATAGATTAATAAGATTAAGATTTTTCAGCTTTAAAATAGGGCAATATGATAGAGGTCTATAAAGAAAGTAAAGACGAAAGTGTGGAGAAAGTAAAGTAAAGCGAAGTACGTGTGGAGAAAGTAAAGAAGAAAGTGTTATTTACTCCTCATAACACAAGAACTAGGGGTCATCAAATGAAATTAACAGCCAATAGGTTTAAAACAAACAAAAGGAAATATTTCTTCACAAAATGCACAGTCAACCTGTGGAACTCTTTGCCAGAGGATGTGAAGGCCAAGACTATCACAGGGTTCAAGAAAGAACTAGGTACCTTCATGGAGGATAAGTCCATCAATGACTATTAGCCAGAATGGGCAGGAATGCAAAACGATGCTCTGCAGTGTCCCTAGACTTTGTTTCACTTGATGATTATCTGTGCTGTTCATTTCCTCTGAAGCACCTGACATTGGCCAGTTGGAAGACAAGATACTGGGCTAGATGGGACTCTGGATTGAAAGCTCAAGCTCACACGAAAGCTCATGCAAAAAACCAAATCTGTTCGTCTTTAAGTGCCACATGACTCTCTCTTTTTTTTTTAAACACTGGACTGACCCAGTATGGCTGTTCTTATGTCATAGCAACCTTTTAGCAAACTATATCATATATAATTATAGTGTACCCATATCTATGTTGGTTTCCTTTCTGTCCCACCTTGAACCTACCCCTTCTAGCAAAGTAGGCAGGGGTATTAATGAGTGAGATTTGCCTTGAGTGAAGAATCCAGACCACTGCATCTTCAATGTAATATATTACATACTGCTGTCAATCTTGCCCACCATTGCTGTTACAAGTACTTTTCTCCCAGCCTCCTATTAAAGAAACATTGACACTCAGCCCCTTTAATTTGCTTATTTTCAAAGAAGAAATTTAAAATACTTGTGGTTCAGACACTACATTGTGACATTCCTTTCTTTTTTAAACTGTGCAATGCCAGTCACTTACCTATCATCGGAGACTCTATAAAACTCCATGCATTAGTCTGAGGGACATAGGATTGCAGGACTCCAGCAGCACGACCTGCTTCATTCACTCCACCAAAGACATAGACCTTACCACCACAAACAGTGGCAGCTGCAGAATGCACAGCCTTTGGTAGAGGAGCTATTGTTTCCCACTGATTGGTGATGGTGTCATACCTAAAACAAAACCAACAGGAGTAAGACCAGATAATACAGTGATGGATGGATTGCAAATGCATGATGTATTGACAGACAAAACAGTCTGCAAGAGAGGCATATAAATGGACAGATAAAGCAGATTTGAAAACATTTTCTTCTAACACCAAAAGAATTCAACTGTTTTGGTAAATAATACAATTAATGCCTCTTTCTGTCCTTTAAACCAGACAATGATAAAATCACAGAGAAAACCAGGTCTATTTTCTTTGTATGCCTCTCAAGCTTAATTATAGCTGCAGCTACAGAAACTCAGGACACCTTTGTCAAGATGATATCCACTAATTAATTTCTATTAATTGGAATACAGTAAGATCATTCTTGCATATCATTGTCCTATAGCAACCACAGGCAGGCAATTGTTAATATACTTAAATTGTTTAGCTTGTGAAACTCATCTCATCATCAAACATAATGTAACACGATAGCTCTTTTTACTCTAGTTAACTAGCCACTAATGCATATTTTGTTCATGTGTAAATTGTCTCCATTTAATTGTCATTGTATGTATCAAACTACTATGCTTCATTGCAGGATATTGCAAATGTTAATGGAGAGTTTGCTACTGGAATAAGATTTCTTGTTGCATCCATTTTCAACATGTAGCAGAACAGAAAAGAATATGCATTGGAGCACTGAATTAGTTTTAAGATCATCAGTATTTGATTTAATTAAGCCATTGACCATAAGGATGTGCAGTTAATAAACAGCGGATTAAGATTCATTTTAGACAATGTCGCAAGTTCAGACATTTGTGTTTTTAAATAATGTGGCAGTAATCCAAATGGCTCTGGTAAAATGAGCCTCAGACAGTGGAAAACAATGCGGTTGTTAGGCTTCAATATTTCTGTGTAATGGCACATTCAGTCAAATAGCAGTTTCCTAAATGGTAATAACTTGGAACAGTTGCTGACAAGCACACAAACCTTCATCACTCATTCAGAGCTTCAGGTCCTGAGAGCAGGATGGATGCTTAGCCCTAGTCTACACTTAACGGACTTTTCGGTGGCAGTCAACAGCAGATACACAAGGCACATAAAATACCTTGAGTATCTGCCAACAACTTTCTAAGCCACTAAGACACACTAGAGGAAGCCGACTGCAAATGCCTTGTGGTCGGCTTTCAACAACTCCAGTTATGGGGCTGGAGTTGTGGAAGTGATCTCTGGAGCAATTCAGCAAGTTCATACTCGCTGCTGAACGGTGCCCAGAACATCGTGCCAATGACATACAAATACTCGAGATTCTTGGGCTTGAAAGAGGGAATTCTGTCTGAAACTGACATAGTTATTCTTCATGATTATCTCCCTTTGTTTCCCATCTCGGAGTCTGTCATGCTCTGTCTACACTACATCTGGGATAAAGCTTTCCAGGTCGGGTTTGCAGACTTGTTTCGGTGAGGTTTGTGCTAGTACACTAAAAACAGCTGTGTAAACAGTGCTCAGACACTGCAACTTGGCCTGCAAATTGGACTCTCATGCTGCCATGGTTGTTTGGACTTGAGAGACCATCCTCCAGCCTGAGCATGAACTTCAATTCACTGTTTTTCACCCAGCTACTTTTAGCATGCGAGGGCGAATTTTACCAATGCAAATCTGTGGACCTGGGTGGGGAAGTTTGCTCCCAGACACAAGACACAAGGTAGACAATTTCAAAAGGGATAGCCGTGTTAGTCTAGTCCAGTAAAAAAACAACAAGGAGTTGTGTGGCACTTTAAGACTAACAGATTTATTTTTTGCATGAGCTTTCGTGGGAGAAGACAGACACCTAATGTCCAAATGTGGATTGAACAAGGGATATAAACGAGAAATAATAGTGCAAGGAACACAAAATAGTGTGCTCCCTGGAACTGATTTCTTTTGCATTAGTATCATTTCAATATAAATAACTGATTGTTATTAATAAAACTAAATACAGCTATATAAAAATGAAAAACCAGAATGGAGGCACACTTTAGCCAACTAACATGATGGCAAAACCATTGAGAAGTTCACTTTCTAAAGGTTTTTACTAACTCTAAATGCTTTCTTGAGAACTTAATATAACAGAAAAAAACTGAATCGGCAGAAGAAGAGAAAAAAATATCTCTTATGATGGCCAGAACATGATGCTGTATGATCCTTTATGACGTCTAATTTTCAAAGTGTGGCACTAAAATTCAGGCACCAACTCTGTATTTGGTTACTAAAAGTATCACTTAAAAACTTAAAATCTAATTACACAGTGTGACATACACCTCATATTTGCATGATATTTATGGCAATGTTCACTCTCCTCCTAAAAATAGATATGGACAAACTGTGTGTAACAACAGTTGGGTACACCGCTGGTGGGATACATTTTAATACCACTTCTTCCTCAATAGCTCTAGCATTGGTAATTGAGCTGTTGCTATCCCTGATTTTATAGTGAAAACAACTGAGTAATCTTTTTCTTCTTTGTCTTTGCCTTGTCCTGGCAAACAGGGGCAGCAGGACTTGCTCTTCATCTCCAAACATTCTTGTCATGTGTGTTTTCCAAACTGACAATAATGCTCTTTGTGTTCAAAACCTTGAACCATCTTCTAGGGCTTGCTCATGGTCTTTCTCATTTGACCACTAGTTCTTTCACTCTTTGGCTAGCCTACCCCATATTTCATCATGTTGCATGACCCAGCCATTGCTGTATGGAATGTTGTTTTAGCAGTGTCAGACCCAGACTATTAAAGACAAGGTGAGTGAGATAATATCTTTTGTTGGATCAATTTCTGTAGGTGAGAGAGACCAGTTTTCAAGCTTTACAGAGCTCTTCCTCAGATTTGGAAAGGTACTACGAGGGTGTGTTCACACAGCATTCTTATTTCAAAACAACGAGGTTGTTTCGAAATAAGAATTGCCATGGCCACACGATGCATGGCCATTTCGAAACAAGCAAACCCCTTGTTTCGAAATGGCAGCCATTTCTTTGAAATGGCTTAAACCTGGTTTCCCGTCGAAACCGCATTGGTTTGAAACGGCTTGTTTTGAAACAACGCCAATGGGACATGCTGTTTCGAAACAATGGCTGTTTCGAAACAGCATTTGACCCTTTCTCCCAGGGTGCTAAGCACCCTGGGAGGAAGGGCTGCCCCCTCAGCACCCTGGCCAGGGTGCTGAGGGGTGTCCCCTGGCCAGCAGAGGGGGACTGTAGACACCTGCGGGGTGAGGCGCAGCTGCGCCTCACCCCGCGGGTGTCTGCAGGGGGCTGCAGTCCCCTCCCCAAGCGAAATAGCATGTCCACAGCTTTTTTGTCTTTGGAAATACGGTGTTTTGAAATAACCATTTATTTCGAAACAGCTTGTTTTGAAACCTGTTGTTTTGAAACAAGCCCTCTGTGTGTGAACATAGCCCTAGTGTCACAGCTAAATACGAGATCAAACAGATAGGTTAGCATAAGTAATTAGCACAAATTCTAAGGGACCATTCAAGGTAAAGTGACCAGTTATGACCCAGCTGTCTCAGTTGATAGTCCCTTATGTTTTCCTTGATGGGGAGTACACGAATCATGACTCATACCATTTCACTGTATAGCCTATGAGTTCTTGTCTTACCTAGCATCCACCTGAGCAGTCTCACTTCAACAGCATGAAATAGCTTATACCAAGCTCCATTTACACCAAGTTCTCTTCATGCAAGTCTTAATACTTGCATTCTTATTCCCATAACTGGCTCAAAAATGATCCAAGGCTAAACTGTTGCACAGACTTAATGCTACACTTCCTAGTTCTATTGACTTCTTGTTATCTCTGCCAAGGAAACATAACATATATTCTATCTATTGGCCAATTTGTGAACCATTTTCTTCTAATAAAACCCTTAGCTCCAGACCCCCTTCCAGTTCATACTTAGCTTCATGGAACGTCATTAGCAAAAAGCACTATTCATGGAGCCTTTCCCATGTTCATTACAATCACAAAAGGAATGGATTTAAGGCTGATTCTGGATGTAGACCCATGTTCACAGTGAGTGACTCATGGTATTCACAGTTGCTTCTCACTACTGTACTTGTCTTGTCCATGGTAGCCTGAATACACATTTCTGGAAGATTGCTTGACTGCAGGCACCGCCGTAACAGGTGTTGCTCGCACATACTTCTTCAACGGCGGCTTCATCTTCTCTTCATGGAGCTATTTCTCATAAAACCACTGCCACCTTCTAATGATTTCATTTTCTTCCACCAGTACTCTTCTATTTTCATCTTCAACATACTTCACAGTTCCCAGGTCCTCTGTGCTTCTTTGCTTAATCTTGTCTCCCCCCCACTCCCCCCGTTAGTAGTTCTGCATGCCAGGCTTTAAGGCTATGTCTACATCAGGAACAGTTAGTCTGAACTTATTAGTTCAAACTAAAAAGTTCAAGGTTAGTTTGAACTAACCTCAAACTTATTTGTTCGAATGAACAACATGGACTAGTTCGAACTAGTACACTTCATTCATCTGAACTAACCATCCTTAGTTCAAACTTACTAAATTTGAATTAAGGGTTAGTCCCTGTCTCCACTGGACTTAGTTCGAACTAATGCTTGAACTAAGCGCCGCTAGTTACTAGTTTGAACTAGGGAAAGCCTGATGAAGACAGCTAAAAAGTTAGTTTGAATTAAGCCTCCTTAATTCGAACTAATTTGCCAGTGTAGACATAGCCTAAAAGCCTGACCCTTAACGTCTGTAACTGCTCTTTCCCGTTTTCCTCCAATCTCTATATAGAATCTCATCCTTAAATCTCCAAATGGCCTCCCTGTCTTCAAGCGTCCACCAATTTATCCCTTGTTCCACAACCTGACTTTTGTCTCTCGCTAGCATTTTCACCCAGAGGCCCACTACCAGAAATCTGTGTTGCTCTTCAACCTGCTGTCCTGAGGTTACTTTACAGCCTCTCACTTTTTTTTTAATCTTTCTCTTGTCAGAAAATAATTAGTCTGTGACCTGTTATTAAGTGTTCCTCCCTCCCTACAAAGTATGTAGTATACATTAAGGCCATGGACTGGATTCTGGCTAACTCTAATATATCTTCCCTAAGTTCATTTCTGACTCCAAAACCTCATCCTCCATGACAATCATCGTATCTCTCATTGCATTCTTTCACATGTCCATTGAGATGTTCTCGGACAATCAGATATTATTCAGTCCAACACTACCTGGAACTTCTCCTTCATCATACAGTCAACCTGCTGTGCAAATATATATAATATTAGATATTTGTTTTCAAATCGCTTCTATTTTAATTTTCATCACCTGGTCATTCTTCCTCAGGATGCCTACTACCTCATCCTGTTATTGTAGATTTTATCCCCTTTCCATTTTGTCTCTTGTATATCAACAATGTGCACACTTATTCTCTTCAAAGTCTTGTCTATGTCTTTTGATTTCCCAGTCTCTCTTTTAACATTTAGAAAGCTGAACAGTTGATTAATAATTATAGAAATATAGTTATCTGAGTGGAAAAGATCTTATTGTGCTCACTAATCCATCATCTTCAAGGACACAACTGAGAACTGTCAATTCAGTTCATGTTTTCTAACAGCCAAAGTCCATCATGACTTAACATCATTACTAGTCTAGTCCATAACCTCTGAAGATGCTCATGGCCAGTGCATATGAACTGACAGTTCAATGACAAAGTAGTTAATTCGAAATAACTACTTCAAATTTAAATCAAAGTTACTATTTTGAATTAGTACTACTTCTAAGTTATTATTTCGAATTAGGAGCCCAGTGAAGACTCTCTAATTTGAAATAAAGTGGGCTTTAATAATTCAAAGTAGAGAGTCTTCACTAAACTATCTAATTCAGGGGTCTCAAACTCAAATCACCACGAGGGCCACATGAGGACTAGTACAGGGCTGTATGAGGCTAGTACATTAGCCCGAGGGCTGCACCACTGACACCTTTTCGTACAATGATATTGTAAATATCGGTAACAGTAGCGTCATTGTGGGCTGCAGGAAATAGCTTTAGGGGCTGCATGTTTGAGACCCCTGATCTAATTCAAAACAGGGGAAGGCATGCAAGAGAATAGGGAAGTTAGTCCAAATTAAGTCTATTCTGTGGCTTAAAATGGCTTAATTTGAACAAATAACTTTGAAGTAAGCAATACTTCAAAGTAAAAGGAGGTTTTATTATATTGAATTAGCAGTTTCTTATTTTGAATTAAGGAACCACTTAATTCGATATAATAAAATGCCTCCTTGGCCAGGGAATAAGTTATTTCAAAATAAGCTTCCTTAATTTGAAATAACTTGGATGTGTAGACATACCCAATGTGTAGAATTGAGTAGATGTTCTTATTCCATGGCTGGTGGAATTAATTGGCAGTAAAACATTTCAGAGAGACAGATTAAATGTACTAAAAACTGGCTAACTGATAGGTCTCAACATTTAATTGTAAATAAGGAATCATCACATAGCAAGGTGTAAGACTTCATTACAGTTTATAAGTATGTACCTGGGGAAGAAATATGCAGTGGAGTAAGATCTAACATAACCTAGTAGCTGGAAAGTGAAGCTAGAAAAATGCAGACTGGAAATAAGGCTGCCATGGGATGAACATCTGTGCACCCTGGGTTATGATCTAGTATATGACTTTTCTGTTCACTTATGCACTGGATTGCATGTTGTCATGCCAATTATTCCATACAAGGTTTCTTTATGGAGGATCATATTCTATTCTACATGATTATTATGGCATCATGTTTCCTGCAGCATCATGCATGTACACAGATTTGTAACATGTTTTCCGCATCTCCAGGGGGTGGGAGACAGATCAAACTCTCTCCCAACAGCATGTAAACAACCAAACCAGCAAGCAAGCAAGTACCTGGAGGATGCAACAAAGAAATGCTAATTGAGGTCCCTGGCTGAGACCAGACAAAGAGCTCACCTTGGTTCAGAAAGGGTGGGGTCAAGGGGGTTTGGAAACAGAAACACACACTTGAAAGGATTTGGGGCTTTTTGCCTGGGAATCACCATCTTTAAACAATTTCGAGCAAGATTTGGCCCCTGCCTAGTCTCAGGCAGAGACAAACTATACAAACATCTGATAGCTGAACATCTTGAGCATAAACCTGGACTATGAGGTCAGTTTAGGTAGAAGTATTAGGTTAGTATGTGTGTTTTACCTTCTACTTCCCTCATGGTCACTCCTGCCTCATTTATATTATGATTTTGCCTTGACTGGCCATTTTCTCACTTAGAATTGTAATCTGATCAATAAACTAGCAGTGGTTTTATCTAAAGCTGTGTGATCTTTAGAGGGTATGAATGAAGAAGGCTGGGCACAATTCATTTCTTTGTTAAATGGACAGAGTTGAGTATACAGTAATTGGGAGTGGGTCCCAATCCCTGTAAGACAGTGGCTCCTGGGACCAGGGGTGCTTGCCAGGGGTCAGTTCTTTGATAGCTAGAGGGCATACACCCACTGCTTGGGACCAATTGCACGCAAAGGCTAGAGAGGACTGACTCAGGAGTGAGAGGTCACCTGGCAAAGTGGGGCTAATTGGGGTTCAGAATTGGGAATCTGTGGGTCACAGAGGTATGCTGGACTGGATCTGGGGAGCTGCCTGTCACAAAGACATAGATTTTTGACAGTAATTAATTACTGAAGCAATTTAGCAAGGGTCATAGTGGATTCTCCATATTTGACAGTTTCAAAACAAGACGGGATGCTCTTCTAAAAGATATGTTCTAGTCTAGGATTTATCTGGGGAAAGTTCTGTGGCCCGTGTTATATGCAGTTTAGACTAAATGATCACAATGGTCCTTCTGACCCTGGCATTTATGAAAGATTACTGTAATTTATTTCCTGATTCTTATCTTAATAGTTTATAAGAAATATGGACAGGTCATGTGTTCTGGATTTCTTATGGGTCTGGCTGCAAGTGAAGATAGCGAAGACATGATTGTGAAAGTGAGCTTAAACTGTAAAAGGAATAATTAACCTTTAGGGTTAATTTCACGGCCACCATCCTTAGTCACAGTCTTTTTTTTTCTTTCCTCATTTACTTTCACTGCTCTCTGTTTATTTGCTGCATGAGTACATAAAGGAATTCTGGTTCCCTTTGAACTTCTCTTTGCCTTCCACAGTGAGCCAGAAATGACTAATCATTTAATTTGCAGAGAGCCAAATGCTGCAAAACTCATAGAATATAGGTGAGAATGGGCTACTTAAATCAAATGTTTGTCTTGAACACGCTTTAGTTTAAAAATCTTTTCCGAATGAGTAGTAGTGATACTTTTCATATCTAGTAGTGACCCTCTCTCCATGCTAAGATGCCCCATGCCCCTAACTATATTAGAAAATTGCACTGATTAAAAGGTGTGATTTTTATATCAAGTTAATTAATCCAGTACAAACTCTGGTGTGTATATGACAGGAGTCAAGTCTGTCTTACATTAAAGACTCTTATGTTTTAAGGCCAGAAGGCACGATTATGATCCTCTAATCTGATCTGCTGAATAACATGGGTCATAGAAACCACCCTGTAATTTCTGTCCGTAAGTTTTGTTCATGCTGTAATGTATCTTTAGAAAGATATGAAGTCTTGATTTAAAGGCTTCAATTGATAGAGAATGCACCATGTCCCTAGGTAACTTGCTCCATGATTAATTACAGTAAAAATATGTGTCTTTTTTCTCTAGTCTCAGTTTATCTAGCTTCAGCTTCTGACCATTGGATTTTATGCCTTTTTCTGCTAGATAAAAGAGCTGTCTACTGTCAAATAGCTCTTTTCCATGTAGCATAGATACTTGTAGAATATAATCAAGTCACTTCTTAACCTTCTCTTAGATAAGATAAGTAGTTGGAGCCTTTTAAGTCACTCCCTGGCATGTTTTCCAGGCACCAGTCATTCTGGTTTAGCTTCAGTCAACTCCTGAAGTGTCCACATAGGGATTTGCACTAGATTAACTAAATTGGTTTAAAAACAGAATAAAGCTAAATCAATGCAACTCCCTTGCACAGAGAAGTATCACATCCAGTTCATCTCTTGGCTTTCTTCTCTTTCTTATTTACTTTCTTATCTTATTGTTGTTGTTTCCTCCTTTAATTTAATTGCCACTTTTACCATGATAGTGAGTGTCTTCCGCCACCTTTAATGACACCACCCTGTCCAACTCTTACAGGCAAGGGAATTAACCTACAAAATATCCATCCTGAACTCTCGCAGACTCAGACATCTCATCTGACTTTCCTTTTTGCAGCAGTAAACTAAAGCATCATAGATCCTGGATCCAATCCACACAAAGATTTCCCTCTGCAAAAAAGCTCACAGTACTTCTGGCTCCATACCACATCGGTGTGAACTTCTGCTTCCCTGTCCTTCCCCTGTCCATGCCATACTCTGGTGGTGGGACTATCCAAACACTATGGGTCCCAGTGGCCTCCTCCCAGCAAGGAATTAGACCTGCAAATTAAAAATAACCTGCATTTTGAAAATTCTGAATTTTTCAACTTTCTCTTTTAGGGCTGATCTCTCTCACAACTCACTCATCTCAGTTAGCAGCTGCTTTCTTTCGCTTTCCACAGTCTCGGCATTAATGGCAAGACAGCCTTTTATTCTGCAGCTTTGGCCTTTTGGAACAGCTACCTTATAAATGATCCATTTTTTTACACACCTTATCTGAAAACACATTTTCTCTCTTTTCCTCAGCCTCTTAATTTCCCTCCTTCTAGGTTAAATGCCCTTATGACTGAATACTTTAAGTCATTCACATTATGAAGTCTTTTTGCTATCATTAACAGTAGTTTATAGACCATCAACTCTTTACTCTTTTATACATTATTTAACTTTGGAATACAATTTTCAGGAAGGATGCTATACAAAATAAAGATTCATCGTGTACTATTGATCTGCTCGCCAGACAGCTTCCATGATGTTTAAAATCATATTAATGGTTTTTGCCCTTTTCATTTCCTTCAGACTGTTCTGAGGACCTTATTGAACTATTCTGGGACCAGAGTCTATAAGTAATTTTGTTGAGACATCAATACAACAGTAGGTTCTGAAACTGTATAAAGAGACAAATATTTCTATATTTAATTTTTATACCTGTTTTCCATGTGCAGATAAATTGAAGTAGTCAGTCAATTTTAGATAAAGCTAGAGGCTCAGCATCAGAACAATACGGCTCATCTTTCAACACCTTTCACACAGATAATTACCATGAAATATATACAGAGCCACATACATTTAGCCATATACATTGTCAGCATGTGCAGCCTTCTCAGTGCTATGTTAAGAGCCTCATCCATTATCTAGAAACCCAGTTCATAGATCTTCTTCATTCTCCCATCTGGTATTTGTACACAAACAGACAGGTGGGTGTGAAAATATCTCACCTAAACATCTAGTGTTTCCTGTCTAAAAAAGTTGCTAAAGGGGCTTCATTGAGACTTGTAGTGTGATTACTACATCCCTTCTTCCAAAAAAGTTTCAATCCTGCAGAAGATGAGGTATGTACTTAAAGCACACATTTCACAGAGTTGGTTTATGATTCAGCCGAGTTAGCATGTACAAATCATTTAAATTAATAAACAAACAAATCAGTAATGCATTACCCATCTCCTCTTATTCATATATCTATTTGGTATAAGAAGTTTGCCCATCATAGTGACACCTGCTTGGCACTTTAAAGACATATTAGAAGACAAAGGATGAAATCTTGCCCCATAGAAGTCAAGATCAAAGCTCCCATTGACTTTGGTGCTGCCATGATTCCATGAAAGGGCCAGATCAAACTACAAGACAATGGAGCAAGGAAGGGATGATTTTGTAATTCACAGAATGGCTTTTAACTGCATTAGTGTTTTCTGGATTGCACAAAAGACATTTAGCATATAAACAACCTCCAGAGATGAATTATACACAGAGTAGATAGCAAGACCAGTAGTGAAGGGTGGTTGACACTTTCTACTATAAAGACTCTGCTTTTAGGAGACAACTCAGGCAAACTGGAACCATTTAGCCTGAAATTTTCCCTGTTGGATATCTGCCTTAGACTGGAATTTTCTGAAGAGTGCAGTAAAAACAGTTCAGTCACTTCTCAGAGTGAGATTAAGGAAAATACAATGTTATGCTCATCTTAAAAAAATTCTTCCAACCATTTTACTGAGATACTCAACTGCCTTCTTGCTTTGCAGTAGGGCCTTGAAATTTGGCAGAGGGTGACAGGGAGGTTCCTTTTGCCATTCTCATGTAAATCTGCCCAAACCTGGCCAAGTTATGAGATTCTTTAGAAAAAAAATAGTTCTCGCTCATGCCATTAAAGACTGTATTATTGTCTCTTTTAAACCTGAGTGGCTGGTCGAAGTATGGGAGTCTGGGGATGTTGAAGCAGAAACTGGGATATTGAGTGAATTCTTTGAGACAGTTTTGTTTCCTTAAAGTTCTATGTCTCTGAAGGAAGAGGGCACCAGTCCAAAAGAGCAGTTTCTTAGACAACAGGCCACCTTTGGCCAACACCAGATCACCCAAAAGCTCTCTCTCTAGCTCTTCCCAGCATCACACTGTGCTCACAGGTTTATGCTTGGCTTTATTGCTCCGTACCCAAACTTCTCTATCTGTCTGATCCCACTTTTTTTCTGTGTGACTGTGTTCTTTCCCACAATAACCAGCTGAACTCTCTGCCTCGATGGTGCTAATTTCTGGGCAGCTTCTATTAGGACATATCTACACTACAGCCCTAAATTGACCTATGCTAGGTGAACATATTCACCCAGAGCACTTCCACCTACTAAAGGGCCATGTAAGGGGCTGAGAGCCCTGTGTCCAGCTGCACCCTCTGGCTCTCTGCTCCTGGTTGGGAATGAGTGGCAGCTGCCCAGTCTTCTCAGCTTCCTAAGAAGGAACCAGAAAGCCTCTTGGAAGCAGCTCAGCTGAAAATGGCAAGCTGGGAGCATTCAGGTTCTAGCTTTTTGCCTTTCTTGTTAATTTTGCTGCTCCATTTAAGAAGACTGATGGAAGCAATGTAGTGTCTACAGAGACATTGGGTTGCTAAAAGTATGCCAGTATAAGTCCTCTGTCTCCTGTGGAGGTGGAGTTACCATGTCAGGCTAGTAGAGTGCTTATATTGCTGGGTGGAGTGGAGTGGAGGAGCTTACGCATTTAGGTTGCTGCTACCCCCACCACAGTTGTCTGAGCTGGGGAGAAAACCAACAGAGTCAGCAGGGTTTCACAGCTGTGCACTGGTAAGTGCCAGGGAGAACTGCCTAATGAGGCAACTGAGAAAAGTTGAGTCCCTGTAACTAGGCCATGGAAGAGGACTGGAAAAGGGAAGAAGGGAGGTGTGGCCGGGCAGGAGGGCTGGAGCCCTTCACTTCGGCTCCCTCAGAGCCTGCAGGGGAAAGAAGTCCAGAGCCTTAGGAGCAAGCATAAGCTATGGAAAAGGGACTTGTCACTGTAAATAAAGAGAGCATGGATGTTACATACTGAAGAAGGCACGTGAGTCCTCTGTTACCAGGATAGGGAGATTCCTTACAGTGGGACAAGGCTGTACTAAAAATTGTACAGACAATTTTAATTCTGGCCCTTAACTTTTGAGTTCTTGACTTTACAACCTCAATGTACTTTTAATGTAGTGTTTTGTGTGTAATACTATGTAGTCTGGTGACAAATGATCTACAGACATCAGTGGTCCACTTCTCTTTGTGAGGCTGTATTTCTAAACCTCACCCAAAGCAAAAGTAGCACATTCTGAGAGCAACGTCCAATCCACATTACAGCAGATAACGTAATCTCTCTGTCTCTCACACACAGACACACATGCAGAAGGAAGGAACGGAGAAGTTCTGAGTTGGATTTTAATTGTGCTTGTGACATCAGAAAATTGAGCAATTAAATTACCATTACTCTGAACATTAATGATTCTCCTAAAAGAGATGACCCACATTCAGAATGCCTCATTGCTCATCAGACATGGAACAGTTATTTCATTTGCTGTCAATTTCCTGAAAACCTGCTAAAATTAGGATCTTGGGGCAAGTGGGAGATGTTTCAGTTTGAAGAATGTCAGCCTATGGGTTGCAGTTTTTAAGGGGAGCTTTTTCCCTCCTCACTTTTCTTATGTTAAAATGCCAGAACGTCAATTCCCAAACCAAACACATAACGCAATGACTTAGGCAGTGACACTAATATACCCTTTAATATGTGCACTTCATTTTCATTTTTAAAAAGTTCTGATCTCCCAACATGACCCCAAATGGGAACACAATCTAGGCACTTAATCTCTTCTGCTGTTGCTTCTCATAAGTCATTTTTATCAATAATAGAAGCTAATGCTGGGCTTGCTTTTTAAACTGTTACTATTCTACCACGTTCACTTTGAGGCTTGATGAGACAGGAATCACAAAATATTTCATCAAAACATGTGTCTATGAGATCACAATGTGCAGGCACTACATGGTGCCAGGATAAGGTCATTGTTGCAGTGCTGTCAACCCCTAAGAATTCCAAATCATAAGACTGCCTTAAAATCATGAGCTTTACAAAAATGTGTGAGGGGTTCTCTGAATTTCCTTCTGGCTTTTGAGATGTTAGGGTTCATGTTTTTCAAGATTTTTTTCCACAGCCACCAGGGCTAGAAATCCAATGAAGTTATGATATGTTCCTCACCTTTAAATGTAAGCTGAGAGTCTAATGCAATCACATGACTCTGGGGGCTGGGGATTTAGACAAATGCCAAATATGGTGAGACCTGTGACAAAAAGATCACAAAACTTATTTTGGAGGCTAGGGGCTGATTTTGAGGGGCTTAGGATCTGGGAAGGACCAGCTTTGCCTAGTTCTCAGTCTCCACTGCCGCTAGTTTGAGAAGTACAAACTGGTCTTTTTTGTTGATGCTCTGTGAGGACATGAGAATCAGAGTAGAGAAAGAAACAGATGATGACAAAAAGACATAATCTAATGAAAACTAAATACAGTCTATTAGTGCACACAAGACACCTGTTTGCATTGGTGTCAATCTTCTTTATCTACAAGAGGATTAAAACCTCCCCCAAACATTGGTGAAAGAAGTACGACTTTAAATTACAGAAGAGGTTTGGGAATTTGAAGGAATTTTGCAATCTCATGAAACAGTTCTAATCCCACTGGGCCCACTTGTCATTAGTTTGTGGTATACAGAATGCACAATGCTGTTGAAGTTCATTTATTCTTCCCTTTTATGCTGCTTGTTTGCTTCCTGTGTTCTCTCATTCACTGAAACAATTAATGAAGCCCATTTCATTTTGTTCCTAGTCCATTTCACCTCTGCAACGATGTGGTTGCAAACACTGCAGTGAAAGCCTTACTGGCAGACTTGCAAAGGGTCACATGCAAGACGCTCATACATTTGGTAACCGTGTTACGTGTGCCTGCATCTCAAATACAATGTTAAAATGTGAAGATAATCACCTAGCTCTACACCATCCACATCCTCTTTTGCACAGGGGAAGGTGAATTGGTCTAGGAGCCATGAGATCATGGCAAACAAGTATGACTCTCCCATTTTACGAAGAGGTTGTACAGGGTCACTTATGGAAGAAATGAAAAGAGACCTTGGGTCTTTACTATAGCAATACAGTATAATGAAAAATTATATATTCACATAACTCTAATCATAAAGCATAAACATAGAAGGCAAATTAAAATTTCACAGGCAACCTTAATACTAAGATTTCCTAACTTTTGCGTGTTTGACTGTGCAACCTTAATGATGTTCTTTTAATGAAATTTTTATATGCAATATTTATATATTATTATATATATATAATTACATAAAGATTTGTGACAAGACCATTGACTTTACAAAGTCAGGCATTTAAAAGTCAAATGAAAAATCTGGTTACCAACATATTCTATTTAGCACATCTAAATATGGACTGAAAAATGTTGCCATCTAAATGGATACCCATATGAGAAGAAACAAAAAAGGGGTATGGCTACACTGGAGCCTTAGGGTGACCTAATGAAGGTTAAGTTGACCTACAGACTCCTGCAGCCACACTGTGCTTTTATTAAGTCAACTTAAGTGCTGCCTTAAGTCAACTTAATAACACCACCTCTTGAGGTCGACTTAATGCTTAAATTGACCTTATTAAGTTGACTTAAGCCGATTTAGATGGGGAAAGCCCTTATGCCAACTTAATTGGCCTCCAGGGGGCATTTCTCCAGTGCAATGTGGGACAGCTACCCACAACGCACCGCCCCTCCATTGACCAAGCATCTGCCAGTGTGGCCGCAGGCAGTCAACAGGATTTTTCAATGTAGACTCTTTAAGTTGACTTAAAGTCGACCTTGTTAGGTTGACTTAACAGAGCCACCAGTGTAGGCATACCCAAGGAGATCTGTGGCATTTTAAAGAATAACAAATTTATTTATCACTTGAGCTTTTGTGGGAGAAAATCCCACACCATCAGATAAATATATTTGACTATAATATACATGATACAATATATGAGATGAGTTTGGTATATCTCAACTCCAGTTCCCATACCACAACTTCACCACTATACTTTGTACTAACTGGAAGATTCAGAGGAGACGCCAAGAACAGGATAAATGCTATAAGCTTGACTAGTATCTTCTTGAGTGAGATCAGGGCTGAGGTGCTTTGCCAGCGCAATGCCTGTGAAAAACTTGCTTTGCTTCTGCTATGGAGATAAATAGCTTCGTGCCCCACAGGTCTCAATCTGATGCCTCTCACTAGCACTTAATCCACACAATAGTTTAAAGTGTAGTAACTTATGGCATGATCTGCATAAAATGCCACAATGATCTGCTATGGATGTGTTTTAATTAAATTATTTCCACTGGAACTTTTCAAAAAGGGTAATCATTTTTATTTTGCTCAGTTTCTGTAAAAGTGTGTTTTGACAAAATCTAAATTTTGGAGTTAATTTGAGTCATCAGTGTCCTTTTACATCACTAGCCAAATAATGCCTTAGGGAGGGGAAACCTACCTTTCCACATGATCGACATTGCCTGCCACACCAACTCCTCCAATGGTATAAATTTTCCCATCATACACCAAGCTATTGTGCCGACACCTTGGGACTGTCATTCGGGATACGAGATTCCAGTTATCAAGTAATGACATGTAACACCAGACATCTGAAAGCGTCACACCAGACTCCATGCCACCTGCCGCCAAGGTATGGGTGAGAAAAGGAGAGAATTAGGTGAGAACTTGGATGCATGCAATCCACTGAATGTTGCAATCAAAGCCAGTTACAAAGTGAAAGCTCTTCAAATGGCATTTGACTAATTAAAATAAATCACCCTCAATAGTGAGCATCTGTTCCTATGATGCAGATCTGTGTAATTTATTCATGCATCTCAAAGGTTTTGTGTTCTTTTTTTCTTTTTAAGATGACATGAGGAAATCAAGATGTCAGACTAAGAAGGACATGCGCGCAAGGGAATATATCCATCCAACATCCATAAATAACTTCCAATCTATTAAATTACAGTACTCTTGCAAGGTGTCAAGTGGCAGAGACTGACTGGCTTACTAGACACTATCCACTCCGAAATCCACAATGCTCATTTTGGTTAAAGTAACAAGAATAGAAACAAGTTTTATACACATGAAAAAAAAACAAACAAACCGGGTATTTTAAGGTTTACTTCCTGATTTTCAGGCATCATTTCCATGCTAAGTTTGGTTTTCAGACAACTATATGGAGTACAGTGCAGAGCCCGTGGTACAGGTGCTACCAGAGTTAAAAACAATCAAGCAATGTATACTAACACTGGAGGTTGATGTAGCTCTTTCAAATTGACTATGGCAAAGTGTTTCACCGTCCAATACTCCATAAAGTGGGCAAGTATTATTATTTTTATTTTACAGAACAGGAACCTGAGGAACACATAGACCAAGTGATTTATACAAGACCACAGCAGAAGTTAGTGATTGAGCGAGGAACCCAGAAGCTCAGTTCTCCACCTTAATGAAAAAACCATGCTTCTGCCTAAGTAATGCTTTAACAAAGGATATTTCATTAAACCTCCTTTGTTATGCCTTGTTGTACACAGCAGGTTCAGCTGTTTTTATTTGATTTTACTGTTAGTTTTGTTTTGTATTTCAGGTTTGAACAAAGCAAAAAACCCAGTGGTACTCACAACACTTTTTGCCCAGAAATCATGTGAGGCTCCTGACTTTTATGTTTTTCACCCAGCACCATAAAATGGCCCATATTCACCAACATCACAGAAAAAGGAGCTAATAAACTTCGCTGGTGAGGGGAGGGTTCATTATTAATCTTTTCCACAATGCTAGTTATTAAACAGTCTGGCATGTGGATTCCTAATAGGAAGTAGGTTAATGAAAAGGCCAGGACAGCCCAAAGACATCCACTGAGGAACCTACCTCTGGTAGCAACACAAAGAGACTTTGTAAGTTGGTAGCTACAACTTTTCTTTAGCTCCTGCGGCCTCTATCATTGATGGGGGAATTCAAAACCACCCCTTGCCTGCAATTCTTTCTCTTCTCAGACATAATCAAACTTAAACTCAGGGACCGTCAGTGGGATCCTGATAACTACCTAGTAGAGGTCGCTGTTTTCTTCCAATTCAAGGAAAAGTACAGCTGACTGAACACAGCCACCTTTATAGAAAAAGCACCAGATGTAGTTGGCAACTCTTTTAGATAAACCCTTTCGAGGAATGTGGGCTCAGTTTCAGTGAATTTAACTGGATTACAGGGCTATAGTACTCTCTCAAAGAGAGATTTCAACAACATGGGAGCACTCTTGTAAATAAATATTGTAAGCATAGGCCACATATTCAGCAGTTCAGTCAATCTGTCTCGAATGTAACAACCCACCATTTTTTTAGACCCATCTTCACTCATCATTTTAAACTGTGTTACTATACCACGGAAACATCTTCAAAGGCTTGATTGTTGTTGAATCTATTCTCTATTTAACTGAAAATGTGCTGTTGACTACTGGGATGAAAACGGCACTGAAGTGAAATGGAGAGTGATAAAAGCATGTTTGTTTGACCCCCCTCCTCTCCTCCCCAGGGCAACTCGCATACGTCCTCCCTGCTTGCACTGTATAGTACTGTTTTTGAGGAGCTAGTGCTTTTCTGGCCCAATTTGTATGCTGCTTACCTGACAGATAGATGTTGTCTCCAGCGCTGACTACACTGAAAAACTCCCGATCATAAAAAGGCAGGCTGGCCAATGGATACCATTTATTGTTTTGAGGATTTAAGCAAGTGACCGCCGTTAAAGCTCGTTGGTTCATGCCAATCATCTGACGACCTCCCACGAGGACTATTACCTCCGCTACGCCTAGGATGTAATTAACCAAAATATGTTCTAAGAAAGCATCATCTCTCATCAAGGTGGTGCCTATCTAAAGGTATTTTGCAGTCAATCCATTTTTCCATTCTCATTAAAATGACACCTGGAAAAACAAGTCTTTTTTGGGGTCTCCAACAGTCCACAGTTGGCCCAGCATTTATCCTTTGATTTCTTGAATATTATTGCAGTTCAGACACCTAGTAAATGCTTACTTACAAAAAATATTGTAGGCTGTATGAGCAAACAGGAGGGGCGATGGGGAGAAGGTGAAGGGGACAGGGTGATAACGGTGGGTGAAGAGAAACAATTTAAAGATAGCAAGGTTTTATAATGTGGGTTGGCACCAGTCATTGTATTCGGATATTAAAAAAAAAACCCAGCGTAATAGGGAAAGATAATATAAAGGTCTCTATACTGAAAGATGGACATTGACTTCAGTGTCTTCAAAATTTGCCCTTAACCATGTAGACCATCTTCTGACTTTCTTCTTGATTAATGTGTCCTTGCACCAATGACTGTTATATGGAAATGTTTTAGGCTTTATCCCTCCTGGCTGCATTTCTTTAATTTTTAACTTTATTTTCCATCCACTCTTTGAAACAGCTTGCCCAAAATTCTCCTGTGTGCTTATCCCAAGCAAACTGTGCCTTTTTATACCTTGTTATTGTTAATTATTATTGTTATATCTGCACTGTGGTTGTGCACAGGAGTTGCAGTCCTATATCAAACGCATATATCTATACTACACTACAAAAGTTAGTTTGAATTAGCAAAGTTGAACTAATAGGTTCAACATTAATTCGAAGTAAACCCGACCTTAGTAAGTCAAATAAACAAAGTGCACTAATTTGACTTTAAAAGTTAAGTTGCATGAGTGCACTTTGTTAATTCAAACTAACTGTCCTAATTCAAATTTATTTAGTTTGAATTAAGGCTCAATCCTGGTCTACAGTGCCCTTAGTTCAAACGAAGGATTGAACTAAGTGATTAGTTCAAACTAAATGCAGGTATTACTAATTCGAACTAAGCTTTCATTAGTTTGAATTAAGGAATTCCTTAATGTGAACTAGTGAAAGTCTGTGGTAGAAGAGGACTAAGTTAGTTTGAATTAAGGCTCCTTAATTTTAACTAACTTTCCAGTGTAGATGCTCCCACAGTGTGTACAAAACGCACAGTGTACAACCACATAGTGAAGAGGTAATCCATTTCTTAGAGAGCCTCTTGATTTAGATTTACCTGCACAGCTGGAGATTTCCAGAACCTTTAACCTTAGGTGTTCAGTGGACCAAATTCACTGCTGGAATGGATGAGTGACACACCTCTGTAGTTACTGGGGTCCTTAGTCTTTGATTTTAACTCACAGTTTACTCAGCACTTGGACTGAATTAAATCCGAACAAGACTCTCAGGACTTGTCCCTCTTCTGGATTCAAATGGTACCTCACATTTTAATTGCTTGATATGTGCTGGCCTGAAATACTCATTGTCAAGTGCTTGAGATTGTATATATTTAGTGTTCAGTGTAACTGTAGAAATAGAATGCCCTGGTTGTATAAAGTACTGTTCACTCAGAATATTAAATATTCGTCTTCCATCCTCTGGATTTTCTGAACTTTTTCTATTTGTGTCATTCAAACAAGTCTACTCACTCATTAAGATATGAACCTGAAATACTATGCTATCTTAAATAAATATTTCTTTGCAATGAGAGATCATTATTTTTAGTATAAACCAGAAAATAATCAGATGTGCTAAAGATAATGTGATGCTCATAAATGACCTCAAGAGGGCATCTTATACATTGCAGCGGATCCACAAATGGTGTTTTGATATCCTTTGTTTGCCCATGAATGTAGACAATATGCAAAATAACAAGGTTTTACACAATTAAATTCTGACCCAAAAAACCCAGAATCGCTCTCCTTTATCCCAAGAGAATTACTTTCCCCTCATCAACAAGCTTCTGAGAAAGGTCTGCATTATGTCTAGAATTTTATATATAGAGATGAAATCAGCACTTTCAAAATCCCTTCAAACATGACACCATTGGCCATCTTCAGCGAAAGACTTTTGATTGTGAATTGCGATTAAAAGTCATCTATGTGTCCTTGTTCTGAAAAGTGCTTTGATTAGACAGTCTGCACAAGCTGTGAAGGATGATGCTTGATATACAGTACCATATTAGCTTCATTAGGAAGTCCGCTCATTGTTGTCATTGTACTTGCTTGGAAGAAGCAACAAGCATAATAGATAGGAAAGTTTTACGTATTTCTTCCATATCTGATTCCTTCTTGTTGCAGTTTGATGTATACTACTTGTACTAACTTCCAGAGTAACAAGTATTTAGAAATTTTCTAACAGCCTTAATATAGACTGACTTATTACACTGGAGGCTTGCTTCCTTTTTATTTTGGTAGACAAAAACCTGTGTATTCCCCATGTAGAATATTTTTTGAAGTGGCACTTTTGCTGCAGAGATGTGTGCCGGTTTTCTTTTAAATGTAACACATTCCTGTGTGATCCTTTTGTTTTAGATGCAAAAACAGCCTGATTTGCTATTATAAGACTTGTGTTGTTGAAATAAGAATATATTTACATAACTTTGCTGTAACCCAGATGCCTAAAGGAATTATATCTTTTAGGGATCTCTTGAGGCTAGGTTATGCTGCTGGGTGGATTTGTCTGCCCAGGTCCAAAAACTTCTGGAAACTGAGTGAGTGGTTGCATTGAGCATGCTCCACAAGGTTTTCTATGTCTGATGTGGTCAGATGCCATGACAGCAGCAGCCTAAGCAGCTGCCACAGATAGTTGCAATGAGAGGAACCTATGTGCATAGCGAATGTCTGGGAGAAGCTGAGCCAGGAGTGGATAGCAAGATGTTTTCTCCCTGCTGTGGAGCATTTTGCAGCTGAGTTTTCTCATCTGTGACTGATGGCTGGTTAACCAGTAAACTGACTGGATTGTACCGATTCCAGAAGATGAAGAAAAGCTTGCATGGATTTCTACTTAAGATCCCTGCAACCAAAGAAGAGGCTTGCTGCTTCTTGCAACTCAAGCCTTTGCACTTGAACCAAGACTGTAACAGAGATATGGGTGAACTCCACCTTATCTTTGGAACTCTTGGGTTTCTTTCTCACAGTGTTTCTGTGGGGACTGCTGTGTTTAAATTTATTTTTTTTATATGATAAGGTCTATCAAGTAGTTAATAAAGTTCATTATGTTTGTTCTTACATAGTATTTTAATGTGGGGAGGGTAACTGAACAATCTTCGCTGTGAGTCCCTTATAGCTTGAATTCTGGGTCTCTAGCTGCTTCTCTTTGGGATTTGGGGTTAAATAGTTTTTGAGGTGCTGGAGAAAGGCAATTAAATGAATTCTAGCCCACCTGAAGGTTACACTGTGAAAATAAAAACAGAGTCACAGCTGTTTATCATCTGATCCGCACAACACCCTGAGAGGAAGGTAAAAAAGTATATTATTGTCTTAACGAATCTGAGGTACAGAAGGCAAGCACCAAATTTTTAGAAATGTTGTCTACTTGTGGGTGCCCAACTTTAAATAATTAGGGCCCCATTTTCAGAGGTCCTGAGCATCCAGGGGTGTCATTAAAGTTAATAATTCTTGAAAAACAGGCCACTTGTTTAGGTGCCTAAATATGGATTCAGGTGCTTAGCTTTAGACACCCAACTCTGATAATTTTGAGGCAGGCGTCTAAAAAGTTGGGCTTCCCAAAAACAGAGTAAGGCAAAAGTGGGGGAGGCTTTCTGGACCTTAAGTGACTTGCCTAACTAGCTCAGAAGGCAGCAGGGTTGGAATTTGAGTTAGAACTCTGAATTCCCCGATTCCCAGTCCTGCATTCACACCATCTCTCTTCTCTGAAATCTCAGTGAAAGAAAGAAGATTATTCCTCCTTTCCTATGCAAACTATAGACAGTCTGAACCATTCAGTCAGCAGCTGCAGGAAATATCAGATCAGAGAGCTTTTTCTTTGAAGCTAGTTTTGCTTTACCTGCTGATAGCCTGGGCCGGGTTCTTGGTGTCTGCATCTCTTGTCGGGCATGCGGTAACATGTGATAACGTTTTGCTTCATTCACTAGATCCCTGCAGGCCTCTGAAGACTTTATCAACTCCTCATTGTCAACAACATTTAGCAGATAACTGGGATGGATGAAGGGTAGGCGGACCACTGCCAGCAACTCTGCAGCATACTGGAGAGAGAGAATGAATGGAAGCCTTAGAGCTTCATTTCAACCATTCTGCAATTCCTCTTCCCAATCACAAACATTTCCCCTTATTACCCAGCTTGGGAAGATATGCTTTGAATGACCCTTACCTGAGTTTTGCTGTACAGAGTCCTAATTTTCATAGATTCTGCATACATTCCCAAAACTTGATTATTGCTCAGGTAGCACAAAGACAAACATTTCTTAGTTGCTCTGCCTCTACTCTGAAGGCTTTTTTGGAGGGGAGGGAGCAGACAAAAACAATCTTCCAAAGATAGCAAATCTTGTTACACAGAGATTTTGTAAAAGGAGATTCTGAGCATAATATCTTATGCACAGGAGACATGCATTAATCATCCTAGCTTCCTGAATTCACCTTGAAATTTAAGAGTGGTTGCTGCATTGAAAACAAATGGCTTTTCTAGTATTTTGTGTAACACAAAAGTAGACGAACAGCTTGGGTTTGAATAGCCTCTCTGGTGGAGACTGAAAAACACCATGCAATTTGTTAAATACCTTTTAATTAATAGGATTTATTTGTTGGTGAAACAAATCGCGTACTTCAGAGTTTTGCTAGAAATTAGATTCTAGAGGATTCTATACAAATACTGACCTCCTAGACCCATCTGCTATATAAATAAAGTAAACCATGTGGTGCAAAGATACTGGAATAAATGAAGCTGTCTGTCACTGGTTATGGCTTAAAGAAAAACAAAACCACAAAAGAGAAAATTGCAAGTGATAAATGAAGAGTCCATTCACTGAGAACTGATTTTAAATAGCTATTTATCCTACAACATATCGCAAAATACTTCAGAATGAGAGACAGAAGAGCTGGAGAAAACATTTATAGAGCTGGGTATAGAGAATATATCAGGACAATGAGATCTATGGATGCATATTTAGAAGAGGACAATAAAAGAAAGGTGACTATTAAAAATAGCAAAGATTAGTATTATCAGTGAAGATTTATATTCTGGGACCATCCAAAGGCTTCAGTTGGGATTGGCACTAAGAGGCAAGGAAATACTCTTGTAGATTAAGGGGCTGATTTTAAGAGATGCTGAACCCCCAAAACTTCCAGAGAGCTGAAGGTGCTCATTTCTGTCTTGAATCCATCTGTCTATTTAGTTGTTTAAACCAATGTTTTTCAAACCATGGGTCGGGACCCTATGCGGGGTAACAGACCCACAGGTACTGGGTTGCAGCGCCCCCTCCTGCTGCTGCCAGAAGACTGGAATGCATTGCTCAAAGATATAATTTTTGGGTCATGGGTATAAATGCTTTTTGTCAACTGGGTCCCAAGAAAAAAAGATTGAGAACCACTGGTTTAAACCACTTTCATCACCTTAGTGTGCAAATGTCTCTGCAAAGTTTGGGAATCAGGCCACAGCTGCAGTGCAAGAAGAACACAGAGATACAGGGATGTTGAAAAGGAAGGCTGAGTGAGCTGTGGTTGGTTAGAAATATTTCTCAAATTCTAGCATGCACAATTGGTTCCACCCTGCTAGGCGATAAAGTGATCACACTCATACCAAGAACATTTTCTACAACTTCCCACTACCCTCCAATACATTTAAAATACAGGCATCAGTTTGGAAGGAAATGCAATTATCTCTTTCCAGTAGGAGTTTGCACTAACTTACCACTGTAGAGCCATGTCACTGGGATGATATAAGCTAAGTTAAAATGAGCATGTGATTTGACTGAAATGGGTTCACTCTGGCAGAGAGAAGAATGCAGGTTTTCAGAAAATCCAATCACTTCATTTAACAGAGTGTAACAGACATGGAAAGGATTGGCAGTCGGAAATGTCCAGGTTCCGAGAAGAGATGAGTGCTTGTTTGCATAGCAATAACACCCCTGAACATCACAACTATAATAAATAACAGTAATGACAACTTTACACTAAGCTAGCAACTTTTTGTCCGAGGACTTGAAAACATTTTGCTATGAGCCTCACTATGTCCCAGGGGACAGGCAGGATTTACAGATGGGGAAGCTGAGGCAAAATGATAAGAGTGACTTCCCCAAGGTAACAGAAATTTGACCAGAGGCAAACGCTGACTACCCTGTCCTAACTGCTAATCCATGAGCCTTCCTTAATACATCATGATATTTGGGAGTTGTATTTGCATACGGTCAAATGCTTCCATTTAGGTTCAGTTCTGAGCCTCACTGTGATCCACATGTACTAGGTGAAGGAAGTGGTGTAAGGGGAGCAGAAAACAGAGGGTTTCTTCTTCTGGGGTGGGAGTATAAATCGAGTAAGGAGCCATCTACACTGAGTTTCATACCAGCCACCCTACAGCTGGCAGTGTAGGTGGGGTGACCAGAGCAAATGTGAACAATTGGGATGGGGATGGAGGGTAATAGGTACCTATATAAGAAAAAGCGCCACATATCTGGACTGTCCCTAAGTGTAGGGTGAAAGTCAAAGCCGTGCAGCTAGTGTGGTCTTAGTAAGCTGGCCTGCAACGATTCCCATTGAGCTGTTCGAGGGTCAAAGCCACTTGCACAGATTAGAGTAGACACAAGGCTGCTCTAATCTCGGCTTGCCAATTTGCTAATTTCTAAGAATTGGCTGCCCTGTCTCACCTCTCCAGAGGTGCTTCCCCACTTCTTACCCTCTGAGACCACATACCCTGCTCCACCTCATTTCCCAGGCTCCTTCTTTGCTCCACATCTTTCCTCCAGAGCTATGCCCCCACTAGCTCCTCTTCCTCATCCCCGTCACTCACTGCTCTTTCCCCTCCCCATTCCTCAAAACTCTCCGCTCCCTCCCTGCGCTCAGCAGGGCCAGATTAAGGAGCTTTGGAACTATCCACCACTGTGGGCCCTTTCCTCCAGCCTGGGGCCTGAGTACCCCCACACGTCTGGTCCCCCCATCATGACAGCTGGGGGCAGGCCTGCACTGAGGAGCCCTGGGGCAAGGGCCAGGCTCTGCAGCGCACCTGACTCAGTCCTGGTCCAGCTGATGAGGCCAGCTGGTGTGTAGTGCAGACTCCAGCGCAGCCTTCCAGGGTCCCCCACTGCAGACCAGCTAGCCCCACCTCTGGAGCACAGTGAACATGTGCTGGCCCATCCTGCCCCCAGGGGCACACCGGCTGGATTTGGGGTGGGCTGGGGGTGCCGTGGAGCCCTGCCTCTGGCCCCAGGACCCTGCCACCCCCAGCGCTGACTGCGCCATCCCAGCACTCTGCAGGCCCCACTGGCGCTGTGCTGTGCTGAGCAGGGCAGCAGGGGCCAGATCTCAGAGCGGCCCTAGGGGCTGTAGTTCAGGGCTCCCCTTTAAGCTGGGATGCAGGGCTTTAGCCTCTAAAGCCCCCACATTGATCCAGCCCTAGCCCTCCACTGGGCTCCCGCTACTCTGAGGCTGGAACAGAAGCTGCAGCCTGATGAGGAGCCTGCCCACATGCCAACGAGATGTGTGTAGGAGGTGACCTGGTTGAGTAGGCGCTGGAATAGATTGATGATCCAGAGCCTCTCCCGGATACTCCCCTGCAGTAACTGGACTATGGTGTGGGATCAGTATGTCTGACTGGACTCTGTTATTTCCCCTTTTTGACTAGACGACCCTACTCTAATCTACACAGAAATCCAGGTTGGTCCCACAGAAGCAGCCTCAGGGAGATTCAGTGAGCTCACTTGTGCCGCTCTGCTGTGTCTAGTATAACATCAGTGGGGTAGCTTAGCACAGGTAGGAATCTGTACCCTGTTACCTGCCTTAGAAAATTCCATACAGTGAAAAGCAAAGCTTCTTCAGTGACTCTTTCTAATTTTCTCTACTAAAATTTACTGCTTGGGGCGGGGGGGAGAGGAATGTCATGCCACTTTCCTAAAGTCACAAACATCAGTGACTTGGCTGCAGCCATCTTAATGTCATTACAACGATGCTAAATTGTGGGAAAGGGAGCACAGTCAACATATGGCAGTGGGAGGCAATGCTGCGATTTCAGGAAGCGCCTTTTTTAAGAAGTCTGGGGGCGTTTAACCTTACAGAAGAGCCAATATGAAATGCAGAATCATGACACCAGGAATAACGAGGGTATTGATGGGGACATCAAAGTTTAGTCATGCTAATCCCCATGTCCTCATGAACTAAGAGGAATTATTAAATAATAGTTTAAATGAGACAGAGCCTGGACTATGCATAAGTCTATAGCTAAGGCAGGCCAACCAACTTTCTTAAGCATGCTGGTACATCAGAAAGCTGCCTTTCCTGCCTCTCCAGTAGGCCCATGCAGGAAGCAGACATGCTGCCTAGTAAGACAAAGCACATGCAAATACTCATGTCATTAAGTTAGAACCTTGCATTAGATACCAGGGTGTCTCCATGTTTACCTTTAGCATTTAGGGGAGAGCACCCCTCCAGCAACAAGAGGCAATGCTCTTGACTCAACCCCCCATGATACTACACCCCCCCACCCCAATGCCTCCTAGAATAAAAGAGGCAATGGCTGATAAATTAACCAAGCACACACTCTCTCTTATTCACCCACCTTTCCTTAATTAGATTAGTGAGACACTATAATTCTTTTTCTCTCTCTCTGTGTCTGAGCTTGTGGCTCATTGGGAAGGCTAATAATAATTAGAACATGTCGCTCTCTCATCAGCATGAAAGCTAATGTCACATATCAAAGCTAATACCACTCTTTGCTCTTATTCTTTCCCCAGCCAAAGAGACACAGAAATACGGCTGTATGTGGGAAAGAGAGTTCGCATGCGGTTGTTGCTCTGGTTGATCACTGTTGGCGCTAAGGCTATGTGTAATCTCATTGTTTTGTACCAAGGGATTTGTAGGGTACGTATAATCTCACTGTCTCTAGAAGATGGCAAAGGCTTTTATAAACCAGTGGCTTTTCATGCTGGCTACTTTAAGCACTGTAGTCAACAGTGAGTTTCATTTGGCTTTGCTAATTTAAGTATATTCAAGTGGTCTAGCGATTCTGTAGCCTATTCTGTTCTGATTTTGCATTATAACTGCTTCATGGCTTTGTTAGCTATGACTGTGTATCCTGACACCATTATCCTTTTTATTGGAGACTGGAATAAGTACTATTAAGCAGGTCAACCTTCTTACTATCTGTTATTTGTGCATCTGCCTTTGTTTTGCCCTTATCTTGCTCCTTATACACTTACATAACTTCTAATGTTCTCTTGTACATTATTATTATTATTAATACAACAGTACAATAGACATGAAGGACTCTTTTAAAAATGGGCAAAACTCTCAAAGAGCAGCCTCCATTTTTGTAGATGCAATTTTGTGGCCAATGGTTTGTACCTGTAATTCAAGTGTGGCTGCAAATTTTAGAGCACTCTCTAAATGCAAACTTGGTAGTCAGAGCAGCCAAATATTCAGATGTGTGTTGCAGTTCCTTGGTGTAATTCTCTGCAGTAGGTCAGATTAGATGATGATAACCACCCTTTCTGGCCTTAGATTCTATGAATCTGTGAATTCATTTTTTCAAGTGCTAAAAGGCAGACCAGGTCTCAGTCCTTGAAAATTTAGCCCATTGTTTACACAAGGCTCTGCTCCAAGGAATTTATTATGTTAAATAAATGTGATACAAGGAAAGATGAGGAATATGTGTGGGAACAGACAGGACAGCTCTTCAACTGGTGCAGCCTGGTGTGGCTCCAAAGACATCAATGGTGCTATTCTGATTTTCTCTAGCCGGGGATCTGGCTCTTAGAATCACAGTCAGTAGATGAGGAAGGCCAGAGTCCCTCACTGACTCTTTGTAGCATTTACTCTCAAGGAGGGGAAGGAGCTGGCTTGGCAAATCCACAGTAAGGTAGATTCACTGGAAAGCTATTGGGGAAGGAATTGACAAACTTGGCATGAACTGGTTTCTGTGGCACACATTTTTTCCCAGACTGCTATCGGTTTCATTGGTTCAGCTGATCAGAAGCTACTTCACATAGTCCTGAGGATTTATGAAACCCAGGATAAACCAGCTTTTGTACAACAGACAGGGTTCCTGCCTCATACAGCTTACAATCTAAATTCAGATGTGACACAATGAGCCAGAGTAGCTAACCATATGGTGGCATGTGATAGCTGAGGGTTATAACACTCAGCTCATGCAAGGATATGGTGAGCATACATTGCTGTGGTTCTAGTAGGCAGGAAGCAAGAACCTGAACTACAATTTGACCAAGCCTTTGTGGCTAATGGTCCTATCCTGTGGGCCCTTTAGTGACCATATGCAGTCATGACCTGTGTTGAAGATCAACTGACAGTCTAAAGGCCCCAGCACTACAATGGGACTTTTGCTGGTTATAGTTTTCAAAGGAAATTGAACATATAAATTGTTATGTCTGTGTAAAATATCATTGGGTGAGTCATAACCCTTTCCAGTTGTGCCACCAAGACCATTTCTGACGGCTTGGTGAGGTCCCATCCATATAAACCCTGCAGAGTTTATGCACTTAAACTTCTATATATGCTTTTTCCACCTCTGCAGTCAGGGCAGCTCTTGACCAACAGAATCACAGAATATTTTAGTGCTCTCTTCAGTTCTGCTTGGTGGCCTGAATGTTGATGTTTACTTAGTTAAACTGTTTGTGACCTTTCTTCCCTTACTAATTATATTTAGATGAGTAACCACTCAGAGAGAGCGGGCTTTTTTTCTGATACCTGACTTTCAAAACTGTGGCACACTAAAAAAATGACTTTTTCTCTCAAATCTCCAAGCTACTACAATCCTCATAGATCTTCTTTAAAGGACAATCACTGTGCTTCTGCTTAGGCTACAGTACAATACTATGCAGCTAGTTTTAGGAAATATGTTTACTGTTGCAGAGTCAAATTTCCTGCTCCTTAAATATTACACTGGAAAGCTATCAAGATTTTTGACATTTTTGAAGTAATGCCCAGAGAGGTCAAAATAATGTTTCCCTGATGCCTTATAGTTCATCTGTCTCTGTTTTACTAGTCTTTCATACAAAGGCCATTTGTGCTAGCTGCCTGAAGAAACAGATTTTAGCTAGCAGTACAAATGCAGAAGTAAGATTAGCCATATTAAGATGGGTTTTTTAGTTCAACAAATTGCTGTTTCAGCTGTTTATGCATAATTCTAAGAGACTTTTTTTAGCATTTTAAATTAAACTAGGAGCACATTCAATTCCTCACCGAGACTAAGAAGATTAATACACCACAGCCTAAAAAAGATTTCTGTGCCCTCTCAGACAGAGACTGGGTTCAAATTCAACCGGATATTAGAAGCAAAACAAAGATTTCTAATCTGACCACTGCAGCAAAAGCTCAGCTGAGCTATTATTAAACAATGATGGGATAACACTGAGATGGCAGCAGCTTTACACCACCACCAACCAGACAATGAGACCTGTAGGGGGCACACGTTTTTAAAAAGCAGAGAGTATTCCTTCCTGGCATGGTGGTCTGGTGATGCTCTCTGCATGTTGAGCTGCTCTGGTAATGAATGTTAAGAACTGAGACTTTTCCGGTGGTAGAGAGATCTGGCCCAGTGGGTTAGTGCCAAGCAACAGTATTGACCTTTCTCCACTTTTTGGTTACTGCTGGAAATCGTCCAGGATCTGAACCAGATCTCCCTGCATGACCAGAAGCCTTAGCCCATGGCTTTCAAACTTTTTTGCTTAGAGCCCAGTTGAAGAAAAATCATTTATGCCCTCAACCCAACAATTACATCTTTCAGTAATGCATTCCAGTCTTGTGGTGGTGGTGGCAGCAGGGGGCGCCACAACCCAGCACCTGAAAGTCTGAAATCTTATACTGATTCCCGACCCCTGGTTTGAAAACGACTGCCTCCGCCAACTGCACGTGTCCAACTGTCAGATCAGCTGGGAACTGACTTTTTTGAACACTGAAGCAGAGTCTTTCAACACTCTCCACTCTCAGAGACAGCACCACCGGTTACAGATTTGAAGCTTCACTAGAACAAAGCAAAACTTTAGTTTTTGAGTAACATGACATTATATGGTAATTAAGGAAACCACTTCAATGCATACTGCCCAGGGGTAGGTATCACAAGGGCACGTGCTCTTTCTAATAACCTCTTCCACATTTACAAGTCTTAGGACAAGGCCAAATAAAATCTTGCTCACTGGTGTGCACAGTATTTGTTTACTACTTTTTATTTAGTCTGTATGGTTTAATTTCCTTGAACCCCAAAGCCAGTAACTATGATTCTTGAGAATCATGATAGCTGGAAATTTTGTAACACGATGAGTTGAACATTTGGAATGAGGTGTGGTTCCCAGGCCCTCGCCTCCACAGGGACTCAGCGGGTGGGGGCTACATGTACAAACCGCATGCACAGCAAGAGAAGCAGAGCACCGGCCTTGCTTCTTGAAATGAAGTTTTAACATGACATCTTTATGGCAGCACAGCTGACTAAACACTATAATGTCATCAGCATTGAATAAAAGGTGCTGCTATCCTGTTCTCCAAACAGTCCAAGGAGCAGGACATGACCATGTATTTCTAGATGTAACGTGATGAGGTTATATTTAAGCACACAGGGTAATGAATCATTAATTCATTACACACAGGAGTTCTTTCAGCCTCAGACATTTTCTTTCTGCTGACTACACTCTAGCAAAAAATGTCCCCAGAAAATAACAAAAGATGCAACTACCAATGACCAATATTTCATTTCTTCTGATTATAAACACACACCTACCCATACACCTCTACACGCATGTATGCACCACAATGGCACGTTGCCAAGATTAAACAGTTGGTGTTTGTAATGTGGTTTGAAAGGGAAGAGATCTCCTGACACACACCGCATCATGACACACACATAAAACAATTTTGCCTATTTATAATGCAGTGCTGAGCTTCATTTCCCTTTCCATGTAGAAAAGCAGGGAGTGTGGCCTAATGTTTGGATCAGGTGACTTGGGAGTCAGGAGTGCTCTTCCTCACTCTCTTACTAACTTAAATGTCTGAATGTGCAGTTCAAGTAATCGATAGGCCCACTAGAAAAGGATTTATTTAAACATCAGATCTTTGAGCCATCTGTCACTATGTGAAGACACAATGATTACATCTCATTCCTTGTACTCTTTAAGAGAAACTGGAGTTTGTTGCATCTTAATTATTAATTAGGACACTTCTGCTTTTCAAAGGGGACGCTTTCAATACTTTCTTCTATTAAGGATGAGCAAAGCATCCAGGGACTCAAATTTCATTAAATTTTAAAAGTTAGGTGCCTAACTCCCATAAGCACCTTTGAAAATCCCAACCTTCATTTCATACTTACCCCATATTTGCTTTCCTCAAGCCTAGCACTCGTGAACTACATTGTTCAGTGAATTCATTTCTAATTATGATGAATTTAAGTAGCTTCCTGGTACTAAATGTCATCATTTGGAGTTTTCCCATCATTTTCTAACCTGCACTAAGGAAAAGAATCAGAGTGATTTTTCTACTTTCTAGATTATTAAACTGGCCTTCTTCATAACTGTGGAACCTTTCAGACACTGTGTGTTTGGCTGTAAGTGTATCTGAGTATTTAAAATTCCCCATGAGAATGGCATCCAAGTACCTTGAGAGTTGACAATTTTTCTTTCTTCCACTGTTGCTCCTTTGTTTTTTATTAACTGCATCCTACACCAGATAACCGCTATTACCATTCTCTTTAACTATTAAAAGGTGGTCTATTGGCATTTATAGCTTTTGACATAATGCCACTTTTCCATCTCTGTCATTCTAGATCAGGGATCATCAGCAACTCAAAAGATAACAAGAGCCATTTAAAAATAATTCTTTCAATAACCAAAGCGTTTTGAGAGCTGCAATGGGTGTAGACTCCTGATGGGGGTGGGAGGAGCTGGGCCATGGCTCCTGATGCAGGGTCCCCTCGCGGGGTGAGCCCAGAACCAGGAATTGGCCACCAACAGGGTCCCCTCATGGCGAGAGGGAGTCCAGAGCCTGGTTTGGGCTGCCTGCAAGGTCTCCCAGTGGTGGTATAGGGACCTGGGGCCCCAAGCTGCAAGGAGGCAGCCAAAGAGCCTCATGCAGCTGTGGGAGCCGCAGGTTGAAGACCCCTGTCCCAGATACCATACTTATTGGTGTGTAGGGTGTTCGCTCAGCCTACGTTTGCCTTGCTTCAATTTTGTCTCTGCAGTGGTTTTCCTCCCTCACACAACCATAGGTAATTCCTCTCCTTTCCTCTTCAAATGCTTGTAGACAGTTATCCCACTTTAGCTACTGTTAGACCATTTCAAGCATATTCAATCCGTTTAATCTTTCCTTCTAAATCAATTTCTCTAGTCCTTTAATCATTTGTTTTGCTCTTCTCTAAATTACCTTCAATTTGTCTACAAAGCTCTTGTTCTCAGGTGCCATTAAGACACTATTTAAACAGAGCTTTCTCTAAGGACACAAGTTTATAGGCTGCTCATTAATATTTTTTTGGATAAGAAATTTTATTTTATAACTGGACATTTTGATGTTAAACAGTTTTTTTTTAAAGGCACACTATTGTATATGTATGGAACAGAAAGGTAACAAAGACTATGGCACCCTGCTTGATAATAAATTTACTTTAGTTCTTCAATGTCCTGAATAGATATTGGACAGATCTTCAGAGCGAGTATATTGACATAAGTCCATTGCCTCTTATTCCAGTAACATTGGTTTTCTCTAGTTGAGGATCTGGCCCAATATCAAGCATATGCTCTCAGAACTCTGTGTGATAGGTATTATTTTCCCACAATTCAGAGACCAGGAAATGGGGGTAAAGAGATAAACTGGTTTACCATAGGCCAGCCAGTGAGACTATGGCCAAGTTAGGATTAGCCCCCATGGATATTCTGGCACCAAGCCCTGTCTGTGCTTGGATCACTACACCACAATGCTTTTCAGGTGACAGTGCCTCATTATGCAGTAAATATACTGCATGATATCCCCAGAGTTAAAATAACCCTAAAAGAAAGAACTGTCATGAGAACCTTGCCATCTCTTCAATCAGGCAGCAAGAGAAATAAACAGAAAACCAGCTTTGCTAGATGCATTATTCTATTGCAGCCTTTCCATTGAGTGACAAGCAATCAAAAGCGATTCCTACAATCAGTAGTCTTCTTTCCTTTCACAGGAAGTTAACTAACCCTGCGGTTCTCAACCATTGTGTCAATACACACTACTGTGCCACGACACAGTGGTAAGTGTGTCACGGAGAGCCGGAGAGATGTCTGTATCCATCATGGGGGAGATGGGCTGGCATATCGTGCAGGGTCCATTCCATCATTAACAGCATCGGGACCCAAAAAAGGTTGAGAACCACTAACCTAACCATTCAGGAACCTGACATCCAATGCCATTGCTCTAAGCTGGACTGATTTTACAGAACTGCATTACCAGTAGGGCTGAAATAATTCTGTAAATGTCACCATACCCAGCTGGGGTATCCAGTTCCAAATCACTGGGGTACAGTTATTTACCAAATATTAGCTTACTAAATATTCATAATTCAAATTCACTCTCTGTCCTATCCAGATGAAGCGGTGACCTTTAAATGCACCGTTACTCTATCTTTGTAGCACACCTTAAAAGCTGTTTTCTGAACGGCAGTACAGCTCTTTTATGTAGCACTGTGTGATTCATATAAACCGCAGATTTTACAGACTTAAAACCGGCGAGGGTATATCCTTTCACCTTGCTTTCCAGCTAGTGGCCATTCAGGAGCCCCCTACTGACACTCTCAGCCTGTCCATAAGAGGATTAGCAACCCTAAAAGAATTTGATACCCAAGAAGATTTTCAGAAGCACAATGAATAGCTAGTCGAGGCACCCAATTGCCAGTCTCTTTCAATGAGAACAGGGAACTAAATCCCATTTGTGCCTTTGAAAATATACCGCCTCTTCTCTTCCCATGAAGCTAACACAATACGAGGACTGTAGTGGTTAAGCTTGTGGATATGCAGTAACCGCTTTCCAAAGAGCTTCTCCTCCCTGGAACTGTCACCCTACTCACTCCCTGCTGTGGAGAATGAAGAGTTACGTGTGTGTGTGTGTATATATATATATATGTATATATATATATATATATGTCATCACAGCTCAGCCGGCTGAGATTATCCTGTCTTACTGTATGGAGCTCAGTCAAAGGAGGCCTTTCGGAGGAAACAAACAGGAACAAAACAATTGCAGAAATAAGACTACTTAAGGGAACAATGGCAGGAGCTGTTAATTGGGGGATGCCCCTGCCTGTCTTCAACCAGTCTGGCTCGGTTTACAATTTCCATCCTTGAGTCTAGGCTCAAGGGGGATACTAAACCATTAAAGGCCCCCAGAGCTAGAAAGGAAGGGGGGGGCAGATGTGAGTGGGCTGCCAGCTGTTCCCTACAGGGAGATGCTGACAGAGACATACAGAATATGTAGCAGACAGCCTGCTCCTCTTAGCCCAGAAGTAGGGACGTCTGGAGTAAGTGGAACCCACCCAACTTTTGCAAGGAAAGAATGAGGCGCAGGTAAGAACCACATACAGGCCTTTTGTTGTTTTGCTCTTTGCTCTGCCTGCTATGTACCTCTGGGTGAATAATAATGCTTTGTTTTGAAGAAGCGGTTTTGAATCATTTTAACCAGCTGTTGCCAGAAGCCCCCTGAGGAAAAGGGCTTGCAGATACCAAACAGAGCTGGGCCTGCTGAATTAACATAACCTGGAAACAGGGCTGCAGCCAGAGATCCAGTCCTAAAGTGGTTGAACCACAGCTTAATAAATATTAAGATGAAGTGGGATTTTCTCCCATGAAAACTCATGTGATAAATAAATTTGTTAGTCTTTAAAAGTGCCATCAGATTCATTTTTTGTTTTGCTGAATATTGTTGTGATTTTTGGTGTAAAGGAACATCTACTACAAAGACAGGTTTGTCTATGTGGCAAGATAGACTGAAGTGACCAAAGAGACTGACTGTGACTCGATGGTCAGGGTGATACGGCTGTTGAGGAGCTCACAATTGATGCTTGGTTGGTTCACAGGCAGTTTGATGTTTGTGCCTTCTGGTTGACACTCACGGTCATGAGCCACCTCAGACAGAGTGACATAGACTTTCATAATTCTAGATGTATTCACTGGACATGTAGCGTTACCCTGGCAGATTTGGCAGAAATGGAGCATCTTCAGTATGTTCAGTGCTGTGCACCCTGGATTTGCAGTGAATTCAGGGAGTGTGCGTCTGGTACAACTGGGCTATGTATTTCTCATGCTAGAAAAAGGTATCATCAACATTTCCACGGATCATCTTTATCAGACAGCAAACTGGTTAGCCTGACTTTATATCCATCCTCAGAGTAATTTGTTTCTGAGCTCTGAAAATGTAGATGCCATTATAAAATTTTAAAGAGTGAATGTTCCATGGCAAATTTAAAAAGCAAGAGCTTCTGCTTTCAGAAAATAAGCATCCATCTGACTAAGAGCCTTATTTATAATACAGATATTTATAGGATACAGAGAGGAAAGAAAAAGTTAGAGCAGCCAGCCAGCCACCCTTGAAAGCTGGCTTAGCAGTCGGACTGGACATGAAAGATGTCAGCTACTGGTACCTTTATGTTAAATATATTCAAATCACTCATCTCTCAATGGATACATATAAAAAAAATTAAAAGCCATTGAAAGAAAAACGCATGAAACCCAACACCATAATGAGAAGTCTGGAGAAACAAATAAAGCTGCCACCACGAACTAGAAGTACTTCAAAAGCAGGAGAGAAATGAAGATAACTAGAAAAAAGAGAACAATTGCTACAGCATGGAAGTGAAGGTAGAGGAGATGACAGTGGCAGTTATGAGAAGGAAAACTAAACCCACCACTTAAAACATAAATTCATAACATCAGCACAGCAGGAGGCAGAAAGAAATATTTAAAACTAGCAATCTTGAAACATAACCTAGATTGCACAGTGACAAGGACCCTCTCTTTGTGACAGGGAAATAGATTTATTCTGCAAGACTCTTTCAGCTACTGTCCTCAACAATCATCCCATAGTTTGTATTAAATTCTGATTCAGTAAAGGAGCAACTCAGAACTGACTATCTTCATCAAACTTTAAACAAGCAGAGAAACACACTCTAACATGGCATGTTTCCCAAGACCAGTGGGAGCTGAGATGGTGCCCATTTCGGCAAATGAATGGCACAGTTTAAACATTTTGTGGTAATAATAATAATACTGATGGTCCCCTCCAGCAGAGAAGCCGACAGAAGGGGGCCACGAAGGCAGGAAAACTCCATGAGGGTCCCCTCAGAGTCTCATTTACATTGTCCATTAGAGAAGGAGAAAAGAAGTTTTAAGGAGTCTCCCTGCAGTCACAGAGTGACTGCAGGAACCATGCCACCATTGGATGAGTCCCTTTTGGCTGTTTGCCTATCTTAGGCACTTATATGAAGTCATTACCATGGTAACTGAGCGTCTCTGTCTTCAATATGTTTATCTTCACAATACCCCCTGAGGTAGGCAAGTTCTATTAATTCATTTTACAGATGGGATACTGGGATACAGAACAGCTAAGTGATCTGGTTAAAGTTCACACAGGAAGGTTGTGGCAAAGCAAGGAGTAGTGTTTAGGTTTCCTGAGTCCTAGGTTGGTATCCTAAAATCTGGACCATCCTTCCCCTTTCAGGATGGTCCAGTTAATGAAAAACTCCAAGGGGAGTTAATTACATCTTTGTATCAGAACTGGAGGTGTAATTTCCACTCAGAAAGTCATGTTTGAGCCATCTCTAGTTTCTCTAGCACAATGGTTTCCAACTTGTTCAGTAACACTTTTTTCACCTGAATCAATTGCTGATAAATGTCGCATCTACTTACATTTATGATGGTTATGAGTGTTTGCAACATAGTGCATACAAGAAGCTAAAGAGGGATCAAATGAATTAATGTTTCAAATCCAATGGAAAAAAATATATCATCTTAATTTTGTCCTCTGGCCTCCTGCATTTAGAGTGTGCATGTTTTGGAATCAAAAGACTGATACTTTGCTTTTAATTTGATGATTCATCTTCACAAGTTTTATGAATTGCAATTTTGGTTGGACAGAATATTGTTTAAGATGAAACAATGTTTGTTTTAGATTGATTTTCATTACCTTTAAACAAAGTTTCATGGCACACAGGTTGAAAACCACAGCTCTAGCATGCTAAAAGAGACACGTAGCTGTGGTGGTGTGAAGCTCTAGCATGTGAGTCTGTAGCTATACTGGATGGGATCATACTTGGGCAGATAGCCTATCCTGCCACTGCAGCTACGTTTCTTTTTGTACACTCTTCCTTGTTTAGACATTACACCTTCATCTCCAACGCAGACATACCCTAAAATGGATTAAGTCCTGGTTGGATTTCTTTGGGGAAATGTAGTGGGATCAGATGAGGATGGCACTGCCAGTTTGAGGCAAACTGCAGCCAGATCAGGGCAATTCATTTAGCCCTTCTGTCCCTAAGCAGGACCTGGTCAGATGACACCCAGGCACAGGTATCTCACGTGCACTGCCAGAGCCACAAGTTAGTCTGTGCAACAGCACCACTTGGTCAGGAACCCTCCTGCTGCCTTAACCCATCACAGATTCCCTAGGCTTCCAACTTACTCTCAGACTTGTCCCTGTTCCTGCCCCAGCCTTGTTTCAGCATGTGTCTGTACCTTTTCCAACTCTGTTCCTGACCCTCTCCAGTCCCAAACCTGGCTCCTGATCCCCAGACCCTTGGACTGACTTGTACCTGAGTTCGACCTCTGTGTATCCAGACTCTGACTATGATCCTGATTTTGTCTGTCTGTGGATTCTGACTCCTTTTCTGACGCATGGCATATCTTCAGGGCCTACTTTCAGCACTGCTTTCAGCCCAGTCCTGGCTTTTTATCTGGCACCTGTTCTCAACCACTACTCCAAACACCAGGCCTGACCGCCTAGAACCTAAATCCTGATGGTCAAAAATGGTCATGCTCCTGCTTTGGCCTCCATCAAAAGGCAGTTCAGCAGGGTACTGAGGGAGCAGCAATAACATGTGGGAGGCATTCTCTCTTCTCGGAGGGTGTGGACAGAGCCCATCAGGAAGAGGGGATATTCTGAGCCAGGACTAAGTTTGGTGTTCAAATCAACAATCAGTTTAGGTACTCAGACATCCCCTTATCACCACAGTTAGCTACCAAGAACTGCCAATTACAAATCTCATTTGGGTTTATCTAAGGGGAATGGCAGTCTCGATAATGTAATTTGTTTATCTGAAGTACCATGTTTTACCATTATGGTCCTCAAAAGCCAATCACTATTTATAACATTTATCTGGAAATAGTACTAGGCAAGGCAATACATTTGACTTTATGAATTCAGGGCAACTGCATAACTCACACAAATGGTGAAGACAAACTAACTCTAAAATAAATATTTATACACCACCAGAGAGGGTATCTAAACAACCAGTAAAGACATAGTATAAATTTTTTAATATGTACAATACTTAAAAAGTTGATCATGTTATTAACATTGTGCCTGAAAAAAGAATCCTGATTTACCAATTTTCTTTCCTGCCATTACTGAATGTGCATGTCTTCCTAAAAATGTATCCATTTCCTGAGATGATACATCACACAAAGCTAATCCTTCAAGATTTATTTTTGACCTGGTCTGAAGTCGACAACTTCAAGACTTTGTGTGTGGTTTGAGAATCCGATCCCCATATCTGATCATTTAGAATTAAAAGCTTCTCATTTGAAACACCTGTATTGCAAAAACAATCTGTGCATAGTCTGAATTCTCTTGCTCTCATTTTGCCTCCTCAACCCTATCTTTTATTCATATTTAGATTTAAAATTGTATGGGGACAGTTTCTACTTTGAAGAGGTATTTACGGGAATGGAAGAAAGAGTGGTTTCTCAGATTATTTTTACCTGAGCTCTGATTGCAGTGTCCTTCTTAATCCATTTTATCACGGTTTCATACACCAGCTCTTCTGCTTTGGTGTTCAGGCTGTCATTGGACATGTAGGAAATGAAGTCATCTTTTGAGATATTAAGGATCTCCTCTTGATTGGCCACCTCTGGGAAAATTTGTAGGGCGTATGCTTTGGCCATGTTGTATAATTCACTGCACTGCATAGCTTCAGCCATGGCTAATATTCCTAAGCAGTTGCTAGCAGTCAGTTGTTTTTCTAAAATAAGCAAATGAAGCATAAATGAATGAATAAAAATGGTGTTATTTCACTGATAACATGAAAAAAATACGTGCTGTGGACAAAAATAACTCTAGTTTACATTGAATAGCACCCTGATTATGCCACTGAGGATATGTTTATACTGCCAGTGGTATTCAGTGCAGGATTGATTCAGCAGCATCAACTTAGTGGCAGTGGAGACCCACTCAACTGATCAGGAAGTCAATGACATTAATTCCCCCCCCCCCACCAAAAAAAAAGAAAAAAGAAAAATGCTGCATTGACCAGAGGGCATCTCCCACAGGTGTAGTGCAGTGGGGATGCCATAGTAAGTGGAAGTTAGTAAGACAACAGGAGATAGGCTAGCAATTCTATGTAGCTTGCATATCTCCTGCTGACTGTGGCCAAAAACTGCCAGCAGCATAGACCAGGCCTGAGTCACCATGTAAAGAAAAAAGTCTACCAAATACAGCTTCTTTAGCTTTCCCTCTTAAAATCCTGAACTGGGTAGACTGGGTAGAGGGTGTATTTTGGGCTTGAGTTGTTGGTTTTGTGTGTGTGTGCGTGTGTATACGCTCTAGTGGTGTGGTTGGGAAAAGCTGTTAACACAAGTTTATTGTTAATGACCTCCTCTCTAATGGGCAGCAGCAAGACTACTGTTAATCTTACTGCCTGCCATTTTCCTTTAGGAAACAGTAAAGAAACAAACCCCAATGCAGATGCTGTAAGAATACACTCAAACAGCTCTGAGGACATTTTTGAAGATGCTACAATTTCTTCATGATAATTCTTGTCCTGCTTAGCTACTAAGCCACTTCAAATAATAATAATAAAAAGAATTTCCCCACAGGAACTTTGTTAATGTAGAATGTGATGACATTCCTCATGCAAAACACAGATTATACTAATGGCTTCTGTTAAATGTTGTGTAGTGGCGTTTCAAAGCAAATCATGCACAGAGGAGACAGCATTATCTTTTTCCTGGCAAACTGAAGTAGCTGCTCACTATGTCGTATTTATGCTGAGCATGAGCTATGCTGTACACTTTGCTGTCCTTTTGGCTAAAGAAAAACACCGATAGGAAATTTGTGCAGGAGAGGCTGGCAGGCTTTTGGCTCTCAGTCCTACTAGCCAAGCCATTAACAGATGACAAGATTCAGAGCAGAAAGCCTCAGAGGATATGTCTACATTACAAAGAAAAAGCTGCAGCACTAAGTATCAAAGTCCAGGACGTGGGCTTGCGGTGCTTAGGCTGTGGGGCAAAAAATAGCAGTATAGACAATCTTACACAGGCTTGATCTTGGGTTTCAAGACTCTGCCTCACTGGGTTTCAGAAAATATAGAAATATTCCATAAAATAAAGCACTCTTATTCTAGAATAGAGTGTGTATAGACAGAGTCCATCAGCAATAGTTTACCAGCATTAAACTCACACCCTACGTTATTTGGGATTAATTTCAATCTGTGGACAAGCCCACATACATACATGAAACTGTTTAAAAGTAGGTCTATAAAGTAATCAGATCACAGAAACCTAAATTCTTATCACCACCACCACTTGGAAAACTCTAAAGCCAAAAGGCTAATCTGACATGTGAGTTACATTAATCTCATGATATTTTGTTTTTAAAAGTCCTAGCCAGATTGCCAGGATGAAGCCCTATATACACCTTTCATTCTATATCATGGCCAACATCTCTGGAATACGTCCTTGCTAGACGACAGCAAATACCTTACTTCAACACCTTTGTGATTGGGGTTTTGGTGTTCTCAGATTTCTATGTATAGAGTAACAGGCCTGAGGAAATGACAACTTCATCGGTTGCAGCTCATGTTCTCTGAATGGAAGAAGATGATGAAGTGTTGAGAATTACCTGAAGGTAGTGCTAGCCAATTGCTTTTCTTGCCCAAGAAGCCTTTCTGTGGCCTGCCTCAGGGCTCTATTTCATTATCCTGCTCCACATCTATATAAAGTAACCAAGAGGGTTTGTGGAGAGATGTGGACTGTGACACAATCAACAGGCTGATGAGACTCCATCAGTTCTACCATGGGTGATAAGGCAAAGCAAATGGCTTGGTGCTTTTGTGAGATTAGGGATGGGATCTGGGCTAGCTGTATATGGTTCAGCTGGATAAGACTAAAATAATATTACTAGCTTGGGGGAAGCAGTTGGCAAAAATTATCTCAACACATTAAATTGAAAGGGTGGCGCTCACTACCTGCATCTGTAGCTTGTTTGAAGGGGTCTAATGGGTTCTTGAGATACTTCTGGATGCCCAGGTGACAAACAAAGTCTGGAGAATGCTCTGCTCCATCTATGCTTGAATAGGAGAGTACATCATTTTCCTTCTGGTGCAGATCTTGCTGCAATTAACCATTCCTTTGCCACTTCAAGACCAGACTTGAATTGCACCCCACATGCTACTCCGCCCCAAGTCCATTCAAGTATTAAGCAGGGAGCACATTGTAGCAATGTGCCAAGATAGCTGCTGACAAGTTTATGGGTGGGATTTAAAGATGTCAGTTTTAATTTATGAATTGCTGAACAGTTTGATAACAGGATAAATATAAGAACTCTTCTCCACCCTTGCCAGATTTGCGGCTGAGATAAACAGAGGCATTTGAGCTGGCAGGGCCTTCTCTACTTATGCTCTTTAACTTCAGCATTTGTTCCTTACGCTGATCTGCCAGCGCCTGTGTTTGTTAACTTCTAGGCATGCTGGAAAGCCCAGCTTTCATCCAAAATATCTGGGGGATGGAGTGGATGGATGAGCAGGGATATAGGCAGAGATTGAGGGAATGCATGAAAGATTGCTTGGCAGAATTGTGGTAACAATGTAACAGGAGTTCAATAATTACTGCGAAAGCCCATCTGTTTGCATTGAATACTGTCTTTTTAATTTAGGAAGGTACATTGCATCTGAGCTAGGCGTCAATAAACCCAGCACAAACACTCACACCTCTCTGTTAAAGGCTTTGATCTATTTAGCTAATGGGAAGCCTTCTTAGCTTGTTCACACAAACATCTGACAGTACACAGGCTGTAAGGCCTCTGGATGTCATTTATCCTTCAGTACATCGCAAGGCCCTTGTGAGGGTGTAATTTACCAGTTTCCAAACTGTCTGATGCCTCAGTTTTCCCACTGATTGGGTGGTCTGGTTCTTTAACAGACCTGAACATTTTCCAAAACACCTTCTTGGGTTACAGACCCCCTCATCAGGGTCTTGGGGGGCCTCTGTTCAGGTAGGGCTCCCCAGTGTTCCTTTCACAGACTCCTCCCAGTCTTCTTTACAGCTTGTTCTCCTCAAAAAAACCACACCTAAGATGCTGTGTTTCCATAGCTCCAACTTGACAGACACAGCTCTCACAGTGCCCACCATCTCTCTTAGACTGAGGAAAGGTGCTCTTAAACACTCAACATGCTTTGTGATCTACTGTTCCAGACTGTACTGCAAGCACCAGCGTCCTTTGTGTAGTTCACTCCTATGACAGAAGCCCCCTCCTCAGACACCCTCTGTGATACTGATGTATCTTCTGCATTCTGGTTGAGTTCACATGCCCCAAACTGGAGCACAGAGAAATCAACCTAAAGCAGCTTTAATGAGTTTTTATGAGTTTAATCCAGTTTCCTGTGCAACATTCAAATAAAACAAGAAACCCACCCTATCTCTTTGTTCATACACCAGAATGTTTTTAGGCACTGTAAGAAAAATCATTAATCCTTGTTATCATCAAATGCTAGCAAACACAGCACAGGATATGTACTCTGTGCTGGAAGCCATTATGTCCAAAAGGACAGGCAATTTTCCAGTTTTGCAGAGTCTCCTCTCTCATACTCTTGGGAAATTTTTTTCTTGGACAGACACACTAGATGATGAGCACAGCAGAGACAATTAGATATAAATATTTCACCTTAGTTTGGTCAAATGTAACTCCCTTAGAGAGGTGAATTTCTGTGCAGGTTTAGTTCCAGAGGGGTAGCCATATTAATCTGCTTTAGCAAAACAAACAAGGAGTCTTGTGACACTTTTAAAGACTAACAAATGTATTTAATGAATAAGCTTTCATGGGCATAATTCCAATTCATCAACTGTATGAAATGGAAAATGTAGCATATGGCTGGATATATACATACAGCAAATGGTGGGTCACAAGGTCAATTCAAAGAGTTCCAGAGGGATAGTCCGCTAGCCTATTTCAGCAAAGCAAACAAGTTGTTTTGATTCAAACAGTGTGGAAAAGGGGCCTGTAACAGCAATAGCTGAGAAGGTGAGAAGGCTAATAGAGGGAAAAATCACCTTTTGTAATGAGTTAGCCATTCTAAATCCCTACTCAGTCCCAGCGTGAAGGTCTCTAGTTTGCATGTGAATTCAATCTCCAGGCAACAAACCCTGTTGCCAGCTATGCCCACATGTCTACTCAAATGACAGCATGGTAGGACCTAACCAAACCAGCCACTCCATCAGGGGCTCATTCACCTGCACATCTACCAATGTGATATATGCCAATATGTGCCAAGGGTGCACCTTTACCTTATACATTGGCTTGTCTGGACTGTCCCAGCACAAAAGAATAAATGGACATAAATCTGACATCAAGAATGAAAATATTAAAAAAAAAAAAAAACCCAGTAGGGGAACATTTCCGTCTATCTGGACATTCTCTAACAAACATGCTAGTTACAGTGCTTCAGCCAAAAAACTTCAAAAATGGGTCTGAATGTGAAACTGCAGAGCTGGAATTCATATGCAAACTAGACACCTTCACTCTGGGTCTGAATAGGGATTTAGAATGGCTAACTCATTACAAAAGGTGATTTTCCCTCTATTAACATTCTCACCTTCTTGGCTATTTCTGTTACAGGCCCCTTTCACACACCATTTGAACCAAAACAACGTGTTTGCTTTGCTGAGATAAGACTAGCAGACTATCCCTCTGGAACTGTTTGAATTGACCTTGTGACCAACCCTTCACTGTATGGATATATCCACCTGCACATGACAATTTCCATTTCCTGTGTCTGAAGTGGGATTGCACCCACAAAAGCTTATATGTTAAACAAAATTGTTAGCCTTTGAAAGTCCCACAGGATACATTGTTTGTTGTGTAGGTTTAGTTGGCTGGTACTGGGGGCTTATTACAAATCCCATGTGTTTGAGAAATCCTGGAGTTGCTAATTGGTTGTACCCAGTGTTAGCAAGGATGCTTCCATATGTGCAATAATGTATATGTCCTTACATCCTGGGGTGCACCTATAACCAATACCTAAAATTTTTATGATAAATCTAGGATCACAAAGAAGGATGAAAAAATGTGATATGTGTTACACTTTGATTGGTTATGGGAAACAATCTATTCACAAGTGTAAGAAAACAACCCAAAAATCAGTTGATTTGCATGTTGTACTTACCTTGGCCACACATGGTTTGAATTGTGTCAGAATCTATTACCATACTAGTGGTACCTGATCTTGTACAAAGAAAGAGCATAGGTGTTACAGTGTGATTCTTACATTGCTAGATTCCTTAGAGACTAAGGCTCCACTGTTGAAAAAAACCCTCAAGCCTTAAGACTGGAGGAAGAGGAGAAAATGCTTTGGGTATCCTATGCCATTTCTGACCAGTTGACTAGCTTTTAACCAGTCATCATTTGGAACCTGACTTAACTCAGAGGCTTTCTTGCATTAGTCAAAATGACAACTGCTGGCATTGTGTGCGCTGTTGACAAAAGCAGAATACTAAGCATAGCATAGAGAGAGAGCAAAAAGCTGGCCATGGCCATGACAGTGAGTGATTAAGAAATGTGACTATCCATTGGGGTCCCTTTGCTTATTTGTCAAATTTAGATGGGGAGGTGGTGTAACCAGTCTCTAGCTCAATGAAGACTACTGAGACATCTAAAAAGTTATGTTTCTACTATGATATACTTGGTTCATGTGAAAGAACTAAGGAGTCTCATGGCACTTTTAAAGACTAAAAAATTTATTTATCACATCAGCTTCCATGGGAAAAAATCCCACTTTGTCAGACGCTAGAAGATGAAGAAGTACTGATGAATAGTCCTACAAAAGCTCAAGCAATAAATAAATTTGTTCGGCTTTAAAAGTGCCACCAGACTCCATGGCTATCCCTTTGGAACTTTGTCCGTGTGTCGCTTGCACACATACAAAATGCTCTTTCTAAACATTTATATGGCAAAGACTCTGTTATATCTGAATTTAGTCAAAGTTATAAATTAATTTTCCAGATGAATTCTGTGAATTCTTCAAATGAAAGTAGAAAACTTTGGTGACTTCCCATATATCACTGAGCCAACTTTCCTAGTTTATACCATAACATCTCTCATTCTATTCACATATTAAATATAGAAAAAGGGAAACTCTCATTAATTTAATGAAATACATTTTGGTTTTGTGATTGACTCTTTAGTTACAATGTACTTAAATACAGCTACAGTTTATCTATAGCTGTTAAGTATATTCTTTTAAAAAGGCACTGAAGGGTAGCTACAGAAAAGCAACATCAGCACAAGAACCTTTCCTAAAAGTTCAGAACTAACTCATTGGAACTGAGCCCTGGTCTATACTTGCTGCCATTTTTTGTGGCAGTCGATGGGAGATACGCATATTACTTAACATAATGTCAACTTACCTTGGTGGCTCCACTGCACTGAGCTGAAAGGAAATGCCCTCCCTTTGACTCAGTGCTACTCCACTTGAGCAGGTGGACTTCAGCGATCAACATCCTGATCAGCTGAGTGGGTCTTCACCAACCCCTCAGTTAAATTGGGAAGTTTGAACAGATGGCAGCAAACTCGCACAGACAGTTTTCAACCTGCCATTGCACACTCATTTCAAACAAGAATTTTGCATTTTTAAACAAGTGACAATAAAAATTACTGAAAGAGGGAGCTTGAAATAATGGCCTGATTCACTACTGCACTGCTCTGGTTTTACATTCGTGTAGCCCCACTGAAGCATCTTTGCCTATGTCTACATCTATTTTTTAGTTTGGTCTTGCTGGTCTGAACTAAAAAAGTCCAAGGTTAATCTGAACTAGCTTCGGGCTAGCCATGGCTTTTTAGTTCGAACTAGCCACATGTCCTAGTTCGTACTAGAACACATGGCTAATTCAAACTAATAGCTTAGTCTGAACTTTTAAAGTTCAAACTAGCCATTATTTCGCATCTTGAATGTGCTTAGATCAAACTAAAGTTCAAACTAAGCCAACTAGTCCAGACTAAGCAAGGGGTTGTACTAGTCCAGACTAAGCTTTGGCTAGAAATTTCTTAATTTGGACTAGGCAAAGTCTAGTGTGGCCATGGGCCAAATTAGTCCAGACTAAGCTTGCTTAGTCTGGACTAATTTGGCCATGTGCACACAGCCTTTGAGACTCTGCATTCCTGATGTCAATTTACAATGACAAACTCTTCAGATGACTTCAGGTTCACGTGGGACAGAAGTACATTTTATTTCCAAATTGAATGACATGCCTCACAATAAGAAAAAGTTAAAAGGTATGTTTTAGGCATGGAGAGAACAAGGGGGTTGAAAAAGTTTTGCTATAGCGTATCTTGAAAGCAATACAACATCTGGGTCCCCCTTTATATTAGTAAGATTCCATTGATAATGGCTTATAAAAGGTTAATACAACATTAATAGATGTTACAAGCACATTCCAGAAATGCGTACTGTGCATCACAGATAGTTATGAGCATACCAAGACTAAATAGTTATCATTAGTACAGTTAATAGTACTAATAACAAAAACATGTACATGAAATAATACAGTTAATAGTTAGAAAACTTGGTTGTAAGAAACTTATTTTCCTGATGGGACTCTCTAACAACATATAACTATTAATCCTTCATTAACCCTTTATCAATGAAATCTTAATATAAAAGTGAGACCATTCTACCTGCTGTGGTTAGTGTGGATCTCATTTATAAGACCTTGGACAGTGCCAGGACTATTTCTCAAGGGCCACAAGGATCCTCCACTTGACTCTGCTTTTCAAGGGCGCAAGAAAACAGCTGACCCTTATCCTTAAGGAGGAGTCCATATTCATCTATTATTATAATATGCCTAGTCTGTATCTTCTATATTCTACTATAATAGCCATATGGATGGGATATGCATGTGCAACTTGGCATTAAATGTCTGCATTAAAGTGCAATCTTTGTCAAATGGGGTATTAATATCAAGAATAAATCTATCCAAGATGTGAATGTAGTTGGATAATTTTTTCAGCTGTACAAACAAATGACTTCTCTGACTGTAAATTAGTTTACTCCTGCAGTAATTAAAAAAAAAATACCAATATCCAAAGGCCGACAAGCTCACAAAATGGAATGGGATTGATACTTACCGAGAAATGACACACAGACTTTACAGAACGTATGAAACTGGAACTTGCTGGCAGCCTCCAGAAGAGTTTTTGCGTTGGCAGAATCTATGATCAAAGAACCTGTATAAACAAACTCCAGAAGTAATTCCAGCACGTCTGCGGTGAGGTTTGACATGGCCAATTCCAACTTCTCCCCGCCTCTGCTACTGTCTCGTGGTGACCTGGTAACAGCAGACAATGACATTCTTACAGGACATTATGCCATCCCCATTTTGTTGTTTACCAATTAGTGAGGGCTAGAAAATTGATTAATTAACTTTTTCCATACTTTATAAGGAATAGAAGAGTACTGTATTTTAAAATAACTGAACTTAAAGACTTTAACTGGATCTGAAAGAGAAGAGTCTTTAAAGCAAGTTTTACAAAAAAAATCTGTTTATTGCTACTCTGCATTTTCATGCAAAAAAGGTTGCAAAAAAAAAAAAAAAAGAGAGAGAAGAAAAGAAAAGAATGAGCCAACATTAATGAAAATGAGTACCAGGATTAGCTTTCAAAGGGAATCAATACATTTTAACATTCAGCATTAACATCTCATCTCTTGTGCATAATATAACATAGTAAGGAAAAAAAGCTTCTAAATTTCAACAGAAAAGGTCACCTAGTTTTTCAAGAACATATCCCCATCCAGTACATGGAATGATATCTTAAAGGTCATGTGCAGTTAGGGATCTATTTAAGGACCTTTTCTATCCACCGGAAAAATGGTTTTCTTTTTGGCTTGACTTCTCAATGAATGTTAATGTAGTGTTATATATATGTTTTTGTTCTAAAAATATATTATTCCCTTTTAGGCACTAAAAAAGGAAGCCCTTCATGGCATTGCTTTGAAAACTGAATACAAGACAAGATAGACAGACAAAATGGTTAGAGCAAAGAAGGGAAGGGGGAAACAATAACCAGCTCTGCCACAGGAAGCCAGCAGCCATCCTCTAGGAGTTTCATGACTGTGGCCTACGATTTTTCCTGCATAAAGTGCTAAACAATTTGGGGATCAAAATATCTCCTGCATTTGAAGTGTGCATTAGTGCTTGTGAAACTATTGGACAAAAAATATTAATAGTAATAGTAATATATTAAAATAAGGGCCCAATTCCTAATGCCTGGTTGGCTGATGTAGCTGCAACACTAAGGACAGGTAATACCTGAAAGACAAAAATGATAATAAATTTGGTAACGTCAGAAATGGGGGGAAAATCTGTTAAAGTAAGAAAATAAACTCCTTTAATGGTTAGAGCCATTCATCATATTTCTTATACAAACATTTGTTTCTCCTAATGACCAGACAGTCAATGTCCACTCACTTCATTACTGCTCCAGTTCTTGTGAAAATCACTGAACAACCAGCCTTAAACACATCCCATATAGACCACCAAATCTTTGTAATTGGTTACATTACTATCCACTGGCTAGCTTTAAATACAAGCAGAAATAACATCCAGCAACTGTGTGGAGCCTACATTTTCAAGGTTCCCAATGCTGTTGAGGAAGCTCATAGTCAGATACCCCTTTCCAGCCCTGGAACCAGCTGACAAAGCATACAAGGCCAGATATTCTCCCCTTGTAGAAATTCATAATCTGATTCTTCCCCTCTCCCCCCAAACACACACACAACTCCCAAAAGCAACTTGGGGAACTGTAAATTGAAGGTGTGCCCTTGCACTTTTCTGTATACCTCTGAGTTAGATGGTGGTTTCAGGCAGCTATCACTTACACCGAGCCTTATTTAGAGCATGGTACTACACCAGACAATGCATGTCAGTAGTGCTGTTTAAGTCAATGGTACTTAACAGTGAGTAAAGATAAGCACATACATAAGTCTTTGCAGGATTAGTATCTTAAATTGGCTTCATATCTCTATGCAGGGTACTTAATACAGCCTCACTCACCAATACAGGTCAGCACCTCACACTCTTTATCTTCACCATACCCTGGCCAGGAACTGAAGCAGTGTTTTCTTCATTTTACAGCTGGGGAACTGAGCTACAGAGGTAAACACAGTATTTGGGATCACCCCTGCCAACCCAGATTGCCAGAGCCATGAGGGCTCACCTTAGCACTCTGAAAACAGCCATAGAGACCACACTTTGAATAGGCAGTTTGGGCTGGAACGTGAGCTCTGAATCCCTGTCCCCTCCCTGTGCTTCAGAGCCTTATACCACAAGGTCTGATCAGAAACCAGGGCATCAAGGTGATTCTATGCCGTCTGAAGTACCTTGTGATAAAATGTTCTCTTATGCTACCATTCATCCCTTCAAGTAACTGTTTACTTGAGTTCATCAGGCGTGTCTGGTCAATGTTATTCAGTGTCTGGGCATAGAGACTCAGATTTTTATAGGAATGGTTCCTAACCTGTGGCCAGGGGCCAAAAGTGGCCCTTGGGGACTTTCAAATGGCCCGTAGCTCCCCTCCTGCTGACTGCAGAATGGAGCCACTGTCTGAGGACCCAGGTGGAGCACATTTTCATGGGACTAAAAGACCAATGCAGGCTCCTTGCTGTAGTTACAGGGATGTGAGATCCGCACTTCCCTCCCCCTGGTTGTTGCAGGGAGCACAGCAATGTGATCTGCTGTTCACAGGAGCTCGGCTCCTTGCTGGAGCCAGAGGGAGGGGAGCTCTGATCTTCTTTGCCCCGGCCGGAGAAGGGAGCCACTGACTAGGGTCCCAGACAGAGTGCACGTGCCATACAATGCACACAGTTTCCTTCCTGCAGCCAGGCAGACAAGAGATCAATGAGTGAGGAGGCAAACTGCTTGGGGGGGGGCAGGAGGCTGCTGGCGGAGGCTGGTGTCCCTTCAGAGCTGTAAAAACCATATCTGTGGCCCATGAGCCAAAAAGATTTGGAACCACTATTTTATAGGAATTTAGGTGTAGGTGCACTGAATGCTGCAAACCTAATTGATTTAGAAGCTAAATCCCTGTTTCAAAAGAAATTTGTGCACTTAGGAGTCCAAATCTCATTAACTTGATGGAATTTTAGACTCCTAAGTGCCTAAATCCCTTTTGAAAAAAAAATGAGATTTAGGCTTCTAAATCACTTAGGCAGTACTGCACCTAAATTCCTTCAGCACTCTGGGCCAGAATGTTCACTAATTGAAATGGGATTTTGTGGCATTCAGCAAGTGGCAGGATTGGGTCCTTGTACTGTAGACAATCCTGTAGGTAGCAAATATTTGCCTACGATATTAATTCCATTTGTGCTAGCAAATGTCTTGGGGGTGAGTGCATGCACTGACATGGTAACAAAGCTCTTTGAGTGACTCGTCATGTGCACTTTCCTACTGTGAATGCAGCAGTGAACAGGAGAGACAGAGGAAAACCAATACTCGGCTACTGACATTAGAATAAAGAAAATACCAGTTTAAGCAACAACTCCTGGTTGTTATTCTTTAGAATAATTAAGTTATAATCTCTTTTCCTTTGCAATACATGGAGCAATAAATGACTGCTGCAATTGATTAAATGCCAAAACAAAGCTAAGGTGCTTAATCAATCACAAAAGCCACTTAACGGTGAATACAAAGCAATAGAGCTTATTCATATGACACAAACAGCCAGAAATGAAATCTGAAATTGTGTCCTTTTCAGCCTCTGTGATGCTTTCAAAGTGGCGTGTAGCTGTGCTTGGGCTTTTTAAATGACGTTCCCGACAGGGGCACAGCTCAGATGCATCACTTACTCAGGCTACATACTGAAAACTGGCCTGGTTCAGCCAACAAAGCAAAATAAAAAACTCCCATGCTGATGACCTGGGCTCTGTAGATTTACACAGCCTGGAAATCAGATGGATTATTGGCTGAACCAGGTCCTAAGGGATCAACAGTGAGTTTTCAAAGGAACAGAGAAAGAGAAATATGTGCGGAGACAGATTTATGATTGGAGAGGCTTACTGTGGTTTGACAGGGGATTCTGGGATCTGATTTATTGTAATAGTTTTATAATAGAATTTTTCTTAGGTATTTCCTTTCTAACACTGATGTATTGTATAATTATATTCTTAAAGTGGTTCCTGTGTTTCTTACTTTATATATAACAGGATATAAAGATTTCTTTGGACACCTATTATACTTCATAAATGCACAAATGTGGGCCATATTCTCTTCTCAGTTATATTGGTGCAACTCCAGTGAAGCCAGAAAGTTGCATGAATATAACCAAGGGGAGAATTTAGCCCTGTAAGTGCTTGCTCAGCTGACCAAATGAAAGCACATCTGTGCAGATATACACTTGTGCACAAAGAACCTGATACTGCATGACTGAAATCAGTGGGAGTTTTGTCTCACTTCAGTGGGTGCAAGGCAAAACTCTACTGCTCCAGCCTGGTTCTGAGTGAAATCAACAGAAAATTCTCTGGGGAGAATTTGGCCATAAGTGAAAAAATGAAGTACAAACACATACACAGACACACACACAACACATGTTAAGGAAAGCTTGTTAGCGAGAGAAACAGGAACATGCACATATCAGTACATTTTGGAAATCAGCTAGATTATCTCCTTAGCATTTTATTGTAGCTCAGGGGTCTCAAACTTGTGGCCCATGGGCTGCATGCAGTCTCTAAAGTTATTGCCTGCTCCCCGCAACAACTTTATCGCTATTTGCAATATCGTTTCATGAAAAGATTTCAGTGATGTGGCCCTCAAGCTAATGTACTAGTCCTCCTATGGCCCTTGGGGTGATTTGAGTTTGAGACCCCTGCTCTAGTCTGAAGCTCGGTAATGTATGTTTTTGGTCCATGGACACAGTTAAACAAAGGACATTTTGCTATTTGTCCTGTGAACCCTAAAGTTTAAATGGAACAATGTCATTTTATGGGCCTTCTGATCATTGCTCATATTAGAAAGGTCAAACATTTCACACTGTGACAGAGAATCAATAACTCTCCCAACAGCCACTGAGGGGAAAAAGTTTTGCTTCTAACGAATTATGTGTAATAAACCATTTTAGTTCTTAATTTATCATTGCTACATCTCTGAGAATGGCAAGAGTAAATAGCCAGTGGTGTCTGATATATAAATTCATTAAAATTAGGACGTGATTTAGAACAGGACTTTAAAAAGATTTATTTTGGACTAAACAGCAAGAGATTATATTAGGTCTACTTTAAAACAAGTTAGGGGAATTCTTTAAAAGCTTAATTCTACAGTAGCTGTTGGGGATTTTTTTTTTCAGATTTACAAATAATAAATCCAGTAGGGTGATTTATGATTCAAAAATCTGAAAACAGAATTTAATGAATAGATGAGCAAAACCACATATTAGGTCTGCACAGATAGTGCAGAGTGAGTAAATAAAGAGAAAAACCTTTTACTGTTTGGGATAATTAGATCTACCTAAATGTCATTGGGCATCTCTGCCCACATAGCTCAGCTACAACTTTCAGTTTAATAATTTAAGGTAGAGAGGTCATAAGCACAGGAAGACTTTTAAAGCAAAGGACTTCTCAGTTATTAACTGGAACCCAAAGAACAAAGTTATTGGCCCTTTCACCGAGTTAATCTATATGGGCGAGCAAATAGAAATGCACACTGGTAAGAACCGATTACTATGTCAAGGGGAAAAATACTTTTTACAGGTTCAGGATTATTCTCTGGAGCTGGAAAAAAAAAATATATATATTCAGAGTACTCTGATTTCTTGGCATTAATTTGTCCTTTCAATGCATTTCCTGAGATATAACACACACAGACAAGCACCAATACTGGTGGTGCTTAGTATGTACAAAACTGAGTTTTCTGCATGATCTCTTGAATAAAGTTATTACATAGATATAAAATTTTATTCATGAGATAATGTACTGAGTTTATATAGAACTTCACTGCATCATTCTTATCAAGATGTTCTTTTAATATAATCTTTCTGTGATGTAGTACAAAACATTTTATAATGAGATACTTTGAGTTTCAAAGCATCATTTAGACTCCAGCTGAAGTAGTCTCATAAATGGAGGGAGTGTTCCTAGTATTTCAATTCATCAGTTTACAGGAAACGATACTGCTGCCTCTAAGTTGCATTTTCTGATGATTTGGATACGCTGCCTTCCAATGGCTTGCAACACTGTTTTGATTAACTGATTTGTCTCTTGTGGTGGTCTACAGCCCTACTCAGTTTCACTTCAAATGAAAAGCTACTTATGAACAGTGCAGGAAACAAGTTTGCTCTCTGTTTACAAGCTATAGTCACAATAAAACAAATTCAAAGAGGTAAGGTGGATGAGGCAGTATTTTTCACTGGACCAACTGCAGCCACCTTGTTGTGCTAATATCCTGGGACCTACACAGCTACAACACTGCATAAATTCAGGGTATTCAAAATGGAGCTGCTTGCAAGGAATACATATGAATAGCATGAAACAGTTTATGTCAATGTATATTTTTGACTAGGAACAGCTGGTTCAACTTCATCCCATACAGCGTCATCATGTATGTGAAGAGGCAGAATAATACTTTCAGTGACATCCAGGGACAGAGCCATGGGTGGGCCTGGCCCACCCACCTTAGCCTCTCACAGTGGCGCAAACTTTGCTGTGGCCACAGGGCCACCCCAGTGGCTGTGAGTGGGCTAGAGGTGCTAGCGCCAGTACCTCTGCTCCACTCATGGGGCGGGGCTTGGTGGCCATTGTCATTGAGTGGGGCAGAGGGGCCAGATAATGCCCAGCTATGCAGCTGTGAAATTTGTACCACTGCGGGCACGGGTGTGGTGGTTCTCCCCCTCTGAGGGGGAGAAAACAGGGAAAACAGAAGTTGATTACGCTCCTGGTGACATCTCTTCCTGTCTGAAGGAGTCTGACCACAGGGGGTGTAACCTCAAAAGTGTTTCATTCACCATAGTTTTGCCCTCCCAAAATGTGCATTGAATAAAAGATTGATCCGAAAATTAAAGACATATTTACTATCGTACATTTGAGTATCTTTTTAAGGCCTCTGGTATTGTGGTGGTTAGAGTCTGCTCCTTTCTCTATCTTAATTCTACAAACAAAATTTAAACATCAACAAAATTAAATTAAGTTTATATCAGACGATTCAGTTATTTCAAAGGAAATGTAGGCACCTTTGACATCTGTACCAATTATTATCCTGTACACCTTGACCAGGTGGTTTAAAGGGCAATAAAACTTATATAACCCTCAACTGACATGCACATACCTTGATTACTTATAGTAAAGGAGATCTATGCTAACTTGGTAGGGTCAGTGGCTGAAACTATTGAACGGATTTGAGTCTATCCAGAGGGCAGTGGAATACATGTACAGTTTTGTACAATATATGTTGATACCTGCACCCAAGAGCCATGCTATTGCCCCCCTAAATGCCATAGATGTGGCTGGAAGTTGCACATATAGACCACAGTGCATGGCTTTTAGGACTGCTGTGTTCTTTGTTCAGCTACCTAATGGAATTCCAGCCTCTGCCCTGTTTCTTTAACATAATGTGACATGCTGATCTTATTGGTTGAGTTTCATAGTGAGGGACACAATTAATATAAGAGCAAATATTTGTGTTCTTACTCCATGAGAACAAAACATTTGCTACCTATACCAATGGGGATAAAAAGAAAACCAAAAATTAATTTGCTTCATTCCCTGGACACTTTATTTGGGTCTAAAGGAAACAGGAAATCTAGGATTAGAATATGAGGTGAAGCACTTAAACCAAGAGCAGCTACTTCTTTTTATCTCTGTCAAATTGTTTTGATTATCAAATAGAGAACATCAGACTGGGACTGGCAGCTTCTCATGAGGCTTAAGTGTCTATTAGTTATGCACTCATTAAAAATTTCTGTTCAAGTCTATACAATTTAGGCTGAATATCTTGTTTACTGTGGAACATAATCCTGGAGTTACTAAAACAGCCAGTAACTAAGAACAAAGGGCAGCATTAGTGTATCCTAACAATCCAGGGCTTGATTTTTTCATCATCATTAAATTTATTAACTGGTTCAAAGTCACATGTCTATTTATCTTGGGATTTAAAAAAAAAGAAAAGCTTAATGACATCTATAGCTCACCTCTAGCTAAGTAGAGAACAGATACTCTGCATGAAAAGCAATGTTTCATGCCTAAAAGCTTGATTTATAATTATAGGCTCTTGAGATATAAATGTACAGACACAAACACACCAATATAGATTTACACAACACAGACCACAAGATGCATATGTACACTGTGGTCACACGTTATTTACTGAGTTACTAGAGTTTATACAGCTGCAAGATAATCTGTCATGTAAATGACGACAGCAAGGGACATTTACAGAGGAACATCACTGCAATATGTATGTCATATGGCAGTGGATGTCCTATTAAATAGGATTTTTTTAAAAATAAGTTATATCCCAGCATTGGTTCGCCTTTGAAATTTTTTTTACCAGTATCAGAGTGTATTAACTTGCAAATCTCTGCCTTCCTTACACTATCTCAGAGATAAATATTATCTGGAGCCTCAACTACTTTTCTCTGATGAGACAAGAAGAAGATATACTGTAATGGTGTTATTGTGTGATTAGGGTAGAGGATTAGTAAAATCATGAGATTAAATAAATTATAGTGTTTAAACACAGCACTGCAATTTTATCATGAAAATTTACCTGACCAGGCACAAACTCTACTTGTCTACCCCTTATCAGGATATTGCTGCAGATAATGTTATTACTTGCCCCAGAGGGATAAAATTTGGCAAGGCTGGTGTGGCATACTGTGGGCAAATGATCTCAGTTTGCAGCTGTTTGATCCCAGTAAAGTAAGTGGAGTGTCATGGGGCTAAACCTGCCTGTGCATTGGGCACATCCTGCTAATAAACCATCCACACGTGATAATTTTTGACCAAGGAAAACCATAGGATTAACAACAAATGTTTTTTGTTAATGGAAGACACAGTTGAAACAAAGCAAAAACACACAGAAGAGGCAGATCTCAACTATGCTTTTAAGGCTGTTCAAAGATGGAGCACAGTCTAATTGCTCTGTAGAGGTTGCTATGAAAAGCAGAGTCCGGATCCATTGAAGGGTGTAAGGCTATCATGACTGAGATCACAGACCAAAACACAAAACTGTCCCCTTGCTGACACTTAAGGGGCAGCCATGTTAGTCTAGTCCTGTAAAACAAGCAAGGAAGGAGTCCTGTGGCACTTAAACAAGTTTATTTCTAGCCTGAGCTTTTGTGGGAGAAAATCTCACTTCCCACAAAAGCTCATGTGATAAATAAATTTGTTAGTCCTTAAGTGCCACAGGACTCTTTGCTTGTTTTGCAGAAAGAAACAGACCCGCTTCAAGAAGCTAGCTTAAACATGTGGCAAGAGAATGAGCCACCTACCTTTGGAAGGGCAAAATCTCCTGTCTTTGGACTCATTTGCCAGGGATTAGGGGACATGTGAGATCCTCTGAGGATCTGCTTGTGGAGTAATGAAAAACTGGGCCACAGTATTAAAAGACTGGGCACCAAAATACTTGCAAAAGCCTCATTTGAACAGAATACAGCAAAATATGTTAAGGAATAAAAAATTTGCTTTGGGGATTTTAGAAGAAGAATGAAGAATTAAAATAAAATGTCAACAGGTAACAGTTAATTCTTGAAAAACTAAAGGTTCCCCTCACCCCAGTCAGATCTGACCTCTTCTGGTCATATTTACTGTATAATAAATAAAATAGATAAATAAATAAATAAATAAAACAGCTTAGTTCACAATTGGCATTATACAAATAGTAACAAATCTGTTACACCGGATATGTGGTGCAATTTATACAAGTATTTATTTAGGTATAGCTAAGGCTCCCTTTTAATGCTGCAAAGTTTAGATGGGAGGAATAATTAAATATTCATTTATCAATTTTTACATATTTCTATTAAGGTAATACCCCAAGGTATCAATTGGGATTTTAAAGACTAGAATGAATTTTGTAAGCTGACAAAATTCTTTGACCCTCAGATATAGGATCTTCTTGTTGCATTTTTTGTAGCGCAATTAAGGCTTGTCTATACAGGGACACTCTGGAAAATTAATGCAAATTAACTAAATGTGTGAATTTAAAATGAATTCGTTAAACTGCATTAAACACTTGGGTGGGTAATCTAATTCAAAATTAAAGTGGTTTCAGTTCAGTTTAGCTTAATTCACTTTCCTACATGTCCTCGTATAGGCAAGCCCTTGAAAGAGGTATGTGCCACTTATAAAAAATAAGTAAGTGAAACGTATCATACCACTTAACAAAAAGTGTGGCATGTGAAGAAATGAGCACATATTTCCTGTTATTGATATTGGGAGTTGTTACCTACATCAACCTTCAAAAATTGCGCTGCACATTTTACCCATCACTGTTTAATGAACCAGGAACAAAGGATTTACCAAAAGCTGATCAAATAATTGACCTGAATTCAGTATCCTAATCCAGCAATGGCCAATACCTGATATTTTAAAGAAAGGGAAAATAAACAGACACATCCAAGTGCATTTGTGCAGTCTTGGAACCCATGGCTTGACAAAACTGGCTCCCAGCTAGGCGACAGCAGTTTTATTTTGGTTCGTAGAGGATATTCCTCCAGTTCATTTTCACACCAGAGCCAGCAGCCAGGCTACAAACCCTGGTTGCCATGGTGATCTGATGCCTGGGCCTTGTTGAGCCCTGTTGTAACCATAGGTTGGACAGGAAAGGTCAAGCATCATCGCTAACCCCCTATAGCCTGCTAGCATCCTGCATCATATCTGATTATTTTCAGTTTAGAGAAAGACACATTTTCTGGGGGTGGCCAAAAGCAGCAGTGTTCAAGAGTGTGGGTCCAGCCCTGGGACTGTGCAGTTTTTTCTGTCTGTCTCTCTTTGATCCATTTAGCTTTAAATGACTTTTGCTACATACATAACTGTTCCTTTTGCCCTGAAATTTGAAGTACACAATAGAGTCTGGTCCATTGGATGTAAGTAAATACAGCTAGGTCATGCTAATCAGCATCTTACAAGTAGTTGCATGATGCCAGCATGACTAGCAGATAAGTCGCCAGAGAGTGATTAGACTGTCACTTCTTGGGTAAGATTAGCAGGGTTTGAGGTTCTGTCTAGAAACTGTGTGGGTGGGAAGCCCAGGTCCACAATAAGAGTAGTTGCTAACAAGAGAGAAGAGGCTGAGGTTAAGTGGCTCTACATGGTTCCGTTACCAGCTGTAAGTGTCCCGAAACAGGCTTAATTTCGGTGCCATAGACTGAGCTTCAGGATGAACCCACCCTGCCCTCACTTGCCTGGTTCTCTCTTTCAAAATAGAGTAAATTTATCTGCCTGTCAATACAGAGAAAACATCCAGTGCAAGCCTGTAACCCGACTAATCCAAAACTGCATTCACTTGCTGAACACTGCCAGGCAGAAACTTTTGTTCTGGACTCTGTCAATTCCTCGGCCCTCTGGTTCAGAAGCACAGTTAAAGATGTGTAACCTGCAGTTCATTTATATTGAAGGATGTGAATTTCCATGTTTTCCATGGCTTGGCAGCCGCGTAATGTCAAACCCTCACGGCCAGCTGTAACATTAGGGTGTGACTGTTGCTGCTGCTTAACCAAAAAACAAACTGTAACAGAACAGCAATGGCAAAAAAGCGTGCCACTCATAAAAGCAGAAATCTATTTCCCAGGCCAGTATTTCAAGCCCAACATACCGTAGCTACGAGTTACTTGTTTAAGAGGAAAGGCATCTGTAGCATTAGTTGAACGAAGGAACAGTACATTTTGTACTTTCCATTAAACCTCCCTTTTCCACAGACCTCATGAATGGTTTACCAGAAACAACTGACGATATCCCTCTTTGTATAGTACATCTCCCACTGCACCTGGAAAACGTATCTGATTTTCAAGACCTGCTCTACTTTCAAAAAATGCAAGGATTAACTTTCACAAATGTTTTATCTTTACAGGGAAGCTGAAGGAGACAGATGCAGATATTCTCCTGACTTCTTGACTGGGGTTAAAAGCAAAAGTTTTTGATAAAAAGCAAAATAGGAAGGGGTTGCTAAGAGTGGATTTTTCTTTTATGTTTCTCATTTTTGGCTTCACACTATGTAAACACAGACCAGACAGCCTGTTTTCCAGACACCTGAATGTCTTTGCAGTTTTGTCAGACTGTGTCAGATTGAGAGAGGCTTGTTTCTCTGTTCTGCATCCAAATTCTGCCTTCTTTTACAATGGTGTAAATCTAGAGTAACACCCATGACTTCAATGAACTCACAGTGGATTTACAAGAGTGAAAGGGAAAGCAGAATTTAGCCCTAATAGTCCAAAATTCTCTAGCTCTCCAGCTTTACCATCCAGTCCCATGCCCCAAAAGAAAACCTGCTACCCCATTTTAGAATAACAAAGCAATAGAGAAAAAAGGGAAGCTATGCTGGAAAAATAATTTGGTTCAGAACTCTGTGACTTTGCTCTTTTGGAAAAGAAATAGGACCAGGGTGTTGCAAGATTACGTTCCATCAAAATTCTTGGCTTTGTGATCTAATCTCCTGCTGTGTATATTTTATGATGTACGCTACTGGAATTAGCCAGCCCTCAGGGCTACAAAGTTAAGAGCATCATTAAAAGCAAATCTTGAACAGTTAAAAGGTACAGAATACTATCTGAACTTCTCTGAACTGGTGCCTCACAAAGAAAATGCAACTTTGAGGTTTGCTTATAAGAGCCAGTATTTAGTCCAAGAAAGGGATTTTAAGCCAAGAACTTCCCATCAATGTGAATCTGGTAAGAATTCCAGGACTTGGTGTTTAGGAAAATACAAAAGTTAATTAAAAACTTCCAGTGAAGCTCACTTTGCCCTAGAAATATGAGACATTCTATTTATAAGGCAGCTGTATTTGTCTGCTTAGGATGAAATTTGAAAATATTATACCACATCATGGGATTTTCCATCCCTTTCTTCCAGAACACATGCAGAAAATCAAACTAAAGTGGGGGAAAAACCCTTAACACATATGCACTCTCAAAACAAGGAATTCTATTTTCTAAAGGACCGGAGCTGCAAAATCTGGACCTGGAATGTTAACAATCCTGTGAAAGTTGGGAGAATGCTCACATACAAGATATGTGGATATTATATAGTGCCTTACAAGTGATCTTCCCATTTTTCTGCATCTCACCCTTGTCTAACATTCATTCCCCCATAAGGTCATCTATTGCAATAATTTCTTGTTGGCCAAGGACTGAGGTCATCTACTGCAGCAACATCCTCTTGGATAAGACCTGAGGTTGTCTACTGTACTAACTTCCTGTTGGCCAATGCCTGAGGTCATCTACTGCAGTAACCTCCTTTTGACCAAGGCCTCTTGGTTAGCTAGAGAACTCCATTCAACAAGGGCCAAACTTGCTGCCTGCTTAGTATGCCTGCTCTATGACTCTAGAAGTCAGTGATAAAACTGGGCAATGAAATCCATTGATCTTATAAGGACAGCTCTAAACATCAACCAAAAGAGCCACCAAGAAAAAAATATCCTTTTGTAATGCTGTTCCACATGGCTGACGTTTAAGAAAGTTACAAAGTAAAGGGACAGTCTCAAGAAAGCACCATAATTAGACCTGCCAGCCGTGCTTTGGTTTGAGGGCATGTGCACACCCACATATCACCCCATCCTTCTGCTGTGCCTGTCTACTTCACTCTTTGAGCATATAGCGTACTAGAAACCTGGAGCAGAATTTGGGCACATTTCAACATGCTGCCTACAAGCAGGAATAAAGCTTATAGGCATACCAGCAGGCTGGGGCAAGAGTGAAGCTAAGTTCTTTTTTTAATACAGTGGCTGAAAGCACCCCTTGGGTTCACCCTGGTGCACTTTGGCTTTGGTCCAGCAACTTAACTGTAAGTACAGACTATCAAAAGGACTATTTATGTACTTGTATGCTTTGCTGGAGTGGGTCAAGAGGGGCCTCAAGAGCTTGCAGAAACAAGACATTTTTGAGATACAATAGATCTTCTAGGATCAGGAACACAATACATTTTATTTAAAATTGTAAATATCAGTAATGGTAGGTAAATAGATTAATATTTGTTTTGAATTGTATGTTATGTTTTGAGTCAGGCAAATCTGCCTGTGTCTTTCATTACGATGCAGTACACAGACTGAATGCTGGATCTACCTTGAGGGGGTTGGCTTTTTAAAAAAGTTGTAACTGACCTTGATAGTTTTTTAACAGCTCATTTGGAGCGTTACTTGCTATTCTGCCTTCAAACACTCACAACATTCAGTGGTTCCAATGGCAGATAATCAGACATGTTAGGACAGCAGTTTGTACTGGATATATGAGGTGAGCATAATGAAAAGTATTTTGCAAAGACAGGATATGCAGACACACAGTCACAGAGCTTCTACATGGGGATGATCTTAATCTTATTGAAGTCAGGGACCAAATTCTTGTTGGCTTCAGCTGGAGCGGAATCAGATCTTATATCTACTGTACCACTGAACTCAATGTCATTTATATAAATATTTAGGAAATACAAAGACATTTACTTATTCTTCAGCCACTTAATGACACTGTCCCTGTTTTCATTTCTACAATAGTACCACGACTGCAATTCAAACCACATTAAGCTTTAAGTATGATCTGTGTTTTATCTTTGCTAAAAAGAGCTGCTAGCAAACACCTGACCATTACTGGAGAACGTTCTAATCATGCTATATTTATAAATATACCACTACTGGGAACTATAATGATTTCATGTTACCAAGGGCACAATCCTACAAGGTGCTGATTGCCTCTTTCATGTTAAATTTCCTCAGCTCCCATTAACGTCCATGTGATCACTTCTTTCCAGCCTGGTTCCCTGAAAATGGCATCTCAAAGTTTAAGGTCTCTCACAGATTCTTGAATAAATTTCTTAAGTCCAAAAGGGAATATTTATTCTTTCTATTTTCTCCACCAGATAGCCTGCAACCTCAACCTGGCATCAAGCTGGGTTCTTCCCTATCCAAATACCATCATCAGTAATAAAAATGTTGCTGCCTTGGAAATACCAGAGAAGCCCCATAAGTGTTCATCAAGGTTACGTGAGTGAGAGTGAGGCCGTGTATTGGAGATAATGGGGCTGAACAGGTGTAATTAAGGACAGAATTTTACCTGAGAACTCTTTCCTCCTACTGCTGACATGTGAGAAGGAAAAGAACATTAGCTAACTTTCAAATTCCTAGTTGAATTTTCAGAGCCAGGAGTCACGAGGAATAAATCCCAGCTTTTTCATTTAGATACTGAGCAAGTCCAACATGAGTCACAGAGAGACAAGTGTGGAACTCCAGAATTCCACTTTCACAGAGCCACTTTGCAGAGAGGTGCATTTAAGAAGGTGGTGGGTTTTTTTTCTTTTCTTTTCTTTTTTTTTTTTAAATGATTGCTCTGTTAAATCAGCATTCAGTCTATGGTTCATCTTCATTCGACAACTAAATTACAATCCTCACTAGCTTTTCTCTAGATGTAGATGGTGCCTGATGATTTCACAGACATATCCAAATGACACTCCCTGGCCAGGCAGTCAATTACTGGGTTTCTATAAATGGTGTCTAAGATCTCCTTTCCCTATAGTCTGCATACCTTATTCCTGCGAGAGGCACATACTGGAGCCTTAACTAGCAAGTGATAATGAGCAGACAGGAAAAAAAGGACAGAACAGAGCTCTATCGTAGCTAGAGCTAGCAATCATTAGGTTTAGAGAGGGAAAATAACATGCTACCAGGCTAACATATTTTTTATGAATAATTGATAAGGCAGTCAAGCACAATTACATCATAGAAGTGTAATAAATATGCACAATTAGAAAAACAGCTTTGTGCAAAAGGACATAATACATTGGAAAGGAGATACCAGCCAATATGCCGTCCTGAAATAAAATACAGTCACTATGGTGTTAGTTGGCAAAATTTAAATACAAAATTTGAAAGCAAGCAACATGTTCTTTAATTCCATTTTTTAGCTCAGTCCAGGCTCAGTCTGCTTAGGAAAATACTGCAAGGCAAAATCAGCAGCGGCATTAATTTGCTGATGATTGAGAGAAAAATGAAAGTTATCCTTGTGGTGTTTTTTTTTTTTTATCCCTCTCTTCTTACTACTCTAACTTACTAATAATATGAAAGTACCAATTTATTCCTATCGAGTATATGATGCATACAAATTGAAAAATCAATGTAATGGAAAAAAAAAGATCATCATGCACTGTTTAGAATCAATCAGCTAGAAACAGAGGGGGGGAATGCAAAGGCGGAGACATGAAGTTTAGAAATGTACGTATTACATCTACTCTAAGTTAAAGCAGTGTTTAAGAAAAACTCAGTCTAGAATGCAGACAATTATATTTTTAACTAAAATTGTCTTTCCATTTTTCCTATAAATTTTGACCTTTTGCTTTTAAAAAGGTCCCCATATAATATATTTATAAATATTAACCCTCCTCTTTCCCCTAAGTGCCACACTTGGCATGTAACAAAGATTTCAGGGGTGAAGGGGTTAAAGTAGCCTAAATACTTTATTAGGATGACGTTTTAACAGAATTCGCAGGAAAGCTTATGGCTTACAGTAGCTTGAAGGATAAAGTTTTGTACTATGTAATGGAATCCTTTAAAATATTGATAGTAATAGTTCAATCTTGTGATCTGGATTGCTATTAATAGTTGCGTTTGAAGCTTAGACTTCTCACAGATGGAACGCTTTCTTTGGCTAAAATAGGCCATTACTGATCAGAAATAATTACACTGCACGAGTCAGATGTGTAACAAATGGATCTGAATCTCAGTTTGAAAATACATTCAAAGGAGGTGGAAAGAATGGCTGCTGGCTCTGTGACAGGAGATTCAATCTTCATAAACCTGCAAGAGAGGGGAGGAAAAAAGCGACACAAATGCGCCCTACAAAAGAACAGACCAGATCACAGCTGGAAGGAAGGCAAACCTTTTAATCAGGTCCTTGAAATACAAGCTGCAGGAAGCTAGAACATTTTGGTGGACTTCAAACTCTTTGCCTTCAACAATAATTTTCAGGTCTGTAAACTCTTTCGCTCTGCGTTGCTGGTTCAACTCCTTCAACATTTCTGCAGAACAGAGAAGACAGACAGTGCCAGGGTTCCCATTAAGAGTTTTTTTTATTTATTTATTTTTCTTGTAAAGAAGTAGAGAAATAGGAAACACTTGATATTGTTTGTTGGCAAGACTGGCTCAACACTGACAGTCAAAGAAATAGCAAACATAATGGGTATTAAAAAAAAGCAGGCACCAGTAAGTTTGAATAATTTTTTTAAAAAAATCCTAAATTTGGAAGGGTTAAAATAAAAAATTAAAATCTTCGAGCATCAGCAAATCAGACACACAAATAACACATTATCACAGAAAAGTTAAACAATTTGTTATAATGAAAGGTGAGAAATACATAATTTTTCTCCACATGCAAATAACTTTAGAATTATTAGAATAATACTAAGTAAAAACATGGCATTTTGATGTAACATGAACTGTATACGAGTCAAAAGGATAAAACCACAAGCCCTGCAAAAATAGCATATGTTAAACCCAAGCATACTAAGAATGGGTGAAACTCCTCAGTCAACAAAATACAATAGTCATTAATGTGCTATCCTGTATTAAAGTTTAACCAAGATTGTCTCAGAAAAATATATCTTTGTGGCATAGGTGACAATTAAATTTGCTAAAAGGTTAGTTTAATAGCATTATTGTTATGAAAAAATTACACACAGAATAAATTATTGGCTTTTATACTATTTCCCATTTTCACACTCAGAAGATTTTCATCATTTCAGCACTTTTAAATTTGAGCCTTTGATAGACTCATTTACAGTAACAATCGACTTTCACATACCATGGGAAAATCACAATGACAAAAATAACCTCTGAGAGTGTTTCTGCCCTGCCGTAAGCACCTACCTCGCCCGATGCCTCCTGTCACACAGCCTCTCTGTACCGAGAGAAAAAAATAACAGCATGCCACATGTCTTCATATGTGAATGTGATCTATCAAGCAACCTAGATGTTCTATGTTGGATCATTTAGGTGAAAGCCTCTCACTAAGGTTGGAGATCAGAAATGACTAGCAGCGCAAATAACATACAGTTAAGTTGAGGGTGTGTGGTGGAGCTGAAGGTAGCGATCAAGATGATAAAACTAACTTTACTATTAATGTTATATCATATATATATATGCCCATTACACACCCTCCACCCACATTTGCAATAGGTCAACGTACTCATGAAGTCAAACATAAAAACCTGTACAGATCCATTTTTTAAATCGATCTTTACATGTAAAAAGTCCAATTCTCATTTACAGATATGCCGCCTTCATTGTGTTAAGGGGTGTTAAATGGGATGTAAGTGCTTTTATACCCAACATACTGCAGAGAGCTATAAAGGGACCTGAGAGTAAAAGAGAATCAGGCCCAAATCCTATGCTGTAATCATGTTTCTCCTGCCTTCAAAATGAAACTCGCTGAGCATCATTTTAGAGAAGCCCCAGTTATTCAAAAACAGCAAAGCATACAAATACAGCTACGTTAAAAAGCAGACTGAAATCCAACCAAACTCCAGTATCTGTGGTGCACACTCTTCAGGACTCAGTCAATAAATGTCATCTTGCAAATTTATATCTATTTAATGGAAACATTGTAGTGTCTGAAAGGCTAATTATTATGTGCTGGAATGGGTCAGCGTTCTCCGGAGAGCAAACAGATCATTAGCGAGGGCACTGAAATAACGGCAAGAATGTGTCAGATCTATAAAACAGGAAAATATACCACTCTGTCCCGTGGGTGCTATATATGGACTATTTTAAACACATTCATTTGAACTAAAGCATAAGACTTATTATGAAGTCAATGCAACACTTAAATGGAGCTGGATGTGTTCTCTCTTACCTCACGAAGTTTTAAGCTTTTGCTTCAGACAAACATTTGACAATGTACTCTAAATCATAGACCAAAGTTTGAGCTAGGTCTGAACCCTGCAGGCCTTGCTCAGTCAACACCCCTAGTGAAAGTCATGGTGCACCACTGTGTGCTTTGCTTGAGTAGGGCCTAAGAGACTAAAATCTTTGGTTCCAAAACAACATCTTAAGGAACTATTTTTAAACTCCTGGGGTATGTCTACATGGCACTTTTCTTTTGCAACAACACTCGTTATTTTGAAATAAAAGAAATTTAGTCTACATGACGTTTTCTTATTTTGAAAGGACGGATCCCATCCTTTCAAAATAAGAATTGTTGTTTTGAAAAAGTTAAACCCCGATGTTTTCGAAACAGCCATTATTTTGAAATGGATATTTCGAAACAACACCATTGTTTCAAAACAACTGTTTCAAAACAACATGTCCAAATGGCTTTATTTCAAAATAACCATTTTGAAACAACAGCCGTTTGGATTGCAGGCCTTCCCTTAATTTTTGTTAATTGTTTTGTTAATTCAAATGAACTTATTTTGAAATAAGGACTTTATTTCGAAATAACTCATTTTGAAATCCTTATTTCGAAATAACGATGCATATGTAGACATAACCCTGGTGGTTTTCTTATTTTTAATTTCCCTTTGCTCTTCATATAGGCACCACATTTTTCTAGATCTCCTCAGTCTTGGCCCATCTTTTCCTCTTTTATTATTTTCAGTAACAGATTTTCCCTCAGACCAATTTTCTATTGTTTCATACCTTAAAAATAGTTACTTTTGTCCTTCCAAGTTGTTTTCTGATTCTGTCTCCTCACCTACGTATTTCATGCTTTGTTTCTCTTTTTCAAATTTCCCTATACAATTTCCTTTCCTCCTTTCTCAGTCCCCTACTCAATTCCCCTGTAGCTATAACTACACATCCTAGTAATTCAAATTGGTTCATCTATAAAGGGATTGAGGTGAAAGGAGATAGTTTCTTTGAGTTTGGTACTTCTTTTCCTTTAAAGCTGTCAAACAGGATAAAACTGACTTCTGTGCAAAAGGTCAGTATAAGGCATGCCAACACAACTTAATCCCAATTTGAGCATTTATAACAGGGGTCTCACTCTAATTTCCACGAGCGCTGCATGAGGACCAGTACATTAGTCCGAGGGCTGCACCACTGAAACCTTTTCATACAATGATATTGCAAATATCGGTAACGATAGTATTATTGCGGGCCATAGAAAACAACTTTAGGGGCCGCATGTGGCCCGCGGTCCATGTGTTTAAGACCCCCTGATTTAAAATGTTGCATGATAAGGGGAAGGAAGCAGATAAACCATGCACCTCCTTCAGATTTGGTACACGTGTGGCACTTCATACTATTCTGAATATGCTGGGATGAAAGGTGGTGGGAACTGCCTGCAATACAAACGTGTGTATGAAGATTAAAGATGACGAGGATGTGAGCCACTGGATCCATGGCCATGGCCAAGAGTTCCTTCATAACTGAATTCAGCATTCGGCCACTCTACTACCTCATATGCTGGAAGAGAGGCTCCGGGAGGCTTGTTCCCTACAGCTGGGGTTGCTGTTTTTAGTGTCTGAGGTGCTACTACACAATGAATTGTGTAAAGCCTGATTAGGTTAGGGTTACCAGATGTCAGGAAAAAGGAAGACATATCCTCCTTTTTACCTTTACATCCTCCATCTGGCACGTATTTTAAAAATACATGATTCTGTCTGGCTTTTTACTTACAGGGGTTAAAGTATGCTGGAACGCCCCAGGACACCCTATTTTTAGGGTGAAGGGTTCGAGGGCTCCCTAAAAACAGAAGAATGTTACAGTAATACTACATTTTCTCCATGTGTCCTCCAATGTCCTCCTTTTCATGCTTCGGTATCTGATAACCCTAGATTAGGTGGGCTTCATGCAGCACTCATTAATTACACCCAACCCTGGCTGTAGCTGTGCCTAAAAGCTATGTGTAGGCACTCTGCCTAGCCTGCAAGCAGGATTTGTGTGGGCAGCATGTGTGCACTCATTAAAGGATGTGAACCACAAAACACAGGATGGCAGCAATCGTTCAGTCTGGCTCATAACAATTGTTAAACCTGAACAAACCCTGAGAAGAAATAGAAAACTCTTATATTTTGCCATTGCAATTTTGAGGCTATAGTTCTGTCCTCTCTCCTCTGACCCATTAAACTGCCCTGAACAATCCTTTTTGTTATGTAGCTCAGTTTCTGAATCAAAGTGAGAAGAGGCAGGGAGAAAAGAAAAGGAAGAAAGAAGGAAGTCAGAAGCTCCATTGATTCCATTGATCTTCCTTGCTGAGGCCCCCTTTGTATTACTAAGTAACTAGCAGGCATTACTATTGGATACAAGGCTATATCAGAACGTATCCTGATTCTCAGTATATTTGTAGTGCTCATACTGTGCTTAGCCAGGCATTAATGATTTATGAGGACTCAGGATCAGTTGCAAAACAATTTTTTTCACCATGTAATAATGCCTGCCGATGACTTGTACACTGCAGTCCTGCCAGTGAAAAATGATCTGAAGTTTCCCCTGTTTCTCTAGATTTTGGACTGCCTATTTTCATCTTTTCCTTCTAAAGATGGGCTTCCCTAAAAGAATCATAAAGGGGACCAGCTGGGTATTTATTATTATTCATTTATTCTTTTGCTGTCTTTGTTTTTAAAGAGGGAATCCTTTCTTTTTCCTTCCCTTCTAAAGGGACATGCTTACGTCCACAGTTCAATTATAACTAGAGAATATCTACACTGCAAGTGGAAGGTGCAATGGCAGTATGTGTAGGCTTATCCGAGCTAGCTTTGATCAAACTAGCTCAAAACAACAGCATAGCCATGGCATCAGATGCAGTGAAAAGGGCTAAGTGCTCAAGTATGCATCCTGGATTGTGGGCAGGGTCGTACATGGTTGGCAAACCCATGCTGCTGCAGTTGCCATGCTCTATTTTTAGCAAGCTAGCTCGATTCAAGCATTGGCATAGGTATGTCCACATGGCCTACAATCAGAATACTGCTGATGCATGATAAAGAATAGAATCCTGTTGGCCCTGCCATAGGCACTAGGTGCAGGGAAGTAAAACCAAAAAAGGGACCCAGACACAAACCCCGCCTCCAAATAGCTGCATGAAGTTTGGGGTCAAAGATGCTTTTCCATTATTAGCCTTCATGTACCTGCCAGCAGGTACTTTCTCTTATGATCTGGGAATAACTATGTTGAAAGAGAGGCACAGAACGTTAAAGTGACTCTGCTGAGGGCCTAAAGTGAGTCAGTAGCAAAGTCTTCAGAACAGACCGGAGCAGATCTGATCCCCAGTTTCTAAAGGTAACCCCTACACAACAGTCCCTCACACTCCATTGCAAAATGCCAAACTAAGCCAAAAGAGTCCAAAAATCTTGTTTTACATAGGACCAACATTACCTGTGTTCTGCTCCTGAAGATCCAGCAAAAGGACCAGACATAAATGAGTGAACCTTGCTCCACACATGATACTGCTACAACAGCCAATAAAGTAACCTGTTACTTGATGTCAGATTGTATTTCAAATGGTGTGGACCAGCTACACAATCCATGGACTCTTAACTTGTTTCTTAACAGTGCCCTCAGGTTTCCTTCCATTCATAATAATGGGTTCATTAATTTAGCTTGAACTCTAAAGGGTGCCACTTATTAAAAAGGTGACAGTAGGAACATTTGGGTGTCAGCATAAGCACTCATTAAAAGTTGCTTGGAAAAGCGATCCATTTAAAAATTACCAAAAGCAATTAGTGATACATTACCGATTAGTCCTGAGCGGTGTGTGTAAGAGCTACAGAAAGTGAGCCTATATTGAGTTCATGTCACTGTAATTCATGATCAGGACAAGAAAGAAAGGATAGCGAAGAAAAAGCTGCAGAAAGTAAAAATCCAAAGAATGCGATTATTTGTCAGGATTATGATTTAAAAGTAATCTGTTACAATAAATAGGTGTTTTAGCCACACTGATGCACTTTACAAATTTGCATGTTATGACTTGCCTTGGTAGATTTTGGACAATCAAATGAGAAGTTTGATTATGAAGCAAAAACAAATCAGACAGCTAGACACGTACTGACAAGAGGAAAGTTGATCAAGGAGTGACTGGCATCATGTAAGTGGCTCCATGAGAGAACAAGATGACTGCCCTCTGCTGAGATATGCTGTTATTTCTGAAGGCAACTCACAGAACCAGGGCCAGCTATATGGGCTGGCAGAATATTTGACAGGGCCTCATGTTTTGTTGGCATCTTTTGACAAGCCCTTCTTCATCTCCATCCTGACACGCATGAACATGCAAAAGGTGAAAAAAAAAAAACGGAGAATGCTATGCTGAATTGGTCCACTGATTCTGGGAATGACAACACTGTCAGGACTGGTTTAGCCACGTAGCTACTCTTCAACTAGACACCTAAGTACGCTACTGGACTCATCCATCACAGGTATCTAGGACTCCCTGGCTATGCAGCTGCTAAAGCTATTCCAAGGTGATGTATTGACACTGTACATGTGTCCATGACCTTGCCATTCATTGCATGATGATCTGATATGGGGATTGGTTATTCGCCCATTTGATAGATGGGCCATCAGCTGGAGAAAATTCTAGATGATGTGAAGACACAAACAGCTCTGTGGATAACAGCTTTGTATTTAGTCAAGGACAGGAAAGAGCCTGGCCTACCAACAGCAATTCCAGGCTCTAGAGCAAAACAGTCAATGCCTCTCCTTCTAAAAAGGGACAGCTGAGGTCCAAGTGGGCTTCTTCTTGAAGGTTTTATTTATTTAGTGTGTGCCATGCAGGTTTCCAGGCAGATGAGGAGGCAACAACTGCTTTTAAGCTTCCTGAGACCCTCGAACTCCACAGAGAGATTACTGATGAACCCAGGAAAGTGAGTCGGAGATAACATTGCTTCAGTTGCCAGAGTACCTGCTTGGTGCATAGAGAAAGAAGCTCACCTTGGGGTGGGGCAGAGTGCACAAGTGGTGGAGGCCTCAGTGAAAGAGAAGGTGTGGAGAGGAGGTGACATAGCTATCCTCCTATCCGCCTGGGCCCTTTTAAATTGCAGGGCTCCTGGGCAGTTGTACTCTTGGTCTGCCTGTTAGTAGAGAATGACGAGCCCTTTCCGGTCCCACTGTCTCCCAAGAAAACAGTCGGAGAGGGAGAGGAACAAGAGACTTTCCAACAAGACAGGGTGGAGATAGTTTCTATCCATTGTCCAACGCTCTTGGAATGAATTGCCTCTCTGCACTCTAGGCAAGACGGTCCTAGGGATTCCAGGGTCCTGGGCAAAAGTCAAGGATGGGATTTCCCCATGCTGCATGGAGGGGCCCATCATTGACTTTTGCCCCCCAGTCTTGCTGGGGTTCCCACCAGCCCCCTGCCACTGGCCCCCCTGGCTACTGTCTCCCTCCTCTGGCCTCCCCTCAGGAAATTTAAAACAGCTGCAGCATGGCCTCCCCCCATGGGAACCCAGGCAAATGCCCGGCTTGCCCCGCCCCCAAGACCACCTATGACTCTGGGTAGTCATTGGTATACTTTTATATTATAACTGACCCTCAGCTTGTGCCTGAAACATGTTCACCTTCATTTTTGTGATCATTCAGGCTGTAAGATGCCAGCTGGGGTAGGAGGAAGAAAGGGGTGAGAGAAAAAAGCAGAGAATCATTTATATAAAACTCTCCTCCCCAGTGTGCATGATTACAGATGTTTACTGTGACCTCTTCACAGCATACCAACATGCCTCACAAATAGGCAGCTTGCTGCAGAGCCAGGGTCTTCGGCCACTGTGACTCCAAAAAAGCACTGGACAATGCACGTTGATTTCTGGTCAATGTTATGAACAGCTCACTTTCCTAAAGCCCTGTGTCAGTCAAAGCAAGCAACTGAAACCAAACCTAACCAAACCAAACCAAACCTAACCATAACGAGTACTGGGGAACTAAAACCCAAAATACAGACTTGCTGATTCGATTTTCTGTCAGCTTGGTATTGTGGACAGCTTTATATATGTATGCTGGCAAAGAAAGCAATAACCAAGCTGCTGGAGAGTGTTAGATCATTTTAAAATCCAGTATCGAACAGCTAGATAGTTGCATAAGACCATTTCCTTCAAAAGACTCTACATCTCCTATTCTGTGATCTTCCCATTTGTAAGAGCATCAGTGGTAATCAGATGCCTTGTGATGTTAAATACAGTTTCCATGACTCATGTATGGTCAAATCCTGCCTGCCTTCCCATGCGAGTGTTGGACTATGCCATGGAAGTTAGTGGGACTACTGCTCACATAAGGAGGAAGCTGAGCAGGGCCAGGTCTGTAATTAATCTTCTTCAGATTCCTCAAAGCTATGGAATGCTAGACCATCGGCCGCCCCCCCCCCACGCCAATTTGCAGTTCATTTGCATCATCTGAACTGACATTAGGATGTACTTTGAGGATAGAAACCTCTTCACACATTGCACAGGTCTATGCTGTACAGATAATTCTTGTGTATAATTTTAACACCTTTTCTTTTTACATCATGATGAAAAAGAGTTAAGAATGTGATTGCAGAATACCCATATACATGTATTAAAATATTTTTTTTAAAGAAGAGCTTGTTTTGTACTCAGGGTTCATATGAGCAGTCATGCTTCAGTTAGCTTGACTCAGAGATCCTCAAAGTAGATGCTTCTATACTGTAGCATTAGTAGAGTAGACACTATGCCTGAGAATTTGACAGGGTCTGGGGTTGCCATTTCAATCAGGGAAAACCTACTTTCTTAGCTTGGAAAATTAAGTGGTTTTACGCTATACTTGGGGTGGCAGGAAGACTGGGAGAAATCAGACGGTTACATTGAAAATATGGTTTTATGCTGTTCCTTTGATGGCAGGTTCTACTGGAGATGGCAGGCAGTGAGACTACAGGTGCCAAGAGACAGCAGTAAATCAGGATGTTGAGATGAAGATGGGGCATTATCCCAAGACCTCTGTAGCTTTGTGAGGCTTCCCCTCTGATTAAATATGAGTATAGCAGCAATCTGTTCCACATTAGACAAATCCCAGAAGATCCCGGCAAATTGCCAATGTGGCCCTTTCATAGACTCAGTCTAAGATCAGAAGGGACCAGTATGATCATCTAGTCTGACCTGCACACTTGCAGGCCTCAAAACCTCTCCCACCCACTTCAGCAACAAGCCTTTAACCTGTGACTCAGTTAAGTCCTCAAATCATGATTTAAAGATTTTAAGATACAGAGAATTCACCATCAGGTTAGTCATGCCCCATGCTACAGAGGAAGGCAAGCCCCCTCACCCCTGAGCCCTAGCCAATCAGCCTTGGGGGAAAACTGCTTCCTGACTCCAAATATGGTGAACAGTTAAACCCTGAACACGTGGGCAAGTCTCACCAGCCAGTCACCCAAGAAAGAATCCTCTATAACAACACAGAACCCACCCCATCTACCCTCTCTTCTTAGGCCACTGGCATATCCACCACCAGCAGTCAAAGATCAAAGATCTGGCAATTTCTAAACTAGGCCATACCATTATAACACCCCCTCTATAAACTTATCAAGCTGACTTTTGAAGGTAGTTATATTTTTGCCCCACCACTCTCCTTGGAAGGCTGCTCCAGAACTTTACTCTGGTGGCTAGAAACCTGCATCTAATTTCAAGCCTCAATTTCCTGATGAACAGTTTGTATCCATTTGTTATTGTGTCCACATTGGTGCTATACTCAAATAATTCCTCTCCCTCCCTGATATTTATCCCTCTGATATATTTATAGAGAGCAATCATATCATCCCTCAATCTTCTTTCGGTTAGGCTTCTGTATGCAGCATGCCACTATTTTATTTCGCACTATCATCTGGTTTCCAGTCAAGCCAGTATCTTCTCCAGAGACAGAGAAATACAAACCCCAACATGGAAACTCAAAGATGCCTGATTTTCAAAACAAATCTAGCCCTGATGGTTTTATTTGCCAGAAGAAAGGTGTGAATATCAGTAGATGCTTATGGGATAAACTAAAATATTTATCACTGTGTGATCTGGGATGGAGTCAACTCTATCCTAATTGCCTGTAGCAGACTACTCGTAGAAAGCTTTTAGACCTTTTTGATCTCCTTCTGTAGTGCAAGGCAACAACTGAATATTTCTTGAGTTTTGAAAGCTCGGAAGAAGCAGCACCCATCTGTGCAACCGATAGTGTAATCAAAGGCTCCCATACATGTCAGCAACAGTCAAATGTTGACCAGTACAGATGGAATAACACAGAGAATAACATATACACAGAAAGGAAATGCTTGCTTGCCAAATGGTAGAAATAGCAGAAGTCTATTATTTTTTTTAGACAAGTGAGATGATTTCTTAAAATTAATCAGTGGTACCTCTAACAGAAATTAGAGATGGTTTTAGAGGTTAATAATTAAATATCTTGTGCTTACATAACACCTGTCAGCTGAAGATCTCAAAGCACTTTACTTACTTAACGATGCCCAATTTAGTCAGTAGCAGAACCCCGGCTGCCTGCCACAGGAGCAGGATTGAGGAATTTTCCTCACTGTGAGGTATGTACAGTATAATAAAGTACAACTTGTAGAGAGGTCAATATTTGTCAATCAGGTTATAACAGCCATTTTATAGCCTCTCAAAGTATTACAACACATGATAACTTATGAAGGCAGGGAAAAAAAACACCATTTAAATGGGCTCCCATGAAACTCCAGATTTTCAAAAGCCTAATGCATTGTCTAAAATTGGTATACAATGTATATAAAAATCATACAGGAGACAGTAGCTCACTTTGCCTCTTGAGCACCTCCTGTTTCTTAATCTGGGCTATAACCTCCCAGCTATGTGGTTCAAGGAATCAGTATCTTTTCCCCAAGAAGTTAAAGGAGTCCAAATGAAAACTCTATATCCTTCTGCAGCCCACAAAAAGCTGAGTTTGAGGCCTTTGGGAAGTCAAAGAGAGAATAAAAAGAGAAAACTACTTACCTGTGTCCTTTCTGAGAGGGCTGGGGCTTCCAAAGCTCCCACGAATTTCCCCAGTCAGTAATCCCTGCTTCCAGGGGCTAGGGAGCTCTGAGTTTCAGTCTTGGTCCTTCAGAAATGTCCTCTGCATTGAACAGGGATCCTCCTTTCAAAGAATCTGCTCATTTTCAGTTTGACAAGTATCACAGGTGTACTGGATTCATGCTCATTGTCCCCAGAAGAGCTTTTTAACCATGTCCTAACTGGGATGGGGATCTGCCCCATCACCTATCTTCCCTCTAAGTTCATATTACTACGTTCCTTTCCTACATGGTGCTGTACTCTAAACTACTGGGTTGGTAAGACAAGAACCTTTGCAGAAAACATGGGTTGGCTTCCTTCATTGTATTTATTCCTCAGAGCGTGGGGGTGATCCATAATGAGGAAGAAACTATTACCCCATAAATTGTTCCTAAAGACTGCCAGGGACTTCCTTTTTTGACTACTGAACATGCCAAGAAGGGTTCACATGCCAGCCCAAACTTAACTGTGGTCATCTGCTGAGGTAAGCCTCTTTGTTCCTGAGAATGCACTGTCTGATGACTCTCTCTTCAAGGGCCTCCTCTGCCCCAACCAACTCTGATGTATCCAATAGACCTTGCACTCTCGTTCCATTGATCCACACAGGAGCTGTATTTTGGTGGGTCCTTTCTTGCACACTCCACTCTCTCTATCCACATCTTGGTGTACTGACAGTCCACAAGGCAGCATTCTCTTAAGATGTGTCCCAGTGATCCGCATGAAAAACAGGTCAACATATTTTCATCTGAGACCATTTTCTCACCCGATGATGATGACCTTACCTGTTGTGGCATCTAAAGCTATGTCTACACTGGAAAGTTAGTCTGGACGAAGAAGGCTTGGTCTGAACTAATGTAGCCCATGGCCACACTAGGTATTCCCTAGTTCAAACTAAGAAATTTCTTCAAACTAAGGAATGCTTAGTTTAAACTTGTTAATACCGATGGTGAGTCCGAACTTAAGCGCTCAGTTTGAACTTCAGTTCAAACTAGGCACGATGTGGCCACAGACTAATGCTTAGTTTGAACTTGAAAAGTTTGAACTAATCACATGTTTTAGTTTGAACAAAGCATTAGTTTGAACTAGAATACATGGTTAGTTCAAACTTATAAGCGCTAGGTTAGCTCACATTAACCTCAAACTTCTTAGTTCAAACTAACAAGTTCAAACTTCCTGTAGCTAGTGTAGACATAGCCAAAGGGAACATATTACTCCCTTTCAGTAAGGGGGCCAAGAACCAACTGCCTTTTATAGGCTTCATCCAGGCTGTTTCTGGCTTGTTGCTTTGACTCACCCAGAGCTGAGGTGGTCATCCTAACTGCTGAGCACCTGAAGATGAGAATGCTTGTCCCTGAATGGCAGAGATTGTTCTTTCCTGGGTAGGCTTCACATTAGGACAGCTTGTTAGCTCTGGTTTGTTCCTTTCCCCTTGTTTTTGGGTGCTCCTCAGAGTCCGCAAAGTTTTCCATCAGCTGCACCATGTCTATTAATGACTCTGGGTGGTGTCTCAGTATCAACTCCTGCTCCCCAATGGGAAATATTCACGTGTATGGCTCAATCAGAATTACTCAGCCACTTGACTTCCAAACTGTTCCTCTGACTGTAACCATTGCCAGCAACAGTTCTTCAATTTTTGGGCCACTAAGCCACAGCTAAACTCTGTAGGAAAATGTTTGCGTCTGGTAGGGTATGTTCACACACGCTTCTTATTTCGAAACAACAGAGGTTGTTTCGAAATAAGAACTGCCACGGCCACATGACACACGGCAAACCGCTTGTTTCAAAATGGCGACCATTCTTTCGGAACGGCTAAAACCTCGTTTGGTTTTGAAACAGGGTTGTTTCGAAGCCAGTGGTTTCGAAACAGCCCTGTGCGGACATGTTGTTTTGGAACAAAGTGTTCCAAAACAACATGTGACCTTCCTCCCAGGGTGTCCGTTGGCTGGCAGAGGGGACTGCAGGCACCTGCAGGGTGCAGCGCAGAGGGGCGCTGCACCCCGCGGGTGTCTGCAGGGGATGGCAGACACCTGTGGGATGCAACGCCTGGCTGCGCTGCACTCCGCGGGTGCCTGCGCAGGGCTGCCGGCACCTGCCAAGTGAGGCACAGTGGGGCGCCTCACCCTGGGGGCTTTAAAGCCCGGGCTGCCCCCAAACCTGGTGGCGGGGTCCCAGGCATGCGGCTGGAGCCCGCTGCTGCAGGGGCCGGAGCGAGCGCTGCAGGAGCAGCTGCGCCGGGGAATCTCGGGGCTGCTGCTCACTCCGGCTCCTGAGCAGCGGGCTCCAGCCAGGCGCCCGGGACCCCGCTGCCAGGTTTGGGGGCAGCCTGGGCTTTAAAGCCCCCGGGGTGAGGCACCCTGCTGTGCCTCCCCTGGCGGGTGCCTGCAGAGGGCTGCAGGCACCCATGGGGTGCAGCGCCCCTCTGCGCTGCGCCCTGTGGGTGCCTGCAATCCCTTCCCCAAGCGAAATAGCAGGTCCACACTGTGGACCTGCTATTTTGCTGCCTTATTTCGAGGACACTGTTTTTGTCCTTCGAAATAAGGTGTTTTGAAATGAAGAGTTATTTCGAAACAGCTTGTTTCGAAACATCTTGTTTCAAAACAAGCCCTCCCTGTGTGAACATAGCCGTAGTGATGGCATTATATTCTTCACTTACACTGAGGAAGTCCAGGATGTAATCCTGTGTGGCCACAGGGTCAGTTCTCTGGAGGCCACTGGGAGGCCACAGCTTCATGCTCAAAATTGGTCAAGAAATCTGCAGAGTCGTTGTCAGACTTCATCTTAGTACATTTCAAGGAGTGGTGGGAGCAATGACCCCAGAGTGTTTGGCCTTGGCTGCCAGAGCCCCAGCTTCTTCAACATGCTGTTTTTCACCTAGCAACTGTTATAACAGGTTATGTTTCAGGTCCTCTATTGGGTTAGTATTGCATGTATCAGCCACTGTTTTGGGGTCACAGTTGCTGTTGAGTGGCCCACTATTGCAACAGTTGCTGTCTCTGTCAGCCACTTGCACCACTTCTCTGGATCCAGGGGCCTTGGGTTCTTTGCTTGTCACTTGCATGGATTTTCAGTTTCCTTCTAATTTACCCTTTTGTAAGGGTTGGGAAGCAAATGCCTGTGTTCAGCACCATGTGTAATAGACCATAGCTTTCTTGTACTCAGTTTCAGCCCACAGAGCCAGGACTTTCTTCTTAGCCTGTCTTCTCCTCCCATAGGCAAACAGTGAGGCTGTATTTCTTGTATTACTACAATCTTTCTCATGGCAAGAGATGACTACTGAGGAGGCACCAGTTGTGACACCATTCGTAAGGATGGGACCTGAAACAGACTTGAAGTAGGGTACATATTTCTATTTTTCTTTGCATGCAAATGCCCTTTCAGCATAAATTTCCCAGGAGTGTTAGTTTTTATACCCTTTTAATTTCCCATGCAGTTTTTGCTTGGTTTTGTGTAATACAGTTTTAATGAGAAATTTTTAAAATTGATCTCGCCTACAGTTTGTCAGAGTTTCTTAATGTCAGATTGTCTCTAACATAACATTCTACGAAGACTGGTTGAAAGGTGAGCAACTAAACCTCACCAGAGTCCTTCACCGCACACCCACAACTAATAATGTTGGGAGGTCTGTGCAGAATGCTGAGGAATAGTGTGTTGTATTAGGTAGTAGCATGGAGGAGGAGGTAATTTGGAAAAGAAAATGAGGGAGTAATGAAATCTCGGGGTGTGGGGCTGAGCTACAGATGTGATGCACAGTCTGTGCTGTACAGTAGTTGCGATTATGGTAAGGTGTGTCTGTGGATGGAGGAGTACAGAATGTGCATTGTTAAGTGGCTCTCTTTCATTTTCATTTGTTGTATTTGGTATCTGAAGTGTGTAGCAACAGTAAGTGCTTCACAACTAAGTTTTTAATATATTAGTTTCCATGTATATTTAGATTGTGGTAGAACCCCAGGCATACAAGGCATTGTAATGGAAGATACATTTCCTGTCCTGAAGAGTTTACAATCTAAAAAGACGAACAATTAAACAATGGGGAAAAGGATAAAACACAGCAGCATAGGGATAAAGGTGATCATACATCTTAGTTGCACAATTTTGTGCATATGTACATGTAAGACTGTTTTATGTATTACATTTATATGACTACAAATGAGTTTATGATTCTCTTGTGGGATTAAGCAGAAGAGAGGGAGAATGCAAAAATTGAAGACCATATTGAAAAATCAAAAAACCCAAAGCAAATAAAACCCAACTCCCTCTGCCTTCTTCAAGAACAGTAAAGGGAATAGACAAATGCTGAACGTGTACATATTTATAAACAAAAAAAATCAGATTTGCTCCAGTCTGAAATCCTTCTTTAAACTAGGTTATATTTCTTAATGCACATCATTCCCTTAAATACACAAACTTTTAAAATTGGGCTCAGCTGCACAATGTTTATTTCTTACATATACAAATAAAGGACTTCAGTGGAAATCCTGGCCCCACTGAAGTCAACAGAAAAATTCACATTAACTCCAAGGGGAGCAAGATTTCACCCTCACTCTTTTTCTTTTGCATAGCAGACAGAAAACTAATACAATAAAAAATAAATAGCAAATATGATGGTTCTCACAAATTCACATGTGCCTGGATGTATTTTATGGCATACAAACACCTTAAGATGAATGCCAGCATCTTTTCTATTCATATCTTGACTTTCCAGGCCCTATAGAAACTCTCCACAGTATCTGTATCTAATGTAATATATGGAAGTACTTTAATTTGATACCTGCGATTTTCACCCTGTGGTAGCATATTGCCACTTCTTTATAGCCACCTGTCTTGCTACTTTACAAAACCTCTTATGATTTGTGAAACATCCTATTTTCTGCAGGCTAAACGTTATTTAAAAGCAAATTCTATAACAGCTTTCAAGGTATCTTAGAATGTTTTCCATAATAATGAGTTAGTTACTAGTCACTGCAGTACTACATAGGCAAATTCAGCTGTCATTATCCAAAGTGGAACTTCATTTGCATAGAACTGGATATTATAACTTTTATTTTTACATGGAAGAAACTCAGACAGACAGACAAACTCAAGCCAAGTCTTTTCATGAAGTGAAAGAGGACATTAACTTCCATATAGGTAACCAGAAAAGGTGGGCAGAATGTATTTGTGGTTCAAGATTCCATCACCAGGTGGGAATTATAAATCTTTGAGCACATCTAACAGTGCAAATCTTTTGAATGGGGGTATGCCCTAGAAAATGTGTATTTCACATAAGCCCTTCCGTGTATTTCCAATTTATAACAACTGCTTTGATTTGCTGTTACAGTGTGACCTGATCTTATGACCTACACTTCCCTGCATTTATTTTCCTCCCATTCTGTAAAGTTCTTCCTTCTTCGAAGTGTCTGATGAAGTGGGATTTTCTTCCACAGAAGCTCATGCAATAAATCAATTTGTTAATCTTTAAGTGCCACATGACTCCTTGGCTACTTCTGCACTGGAGGCTCTGTTAAGTTGACTTAACAAGGCTGACTTTAAGCTAACTTAAAGTCAACCTGGTTAAGTCGACTTAGAGTGTCCACACTGAAAACTCCTGTCGACTGCCCATATCCATATTGGCAGGTGCTAGGTCGACCCTTCCTGGTAGCCAGGAACACTGGAAGGGGGGCTGGAGGCCAATTAAAATGACTTAAGGGCTATCCCCCCTATATACTGGCTTAAATCAACTTAATAAGGTCAACTTAAGCATTTAGTTGGCCTCAAGAGGTGGTGTTATGAAGTCAACTTAAGAAAAGTCCAGTGTGGCCAAAGGGTTCTGTGGGTTGACTTAAGCTTCCTTAAGACGACTTAAAGCTCCACTGTAGATGTACCCCTTCTTTCTTTTACGATTCTGAGGCCATGCCTGTACTATTTAACAGGTCTCTCTATTTCTAACACACCCACTGTAAAGTATTACACACAGACTGTGTTAGTCTACTGCAGTGCTGTGTCAGCTCTGGGCAGATGTCCAAGTCCCAGTAAAACAAACTCAGGATCCCATAGACCAGAGTCAAGTACAAGCTGTGCACCAAAATGTATTTGTAGTATAAATTTGGAAAAATTTAACACAGTTACTCCTAATTTAGGAATGGATCTGGCAAACACTCTAGGCCTCATCTATATACAGAAGCTGATTCCATGTCTTACACTCCCCTGCATTTATTTCCATCCAATTCTGTAAGTTCTCCCTCTTCAAAGCATTTGATAAAGTGGGATATTCTCCCACAAAAGCTCATGAGATTAATAAATCTGTTAGCCTTTAAGTGCCACAAGACTCCTTGATTTTTTTTCATCAGTTCAGAAATTCCTTCTGCTGATTTAGTTTAAGTTGATTTCTTATTTCTATTTGGTGATGCAGGAGAAAATAAGAAAAGGATTTATTTCCTCCCTGAAAAGTAGGAAATGTTGGGGCCTGTCTTCAATGTACAGTACAGTGTGTCAAAGAGCTGTGATGCAAAGCTCTTTGGTGCATTGTGTTCTAACTGCCCATGGCTTGCTCCAAAAGGCACGTAGCTCTTGTTAACATAGCTCTGTTCTAATTAGAGGGCAGCATATCAGTGCACTTTACACACCATACCCCTCTAGCATGCTCTTCTGGTACAATATAGGCAAGCACTTGGTTTCTATCTGTGGCAATGGGAATAGTCCAGCTGGGGCATCCTTCTGAGAATGTCTCTAGGGAAGTGCTTCTCAACCTTTGGTGGACTCAGGGAACAACTACATGTGGAACTCCTGATGAAAACTTTCTTGAAAAAAAATGGTATCCAGGGGCTGTAATGTTTGTAATACCTGCGTACTATGCATTCCTGTGAAAACAATTTTGGAAACCAAATAAAATATAATTTTACAAATGTGTTTATTTCTAAAAAATAGATTGGTGGTGATTAATCACACAGCTTAAAACTGAAAATGATGTTACACAAGTTTTAATGGGAATTTTGGGCCTGCATGTTTGAACAAGTTCGTCAAAGAAAGTCTTACTGTAGAAGTTATGCCAGTAGTAACATCAGCAGGAAGTTTAAAATGCCCTGTCTGCAGTGAAGGAGCAAAGCAGCAGTACATGCTGATGCATACCTGAAAGCTTTGCTGTGACTTGGGCATTTTAAATCTCCCAAGCACATGTCAGCTCCGTGTTCCTCCATCCCAGTTCCACTAAGCCTCCCCCCAGTGGGGTGGGGTCAGGGTGGTCGCAGAACACCTTCACTATGGCTGGGAGCACCAGTTTTCCCATGGAAGACCAGTTGAGGAACACTGGTCCAGAGTATTCCAGCCACACTGAGCCCCAGCCCTGCAAACACACCCCTTCTGTAAGGCTAGTATACCTGAAACTGATCTGTGTGTCAGTGCAAGGGGACTGCACTGATTCAACTATATTAGTTTCTGTACCAGTTTAGCACAACTGATATGATTCCTGAGGGTATCCAAGGCCTCACTACCAAATGGAGGGCCCAAAGTGAGTAGTCGAATGTACTTCAGCAGGACTACTCAAGCATGCAAGTTCTAGGCAGGGTAAGAAGTGTTTGCAGGGTCCATTTGAGACAGGGGTGTAGTAGAAGAGAAGAAAGTTACACAGAGGAGACTGTACAGTTATTGCTCTGGCTTCATTAATCTCCTTTTACTCACTCCAGTATGCTACTACAATATTGTCAAATACATTTATGCTGAAGCTAACATGCAATATCATCAAAATAAGATTAGGTATAAAGTATGGTACTGCTGATTGTTTCATGCTCTTTCCTTTTTAATTTTCTAGTCTGCTAAACTTAGTTTTTTTTTTCCTTTTCCTTAAAAGTGTTAGATCTTTATTTCATAACTCACTTGTGTACTTGCTATTTCCTCCTTGCAGTATTTTTAAACGTGGTAATATATCACAGTAGTGTGTGATTAGGACAATTTGGTGCATTCTTTATGACACTAAATTGCTGAAGACTGATATGGTATCTGGAATGGGCCACTTTTCTCTCTCCTTAAACATGTAATGCTGTAAATGCAAAGTATGATTGAAAATGAAGCAGTAGCCAAGAGTTCTCTTTTCTTTCTCCCCTTCTATTTAATTTTCAAAAGCAGCTAAGTCATTCAGGACCTTGGGATTTACATTTTTAAGGGTATGTCTATGCTGTAATGCAAGCATGGGGTTCAAACTCAGGGTTACATATAACCTTCCTTTTGTTTACACACAAGCCATGCTAACCCAGGACTCAGATCCAGGGTCCCTGGACCTTACCAGGGATGGAGTGTCCAAACCAGAGTCAAACTGTGACCCAGTTTCAATATTGCTTTGCAGCATAGATGCAGTCCCACTGGACTGGAGCTCTGGGAGTCTGCCAATATCCTAGAAGCAGGCTTCCTTTGTTCTTTGAACAGTCAAATTTGGTGGACAGTCAGGTTTTCCCACACTGCACCATGAACAAAGGGCTGGACGGCAGTTTTGGAAAGTGCCAAGAAGTCTGGGATATGGTTGGGCTTGGGTCTATGTATTGTAATGTGGATGCTGGAGCCCAGGATTCGGGCCTGGGTTGTCAAATTTTTAATGGAGTTTTCTGCCCCAGGTAACAATGGGTTCACATTCTTACAGGAAAAACCTTGGGAAAAAATGCAGAAAGTAGACATCTATTCCTAGTTCTCATTGTTTACAGCAGTGGTGCCCAAACTTTTTGGCATGAAGACCACAGATACAATTTTTACAACCCCAAAGGGCCACCACTCTCGCTAGCAGCTACCTCTCACCCACCCTCCACTGCAGCCAGAGGGAAGGAGTTCAGTATCCCCCACCCCCTAGCTGAAGCAGGGAAACTGGGCACCCCACAAGGGCCCCTTGGCAGTGGCTCTCCTCTGCAGGCAAACGGACAGAATATCAATGTTCTTTCCATCCGGTTCCAGCAGGGACTCAGTGCTTAGACCCAGCTGGAGCACTTTGCTGTGCTCCTGGTTACAGCCAAGGGGAGGGGAGCACTAATCTCCCATCCGCTTGGCTGCAGCAAGAAGCCTGCGCCAGCAATGCACTTTGCCTGGATTCCTAGGTGCTGGAGCCAGAGGGAGAAGAACTGTGGGCCACCCTGAAAAGCCTCTATGGGTCACTTTTGGCCCACGAGCCATGGGTTGGGAACCACTAGTTTATACCAGCTATTCTGTAGACTCATTGAAATAAGTGTAATTCTTTAAAAGCTATTGTGTATCAATTATAGCTCCAATCAGAGAACAGGCGAATTCAGAAGCACAAAAAAAGCAATGCCTACAAACCGCTGACAAACACTATTGTACTCTTCTACCTAACCTGACATAAGGCCTGTACATAAAGAGCTGGACTTCAGTCGTCAGCCTGAACATGCTCATTTTTAGTTGTTTTTCATATTTAAAAAGAGAATACCACAACTGCACAAGGAATACTGTGTGCCAAAAATCACCCATGTGTTCAAAATATGCACCCAGAAAGAGTTAAAATTAATAGATCACTTGATGAGAAAGCAACTGATAATGGAAAGGGATTATGGATTTCTGTATAGCCCACAAAGAAACAATACTGCTGATGAAGTATCAGAAAGGAAGTTGCAAAGCAGATTTGAACTTCAAGTCCAGAGAAGAGGAGCAAGGACTGAATCTAGTGGATAGACGCACCAGGACAAAGACAACTAGCTGTAGGAGTCATGAATAAATGCTGATTACACAGCTGGGGAACCACGGCAGCAAGGATCTTGAGATGCTAGAGCCTCGTGCTAAGTCATAAAAAGGATGCTATATTCTACTATAGCATGAAAAACAATACTGAGTTCAAGAAGGATAAGAAGAAAAATCCAAGGTCCGTTGAGAAAACAACATTTACTACATACAGAGGGATAGATTCGTGACTCCGTCAGGAGCCGAAACCAGACTTGAAAAGTATCAATGTTGTTTTATATAATTAGAAAAATACTACTACCCTAACCCCACATACACATATATCGATACAAAAAGAGGAGCCCATTAATGGCAGTCATGTGGGAGTTAAATCCTCACGCACTAGGCTAACAAAGGTATTAAAAATGATCAATTATTGAATTTCCTAAGTGATAGACACGAAGAAAGAAATCCTCTGATATATTGGACCTTCCTCAAAGAAACTTTTTTCCTCCCATGAAATCAGAACTCTAAATTTGCAGCTGTGGCAGATGTTAATATATGAATATTTATATACCCAAAGGCCTAGTGGACATTCTGGTCTACCCATGAGGCATGTTAATATTTGAGTAGATTAATCAAAGCACTGGGCCCATGAAACAACAACAAGCTGCTTCTTTACTTCCTTAGACAAGGATACAATTCTCATCCCAAAGAACCTAGCTGCCTTTAATGTGCTCAGTACCAAAGTATGTGACGCTAAAGCCTGTTAAAGTGACGCATCAAACACTTGTGAAACCCTTAGCATTAGAAGCTTGATTTAAAAAAGGATGAGAAATTTTGAAAGTATCTTTTAATAGTTTAAGAACAATTTGAGATCAATAAACAGCAACTCAGATCTAGGGCATGAAAAGTCATTTGAAAAGCAGTCATTTGATTGATCCAAAAATAATAGGTCAATTGCCTGGTCACATAACGTCAAGAACAGTCAAATGCCGTTGTAATGGGGTGCCCTTTCCCCCTAGGTCAGGGAGGGGTGGTCCATCAGGGTCTCTAGCCCCACTTGGGTGAGACCACTAAGTCTTTAGTTCCTTGTTCTGGGCAAGGGACTCGGCCCAGCCCAGAGTAGGGCAGGGCTCCAAGTCTTTAGCCCCTTGGTCAGGCTCCAACAAAGTCAAAGACAATGTCTCTGGGGTTCTAGGGGTCACCCGTGTCATGGCAAAGGTCATGAGAGGGCTTGCACGAGGGAAAGGGATCAGCAGAGGTGTGGGGTCATCCCACTCCACTGTGTCCCAACTCAGGTCCCCAATGGGGGCCAGGGCTGTGGGGCCCAGGTCAGTGGGGTCTGGGCTGCAACACACTGATCTCGGGGTGCCGGAGGCTTCGGTTCAGGGGTCAGCGGGGTCCTGGCCGCAACACGGTGCCCGTGGGAGGAGACTCCCCACAGAGGGTTGAGCTTTGCCCCCTCCTCGGCCACCCTGGGCCCCCTGCTCCAGCCATACCTTATAGTCAGTCTCCTCAGGGTAGTCCCCCAGAGGTACATTGTAAAAACCCTCCATTTTGTCAGGTGGTGGCAGGTCAGGGAGCATGGCCGGCTCCTTGGTGAGGGGTAGCTCTTCCAGGTCGCAGGAAGGGTGTGGAGGCATGGGGTCCTCCTCAGCCAGGGGTAGCTCCTCCAGGTCGCATGAGGCAGGCAGTGGTTTGGGCTCCTCGGCAGCCAGCAGTAGTTCCTCAAGATTGCACAAGGTAGTTTGGGGTTCAGGCTCCCCATCCGGCATCAACTCCGGCCCCCTCGTCAATCGCCCTCCTGGTGGTCTCTCCTGCCAGTGTGGGATGACCCAGGGCTTGGGTAGGAGGCCCCAGTCGCTGCCCCTGGGTGGCCCTGGCCAGACTGACAGGCCCAGGTCTGGAGGCCAGAGCCCAGCTTTTCCCCCAGGCCGCGTAGGGTCAGAAGCAGGCGGAGCTACAACCTTCCCTTCCACCATCCTGGCCTGAACTGAGCTGCCTGCCTCTCCTTTTATACTTCCTGTCCCGCCCCTCCACTTCTGGGCTGACTGACAGTCCCTGCCTGGCTCCGCCCCCCAGCCATCTTGCAGTTTTTTCTGCATTCTCTCTGAGAGGGCCCACGTCTCCTCACTACAACTGTAAAGCACTAATTTCTTAGAACAGCTACAAAAGAGTAAGACTTTATGATCTCCAGTAGGTAATGCTTATACAGATATCTCTGCCTAAGTACAAAAATCAAATTACTTAACTGAGTTAATTTAACTCAGAAAGATGCAAAACATAAAATTCTAAAAGTGAAAGAATAATAAGGAAAAGGAAAATAAATAGAAATACAACAACCACATCACAACTATTCAAGAAAAAAATCATTTTCAAATTGACTTCTGCAGTAGACCTTCATGCAGCTTAATGGTTGTGCATCTTCTCTCTTTGTGTTGGGAGAAGAAGTTTAATGCCTGGGAGCCCTTCCCTCTCTTGCTGATTCCCTTAGGAGTTAATTTTGTATGTTTGTCTACTCAGTTTATCTTGTAAGCTCTTCGTGGCAGGGATTATATCTTTTAAATTGTTTAATGTGCTTTGTAAATTGTCATGTACATTGATGGTGTGATATACAAATAAAGACATACATATATGCATATAATATTTGTTAGGGAAGACTTCAGTCAAGCAAGATGCTCCATTTTCAGCTGAGTCCCCTTTTTCCCAACAGGTACTGTGATTAGTAAAGTGAGTGACCAAGATTGTTCAGTGGGTGCTAATTAATAGCAACAGGGTGTTGTTAAAGAGACAGACCACTGCTTAAATCAGGGAATACTGATGGCATATTTGAACTTCTAAAACAAAAGCATTCAACAACTGATCAGCTGACATTATTTGGCTGGTTGACACATTGTCTTGCCAAACCTACTCTGAACTGCAACACTTTTTTGGAAATGAATTAAGCTTTGCAGACTGTTTTCTCTGTGTACTGTGATTATTGCATAAGGAGCTTTTAAAACAAGTCAGTTCATTTCAATCATGTTAAAAGCAAAAACACTTTTCAAATGGCTTTTCATGCCATTAAGACAAATAAAGTAGAATCATTTAGTGTACATATTTTTTTCAAACAGAAAATAGCAATTTCCCCACTTCTCTTACCAGTTTCATGAGGATAAATTACTTATTCACCAGAAATTGTACTCTAAGTTCTCTATCTTCCTTTTAAAATGTAAAAAAAAAAAAAAAAAAAAGGAGCTAATGACAATGTTAACAGTTTTACAAAAAGGGAGGGAGGTTTAAATACTTTTAAAAATCTTAAAAATATTCCCAATTTTTATGAAACATCTTGAAGAAAACAAAACTTTTACCATCCTCCTCTCTGCCCTGGCTGGACACATTATCTAAAAGCCATAACTAACTCAACAAACAAACAAGCAAACAACCCCCCCCAAAACAAAACAAAACAAAACAACCATGAAGAAAAGGAACTGCCCCAATATCTCCAAGAGAAAGAACGAAAGAATCACAAAGGAATCAACTGGCTGGCATTCCAGCGTGGAACCTAAGAAATCAGTATTCTCCAAAGGATTTCATGCAATTTTAAAGTTTATTTATTTATTAAAGTTATTACCATCAATACTCTTCCCTCTGGAAAATATTCTTTGTCACATTTCAAGCCTATTTTCTCTAGACCTGTGGTTCTCAAAGTGTGGCCCATGGACCACTGGTGGTTCGCGAGGGTACTGCCAGTGGTCTGTGGGGAGGGGGAGATGATAATACAATCCAGAATCATAGTCAATGTTACGTTATTATTCACAATTTAATTTGCTTCACAAACATCCCTTGTGTAATATAACATTCTCTGAATTTAAATAGTGGCACTTTTGCATGACATCAGTGTGAATCAACACTCTTTGCACATACGGCGCTTAGAATGTGGTCCGCAAAAGCTGATGATGTAGTGGTCCACATAAAGGAAAAGGTTGGGAACTGCTGTTCTAGACTTAAGAGGAGGGGTTGGGAATAGAGGGGAAATTCTGTAGTTAACAACTGTTAATTTTTCAGAAATCCCTGTAAGGGGTATTTTAAGAACAGCTTTATTCAGGAACTTATAAAAAATGTTCATGTGCAGGAAAAGCTTCTCTCTCTCTCTCTTTCTCTTGTGTGTGTACGCACGCACACGCACACACACACACTTCCATTCACTGTCAGGACTCAAACTGCTTGGATTTCACATCTTGACTTTGTTAGATGATATTCAATTATCACGGGCCTGGTTTACCATTTTGTTCCTTCAGCTTTATTAGAGTTACAACAAAGCAAAAATGTATTAACAGAGTGGTGAATCAGGGCTATCTCCCCATGGGATTATAGTTCTTAATAAAATGCCTTTGTCCATGTTAAAATCCTTTTTTTCTCTTTCCCAAACTGTGAATCAAAGCTGAGACTCACACAAGAACAATCATTGATTGTTAATAACCAAGTATTAATAGTATCTAACCAACAAATCTACATTTATGTAGTAATGAGATTTGCAGCTGTCCTAAGGAGTGTCTGAGAAACAAGTGAGATTTCTTTGTACAGTCATCGCACAGATGTCAGGCTACCTCGGAATGTGTTTATCTAAGAATTATTTAACAAAAAAATCTGAGAAAGTTGCCTTACATCTCATTCTAGAACCTGGAAGTGTTTGTATGGCTTTGTGATATGCCAGCTTTGAGAGCTACTTCAATCCACTAAGCAGTTAGAATTAAAGTGGTGGACAGAGTTATTTTTCACAATAATTGGAATTCTGACATCTAGAGTTGTTAACTTGTATGACATGATCATGCTCCTTTGGGTTAATAGTGACAATGCCTTCACCTTTCAGGCAAGCAAGTGGCATTTCTAAAACATCGAGGGTAATAAGACAGCAAGTGTAAAAAATCATGACATGGTGGGGGGTGGTCTATATAAGATAAGAATATTGGGACTGTCCCTATAAAATTGGGACCTCTAGCCGCTCTAAAAACATCCAAGCTGGTAGCCTGATTTACCCCTAATTTCACCTACTTTTTTCATCTCTTCTGCAAATCATGCTCACCTAATGAAAGGAAAGTCAAGTTTTATATTAAGTTGGTTCTCTTACCACGAAAATGTCCATTTTGAAACACAGAACTTGCCACACTGATTTAGACCAACTGTCAATTTACTATATTGTATTGCTGATGGCGGCCACTACCCGATATGTCAGAGGAAAGTGCAAAATCTGTGGGAGTCAGTAATGGAACAACCTGTGTGCAAAATAACAGCTAATTCGTGTCTGGTCTTTATATACAGAGCACTGGTGTTAAAATGGGGGGAAAAATTACTGCAGTGATGAGCTCTGTCCATGAACATTTGAGGGTCTATGGTTGAGCCTAGGGGCCTGCTAGAAAAGGCTGAGAGCTTCTTGACCTGGATCTAACCTGCCATCCTTTGATCCTTAATCCTGATAGGAACCCTTGACAAAGGGAAATGGAACCAGACTGCTGGTATGCCAAATCTAAAAAGTTGCAGAAAACTTTAAACTAAGTGCTGAGGGAAACTGACAGATGCAGAGGAGCACTTGGTTTGGAGAGGAACATTCCTCTGGAAAAAAAAAAATCTATTATTGGATAGTCTCCACATCCCAGTAAAGAGGAAAGGGGGGAACTTCAGGAAGTATAAACATGAGCTGGAAAGTAATAGTCAAATGAAATAGTGCCACTCAATTAAATTGCATGAAGGCAGACAATTAAATATCAACTAATTTTATTTGTTCTTGTGTGTGTGCTAGAAATTTAAATAGTAAGATGAGTGACATGCAGTGCATGGCATTGCATGAGGCTATTGATACAACAGTGTAGGTGAGCGCCCCATTCTTCACAGGGGCAAACCATCTTAGTCCTGCCCTCCAGCTAGCCCCTATGGGCCAGGGTTGAAATAGTCTCTGGTCCTTGGGGTGGGGCAGACAAACCAAACCAGTCTCTGGCTCTCAAGTGGGGCAGACAAACACGAAGAGTCCTGGGCCCTCAGGTGGGGCAGACAAACACAAATAGTCTCTGGCCCTCAGATGGGGCAGACAAACATAAAATAATCTTTCACCTTCAGGCACTCTTGCAGGTCCAATAAATAACCAATCTCCAGGAGCAAGGAAGTGCAAACAAGGTACCTCTGAAAGGGGGTGGAGGAGGAGGAGGGAGATGCAAGTTCACCCCCTCCACTGTGTCCCAGCCCAGGGCCCTAGTCAGGGCAGCCGTCTCTGTTACAGGAGCAGCGGGGTCCCAGCTCCAACATGCTGTCCTGTTACCGTTCTCAGGGGTTCGGGCTTGGGGTTCCTCTCCCTGGAGTTCCTTCCTCCTCCCTTGATGGTACCTGGCCAGGGTATTCATTGTCAGTCTCCTCCAGCCAGGTGCCCAGGGGCAGGGTGCAGAAACTGTCCATGTTGTCTCATGGGGGCAGGTCCAGCAACTCCACCTGGTCTTCTGCAAGTGGCAACTCTTGTAGGTCACAGCTCACAGAGGTTTTATCCTCTCCTTCAGCTGGTGGAAGCTTCTCCAGGTGACAGGATGGTGGTTGTAGGTCTAGGTCACAGGGGTCTCAGGAACCCTGGGATACAGCCCCACCTCTAGGAAGGTGGCTGTGGGTGGCCCTATCCAGTCTTCCCAGCCCTGGCTGGAGGTCCATTTTCACCCAGCCGGATGGAGGGCTGGAGTTCAGAGGAGAGCGGATGGCCATCCTTCCCTTTCAGCAGCCAGGGCTGAACTGATCTCCCTTGTCCCACTCTTAAACTTCCTGTCCCATCCCCTTGTTTCTGGCTTGACAGGCAGGTGCCTTCAGGTTCTGCCCCCTTTTGGTCAGCCTGGTGCTCCCTGCCAATCTCTTGAGGAAGCCATGCCTCCTCTCTACAAACACGAATCACAGAAACTTGATGGAATGATGACAATCAATGGTACATGATAATATCTGTGTACAAAATACATAGCATTGACAGGGTATGTGGCACTATATGTGAAAGTAACCATACAGTCAAATACAATCAAAATCTTAATTGAATCAAATTGCACCATAACATCACTGCAGATAGAAAATGCATGCTTGAACAAGAACACTAAAGCAAAAAAAAAAATACTATTGGCTGTCTGATCAGGATTGTGACAGTCACTATCAAATGCAAAGGAAAATTAGAAAGGCTACAAAAATAGAAAACTCAGTAATCGTGGGGATTTAAAATATCCCCATATCAAGTGGATATATGTCACTTCAGTAGGGGATAGAGAAATAAAATTTCTAGACTTAATTAATTCTTAGAGCAGCTATTCATGGAACCCACAAGCAGAGAGGCAATTCTTGATTTAGTCCTAAGAGGTGAACAGCATATGGACCAAGGGGTGAATTTATCTGAACTACTTGGTAATAGCACCATAATGTAATTAAATTTAACATCCTCCAGGGAGAAGACAGAAGTACCAAAGAAGTCTGCCATAGCAACATTTAACTTCAAAAAGGTAAACTACATAAAAATGAGGAGGCTAGTTAAATGGAAATCAAAAGGAACTAACTAACTAACTAACTAACTAACTAACCAACCATTAAAAATTAGAAATCAAATCCTACTGAGGAAAACAGAAAGAAGCATGAACTCTTAACAAGTCAAATGTCAAAGTATAATAAGGCAGACCGATAAAGAATTTGCAGAGCAACTAGCAAAAAACACAAAAACTGACAGGAATTTTTAAAAAGTAGATGATCAAAAAGAAGCCTTCCAAACAATCTGGGGAACCACTGGATGATTGAGGTAGTAAAAGAGCTTGCAGCAAAGACCAATCCTTTGTGGAGAAGCTAAATGAATTCTTTGCATTTGTCTAAAATGAAGAAGATACGAGGGAGATTCCCATGCCTGAACCATTGTTTTTAGGTGACAGATCTGAGGAACTCTCCTAGACTGAGGTGTCACCAGAAGAGGATTTGGAACAAATTGATATATTAAACAGTAATAAGTCACCTGGACCATACAGTATTCACTCAAGAGTTCTGAAGGAACTCAAATATGAAACTGCAGAAATACTAATCTATCACTTAAATCAGCCACTGTAAGAGATGATGGGAGGATATTTAGTGTAACACCAATTTTTAAAAAAAGGTTCCACAGGTAATTCTGCTATTTGAGGCTGGTATGCCTAACTTCAATACCAGGTAAACTGATTGAAACAATAATGAACAGAATTATCAGACCTATAGATGAAAACAATTTGTTGGCAAAAAGTCAACATGGCATTTGTAGAAAAAGAAGAAAAAGCAAAAGCATGTATCACCAATCTATTAGAATGCTTTAAGGAGCTCAACAAATTTGGATAAGAATGATCCAGTGGATATAATGTATTTGCATTTGCAGAAAGACTTTGCAAGGTCTTTAACTAAAGGCACTAAAGCAAAGTAAGAAGTCGTGGGATAAAAGAGGTCATTTCATCTATGAGAAATCAGATAAAGGATAAGCAACAAAGGGTAGGAATAAATGGTCAGTTTCCATAGTGGAGAGAAATAAACAGCAGTTCGCCCAGAGATCTATACGAGGAGCAGTAATGTTCCAAAGTATTCTTAAATGATCTGGAAAAATGGGTAAATAGTGAGGTGGTGGAAGTTGCAGAGGACACAAAATTACTCCGGATAGTTCAGTCCAAAGCAGAATGCAAAGAGTTACAAAGGGATCTCACAAAACTGGGTGAGTGGACAACAAAATAGCACATGAAACTCAACGCTGGTAAATGCAAAGTAATGCACATTGGAAAAATAACCCCAATCATACATACAAAATGATAGATAGAAATTAGCTGTCACCACTCAAGAAAGACATCTTGGAGTCATTGTGGATGGTTCCCTGAAAACAATCTGCTCAATGTGCAGCAGCGGACAAAAAAGCTTAAGAAAATGAGGCACCATTAGGAAAGGGATAGATAATAAGACAGTAAATATCATAATGCCACTATATAAATCTATGGTATGCCCATATCTTGAATAGTGCAAGCAATTTCAATTACAGGGTAAAAAAATATTTAGGGGTATGGAATAGTTTCCATATGAAAAGAGATTAAAAATATTGGGGGTGTTCAGCTTGGAAAAGTGATAGTTAAGGAGGGATATGATAGAAGCCTATAAAATTATAAATGGTATGGACAAAGGGAATAAGGAAGTGTTATTTACCCCTTAATGTAAAACAAGAACCCAAGGCCATCCAATAAAATTAATATGCATCAGGTTTAAAACAAACAAAGGGACATACTTCTTCCTATAATGTATAGTTAACCTGTAGAACTTGTGATATGAAGGACAAAAACACAACTGGGCTAAAAAAAAAAAAAGAACTAGATAAGTTCATGGAGGGCCTCTCATGGTCCCTTCCAGTTTCTGTGACTCTATGATAGGTCCATCAATGGCTATTAGCCAATATGGGCAGAGATACAACACCATGCTTTGAGGTCTGATCTACACTGCCAGTGAAATTTAGCAGCAGTCCTCGGGAGTTATACAAACAATGCAGGCTATCTTCTTATACAATTCCCATTGACTTAGTAATTCCCCTTTAGTACGGCATCTCCACTGCACTCAGCCAATGGGAAATGCATACCTGTTCATGCAGTGCTATGCTTTTTGCGGAGGTGGTTTTAATAAAATCAGTTTCCAGATTGACTGATAAGGACTACACTTCCATTCAGTCGATCTGTATAAATCGATCTGATGGCAGGAAATTTGCCACTGTCAGTGTGTACATAGACTCTGTGACCCTAGAGCTCTGCCAGTAGCTGGGGCAGGATGACAGGGGAGAGATCCCTCAAGAAATTACTCTGTTGTGTTCATTCTCTGATTCATCTGGCACTGGCCTCTGTTGGAGGACGGGATACTGCTGTAGACAGATGGTTGGAGCAAATATGGTAATTGTTATGTTCTTATGTTCTTTAAACCAAGGTCTACTGAGTCGTGCTTCCTCTTGTAAATGCCTCTCATAAAAGTTAGGTAGCTTTTCATAGAACTGTTCTTCTTTCCTGTTTGCTTTGTTCAGTTGAAACGTTATTAATATTGATATTTAAAAAAATAAGTTCAGAATTAACACTCCGTTGAGATACACAGTTCATAAGGACGTGTTCTGTTCCTTTATACAGATACCGGCAAATCAGCAATGAGAGTCTGGGGAGGATTCTAGCCAGTGGTGCACAGTGAAGCAGAGAGAGAGATAGCGTTAAGGATAGTACCTTTTTCTTATTCTAATACAGTTCCTAGTTCAGTTAGAAGGGAATGACCTTTTCTAAGAGTTTTTATCATTGTTATATGATATGATGTCAGAAAATTACTCAGCTTGAACCAGCATATGTGAAAAGAAAAGGTATTGCCAAAGCTCAACCCTTCACAAGACATTCAGTTTGGTAAGCCCCCAGAACAGCTTAGGTGGAAGGAGCACTTCAGTAGATTTCAGTAGATCTCTGCTTTTGTCACCAATGCACCCTCTCATTGCTGGGTTGTCAAAGAAAAATTAGGCCAAAAATTGGTTTTGGAGTTTGATCTGCAAGTGGGGAGAGGGGGAGCTTTGGTGGCTGTAATATCTTATGGGAGTCAATCACAGTTATTGGTCAATTGCTGTGAAAGCTGTCTCCTGGGTATTGGAATTTCAGGGTACATCTACACTGCAATAAAAAATTGCAGGGTATTGAGTAAATAGGCTCAGGCTTGTGGGGTTCAGCCATAAGGCTAAAAATGGACATGCGGGCATAGAGGCTTGGGCTTGAGCCTGAGCTCTGAGACCCACCCCCAAGATCAGGGTTTCAGAGCCCAGGCTTCAGCCCGGGCTGGACCATCTACAGTGCAAGTTTTAACCTTGAAGCCCAAGCCACGTGAGCCTGAATCAGCCGACCTAGGACAGCCATAACTGTGGAAGGGGTCTTTTATTGCAGTGTAGATGTACCCCCTACTTAGCCTCACAGGTTTTAAGGTCAGAAGAGACCAATACGATCCTCTAGCATAGGGGTGGGCCACACCTGCACGTGTACCGAGTCACAGCAACACGCAAGGCTCTGTCCCTGCATGTGCGCTGTGATACCTGTCACCTGCTGGCCCCACTCCTCAGCTGGGGGGTGGGATCAGCAGGGAAAAGGAGGTGCCATGGCTCCTGGCCCCACCCCTGGCACATGCTGGCCCCACGCCCGGGTATCTGTGGAGGGTTGCGGGGGGAGGTCTGGCATGGGGGCCAGTAAAGGTTGCCAACCTATGATCTAGTCTGGCCTCCTGCATAATACAGGCCACAAAACATCACCCACTCACACCTTTAATAAACCTCTAACCTATGACTGAGCCATTAAAGTCCTCATATCATGGTTTAAAGATTTTTAAGGTACAGAGAATCCACCAATAAGTGAGCTGTGCCCCATGCTACAGAGAAAGGCAAAAAAACCCCAGAGCCGTTGCCAATCTGTCCTGGGGGAAAATTCCTCCCGACTCTCATATGATGAACAGTTAAACCCTGAGCATGCAAGTAAGACTCACCAGTCAGATATTCAATAAAGAATTCTCTATAATAACACAGAACTCACCCCAACAAACGTCCCCTTTCAGGCCATTGGTGTATCTACCACCAGTAGTGAAACATGGATCAGTCGTCACACTAGGTTGTCCCATCGTAACACCCCCATCTATAAATTTATCAATCTCAGTTTTGAAGCCAGCTAGCTTTTTGCCCCCTACAGCTCACCTTGGAAGGCTAGTCCAGAACATTATTCCTCTGATGGTTAGAAACCTGCATCTAATTACAAGTCTAAACTTCCAGATGGACAGTTTGTATCCGTTTGTTGTTGTGTTCACCCTGATTCTGAACTTAAATCATTCCTCTCCCTCAGTGGTATTTCTCTCTCTAATGGGTTTATAGAAAGAAACCATATCTCCTCTTATCCTTCTTTTGGTTGGGCTAAACAAGCCAAGCTCTTTAAGTTTCCTCTCATAAGGTAGGTTTTCTATTCAGTGGATCATCCTTGAAGCTCTTCTCATCTGTTCCAATTTGAATTCATCTTTCTTAAGTATGGGGCATGAGAACTACACTCAATATTCCAGATAGGTCTCACCAGTGCCTTCTAAAATGGTACTAACACCTCCTGTCTCCACTGGAAATATTTCATCTGATGCATCCTAGGATCACATTAGCTGTTTTCATAGCCGCATCACATTGGTGGCTCAGTCATCCTATGATTACCCAGTACGCCATGGTCTGTCTCCTCCTCTATCACTTTCAACTGATGTTTCTCCAACTCTATAGGAAAAATTCTTGTTATTAGTTCCTAAATAAACAGCTTTGCACTTTCCACTATCAAACTGCATTGTAAAGTGGACTAAAGGAATACAGTGTCATCCAGATCTTCCTGTATAATAACCTCATCCTTCGATGTACTGGCAACACCTCCCAACATGTGTGTTATCTACAAACTTTATTAGCAGATTCCCACTTTTTGTGCCGAAGTTAGTAATAAAAAAGGTTAAATAAGATTGGTCCCAAGACAAATCCCTGAGGAACTCCACTAGTAACCTCCCTCTAGCTTGACAATTCACCTTGTAATATGACTTCTTGTACTCTTGCCTTTAACCAGTCTTCATTCATCTTTCTATTTTCATATTAATCCCCATCTTTTCCAATTTAACTGATAATTCCCTATATGGAATTGTATCACACGCCTAACTGAAATCAGGTAAATTAGATTCACTGCATTCTCTTTGTTCAAAAACTATCTGTTATCTTCTCAAAACAGGCAATCAGGTTGGTATAGCATGATCTACCTTTTGTAAGCTTTGTTTTATTTTAGTCTAGTTACCTTCATCCTCAATATCCTGAACTACTTTCTGTTTCAGTTTTTTTTCCCTAAGACCTTGCATACCACTGAGGTCAAGCTAAAGCGTCTGTAGTTACCTGGATCACTTTTTTTCCTTTCATCATGCGCTGAGTTAAAACCCTGTCTCCAAATAATTCCAAACTATAAGAGTTTTATTTAGGCACATATCCCTTCAACAAACCCCAAAGCCAGCTCTGTCAGCATATATACACTAATGACACCATCATAGGACTAATCAAACCAGCTACTTCATCAGGGGCTCATTCACCAGCTCATCCACCAATGTGATATATGCCATCATGTGCCAAAAGTGCCCCTCTGCCTTATACGCTGGACAAATAGGACTGTATCTGCACAAAAAAATAAATGAGCACAAATCCGACATCAGAAATGGTAACATTTAAAAGACCGTAGGTGATCACTTCCATCTCCCCAGCCACTCTGTGATGGATTTATTTGTGGCCATCCTTAAATTGTTTTATTCCAGGTCAAGACTTCAAAGAGAGAGTTTGGATTTAGAATTCATACGCAAATTTGATACCAAAAATGTGGGTCTAAATAGGGAACTGCTGAAGCTGCCTGGAACGTGAGCAAAAGCTTTTGAGATTACCACCTGCAGTCTCCCCTGAGTTCACGGTTGGTGACCTGGAAGCCCAGGTACTTCAGGTAAGAGGACAAGAAGGAGCCTAAGGGAACCAGATAATTGCTTGGTTTCTGCCATAGCCTGAAATCCTGTGAGTTTTGCCTGCAGCCTCAATGACCCCGTGGTGGATCACTCCACCACTGTGAGTGCCTTGGGCTGGGACCTGGTGGAGTACAGGGGGGCTAGGTTCCCCTACTCACTCCCTCATGGTCAATTGCTGTTAGGGGTGCCATTTTGCTTACCCTCTGTCTGTAAAACCTTCGACTTTGATGTTGCTCATCTCCCTGTCTGTCAGCTCTTATACTGTGAGGCTATGTCCATACTTAGGCAGTTAAATCAATTTAAGTTAAATCAATTTAATAAAATTGCTATAAAAATCGATTCAAGTTAAATTGATTTAACATGCCCCCACTATAAACTCAGATCGAACTAGCTTGTTCATGGACAGAACTTCCTAGTTCAATTTAGGAGAGGGCCACCATGGGAGGTTGGCAAGATGACCCCCCCTAGAAGGGCCATAGTGTTAAGTCGAATTAACACGTCCACATTGCATTATTTTGGAATAACAGTTTTGATTTAACCATCATTTCAATATTATGCTAGGTTTTATTATATCAAAATGATTTTCCTTATTTTGAAATGAGGGAGCTCCTTATTTCAAAATAAGGAAATATAATGTGGACATGCAATCTTTTAAATCGAAATAATCAGCATTATTTCAATTTAAAGACTAAGTACGGACATATCCTGAGATATCATTCCTCTGAGTGGGCTCAGACACTTCTTGATTGCTCTGCCCAACATGAGGACCTGGGGTCAGAGACTTGCTTGCCTGTTTGCACCCTGCCAGAGGAGTCAGAGCCCCCTGGATGCTAACTGCCCCTTTTACCTTCTGTATCCATAGCAAGTGGGCATGACTTCTGTTCCAGAAGGATAGGGAGGGACTCCTAACCCCTTACATACTCCAAAGCCATTCAAGGCTAGCAGAAAGAAAAACACGAGAGAGAGTGTGTGTAAAATGCATGGAATTACATTTAATTCAATCTAAGCTCCAACAATGTTTAAATAACAGGACTCCATGACTAGCCTAGAAGGGGTGAGTGGGCTTTTCATGAAAATTATGAGAGCACAATAACTAAATGCCAAACTCAGAGTAGGTCTTTTCTATCTTACCTATCCTGTGTTAAAAGTTACTCTGAAGTAAAAGTTTAGAATTCCATCACAGTTTGAAAACAGTCTCCTCAAAGTTCAAATAAAATAAAAACACTCGAAGTCTCTATCATAAGATTTAAGTCTCTTTCTTCTCATGAAACATAGACTATGCAGTATTTTATCCAAGATAGCTATATAGAGAAAAACAAAACAAAACCTTGATGTTAGTCTCTAAAGTTAGGTGTCACTGTTTCGTAGGAAAAATTGGCATAATCTGAAGGCACACAAAGAGACTATTCTAGGAAATATGGTGAGAAATTTAATAATAAAATGCCATTACAGTAGTATAAGTCCAAAAAATAAAGTTAATGTAAAACATATTATGAAACTTTAGTCCAATGAACATGGCTTTTCAAATTATTTTTAAAATAATAATATTAATAGTTAGTACTTATGTGTAAAGCTTTTAATCTACAATGTCCTTTAACAAGGAACCAATTTATGCTCTCAGCTAATGGTATACAAAAGTGGTAAATATTTTTATTAGTCTTTTCAAAAACATATTCTGAACTATAATTTTCTGGAAGTGACGTTTCCTCTAAAAAAATCAGAATGGGAAAACCATAGGTGCTATTCAACATTCAAGCTAATAAACAAAAGAAAATATTCAATATTTTAAGCTTGTCTAAAAATTGCACAATTTTTAATGAAAATAGGGTAATAATGGGAGATTCTACATTTTTGTTTGAAACGGGACAAATATCATAACTCCCCCATAAAACCTTAAAATGGTCCCATTTTCAAATTTTCTTGAATATTTTTCAGAGCTCTACTTACAAGCTGCTTGGGCTAAGAAAGTAGTGTTATTGCAGTTTCCTGCATTAGAAAGCAAGCAAAGAGAAACTGAGGCCAATATTGCCAAACTTGTGTGCTTAGTCGATAGGTCATAAAGTAAAGCAGATCCATACATTGGCACCAATGTATGTGGCCTTATGCTGCATTAGGAACAGAAGTTGAGGGCGCTTAGTACCTCTGAAAACCAGGTGACTTAATTTGAGGCTCACAAATTTGAAAAGCTGAGGCTCAATCAGCAGATTTAATCCTTAAATAATCCGTGACACAGCCAGGATCAAAATTCAGGAGATTGTGGCTCTCAGTTCAATGTTCAGAATGCTAAGCTTATGACACTACTGTGGAGGACAACAAAACAACGAAACTGCTTGTCTTCACTGACAGCAGTGAACTCGCCACCATCAGATCGATCTACCTGATTGACGGTGCGGGTCTTTTTAGAACTGCTCAGTCGATCAGGAAAAAGTTGATCAAGTAAGAGCACCCTGGCAAGGACTGTAGCACCGAGTCAAAGAGAAGGTTTTCCCTTTGACTCGGCCTAGTGAAGACACCACAGTAAATAGGCAATAAGCAATCAGCTGGAGATACGCAAGGCATTTTAAGGACTTTGCATATCTCCCTTCAATTGTTGCCAAAATTGTGCTGCGGTGTAGGACAGGACCTAGTATGCTACAGAAGCCCCCACGGATATGGAAGCAGAACAAGGCAGTAGGGCTTTAAAAGATCATTTTGTGTTTGAAAGAAGACTAGAATCCAGGCTGTGGAATCTGCTCAGGAAATACAGAGATAATTAGGAAATTGTTGCACCTTGCTATGTTAGATGAACCATCACAGCATATGGCTGACACTGGGGGCTCTTCCTTAGAGAGGCTTTCTGTGATAACATGCTCTCAATCTCCAGGGAATATTGCTAATGTGAGTTTGAGGGTTTCTTTTTCTTTTAAAATCAAATGTTCTCAGAAACCAGACAAGTCTGAAATGTATTTATAGTTTGCCTGATGATCAATTAAAAATAGGGTGGTGATACACTGAAAACTGCATCCGTCTTCCGTGCATCTGTATGACCACACTTCATGTCTGGGTTTGTCAAATTTTAAATAAAGAAATGTTCAGCCGAAATACAAAACATTTCTTGTCGGAGAATTTAACGTCTGACCTTTTAACTGTTCTTCTCATGGGCACGTATGACCTGAAATAATTGCAGTGCCTTGCCACTGGGTGCTGGGGTCACTGAAACAGAGTGTTATCCGCACTGTGAACTGTGAAGTGGAGTTAAAGGTGCCAGGAAATCAAATGCCGTGATACGGGACAAATGACATTTCTGAAGACAAGCATCCTGTTCTCTGACTCTACATTTAATCCCATGAAGCAGAGGGTGTCAACATACTGTGAAAAATGCAGGAAATAATAAGGATGTTAATAGCTCTGACACAAATTAAGACAATCTGGAGATAAAAACGGTTTCAGTTATTTTCTCTCATCTCACTTGGTTTCTTTGCTAACAATTCCATATGGGAAAACACATAGGTGCTTTTACCAGATTTTTTTATTTTATTTCAAGCAGTAAGCTCCACTGGTCCTATGATGGGTCTGCTGCATGCTTATAACTCTGTATATTGAAATCTGTGGAGCAACGAGGAGGATGGTGGTATTGCTATGTGAATGAAGGGAAGAGAGAAAACTATGGAAGGAACTTTGGTTTTGGCCATGTTCCATTTAAGCCCATAACAAAACATCTGAGAGGATATGTCAGAGACACAGACATGGACAAGGCATCCAAGAGGACATGTCAGAGAGACAGAGAAGTAACCAAGGGGCTGCTTGGAGAGATTTTTGATGTCAGGCTGAAGTGATATCTTCCTCCCCCTGGACATTCTCAGTACACTGAACAGAGCTGATACTTTAAATTGAATGTCTTTAAATCCAGAGGCAGACTTGAAGTAATACTAGCATGCAATATATTTTTCTTCTCTTGATAAATTGTTGCTACTAGTTCACAAGTTTTTAAACTTCAGCAAGCTTAAACAGATCTGCTGGTAGATTTTTCCCTATGAGCCAAAAAAGTAAAGATTTACCTGCCCCTTCTTAGATGCTTTCCTTCTAAATTTGAGACAATCATCTTTGCCAGAGTTGAGTTTTTTTGCTGGGAATTAAGGTAAACAGACCCTTTTTAGGGGCAGGTCTACACTGCCCACCATTTTCACCAGCAGTTGAAGGGAGATACCCAATTTACCTACGTTAACTCAATAATATTCATCTGACTTCCCTACACCCAGAATGTCTACCACAGTGAGTCGCAGAGAGGCCCTTCTTTCAATTCAGCGCTATACTACTTACTAGGACGGTATTCAGGGATTAGATTCTCGATTGACTAAGTGGGTCTTCACAAACTGGATAAGTGTCTTCCTGATCTCCCTTAGGCTATGTCCACATACAGGAAGTTTAATAAACTTGCTATAAAAATGCTTAAATCAATTTAACCTAAATCAATTTAAACAGGTCCACACTAGAAAGTCAAATCGAACCAGCATGCCCAGGGACAGGACTTGCTAGTTTGATTTAGGAAAGGGACATCACAGGAGGTGTGGCAAAATGGCCCCCTAGAAGGGCCATGCCCTCACCCAATATGTGAATTGAGAAAGGCACCCTGGGAAGGAGAAGGGCAAAAGTGTTAAATCAAAACAACCATTAAATCAAAATAACATGTCCACACTGTGTTATTTTGATATAACGGTTGTGATCAAAGTGTCCTTTTGATTTTAAACAAGGTTTTTTATTTAATTGATCTAACTTTCCTTGTTTCAAAATGACGGAGCTCGTCATTTTGAAACAAGAAAACATCATGTGGACTGAAGCATATTTAAATCGAAATAACCAGCGTTATTTCGATTTAAAACCTGTGTGTAGACATATCCTTATTGTGTGAAGCAGAAGCAGGAACAGCGTACCTGAGAACTTAAGAATGGTCCGTCTAGCCCAGAGTCTTCTGACAGTGGCCTGTGCTATACGTACTGGAGGGAAAGAATATAACAGGGCAATCGTCTACTGATCCATCCCACATCACCCAGTCGTAGTATCTGATAGTCAGAGGCTTAGGGACATCCACAGCTTGGGATTGCAGCCCTGACCATTTTGTCTAACATATCCAGCCATGAATCTATCTTCCATGAATTCATCTAATTCATTTTTTTGACCTCAGCTATAATTTTGGCCATCATAGCATCCCTTGGAATCAAGTTCCACAGGTTGACTGTGCATCATGTGAAGAAGTATTCCCTATTGTTAGTTTTAAACCTGCTGCTTATTAATATTATCCTGGGCTATGGGATTGCTTAATTGTGGTGTAGATGTTTGGGCTCAGCACTCCATGAGTGGGAATGATTATCTATTCATGACTTTTGCATTCTTCTTTACAGACCAGTGCTCTGGATAGGGATCCTGTACGTTAAAGCTGCCTCAGCCACAATTTTAAGAGATTAAGAAATATTTGCACCTTTGAGTTTAAAATGGATGGTGCAGAGGGAAGGACTTGGGCCTACATTCTCCTAGAAAAGCAGGGAGGTCTGGATCTTGCTTGGCTTTTACCCTTTTTCCTTACTCACATAAGGGAGGCACTGACGAGGAATTTCCTGGCAAGCCAGAGGCATATGGGGGGTGTCCTTGGATTGTTTTAATTTGCTCCACAGAGCTGCTGCTTCTTTGATCCCTGACTGGAACACGTAAAGGCAAGTTGCTCATGCTCTGACATTTTTTTGCTAAGGATGGCAAATCTCCAGGGGAAACTGCAATCAGCTGACAAAACAGAGCAGGGACTGCAACTGCTCCATGGAAGCAGTCTCTACCCCAGCATGCCGCGGTGCCAGAGACTTGTCAGTTTTCGACAGTTCTGACTCCTGTTCCTAAGCTCTGACCATACCCTTTTGCCTCACAGCTAGGGTATGTGCTCACTGGAGTTGTTCTATGTACTATGCTGTTTACGGATGAGTTAGCAACCTCACCTCCAACACCACCCTTAATTTCTGAACACAGCAAGTGTCATTGCCTTCAAATGCTAGACAGGAGATAATTCTTATGCATGCAACAGCAATGTGCATGTCAATATTTTAGAGAATGCATGTTACTAAACTAGAGGCTCTGATGGACTCCATTCCTTCTGAGCAGCACAATCAGGGATGAAAGAAAACAGCCATCATTTTTCAATGGAAATATTTTGCAGTAAATGATAAAAGGCACTTTCCTTGGATTCTCCTCTTTGCTCATAGTTTCCATTGAATATGAAGCGAATTAAACATTTAAGTTGGAGGTGGGGAAAAGGGGATATCTGTGATGAATGAGCTGTAAAGCTGAAGAGAATTTGCTGTACATCCTGACCAATTCAGCAGTGAAAGTAATCAATCCATTTACCTCTCTAGTGAGAGAAATGGCAGGGAGATAAGAGGATAAATGAATTCTAGGCACAATACTGATAAGAGGGACACTTAAAATGACCAGCCTGAATCTATTCCATAGTTAACAGTGCTGACAAAAACAATGACTAAGAAATAATTTATTCATAGAGTAATCGCCTCTGCTGTGAAAATCCAGATAGTCTTAAATTGAGGCAGCTACTGAAACCAACATGGTTTTACAAACCAGTAACTACTAGTGAAGTACCATAGGGAAGGACAACACTTTTTCTACCAAATTTGCAGATCATTTAGGGGTCAGCTAAGTTGTGAGACTGTGCAATTTACAAATGGGGATTGCTTTTCTACTCTGACCCAATATTGTCTTTCCCCCACCCTCTGATTAATGTGATTACAGTTCTTAGGCACCCCCACATGTTCATTTACAGCCTGAATTCATAATGGTTTTGCTCCACTGCTGTCATAACCCCTGTCCCTCAATCTTTTAAGGGATTGACACAGATTTTGCCTTAGATAATCAAATGAGATGGTGAGCTAGCTAGTGTAAAGTCTAATTTAAAAAAACAATCAAAATTGCTCGTTGATTCATTCAAAATACAGCACTAAATTAAATGAACAAAGCCACAACTGTCTGAAATAACTTTAGATGGTAAATAACCAGCTTTATTTCTCTGGCCCTAGAAGAGCTGTGTTGTATGACCCACTTGGTGCAGGAGGATGTGCTTGACATAAATAAGGCACTGTAGCTATTGCGTCTGAGCAAAGTAAATCCCATATTTGCTCAAGGTGTTTAAGATCATGACTCAGAGTAGGCTCTGCTCAATCCTGATTAGTTTCTCGACTTTTTCTTTACAATTTGAAAGTTATTTAGAAGGATATTTTTGACCACTATCCACTTGGTGAGCAATTTTCTTTTCAAGTATGCCGGGTGTTCACAATAGACAAGCAAGCATACTGTCTTACCCTCAAACCTTCTGGTTCAAGAAGATTGAAAATTAATTATTATTATTTTCAAAATTGCAGAAACACTTTCTAATTACTTGAATTCCTTTCTCATATTTTATCACTACTACACACTGATGGTATTAGACAAATTTTAGTAATTTATTAATTTTCTATCTAGATCATCTTAGAAGTTTGTTTTCAGGCATATTGACTCAGCTTGGACCAAATTATCATCTCTAACTTCCATGACTATGACTTTTTGAAAATTCTTCTTCTAGGTTTAAAAATCAGTATCTGTTATTTAAAACCACCTTTTATTATTCTAATAAATGTACCCCAAACTTCTGTCAATAGCAGTAATTACACATACTCACACTCCAGCTGCCAACTCTGTAGACAGGTACTGTACGATTCTCACCAAATTAAAACCTATATTCCCTCACTACTCAACTAGAAATAGAACTGGAAGAAATGTGGATGAAAATCACATTGGGTGAGAACCATAAGTCACTTTGTTGAAGGTTTTAGGACAAAAAAGCTCTTGCCAGACAGAATGTTTGTTGTTGTGTAACTATACATATTGAATTTTCTTCTCTGTACTTGGGTTGCAGCTGAAGTAGCAGGCCAGAGGGTTGCAAAAGGAGGGAGAACCCACCCCCCCAAAACCCAACAGATTATTTAGACTGTCTGTATGAGCCCACAATACCAGAAACCAAAAAAAGACTATATATTTCTGCACATGTATGTACTTTTATTCTATTCTGCTTATGGTCCTGGAAAGCATAGAGACAGGGCAATCTTCATTAAAAAGCATAGAACTTGTCATCTATAACAAAGAGGTCTCAATGCCTGACAGATGATTGAAGAAAGAAAAAAATGGAGGGGGGGAAGGGGAGCGAAGACACCCATAAAATGTTTGCTGACATTTCCTTTTGTACCCTGAAATTACTTTTTTTCAAACAAAAATCCTTACCACTTTTGATAGTGTTGCCACATCTTGCATATAAGTACAAACCCCATAAGTGTTGATAATTTTCTTAAAGACCCAGCTTCTGCATTAGATGAATTTTTATTTTTATGTAAGTCTCTCAACTTGTGGTTGCAGGGAAATGCTTGAAAATTTGAGCTGAGCACACCTTGAAGGTTCAGAAACCAGAAGGCAAATAAAAAGAGCCAAAACCCATTGTTCTATTAAAAAAATATGACTTTAAAGCCAAAGTTATGATATTTGGTGGTCAAACGTAAGTTTTATATTGTTGGGATTGGCAACTGCAACTTGCAGATAATTACTGGACAAACTGCCACATTTTTTCTGATTTCTGTTTTGATTTTCCAAGTGACTATAGGTCCCATAGATCCCATGGGCATCCTGACAGCAGGGACTTCAGAGAAATCCTTGCACATAAATGTATATATAGGCATATAGCTCCCAGCAGCATATTATGTGAAGGAGCCACAACCAATTCATTTCACCTGCTGAGAAACCTAACTGGTTTGCAAAGTAAAAATAGTCTTTGCTAGAAATAGCTATTTTATTTGAATCTATGCTAAACTGATGTTTGGGAAGAAAATTTTGTGGAGCATTTAATCATATTATACAGCCAATGTCAATCCCATTGCATGGTTTCTGGCTTCTCTTGAATAAATGAAAGACAATTAATCAGAAGAGCAGTTAAAAGAATAAAATAAATAAAAATGTCAGCAAAGAAAGTCACTGACCTGTATCAAATCTGTTATGTAACCCACATCCTGTCTGCTACTTTTCAAAATCATTAGGGAACTGAGGATCTGGGTCATCTACAGGATAACAGCATGCTATCCAGGAATTCAGGTTAGTAAGGTTTTCATTCCCTTTTATTATTACATGGACTTTTACCAGTTGACACTCTAGGGAGGAAAGAATCTAAGCGGTCTGCTACATTTCTCATTATGGCATATCCCTGTTTACTATTATGTCATCTGGACTCTTCAGTAACCCTGAAACTTTCCCAGAAAAAAGATATTGCACTTTCACTCTTAAGATGTGACTCCTGTCAGATAGGCTGGTAGTAACAACCATTACAATATTTTTCCATCTGTTAGAAGATGGGCTTCAATTACTACAAAGACCAAACAACAAGGTTATGTTGTCATATAAGCTGGAGAAATGTCAGCTGTGCCAAAGTGGCATTTGCAACTTTCTAAGACGTAAAGGAGACATTTTTAGTTTGAACCTTGACTTTAAACAAGATTTGCAGGATAATAGAATTTCTAGTGCCTAAAAATATCAAGGAAGTTTATTCAAAGATATACATATGAGCTACTCTGGGCTGGTCTACACTGTGGCAAGATTTTGGTGGCAGGATATACACAAAGTACTTAAAACACCTTGTGTATCTTCCTTCAACTACCTGCCGCTTACTTGCCGTGGTGTCTTTAGTGTGATGAGTTGAAAGAAAATGTCCTCCATTCAGCTCAGCATTACTCCACTTGTCTGTGTGGTCTTCAGTGATCAACTTCCTGACTGACTGAGTGGGTCTTCGCAGATCTGACCAGTTAATTGGGAAGATCTGTCTGATGTTGGCAAATCTGCAACCATCAGCAAAGACTATCCCTCTGAGATTTCAAAGAGCAACTGAAAATAAATTGCTTGGGACAACTGAAATGTCTTTTTGTATCCCCCATGCTTCTTTCATTTGCTTTTAGTGGTCCTACTTCATTCATTTACTTCTGACATCCTCATGGAGAGGCTGTCCAGACGTGAAAATCATTTCCTATGCTGTTAAACTATTTGTAGTTGATAGCGCATGGTGAAGAACATAAAGTTATTGTCTAGAATTTACCTAAGAACCAGAATATTTTTACCTTCTCAGCAAAGCTTCCTACTTCATGGTACATTATGAGTCTCACTCATCCTGCATTAACTTATGAGGAAGGCAGATTGATTTGATTGCTTAAACCTGTGAAGCTTAACTTCTAGTATGTATACACCCTCAGGCATTAATTTGCTGTTCTTTATATTGCACTCTGTGCTAACACAGGAGTGATTGCAAGTATCTTTGATCCAGTCTTGGAGGGTGTGATTAAAACAGGGGAATCAGGATCCTGGGTTGTATTTCCAATATCGTTGCTGTTCCATTGTGTTACACTGGCCAAGTCATTTAGCTTCAGTTTTCCCTTTTGCGAGCTGAATAGAATAGTTGTAAAGCATTGAGACAATGGGTAAAACTTGCCAGAGAAATGAAGCATTATTGTTATTATTATTCAGGCTTCGCTAGTACTGGAAATTAGGAAACCTTTCTCTAATTATTCCAGAATGCACTGATGACAAGATATACCCTGCCATTAATGTATTTCTCTGCTTGTCTTGGGACGTGGGAGCCAGTGTTCTGAACCAGTGCTCCCCTTGCCAAATGAACCAGCAGATGTGGCAGGCCCAAGAGATGCCGAGGCCTCTGATCCCAGAGATAGCTAAATTGTCACGAAGCTTCAACAGCTTTAGAAGCCTTTGAGAAACATGAAAGCATCAAACACTGCATACTAACATGTGAAACAGGTTTTAAAGTTCCACTTCAGAGTATCCTATCTGACAGAGTTAGGGGAAAAACGTGCCTGTCCTTCCAAGTGTGAGTGTGGGGGAAAAGGAGGACCTCCAGAGATTATAACCTATCTTTGCTTCTGTAGTGCTCCTCTGCTGTTCACAGCAGGAGGAGTGCAGAAATTAAAGCTTGCGGCATTCCAAATTAAGGGGCCCAATACACCAGTCAGAACAAAGAGCTGCTGTCAAGCGCCCCTGCTTATCGTAATTAAAGTGGTACAAAAATCAGAAAACTGGGGAAAGAAAGGAGTAGATGGAAGGAAGCCTATACTTGTAGCTTACTTCTGGCTGCTTTTTCTCTGTTAGGACACAGCAAAAGAAATGCCCTTTCCACTCTATTCTTATTCTAACCCAATGACTAAATGCTCTTTTTGTCATTGCAATTTCCTGGTGACCAAGATCTGGTCTTGTTACGGATGAACTATTCTACAATCACTGCAAAAGATTCACCAAAGCTGCCATGTTCTATTCAGCTTCTTGCTGGAAACAATGTGAAAAACTAATGCACATTAACCCAACCAGCCCTGAAAATATGTAATGACCACAGTACAGGGCTATTGTAACGCCTAACCTTGTAGCACAATGAGACAAGTGACAGACAAATCTCAAAAGCATACAAATCTTACTAGAATCACACCCTCCCTCTGGACCAGCAACCCCTTTGTCATGTTCCGCTACAAGGCCTCCCACAATCTCCTTTCTTCACGGTAGACGACATTCCACTTTGCCTGTCACTCAGTCCTACAACCTGGGCATCATCTTTGACACTGACCGTTCTCTAGGTCCTCACTTCTAGGCTTTCTATAAATCTTGCTGACTCTGTCTCCATAACACCTCTAAGCTAGGTGTTTCCTATTCAGTCACACAGCTAAAATGCACATTCAGGCTCTGATCATCTCATGTCTTGATTACTGCAATGTCCTTTTTTCTGGCCTTGACAAATGCAACCTTGCTGTTCTCATATCCATTCAGAATGCTACTGCTGAGATTTGTTTACCATCGCTTCGATCATGTCCTCCCCTTTCTTTAAATCAGTCCACTGACTTCCATTTCTCTTTTGTATGAAACATAAGCTGATGTATTCACTTGAAATGCTCTCCATAGTCAGCCCTCACCCTATTTCTCATCTCCCATTCACTGCTGAGCTGTCAGTGCTTTCCTCCACTCAGTCCATAACTCAAGCCTTCATTGCCCACTTGTTAGATTTTTCAAGCAAACGCCTTTTGTGCTTTCTCCCATCCTGCTGCACATGTTGGGAGGTGCTCCCCAGAAATATCTGCAAACCTTATCTCAGTATCCACTTTTGTATCCTGTCCTAAACAGGGGTTAACGTATAATTTGGCCAGGCCCTGGAACCCTCCTCACACCAGTCCAGGCCCCTCTCGCCCCAGTGCAGGCTCCACTCATGCACCCAGCTACTAGCCCCCAAATGCCTGCCTCAACCCTAGCTACTGTTCCCCACATGCCTATCCACCCCACCCCAGATACTGTCCCCCACATGCCTACCCACACCCCAGCTACTGACCCCCATATGCCTGCACCCCCAGCTACTACCCCCTCCCCCATCTCATTGCTAGCACCCCAACCCTTCCCCAACCCCTGCCATGCCATGCTGGCTTCCCCTGCTGCCCCAGGCTGACCCCCTCCCCTGTGCCCTTTCCCTGCTGGGCCAGCTTGCCTGTCCCTGAACCAGGGATTTCTCTAACTACCCCCCCAACACTGCTCCTGAATTTCCCAACATCCCCACACCCCCTCTCCCCCCCAATTTCAAGTCCTGGAGAGAATACTGCCCCAACCCCTCCCCCAGGACCCCCTTACCTAACCACCACGTCACTGTGGAGTGGCCCTGGCCTGGGCTGAGGCTCCAGCCGAGCATGCTGTCTGCAGGCCGGAACGCACCGGAACGGTGTTCCGGGGCCTGCTATTTTTAGGGGCTCAGTGAAGGGGCCTTTTCTATTTTTAGGGGCCCCGGAATGCTGAGCCTTTAAAAATAGTAGGCCCCGGGACGCTGTTCTGCCGCATTCCAGTGTACTTTAACCCCTGCCTACAAAAAATGTGTGCCTACCACACTGACCTACAATGTCTCATTGTTTCCTTGCACTCTTTTCCTCCACATCCATATCCATCTATCGTCTCTTATTTCATGCTTTGATTGTAAGCCCTGTAGGGTGGGAACCATGTTTTTTTCTGTATTTGGACAGTGAATGGCACAAAAGGGTCCTGATCTATGACTAGGGCTCTGAGATACTATGGGAGTACAAGAATTAAGTGATTAACAACAAATGATACGTAGCTGTAGCATATGGCCTATGAGACGCAGCTGAGCAGTTCTGATTCTAGCCAATAATAGCACATAAATAATTAACAATAATCTTACCACCATGCACTTCCACAGAACCTTTAATTAGAAGATCTGTAAATCAGAAAAGTTTCCTTGCTGCAAAAAAAATAATACACCCATACACATTACACAGTTATTTTGTTTCTGTAATTAGAAAGCAGTTAAGCATGTGCTTAGCTTGAGGACATGAGTAGTTCCAGTGAAGCCATTTAGACTGTTTATGTGTAAAAGTTTAAGCATATGCTTAAATGCTTTACTGGATCAGGGCCTATAATGTCCATGCAGACAGCAGAGGCTGACCAGTACCAAGTCAACCAACAGACAGTGGTTTGAATATTATATGCCAACATGCAATATATGAGTTCATGTGATGGCTACCATACAAATGGTTTTCTGGTCTGGTTTTGGTTTTTTTTGTTTGTTTTTTGGTTTTTTTTAAATTTTATGGGTTATTAAGTTCTTTTTACCAGAACATATTCTAGTTTTATAGATTAAAGTTAACTATAGCATCAATATATACTTTTGCTCTCCATTAGTTTTTATCACAAAGGACTGATACCAGATGAATCACAGCAACTATATTAAGATGGAGAGTTTATATGAAGAATAATAAGTCATTGTTACACCTATGGAAAAATTCTATAGGGTTTAAAAAAAATGAAAATCTATTTACATAGAGTGCTGTCGTAGCCACATCAGTTCCCAGGATCTTGGGGACACAAGATGGTTGAGGTAATGTCTTTTATTGAACCAACTTCTGTCGGTGAGACAAACTTTCGAGCTTACATAGATCTCTTCTTCAGGGCTGGGAAATTTAGGACGTGTTTAAACACTGCAGTTAATCCAGCTCCCCAAGAGGTTGCAGCTATACTGGCAGGAGAAGCTCTCCCATTGACATAGCACTATATACACTGATGGCTAGGTCAGTACTAACATGTTGCTTGGGGGCAGGGAGGGGTGGATTTTTCACAGTTTTCATGCCATCCTCCCTTAAACATAAGCACAGGCTTAAATTATATTGATTGAAATGGGAGTGCACAATAGGACATGTTCAGCATGTGCTGCATCAGAACTGAACTCCATTCTGAATTACAAACTCAAACCAAAACTCCTTCCTACTTCAGTAAACCAAAACTCAGCTTTCATCAAAACCCAAAACCAAACCAAGTGCCAAACAAACACACAACTCAGCCAAAACCTTCAAAAAATTTAAACTACAGATAAACAGTTTTACCCTGCAGCGATAACTCGGAAATTGTCAAAGACATGCACCATAGGACTCAGAGTAAATATGAGTATTTTCAGCCCAATGGGATTTCCCCTGAAACAATTAAAAAATAAGGTCCTATACAGTATAAAAGTGCCTCCCACACAGCCATATCTACAGAATTGCTAGTATTCTGTTATAATACATGCTACAAATGAGTATACTCTCTGACTGTTGCCACACTGTCCATTTGAGCAATTTATTTATACTAAATTAAGCTGTTACAGCTGTGTAAGTTAAATACAATTTTCATTATTAATAATTTAATGCTTGCTATTTGCAATTTCCACCCATACTTCCTTCTGATTCTAGATGTAAAAATCTTGCTGTTATATTTGTTATAGATCCAGTCTACACTGCCAAGAAAATTTGGTGGCAGTCAACAAGTGCTACACAAGCTATGCAGAGGGAGTAGTTTTACTAGGCCAATTTCCAGATCAACCTAGCATGTCTTAACTGACCACTACATCGATCCAGAAGGATCAATCTGATAGCAGCAACTTTGCTGCCAGGCATGTAGATTTGGCCAAAGATGACCTGAGAGATGATAGGCTAAATTTGACAAAACCAGTAGCATCACCTTAGCTGTGAATATCATATGGAGCATATTATACTGGTGTAACTTGCCATGTCAATAAAGTTATTCAGAGGGAGTAAAGAAACTTCCTTCTACTAGCAAACCAGAAAAGGTCTTTTTTTTCCCCACAAATCATGTTACATAATTGCAATATTATATTTCAGTTGATTTATGGAAGGCACTGACACCCAACACAAAGGATAAGTAACTCAGGGTATGTCTATACTGGAGGCTCTGGTAAGTTGACCTAACAAGGTCAACTTTAAGTCAACTTAAAGTTGATCTTGTTGAGTCAACTTAGAGAGTCCACACTGAAAACTCCTGCCGACTGCCTGCGTCCACACTGGCAGGTGCTAAGTTGACAGAGGAGTGGTGTGTTGTGGGTAGCTATTCCTGGTGGTCAGTAACTCTGGGAGGGGGCCTGGAGGCTAATTAGGTCGATTTAAGGGCCTTCCCCATCTACGTTGGCTTACGTCGACTTAATAAGGTTGATTTAACCTTCCTTAAGTCAACCAAAGCCTCCAGTGTGGATGCACCCTAAGAAGCTAATTGTCAACAGCTAAGTAAAGCTGACATTGAAGGAATCTTTTCCATCGCAGAGGAGAATTGGAAATGTTTGGTGGGTGTATATTTACCTATGGAAAGTTCCTGATATTGTACTTTGTATGGTGCATTTTAAATTTTTGAAAGAAGTTCCCAGAGCACTGAATGGGCATCAACAAAGATTCTTATAAATTTAAATAGATATATAAATAAATAAAATACCCGTTGGTAGCCAACATTAATTATGATTTTTTCATATGACAATTGTTTTTGAAATGTTCGTGTGTGTTACAAATAATGCTATTATATGTTAATTGACTTCATCTGTATAATTAGCTGCATGAAATTCTTGATCTTCATATCAGTCCCTTTAATAAACATAGTTGTATATGGTGAATCCTTTATTACTGTGATTGTCAACCTTTTTTCATTTGCAGTCCCCTAAAAATATTTTGCATGGAGGTGCAGATCCCTTTGGAAATCTTAGACACAGTCTGTGAACTCTCAGGGGTCTGCGGACCACCAGTTGAAAACCACTGATTTATTACACACATAAAAATGCCTCATGTTACAATGCATACATACATACTGATGTTACATTTCCTTGCAGTGATATATGCACCAAGTCTCAGGTCATTCTGAAAAGAAACTACAGATTTTAATAATTTATATTCCAAATTTTACCAGAATTATCAATGGTAGCTTTTGAGTTTTTTCTTTCAGTAGCATAATATATCATAGTAAAAATGCACAGACAAGCGATGTGTCAGTTTTGATTTTTTCCACCTGATTCAGCAGCCCAAAATTCAGACACAGCAGTTTAAGCTGAGTTGCACACTGAAGAATTTAAGTCTAAGCATTTAATCTGTTCTTTCCATAAATTTCTGCTGCTTGTGCTATTATAATGATGTTACCAGAGGAAATTTATTTATATTGCAGATTTTCAGCATCAGCACATTCAGAATACAACAGCAATCATTCAGTCAATAGCTAACAGCAATGTGCGTAACAATATCATCACTAACACTCCAAAAATCAAAAGCACATTTAGAGAAAAGACGTGTTAAAATAAAGTCACTTTGAATCATCAGTAATATAAAATTGACTAAAACAAAATTTATTTCCTTTTTATACAGCCAACACAAGCTATATACACACATAGCATTTTGCAGCAACAGGTTGCAGATAATTAAGCAATAATAAATAAGGGAGTACTTATGTGCCCATTAATAGAAATACTCCTGTAGACGCATTTAAGATCCAGAGTTTTGTGCATGACTGAAGACCTGAAAGGATTTTGCACATGAGCTGACTACGAGCCAGGGGAATGTCAGACAGCGGGGAAAGCTTGACACTGTTCTGTCTAGACTCAAGGAAAGAAAACAACAGCAAGAACTCCACTTCTTTTTGTGTAACAATACTCTCTATGTGCAACACCCTCATATATGAAAAAGGAAGGCAGATGCTCCTACCTCCCGCAAAAACACAATGCTGGAATTGAGTGTGACAGATAAGAGCAAATGCATTTTTTTCAGTATGTGTACATATGGTTTTTTTATAGGCTGTGTCTAATATCTCAGTTCTACCACAAAACCAGTTCTCCTCCTTGCTGCTATGATGGTAGGCTGTGAAGTGCTTCTGAGAACAGCCTGCTATCAGGGCATGCAGGGGCCCGCCGGCTCTCCAGTTACACAAGGAAGTTTGTCCCCAGTTTTCAGATAGGGGTTGGAAAAGAAATGACCCCTCCCTCAGATCACAGAACAAGGACTCTCAAAGGTATATCTATGCCCATGAACAGGCTACCATAGTAACAGCAGGGACAGTTGCTGTCACTGAAGGTCACAGATCACAGCCACTTCCTCTCTTCTTTTTTTTAACATTGCATATGCTCAGCTAAGTACTATGTTGTTCAGTGCAAAAATTAACGTCATAGTGTGCCTGTCAGTGAGAAAAATTACTGATCAGTATGAAATTTCTATTTGCATGTTAATATAGAAAAGATTAACCCCATGGAAGTATCATCAAGAACGGCATGACTGGTGAGTGAAGGATCTTTAAGCACTAGCTGGATAGTGTCTGGGGCTAATCCTTTTTTTTTTTTTTAATTATTATTAAAAAGTCCTCCTTTAGATTAAACACATACACTTTCAGTAACAGCTTTTGTGGATCTGGTTAAAATTACACAGTTGGGGGTATCCACCAGCTGGTTCCATATGCAAAGTGGAGATGTACAAGCATGCAGAAAACATTTTAAGGTATTGCATTATCAGAACAATCAGCACTAAGGATATGACAGAATTATTATCCCTGAGTGTATCCCCCCACCCACTGACCTCAAAGAGCAATTGGGATTCACTGTCCTCATACCTGGACTGGAGAAGGAGAAAGGCTAATCTGACTTTAGCAGATTAAACCTTTCAGGCTTTATCTTTGCACCTAGAGTTCCTTTAACAGTTCAGTTATACTGTGATAAGCCCTTTACAGAGATTGTGCTGGGCACATCTGGAGACAGAGTGAAGCATGACTGAACGTGCGGAATGGCATATGGTAGAAAATGTAGCAGCATTTATAACAACCATGGGCATGGGCATGAAGGGTCTGGAAGTCTTTTCTTTAGACCTGTCTGTACCTTCTGGAGGCTACCCTGTAATGGTACTGAGAAGAACAACATGGCGAAGAAAGTCGCAGCCTGCTAAAGGTCTGTTGCTTCACACTGAGAGCGTATGATGTCAGTAGTCTGTGAGCTGCACTAGGCTTTGATTTAAGGTGGTGATTAAAAAGCCTTAAATGGTTCAGGATTTGCTTGCCAGGGAAACCACCTTTCCCATGTTGGGTGTCTTCACAGTTGAAGCCGTGAGGCTTAAATGGGAAAGCTCCAAAGGGCAGCCGTGCGTCTAGCTCAGCAAGGATTTGCTGATGATGAGTGGACCTTGATTGTGCAATACGCTCTCTCATTTGGCACACCGGAGCCTGTATTTGTTAACCTTCCATTCACACTCCAGAGTGCATCTTTCCTCATGGACATCTGGTGAGTGAGTGGATGGATTTATTATTGTGGTGGGTGGATCATGGGGCTAATTCCATTCCATTGATACACACTGTGCATGTCATGGTCTGTTTCTAAAACATGAAAAAAGCACATGCCGTCTGGCACAGAGCCCCTTCAATCATAAATCAAAATAAACAAATATCATTGCGGCCACAGAGAGCTAAGTGAATGGAAGATACCAAATACAGTTACATTGAAAAATACCACTTCAGGGAGACAGCAATTTCTCCCAGATCGATATCCATTACAGCTAATCACCATTTTGCTCAAGCACTGATAGCATAGTTGGGGGGGGGTAGGTGTAGGAGGATATGAGGGAAAGAATAAGAATTCCCCAACTGCTTGACCTGGCACCCCAAAACAGCAGCCCAATCTGAAAGTCAAATATTTCACTTCAGCTAGCAAATTCTCAGAAAGAATCCAAATGGAATATTGCAGCAGGTGAAATTGAAAACTGGACAGATAAGCAGTTGCGAGGCACACACTTCCCTCTGGCACTTTTTAATCAGGAACACAGGACTCTTTGGCGGAGGAAATATCACATACTTACACTGGATTATATGGTCCAAGTAATAGCCTTGCATTGGTAATAAATTAATTTTTTTCCTGATTAAGATTTAGTTTCATTTTAACACAGATATTTCTGCTGAGGGGTATGGTTGGGTATTTCCACATGTGCACACAAGCCTAATGCAAAATGAGCCATTTATCCAGTGTTCTCAGCAGTGATAGCCCAAGAGAAAGCCTACTCAACAAACCAGCTCTAAACAGTCAGAAAAGACAGGTAAAGCACTAAGCCATGTACTAAATTGGCTTTCACATACTGGGGAACTGCAGGATAGAGACCAATATGAAAGGCATCTTAGAAATAAGACAAAATAGTTACAAAAAGTTAGAGAAAGATAGGAGACATTAGCTAGACAGAAGGCAGTGGGAGTATAATTTCCTTTTAAAAGAAATGCATTCTATTTAGGTTCTCACAGTACATGCATTACCAAGCAATCTGACCAGATGCATGTGATTTTGAGCCCCAGAGTAGACCTGATATACATAATGAAAGCTGCGTAAAACACATCTTATATTGACTCACTGCAATTGAAGATTTTTAAAAATTCCTTGTTTTTATTCTCTTACTGTACTGGAAGCAATTATTTTATTTTATTCTCTTACTGTACTGGAATCTTTTATAACCTGAGGATCTCTCTTCAGTTTTTCTGTATTATATTCTCCCCCACTGCAAAATACCCTCTTTTCTCCTTGTTTTTGTCACCATCTTTCCAGCTAAAGATAGACTCTCCTTTTTTAGGACCTGTAATGCAGATGGAGGGTCACTGTTCTCTAGGAGCAACCAGCCTCCTCCTAAATCTCATTTATCCAAAGCTCTCCATTATCTGAAACAGGGCTATGGCATTCCTATATCTATTAGTTACACTGAAAATTCCCTTTGAATCATCAATGGTAGTTTCATATTCATTGTGCCCATAACATATGGAAGATAAAAGGTCACAATCTCTCCAAATGCTTATACTTAAAAAAATATTTCCATGTGTAACTTTTTTTGCTTTCCTTTCCCAAATATGCTGCAGCAACCTGTTTCCCACTCTTCTTTCCAATTCCCCTGTCAGCTCAGCTGCCATTGCACACTCAATAGTTCTTCAGCAGCACCTATGGAAAGCTTTCAACTTTTTGATTTCCAACAGGAAGGCTAGTCTGACAAGTTATTTAATGCACCCAGGTTGGAAATTGAATCTGAAAGCAGCCCAGCCATGAGTGAAAAATTGTTGAATACAGAGAAGGAAAGGTGTTGTGGAGTTCTTTTTTAAATTTTAACTTAATATTCTGCAAATCTCTAAAACTTTTTGTGGATTTAGAAGAAAAGTAAAATAATACAGTGTTTTAGTTCTCTTGACATGCAATATATGTAACAGGGATAGGTTTATTTCATTCACGGATTTACAAAAGACACCCAAACATATAATCCCTGGTTGCTATGATACTAGTCATCTACAATTACCCACCCTCTGCATCCCATTGCAAGAAAACCCAGGAAAGCTCATGCAATAAATAAATGTGGTAATCTTTAAAAGTGCCAGAGGACTCCTTAAATTGCATCTGGAAGAAAACAGAAAGGCTTTTGCAGAGAATTGTTGTTATATCCTTTCTACGACTAACACCACCAAGCAGATACATTCTGCTCCAGATGCATCTTCTGAATTCTTAATGGTAGAGCCATTTGTTTTATTTATTATTATTTAGATTTAAAATAGTCAAGGTGCTAGGCATCCTAAACTAATAATTATACAATAAGCGTAATTAAATTAAGTCTCTGCAGCATTCAAACCATCTGATCCACAGGAACACAGCTGGCCAACTATCCCTTTCATCATCTCAGATCTCTCCAACGACCTCCTTATGCAGGTGTCTTTTGCAATGTGCGCAGACACTCACCAAATTCAGGCTATTCTGGACAGTTCAGGAACAGGTTCTTGAGTCCTGGAGCCCTGACAGGGAACACCCTGCCAGTTCTCCCCTCTCTTTTATAAGTACACGGATTCATTTACCCCTTCTGACTCAGAAGTGGCTTTATGGCACATGGAGGGAAGCGTATCTATCACACGCACAGATCGCTAAATCCAGTTGGTGTAAACCAGGGGTCAGCAACCCAAAAGATAAGAAGAGCCGTTAGCAGAGTTTGGCATGGGCCAGCCGTGGGGACCCCAGGTGGCAGAGAGGCTAGAACCACAAGGGGGCAGCCAAAGAGCTGCAGGTTGCAGACTCCTGGTGTAAACAGATGTGATTCCACTGAAATCAGGACAATCCATTAAAATGAAGAGTTATGTGAACAGCAGATTCAGCTCATACACTATACATTCAGGCTATATTTGGTATGCAAAATCTTCACTGTGTTTAATGTAAACTTACATGCTACGATATCAACAGAAAATTCCACTTAACCTATTAGAATAATCATCCAAAGCTATATTATTCATATAGAAAATGTGGTATTTTCTAGGGTGTCCCAGTGGCTAAGGTTTGCAGTCAGAAAGGTCATACCATCTCCCTTTTGAGTTACATACCTTATAAAACTGAAAAATAACTTTTGCGCTTGCTAAAAGTCAGGCTGTCGGTGTACTGAAACCATTGCCTATGATGCTGATCAATATTGTTTCACTGTTTTCTTGTACTCCCCGTTTTGCCTGTGTATACTCATCTGTCATCTCTTGTTTTGCACTAAAGTTGCAAATGCTTTGGGACATGGAGTGACTTTTTGTGCACTGTGTTTGCACAGCATCTAGCACAATGGACTTCTGGTCCATGACTAAGGCTTCTGGGCAGTATTGTAATACAAATATACAATAAAAATACTGCAACAGAAGTACAAAAATCAAATGGTCTTCACATTAAGATAGAGTGTCTTTCTGGTAGATATTTTTTAGATAAATACAAATCCTTGGGCTCAGTAATACTAACTGGGTGAAATTTAATGGTTTGTGATATATAGGAGATCATACTACATATCTGAATGGTGCCTTTTGGCACAAAATCTAAGAATCTATGAATACAATATTACAAAACAAGAGACTTAGTTAGCTAGCATTTAAAGTTGCCAAGTACTAAGTAGTCCAAAGAAAAAAATGCTCTTACATGTCATATATGAAAACACCCACAAATATCACCAATTGGGGAAACTACCAGCTAAGGTTAAATATACATATACGACCCTAAGCTTAACCCAGCATTCATTGTCTTAGTGCCAAGCATTGAGTATTTCACCTGGCAGCACCAAAGCAATGTTAGGGAGCAGAAGGGGAGTACAGGGGAAGGAAGGGAAATGTAAATAGCATAAAGCAGGCTAGGGGCAGAATGGGGCTGAACAGAAGAAGTATATGGCAGTGGGAGAGCTTGAGGATAATAATGCAGGTTGTCATGGAGTAAGCAGGCAAGCAGTAGGTGCCAGCAAGCCTTGACAAATCTGTTTCCAGTAGTCATGGTGACCAATTTTAGTAGCCTGTTACCTAGCTCCACTGTAGAAATGTAATGGAGGAGCCCATGCTGGTGACCAAAAGTTAAATTGCTGGCACCTATCTGTGAACCAATTTTGTCAACCCCTGAAGTAGAAGAGTTGTAGAAGTGTCAGAAACATCAGGTAGCCATAGAGGAAGCAGGTAGGGAAGCTGCTGGGATGTTGGAGGATCTCTACATCCACTGAAGGTCCTGCTTCAGTGACTCTGTGTTGCAAAGGTACATCAGCGTAGAGGTCTGAAAGGTTATATCCTTTTCCCTTTGTAGTACACTAAGCTAATCAAGTTATGCATTTCCATCCCAGCTTGCCTGATACAGATCCTTCCATGATGTGAATATTTGTTAATAAACTATTTTATTTCTTTTAAAAACTCTGTTTTGTGAGCAGACTAGTTTATCACGGTCAGTTTTAAACTCTGTTCTTTGCTGAGAATACATGGGAAAAATATCATGAGAATGCTGGGGTAAATTTTGCAATTAAATACCAGATGCATAGTTTGGATCTGCTTTCTCATAAGCTATTTTAACCATGCATACTTTCCAAAAAAATATTTCCTCCAAATAAAAGTTAGGAGAAATAGAAAACCACGGTTTTAAAATGGAAGTCGGGATACAACCTCAACCTTAGCCATTACAGTATTGAATTCCTGAGCTGCATAATGGTGAATCTTTCTTTTTATGTTCTATTCCACTGTGTAAGAGACAGGCTAACACAGAATAACTAACACAGAGCGTTCTCTGCAAGGCACACTCCTGTAATGGGTCCAGAATTTTTGAGCAGTTTATAACTCAGCTCCCACGTTAAACAAAAGGAGACAGCTGGGAGATAATGAAAAGGACCCCCCCCATCCCCAGGGAACAGAGACATGCAATGGACATGACTAGTTACTTTGTGTTCCTGTTACTCCTTGGTAAGGAAAGGCTGGATGCTTTGTTTAAAATTTCTGTGTAAACATTGGTACTTGTAGAGGTTAAACAACATATCCTGGAAACCGCCAAGCCTCTATTTATCCTTAGCCAGAGGACAGGGCAGGTAGTTACAGCTTGGGCATGCACTGACAACCTCTTTTAATCCTATCATAGAGAAACCACTCCAGGAATGAAAAGAAATTTAGCAGTCAGGCTAGTCCAAACTTTGCCTCACTCCCTCCTCTCTAGGTGGAGATTTTTTTTTATATTGGTTTTTAGGATAAGTGTATCAACACATGATAACATAATATACACTGACATCATATGCTAATATAAATTACTGTACCAAGTCAAGAAAACACTTCTAAAGTCCAGACATTTTTCAATTCCTCTTACCATCAGGATTAAATTATTCCAAATTCAGGACTATCCAAATTGACAACTTCTGAACAGTCATTGCAGTAGCCCTGATGCATAATTTACAGTCACACATGCCACTCCAAAAGTGAAACAACATAATATACTTGACTTAGGTAACACTCTTTTAAATCCTACCTCCATATCACTCACATGCATAAATCTAAGCATGTCCATAAGTGTATGTAGGATCAGGGCCTCATTATGCCCTCTTCAAACTGGAAGTTACAAATTGTTTCAGTGTATTGGGAGATGCAAATTACAATTCCATTTATAGCACAATTCTAGCAATAAGACTATATTACATATAAACACACAGTTCAAGCTCTCTTAATACTGTGTTGTATATATTCATTGTAAATACACACACTTCAAAAAGGAAGGAAACAAATGACTGCATGAAGGTGATGAGAATCAAAACACCCAGATTCTCTTTCCTTCTGTGCTACTGATATGCCTTGTAACCCTGCCCCAGACCTCTGTTCCATGACTCAGTTTCCTTATCTAGAAAGGATAGTAATATCTGCCTTTATCAAATGACTGAAAACTTTAGATAAAAGAAATTAAGCATATTAGAGGGTTATTTTTAAAAGAACATTTTGAAGATTTGTTAGTGAGAAGTTGGGGCAGAATCAAAGCCTGAGCTTTCCCCTCAGCCCGTGACCAGAAGATGTGCTGAGGTGACGAAAATATCTAGGACAAGCAAGCCATCAGCTATGCCAGGAACACTAACTCCAGCCTTACAGAATGATGAGGCTATTCTTCTACAACTGCTTAGCTCTAAGCAACCGCTACTCCCTAAGCAGTATTCTTAATTCAGTCTATATTCTGTATCATTCCAATTAACTGTATTTTATGCTTAGTTGCATTATGCTGTACCCACATGGTAAAAAGATAGCATGCCAAATTCCTCCCTCAGCTATACCTGAAGCCAGTGGGATACGGAGGAGGGGAACATTTGGCCCATGTATTCCAGTTAAAGAAAAACAATCTCTCTCAACTTCTCAATGCAGTTTGGATTGGTGATAGAGGGAAACAACAATAGCAAGTGATAAAAGTCATAGCAAATAATCTCTTTTAAAAAATTCAAGCAGCAAAAATAACTATTACTCCAACCCAGCATAAAAAACATATAACAGCTAACAGACAGAAAACCCTATTATTTCCATCCATCCATCCTTATGCAGTGAACAGCGTAGGCACATTCAAATGGTGTTCCCCACTGAGACAACATGGCAAGTTTAGGAGAAGATTAACCCACGGTGGTCTCCGGAGTGTGTTTTTATAGTTTCCTCTGAAGAACCTGGTGGTGGCCATTTCTGGAGATTAGATAGTGAACTAGACAGACACCATGTGTGATTCAGCATAGCAACTCCTATGTTCCTGTGTACACAGTTTGGTAAGTCAAAAATGTTTACTGAAAAAGCCAATTATGCTGTAATTATGCATAAATTTTTAAACATCTGTTACTGAAAATCAGGCCAGTGTATGCCTGGTTGCCCTCAGCTAAATAAGTTTTCAGTGCCCATAGCTTCTCTCTCTCTCTCTCCCACACTCACACCAGTCATAAACACTTTGACCTACAGAAGATAGGTCTATAACAGTTTGAACACTCTAAAGTCAGTTTTTCATGGTAACCGTTTTGTTTCAATAACGCTAAGGGAAGTGGCAGGTGGATGTGTATGGAAGAGATCTTTTATTCAGTATGCTGAGTGTCCAAAGATATAGGATGAGGTGCTAGAGTTTGTGTGCAAGTGGCTTGTATCTCACTTGCATTGCAAAGCCATGGTGCTCTGCTGAAGTAGATCCCTCCAGAAACTTGACCTTCTTTCCAAAGGGGTAGCGGTGTTAGTCTATTTCAGCAAAACAAACAAGGAGTCTGGTGTTCCTTTTAAAGACTAACAAATTTATTTGTCACATGAGCTTTCATGGGAGAAAATCCAACTTTAAAAGTGCCACAGGATTCCTCGTTTGTTATACTCATGATGTTACTGTACCCTTAAGGACTGATGACTGACGAACTCTTGTTGTGATAGTTATCTTTTCCAGATATGACTGGGTTTTTTTTTCATGGCATGAACAGGCAATGATGGTAGAAGGATTTTGAAGAATCTCGAAGGCTATAGAAAAGGGGTGTCAAACTTATGGCCCAAAAGCTGGATCTGGCCTGCCAAAGGAGCTTATCCAGCCCACAGAGCTGCTGCTGCCTGGGAGCTCTCTGCAGTAGCAAACAGCAAACATATGCACGCACGTACACACACACACACACACACACTCTGACTCATTCACATGATGCCAGTCACAGCACGGGGGGAGAAAAGGAAGCGCTCCCAGCCAATCCCAGCTCAGCTCTGCTGTGGTCTGCCAACCAATCAGAGTCTCAGCCACAGCAGGCTAGGTGAGGCTGCCGGAGAGCCACCACAGCCCTCCCAGCCCACCTGTTCACTGTCAGTCGGCGTGCTAATCTGATTGACAGCACACAATCACAAATAAGAAAAGGAAAAGTGGGTGAGGCCCACGTGGGGAGCAAGCCAGTAAAAGGTCAGCCAGGACTGAGTCCAACCAAAGGCCAACGTGCTGAATGACGGACAGTGAGTAGGTGGGGAGAGAGGGAGGCAGGAGCCCAGCCTGCCTGTGACTGAGACTGATTGATTGCCTGCCACAACTGAGTAGGGGAAGTGGAGAGGGAAGGGGGTCTGGGAGCTGTGCAGGAGGGGGAGGATCTGGGAGACAGCATGGCACAGGGGAGCTGATAGGGCAGGAGAAAGGGAAGATGTCAGAGAGCCTGTGGGTTGGGGGTGGGGGATAGGAGTCCAGGCTCCTCTGAACGTGGCAGGGGAAAGGGTTGGGGAGCCTGTGCAGTCCCGTGGCCTGAGACAGGTGTCCTGCCCTCCAATACGGCCCCGCACATTGAATGAGTTTGACACATCTGCTTGAGAAGGGATCTGAAAACTAGCCATCTCTAGAACCTGTACCACATATTCAGGAAAAAATGACTATGGCTGCTCCTGTTATTATACCCTGAGAAACTTTTACCAGTTTATCTGAATGCCCTCCTCATTAGACATTTCAGTGCTGGATAATACTTATGGCTCTCAGTTAGAATATCATCTACAAAAAGTCTGTTAGTGAATAAGCCATAAGGATGAGGCAGACCACTGTGTACATACCACCTAGAGCAACATGGGCCCAAGTGGAGTTAATATGGATGTGATTTGCACTGAATTTCACCATGTATCTTTATTTTTTATACTGAATGCAACTGCCTCACTCTCTGACCCTATCAAACAACGCTTCTAAAGTTATTGCTTGTTGCTTTAGTCTAAGCATGTTGCACATCAGAGCTAATCTCTGTGTTCTTTAATGCCTGTTCTGGTATGTTTTTCTTTCTAGGGCATCCTAAGTTGTTAAATCTTTTCAACTCAGGAATTCTTTATAATTTTTCCAGTTGGGGATGTCTGTGTATTTTAGACTAATGGCTGTGTTGAAAGTCTACCATATAGAAGAAAATCAGGGGGGCAAATCTAGGTAGCTGGATGTAGTTATTACAATTATTCTTTCACAGAATGTATCTTGGCTGCAGAATATTGTATTTGAATGTATGTTAATGTGGAGTCTTTGCCTATGTTTTTCTAATGTACCGATGAACAAATCAATAAGGTATACCATTTTTAAAATGACCATTAATTACTACTGAAGTAGCAGTGTGTGTGTCTGAAATAGTACTTTAGTTTCATAGCCTTAAAACACTCTGAACATTAACAAAGAAAAATTGCTCTTATGGAACCATTCAGTTGTGTGAATTTTTTTACCCATACTGACATTACAGAAAATTGAATTTGTTCTACAGGGAAGTTTTTAGAATTAAGATAAAGTGATGGTAAGAATTATATCTCAGTTCAAGTGAAAAGCCAAGTTAACCACAGGAAAGAAATCTGTGGTAGCGGCCAGACGCTACTATTTTGACCCCTGAAAACATAAAAAGAAAAAAAGAAAGAAAAACTTTATTACTAACCAACTTAACCTATCAGTTCAAAGAACAATTTGCTAAGAGGATTCTGAAATGTACACTTGGGTATCCCAAAAGATGCTGGATCTTCTTTTCAGATATAACAAGATATGAAGGCCCTTAAGACCACATGACGCAACCTCTTTGTGAATACGAAGTTAGTGTTTATGTTACATTTTGATTGGTGCATGCATTGGTACAGGGCTGGTTAGACATAACCCTGGCTGGGATGATTTAGTGGGAGTGGTCCTGCTTTTAGTGGGGGGTTGGGCTAGATGACCACATGAGATCCCTTCCAGCTCTGTGATTTTGTGATCACCATGGGCCAAGCTATAAAACTGAGAGCCACAGTGCCAAATAACTGCTGAGAGCTCTACGGAACAGGGTGGACTTTCAAAATGTATTTATTATACAATTGTCTTGAATAACTTAGGACTGACAAATCACAACGGAGGCTTGCAGACTTTTTATCTGTCACCAGCACTAGCTCAGGGGAAGCAAGAGAATACCTTTGAACAAGGATTGATAAGATGTCTATTGACTGAGGATAAAGCTGAACCATGCTGAGAAAGCAAAGCAGTTCCTGATGATTTCTTAAAATTAGTGCCTCACTGGACAAAAGAAACCTCTGAAACATTTCTAAAATTAAACTGGTCTCAAGGGTCCCGATGCATGCAAAATACTGTTAAACCTAAATTCTACGCAAAGGAAATTATCACTTGGAGGCTTTCTATAAAGGAAAAGACCCTGGCTGAAAAATATTTTGCCTTTAAGTGCTGGATTTTGGTGATAAAATCAGCAACATTTTTGTTCTCAAGTCTTTCTGTGCTCGAATGGTAAAAAAGCTTCTGTAACTTGAGTGTTTGTATTACTGAAGGAATTGTTATTATGAAATAAAAATTCACAACATATATTGCAACCATCTCATTAATGAAATTCTAACATTCAGCATGCTATCTTAGAGCAAGAGACCAGAGAGCACTTTCCCGTTTTGAATACAACTAACAGTCTGTAGAGCAAAAGCTGTAGCATGAACGGAAAAAACGCTGTCTTCAAGAGATGCTCTTGAAGGTAGAGCAAACATGACTTTAGGTCATTGGTAACACCATTAACCACTGAAAACTGAGCTTGATACAGCTGTAGAACAGAAAATAGACTCTACAGACTCTATAGATTCAACTTCAGGGATTGTTACATCAGAAATTGGTAACTGTGATTTATTCAGATCTAGCAAATACAGGAAACCAGAGAGGACAAAGACCTCACAGAGGTAACCAAGGTTCTCCTGTAAAAAATTTATATTGCAACCATTATAAAACTGATACTTCAATGTCTCTTGAATGACAAAATAAATAAATAAGCCAAAATATTTTTTCTGGAAGAAGTTGAAAAAAATGAGATCTTAAAAGAGACTTGAACCTGCATACAAATAGCTCCAACAATCTGTCATATTACCTGAAGTGATGTAACACCATCATATGCCTAATGGTGTGTCCAGCACAAGGTGTCAGAGAGAGAGAGTGTGGAAAAGATGCCTTAAAAATTCTTTAAACCTTTGGTTTTTTTAGGGCATTGAGGAGAATGGGAAGGGAAGGGCAGGTGGAAGTTGCAAATCCACATCAGTCCACAGTCTTTGTTTACTGCTTTCACATTTCATGAATATTAAAAGAAAAGTGCCCCTAGAAGTGGTGTCATTTAAAAATACACTGACATGAAAATGTTAATCAATAAACTATCCACAGGAGTGCCTCCCTTAAGCTAATTAAAATGCCCACTGTCCTCATGACAATGAGACTTTTAGAATCAATTAAATATTTTATACTGTATTTCAGCGGGAGGGGGAAAGCCACTAAAAAGAATTTCCCTTGAGGGAAGACTAGCCAAACATGTCATACCTGTAGTATCTACATCTAAAAGAGTTCGGCTAATATGCTTGCCTGTCTGCCATGTTGTAAGCCAAGTTAAGCGCATTAACGAATCTATGAGGATGTCGCTCAGCAATGCTACAGTTTGATCAGTTCCCAGTGTAGGCACTGTTTCTTGAGTTTTGAATGCAGGAAAACATCCTTCCATGAATAAATACCTTATTGCAATGTTAGACTGTGCACATCCACGATCCTGCCAAATGCTTAAAATATTGCTGAGAGAAACAGATCTCAGTATTCTTGAGAATAAAACCAAAATTCCACATTTTAAGCGTTCATTATTTTGCAGTAGTTTGTTCACAAAACGCAAGTAGTGAAATGGTGTCTGCCTTGAACAGTTTGCAAACTAAATCCAGCCATGACTTGACAAGTGAGAATTTTAAGATGACAAGGTGAGGAATGGTGAGGCAGGAACACTTAGTGCAGTAAAATAAGTCTAAGACAGACTATAGTGTCATGTCTCCCTTTAGTGGTTGCTACATTCAGGGTACGTTCAGCTCACAGTAGCAGGTCTCCCACCCCAGGTCAACAGACTTGGGCTACCAGAGCTTGTACAAGCACTCCAAAAATAGTTACATAGACCAAGCAAGGAGTCCGGTGGCACTTAAAGACTAACAAATTTATTTATTGCATGAGCTTTTGTGGGAGAAAATCCCATTTCCATGAAAGCTCATGTGATAAATAAATTTTAGTCTTTTAGTGCCACAGGACTCGTTTGTTTTGCAGAACCAGACTAACACGGCTACCCATCTGGAACTTGCATAGACCAGTGGTTCTCTACCTCTTGTGGGTCACGACAGATTTGGCTGCATGTTGCAACCCTACAGGACACATCGGCCCACATCCCCCAGGCCAAATCCAGCAATTTCCCCGGCTCTCCACAACATACATAATGCTGTGCAGTGACACGATTATCTGTCTCAACACAGTAGTTGAGAAGTGCTGGCACCGACAGCACTTTGAAACTGTGGCTTGGCTGAACTTGGACTCTGAAGCCATGGTGGGAATCAGAATGTGAACTCCGGCCCAAGCTCCAATTATGAAGTGTTATTTGTGTAACCTGCTAGGGTGGGCTCAAATGCATTCACCTTGCCCCTCTCCAGTGCCTCACAGAGAAAACCCCTGTAGAAAGCAACTGGAGAGCCAGGATCCAGGTGTTAAAAGGACTCACAGCGAAGACTGCTCAGAGTTCACATCCTACAATAAACTGCCACTCAGCAGAAACGTAACAATGAACTTTATTAACTAAACTAAACACACCTTATCCTAAGGAACCACCCCCTGAGCGATCTAAGTTTTGCCACATTAAGTGCTTGTGTAGACAGCACTATGTTGGCAGGATATGCCTTCCTGCTAACATAGCTACCACCGCTCGTGTAGGTGGTTTTATTATGTTGGCAGAACTTTCTCCCCTGACATAATGCAGTCACACAAGCGCTCTTACAGCAACACAGCTGTACTGATGCATCTATGTGACTGTAAATTTTAAGTGTAGACTAGCTCTTAGTCCATCTACCCAGATAGGAGGCTTCCTGCTGTAGGCTGTGTAGATATATGCAGAGAAGATGAGCCTAGAACACCTTTAGTTCAGCTTGCAGAGGTGCATGATTTAAAGCTGAAAATCCAGGGCTCTATTTTCACTGATCAATGGCATTACAGAGGGGTTTGACTAAGTGAATCCTATCCTGATCTAATGCAATCTACATAGAGGATAAGAGAGCCTACCACTTTTAGCATCTAACGGAGTCACTCAGTTTAATCCCAAATGGGAGAAGTCTTTGCTTTAGAGGGGATTCCATGGTTTTATTCTTCCTGGTGACTGGTGGTGGATTTGGCGGCAGTCACTAAACACAATATGCCCTGAATAAAGAAGTCACAGGAAATGTTTGTGAGAGGAGATGCAAGGGGCTGGTGTTGTACACAGAACAGAGATGAGACTTCATGTTTAAGAAATCAGGAAGGATGGTAATCGCTTGGGGTCTAGTGCTGACTGGAAAAGAAATTCTGTTTCATGGAAAATTAAAAAGTAGAGTTTGTTTTTATTCTGCGCTGAAAGAAAAACAAGACCTTTCAGCCTCCCCTCTGCCCCCAAGAGGAGAGAGGCCCATCCTAGAACGGCAATAGCCCAGCACTCGGGACACTCACTTAGAAAGTGGGAGACCTAAGTGAGTGCTGTGATCCCTCAGTTGTTGGCTATTCTGTGTGCTCTCTTGCTCAATCTCTCTCTCATATCCCGGACTTGAAAAATTCTCCTGACAAAAGTTTCACTAAAACCCATACATTTATTCCAAAATTTCCTTGGAAGCAAAGTCAAGTTTGCATTTGATGTGAAATGCAATTTTTTTTTAAAGTGAGCATCCAAACCTAGTAAGCACAGATAACTCAGTAAGTGCTATTTACTTGCAGGGAATGGAGTTTTGCTCTGAAGCCCTTTTTAAATTTCTGGGCAGCAAAATGGATCCAAACTTACTTGGAAAGTATAATTCTATTTGCAATTGATGGGATTTTTCCTGAAGCATGTGTGCATATGCAAGTGCACAAATATACACCAGCACACATATAAACTAGTACTGCAGCAAAAATTCACATGTGGGCTGAGACCAACCATAGGAAGTTTAAGTTTCACAGTAGAGTTTTTTTCAGAATGTTCTGAACATATGAAAGGATGAGGTTATAAAAGTCCCCAGATAAAATTAGTCAGTAAAGTTGCTATCTCTCACACAGGGAAACCTGCCTGCCCCTCCTGAAATACTGAACTATCTAGACTCTACTATGACAATATATAGGAGCGCCAATTAGTTTGCACTTGTACCTCTAAAAAAATATCTATTGCATTTGTGTTTTGGCCCATTCTGATTCCTATGAGCCTTGGCAAAATCTGCTGTGTCTGACATCCTTTTCCAGTATCCTGAGAATCAGAGAGAGCCCAGTAAAGAGCAAAGACAGTCCGGAAGACAAGCTTCACACAATCCAGCTAGCTGCTGAAGAAAAACTTTTCAAAGAGGTGATTTTAAGTCCTGTACCTCTAAGCAGCTCTCCTAGCCATTATGGTTTTCCTCATGTAATTTAATTGCAAAATGGAATTGCAAGTCCTAAGAACTGAAAGCTGAATTGGATTTAAGGACTAAGACTGTTCAGATAACCCCTGACACAAAGGTGGAAACTGGAGCTTAGCACTTGGAAACAGGAGCCTGAACTTAGAAACTAACACAGACCACTAAATCTTCTGTTAACCTGCAGACGAGACATGTAAGGAAGCAGAACATTGCTAAGATACCCAGGGGACACGCTGGGATCAGAGCTAAAACCACAGGATAAGAATAGACTATGAAGAGTGTTTGTTTGGATGCTTAGACCAGAAGCTAAACAAATAACCTCACCTTATAAGCATTTTTTGCTGTGGTAAGTGCATCTGAAGTTTTGCATGGCACAGTGTAGGGCTTCACCCAGCAAATACCCATGATCAGGCTTAGGACATAAAACATGTAATGCCCCTGACTTTAGTGGGGCCATGCTGATTAACTGGTTGTGTGTGTTTGCAGGCTTGGGCCCTTAAATTATAAATTCCTTGGGGGCAGGGTACTGCTATTTTTGTTTGCTTGTTTTTTAAATCTTGTAGAGCATGTGTACATACACAGGAACTAAATACTAATAAAAACAATATGAGACAGATGGCTATAAAAGAAGCGGAAGCAAGGAGCCAGGGTAGGGAAGGGATGTTGGTCCTGTTTGCCACGCTGAGCATTGTTGTTCTGAGTTTCAAAGGGGCAAATGTGTTAATCTACCTCAGTAAAACAAACAAGGAGTCCTGTGGCACTTAGGCTATGTCTACACTGGCAAATTAATTCTAATTAAGGAGCCTTAATTCCAACTAATTTGAGCCCTATCTACACTAGGCTTTGCCTAGTTCGAGCTAAAAATTTTTTAGGTTGAACTAAAAAAAAAGGACAGCTAGTTTGAACTAAAAAATTAGTTTGAACTTAACCGTGCTTGGTTCAAACGATCTTTGAACTAAGCAAGTCCGAACTAAGCTTTTAAGTGTAGACATAGCCTTAAAAACTAACGAATTTATCGCATAAGCTTTTGTGGGAGAAAATTATTGTTCTGAGGCTTTTATCAATGTTTAGAGAAGAGCTTTTAAAGTACCAGGGTTTTCTAGCACTGCTGAAGAGTCATTGTTGCTTTTTAATTTACAGTTTGATAAACAAAGCTGTGATTTAACTAATTCTACTGTTGTCTATGGATTATATTTCTCCTCATGAACTGAATAAACCACAAGAAAAGGTTACTAATAAACAACCCTAATGCTGATGCTTGGAAAGTAACTTTGAAATTTTAAACTAGCTGCCATACATTAATCTAGGTTTGATGAGGACTGCTGCAGTGGATTCTATTCACGAGAAGCTAGTCATGGGTTGGAAACAGACAAGTTTGCTTGAAACTTAATTTGGCAGATGAAATCTATTTCAGATTCACCCATCACTACAGATTTCTGCAAAAATCCCATCCTGACTGTTTTACTGGATTCTGAGTTTCTCCAAGTGTGAGGTGATTGCAATTACTATTAGGAAATATTTATCTTAGCATAGATTCCCTACATCTGGTTTATCCCTGCATCACATGTAATTGGGGAAAATATTTTGTAATGAGAGATCATGTGAGTTTAATATAATACTTTGCATTGCACTGAGAAGTCTTTTTTGTGCATAAAATACACGGCTGAGCCAAGCAGCACACAGATCTCATAGACTTTAAGGTCACATGGGACCATTATAATCATCTATTCTGAAGTGCTGGAGAAAGTAGGCCACAGACCCTCACTTACCACTCCTGTAATCTACTCTCCTAAGTTTGCTGTGTGCGTGTGTGATGTGAAATGTACCATGTGACAGCCTGGCTCCCGAGCACATGCGCAGGGCAGGCGGGGCACCCACCCTCCATGCTGGAGGGGTGTGTGGCGGGCCATCCTGCTCCACCCTCCAGGAATCCTGGTCGCCCCTACCAGGGACTGGGAGCTGGCCCCAGCTGCAGCTGCGAGCTGTCCCCGGCTGAGGCCACCACTGCCCTGGCCGTGACTCCAGGCTGCTGCCACCAGTGCCCTAGCCAGGGACCCAAGGCCGCTGCTGGAAGCCGGCCCCAGCTGAAGCCAGCCGCTGGCAAGGGCTGGACCCGGCTGTGGCTGGGGACCCGACTACAGGCAGCCGTATGTGGGGCTGGCTGCAGGGACCCGTGCACCTGCCCTGCTGCTGGCCCTGCCTGTTCCACCCTGGGGGTAGGGCGGTCCAGCTGCCTGGCCCAGAGGCTGGCCAAAGTGCTCACATCCTGCCCTGCTGCCTGATTTTCCCCCGTCATTTTTGATGGAATACAGCTAGTAGACCCCTAACCTATGACTGAGTTACTAAAGTCCTTAAATAATAGTTTAAAGCAGGGATCTAGTGGGAGTGGTCCTGCTTTTTTGGCAGGGGGTTGGACTAGATGACCATGTGGGGTCCCTTCCAACCCTATGATTCTATGATGAAGTCAAGTCAAGTCAAGTCAAGTCATAGGGCTGGAAGGGACCTCATGAGATCATCTCAAACTCAAATCACCACAAGGGCCGCATGAGGACTAGTAGAGGGCCACACCACTGAAAACTTTTCATACAACAATATTGCAAATATTGGTAACAATAGTGTTGTTGCGAGCCGCTGGAAATAGCTTTAGAGGCCCCATGCAGCCCACAGGCTGCATGTTTGAGACCTCTGGTTTAAAGACTTCAGGATGCAGAGAATCTGCTAGGATTCAGGACTGAAGAGCAAAGGAAAGTGGTTTTTACTCTCAGGCTAGCTATGTATTGGCTGGTCTACAGACCTTATTTAGGACAGACTTTAAGGGTGCTGATATTTAGAATGCATGCAAGACTTGACTAGGTCCCCTTTTCCATGCCACACCTTCTTCCCAAGCAGTCAGCAAAAGTGAGAACCATGACGCCCTCTCTTCGTTGCTGAAGATTCCTTACACCAGGAGCGTCTTCTGTTGTTGCCTCTGTTGGTTTTAGTGTAGCTTAGCACTTGCGAGCAGCAGCACAAGTTTTACCTCGCAATGTGTGTCAATGAAATGAACTCTGGAACTCTCAGACCAACAGTCACATTATCCTTTCCTTTTTTGTTCTTCCTTTTACACCCTCTCACCTCAAGATCTTGTTCCACAGTTCACACTGAGACTACCAGAAAAAGCAGGCTGGCTGGTAACACAGCATTCATCTGATTCCACTTTATTTAGCTTGCGGTTTTAGTCTTTGTCATTCTGATGATAAATCTGAAAAGTAGCTACTTGGCCACATTGGATCAAACCAATGGTCCATCCATCACAGTGTCCTGTCTTCTGACAGTGGCTGGTGCCAGATGCTTCAGAGGGCATGAACAGATCAGGGCAATTTTGAGTGATCTGTCATCACCAGTTGTTCAGTCCCACCTTCTGGCAGATGGAGGTTTAGGGGCCTTCAGGAAGGATGTTGGGAAAGGCCAAGAACATAACAGGGTTCAAAAAGGGACTAGATACATTCACGTAGAATAGGTCCACCAATAGCTATTAACCAGAGATGAAAACCATAGTTCTGTTTCTCAGAAGCTGGGAATGGGTGACACAGGATCAATCATTTGATGGGCACCTGTTCTTTTCACATCCCACTGAGGCACCTGGCATTAGCCTAATAGCCCCATAGTTCTTGTGCTATAGGAATAGATAAACAGCACTTCCTTATTCACTTGAGCCACACCATTCACACCTCTACCATATCCCCCTTCAGTTGTTTCTTTTCAAAGACGAATAGTCCAAGCCTTTTAAATCTTCCCTTTCTATCATTTTTGTTGCCCTCCTCTGTACATTTTTAAATTCTAATGTACATTTTTGGAGACAGCCAACCAGAACTACATGTAATATTCAAGGTGTGGGCATATAATGGTTTTATATAGTGGCATTATGATGTTTTCTTTCTTATTATCTATCTTCTTTTAAATAATTCCCAACATCTTTAGCTTTTTAAAATTTTTTTTGTTATCTGCACATAGAGTAGATGTTTTCAGTGATTCCAAGATCTCATTCTCAAGTGGTAATACCTATTTGACTGTATCGTTTTGTATGTATAGTTAAGATTATTTTTTCAAATTTGCTTTGCATTTATCAATGCTGAATTTCATCTGTTGTTTTGTTGTCCTGCATCCAGGGCAAAAGAGCATGGCACTGTGGCTAATTTGCACTAAGAGAAAATAAAGATAGCCTAATAAAATCCAATACAATAATTTACTTAAGTGATAAGTACTATGGAATGAATGGCCATAAACCCTTATTATGCATCCTAATTCTCCATTCTGACCTGTGCATTAGCTCCTGCTTTACTGTTGTTCAGCAGAGCAATTGTTGTGAAAACCTACAACTTTAAAAAGGCCTTGGGGTTTGATTTTTTTTTTTTAAATAATTCTAGAAAATATTGCTGATCCAAAGCAGGTAAAAGGTGAGAAAAATCCATCTTGACCATTAAATGTGTACTCTCTCCCCGCCCCCAGATAAAAATAAGTAGAAAAGTGAGCTAGAATATGAACTGAGTTTCTTTAGGCTTAAATGTACTGGTAAACTGTGTAGGAAAGAGTTAATTTGAGGACCTGGCCTGAAAGATAGCTACATGGGTAATGGGTTACTATAGGCAATTCTTGTTGTCCTATAAGGGAGATTCTACTTAGAAGTTATCTTCTTGTCCCTTTTCTTTCTATCTTCCCCTCCTACATAAGGTTCTTGATGGGAACATTGCTTATGCGCTTTCTTACCCTTCCTCCCTGCTTGTTAAGGACTGTGAAGTAATTTCTGTTGTAGAAAATAATGAGTTTGAAGGTAAAGCACCTCTACAATATATGCAAAACTTGTAAACAGTAAATGGAGATGGAGATAATTTTATGCACCACATACAATATAAAGCCCCAGTCTTGCAACTGACTTTGCAGCCAAACCGCAGCACACACACTCACTGATTCCAATGGGGCTTTCTAAGTGCACAGGAACCTGCTTGTATGCAAGGAACTCCAGAGAATCTTTGATATAACTAGAGTGGTGTGAATAATGGATTTTTTGGTTGAGTGGCAATTTAATTATTTTTTAAAAAACTTGTTTCAGCTCAAACTGAAAGTGAATTTTTCCTGAATTTTTAGCAAATCAAAAAGTTATTTAAAATATCATTTCAGGTCAAAGCATTTCATTCAACCTGATGACTAACCACACTTCTAGACATTCTAGGGAGAGAGGAAGAGGAGCATCATCAGGGTTGGAGAGGTCCTGTGGGCCATGTCTGCTTATTGAAAAGGCAATAACTTTGCTATGGGTTTTGTGTATGAATTAGGGTGATCCGATAGCACATGTGAAAAATCGGAATGGGGATGGGAGATAATAGGTCCTCAAACAGCTGGACTGTTGTCCCTATAAAATCGGGACATCTTGTTACCCTAGAGAAGTGAGTCCTTGCTTCTTGTGCTGAACTAGACTAACATGGCTGCCCCTTTGAAACCGGTTATCAATCAATCAATCAATCAATCATAGGGCTGGAAGGGACCTCATGAGATCATCGAGTCCAACCCCCTGGGAATTGAACCCAGGACCTTCCGCATGTTAAGCAGAGGTGCTAGCCACTACACTATTTGCAAGGTTATCCTTCTATGACTTCTAGGATAACCAGACTGCAAGAGAACCAGCTAGGATGTGAGGCTCTTGCTGCAGTACTGAATGTAACTTGTGTAACACTTCATATCTGGAGCATTGTTGTAGTTTGTCAGTCCCAGACTATGTGGGTGTTAGCATTCCTGCGATTCCTCATCTTCCTGTGCTACTCCAAATCTATTCCATTTGATCTCCTTCCTGTCTTCCTTTCTCTCTTCTGGCTAATTGATTCCAAGCCTGAGCAGCTTTGAAATTAATTTAACTGCATGGTGTCATCACCATAACCAACATAACAGGCTGAGACAGCATGAGCTAACTTGGCCCAATGTAAAAAAGTACAGGTGGGAAGAAACCAGAGCATACCAGCCAGATGTCATCCCAGAATGGGGAAATGACTGGGGGTCTAGAGGCTAAAGTACATCTGTTTGCAACTGACCTGTCTGTGTACCAGATGCTGTGCAGCATGTGAGTAAAGCATCAGTGAGCTAGCTGTTTACTTTTCTTCTTTATCCTTTTTCTTCTTCTCATCTGTGTTTGTCATGTTTGTCTAAAGAGCAGGAATAATACTAATATCAGAAGTTGTGCATTTCCTAAAAAACTGATTCACTCTTTTTCCTAGCGGTGACTTTCAATACCATCTGAGAGATTGTCAAGCAAGGCTTTTTCCTCTTCAAAAGATTCTCTTACACAGCAGGAGGGACAGTCAAATAGTATAGTAAGAGGACCATGTAAATACTTAGATAGAATGGAAAAGAAATAAAACAAATTATCAAAATGAAAATTTGTATTTAGCGTTTCTTTTTTATTTCTTTTCCTTCATCTTGGTAGACAACTAGAAAAATTCGGCCGCCTTTTTAAATCATGGACAAAATGAAGGCAAAATTCTGTCCATACATTTTTAAAACAGTGCACAGCATTTTAATATCAACCCCCTAAGAAAGCCAGTGGTCTTACTGCTCAGCTCTCAAGAGTTAAGGAAGGTGAGTTCTTAGGGAGGTGGCCATCATGGTGCTTCAGGTAGTGGCACTGGTGTAAAAAGCCACCCCAACATGCATCACTCTGTATTGATACAGACGAGTGTCCCAACATTTACTAGTTGACACTGTGCTGCTGTAGGTGGCTCAGGGCTGATCTGCACCTAGGCAGGATGTGCAAAGTACTTAAAATACCATGCATCTCTCCCTCCAACTGTCTATCACGGGGGTGGCCAAACTTGTGGAACTCAAGAGCCACACAAGTTGATTATTAAAACTTTGAGAGCCACACTGAGGCATATAGCCATATTTTACCTACTCCAAAATTTATTAAGTTTAAAATTCATTGCATACTTTAATTTCATTGTAAAAAGAGGGCAAATATTGATCCTACTAATGTCAGATTCTAATAATTACTTAAGGTTACCAAGAAAACTAGGCCCACCTATACTATGGAAACTTAGCTTCTTTCTGCCTTCCCAACCATGCCACCACGCTTCTCCCCCCCACCCCCGGACCATGCCACTACACTCCCCCCCCAACTCCCTCCCTAGCCCACAGGCCTCACGCTGGCTCCCTTGGCTGACCCCCATCCCCAAGGCACCCTTACACGGCGACTCCGGTAGCTAGGCACAGGTTGGGGCTCCCCCCGAGCATGCTCAGAGCATGCTCCTGGCAGGAGATTTAAAACTCCTAAGCTGGGGCTGCTTTCCTCTGGCCTTCTTCTAAGACCTGCACTTTTTCATTCAAGAGCCATGCGCGGCTCCCAAGCCGCAGTTTGGCCACGCCTGGTCCATCACCTACTTACCACACTCTCTTCAGTGCCCTGCGTTGGAGAGAAATACCTTTCCATTGACTCAGCACTACTTATTCCACAGGGTTGGTCTAGAAGATTAGGGTTACCAGATACCAAAGCATGGAACAGACGACAGGGAAGCATGAAAAGGAGGACCTTGGAGGACACATGGAGAAAATGTAGTATTAATGTAACATCCTTCTGTTTTTAGCAGTCTCTGGAATGCTTCTCCCTAAAAATAGGGTGTTCTGGGGCATTCCGGCATACTTTAACCCCGGTAAGTAAAAAGCCAGACAAAATCATGTATTTTTAAAATACCTGCAGGATGGAGGACATGTCCTCCTTTTGCCTGACATCTGGTAACCCTACAGAAGATCAGCTTCTAATTGACTGAGTGGGTCTTCACAGGAAGATTGACCTGATGGTGACAGATTTGCCACTGTCTGTTAAGACCTACCCTCAGTAGACAACATGTAAAACAAAGGTTATGATTGCTTGTGGTCCTTAATAACCCTAAGGCACTTTTAACATAGGTAAGGCTATAAAACATGGAGTTCTAGCCAAATTCCAATTCTTTCTGTACAGTTCCAGCTGGATGAGGTATTCTTTTTACTTTTAACATTAACTGTTGTTACTGGATGCCACCTAACAGTTGCCACATTCCATCCTAGAGGTGGTGGCACTTCAGTGGTGGGACAAGAGAATGCTAAGTACAATGTTGAAAGCACAACAGGTATTAGAACTTTCAAATTCACATATTTGTGGTAAATGGCCACATTACGTGGTGACAGGTTCAAGCACCCTCCATAGGAATACAGTGTCTTTGTGCTGAGCCCTTTATGCTTAGGTACTAGAGCCCTGCATAAGGGTGCAGAGAAATTATGGCTGACTCATGCTGGTGGGTGGATTAATGCATGAATCAATCTAAGGGGGTGGATTGTCTCTCAAGAGCAGAGAAAAATAGGGGTAGGGCCAGAAGAGGTCTTGAGAGGCGTTCCTAGGAAACTCAAGCTTGGGAACAAAACCGAGAGCAAGGACAATATTTTGTTATTGTTATCTCAGTAAACAATAAAGCCTAAATACAGAAAGTATTAAGTTTGCAATATACACAGTGGGCTAGCTCCTCAGTTGATGTAGCTGGGTATAGTCTCATTGACTTACATAGAGCTGTGCTGCTTTACACTTGCTGAGAAGCCAGCCCACTGTGTATAATTTTTCTGGACGAGAGTGGGAAATCCATCTGTTTCTATATTGTTTCATCTATAATAAAATAAGAATCATTACCACTCTGAAACAGATTTTAAAACTGTCTCATTTCTCTCTAGCTTTGGCAAGGAACTTAGCATCCTCAGCCGAAACACTACTGTGTAGCTTTTTACTGCACCTTTCTTCAATGAATCACAATGGGTGCCATAGCTGCAGAGAGGCGTACTATATTTTCATAGTCTTCAGTGGTAAAAGCATACCACAGTTTAGTAAAAAAGTGGTATTACTTTATGTAACGGCTGTGGTTCTTTCCAGACTGATACAGATAGCTACTGTAGTTAAAATGGACAATAATGGTAATTTGCAATGACTCCCTGGCTGAATTATACAACGTATCCTCATGAGATTGAAATGAACTCCTCATAATTAGTGTTATTAATCATGGGCCTAGTGTGAGGGCACACATCATGCATTCCATGTCAAAGGTTTTTATTAATAAACATTTTCTATTTTCGCAGCAAAGGAGAACTAACAGGATACCAGAAATAGTTCCAGCATTCAAATCTGCCCCATCTCATAAGCAATAATAGAATTCAGCCTTGAAAAGATCTCTCTTCACTGAGATGTGTGGGTGATCAATAACTTGTGGGTGGGCACTCAGTGTCCTGCATCACGGATTACAGTTTTCATGGACAGAGTTCTATAAGAAATCTATACTTGGGTCACTGGGGCTTTATAGAAGACCAAAAACCCATACAGTCAAACATTAAGGCCTAGACTTTTAAAAGGTATGTAGGCTTTGCAAAATTAAAGGTCTACTCTAATTATAGCTCTAGCTGATACGAACAGGCATGTGCAGTAAGAAAACTAAACAAGAAAAAATGGTAATTAACCTTCTGTAACTGTTGTTCTTTGTTGTTTTTTCAGCTGTTGTATTGCTCATATCAGTTCCAAGTAGGTGTGTGTGTGCACTGCATGCACAGTCACTGGAAAGACCTTCCGGCAGTGGTATCCATAAGGTCATCTATCGTGTCTCCTGGAGTTGCAAACTCCTGATGCCACATATTGGGCCCTGCTGACCCCCCACCCCTTTAGTTACTTCATGCCATCTGACTCTGACAGAGAGTTAGGCAGATGGGTCTGGGAATGGACATGAGTAACACATCTCGAAGAACAACAATTATGGAAGGTTAGTAACTCTCCTTCTTCTTTGAATAGTTTCTCATGTCCATTCCAAGTAGGTGTCTCCCAAGCAGATCCACAGGTGGGATTAGAGTTCAATGACAGGCCTCAATGTGGGCTATGCAGAAGTCTTACAGTCGGAGGGCTTCTAGGCACAGAAGAGGGGAGTGTGCGCTTGTCTGGTTATATAGAATTTTGCTGTTGTATTGTTCATCATGACTGATATACATTTGCCTTCCAGGTTGGCTTGAAGGTCTGGAAGGCCAAGTGCACCACTCTTTCCTTTCTCACATTGGCTATGTCTACCCTATAGGGCTCAGTTAAGTCGACGTAACAAGGTCAACAACGTTGACTTTATTAAGTCGACTTGGAGAGTCCACATTTTTTTAAATCAACTTCATTAAGTCAACTGAAGCCAGAGTATCCACTTAAATTGACTTGATAAAGTCGACTTTAAGCAGAGTCCCCAGCTTAACTCTATTAAGTTGACTTAAGTGGCTACCCTGGCTTAAGTTGACTTAGGTGGCCACAGTTTGTTAAGTTGACTTAATAAAGTCAACTTAATGGTTAAAGTCAACTTTAAGGGCAGGAGTTATTAAGTTGACTTAAGCAAGCGCTTAAGTCAACTTAATAAATGACAAATGTGGCCATGGAGTTGTTTAAGTCAACTTATGCCTCCAATGTACACATGCCCATTGATGTGTAATGAGTGCTCTGCTTAGGAACAGAGGCTTTGGCTCCTGTTTCCTCTTAGATGAGCTCATCAAGGTATCTGTGACTAATGACAGCAAGATGTAAAGCATGGAAAAAGGAACTCTTCTGAGGACCAACTGCAGATTGAGCCACTAATGGAGAGTCAGGTTATGTGATAAATCAACCAGTCACAACTGGAGAGGCTTGAGATGTAGTCTTGGATGCTGAACTACATATGTGAACACTACCAGTGCCCCAGCAGCCTCGTACAGTTTTGGGCTATGATGGTGCAGTAACATTTTAAGTCCTCTGTAATGGAGCATATAGTTAGGAAATGAGATTCTGGAAGGAAAGGTTGAGTTTAGCCCTTCTCGTATGAATTTTATCCTTTGAATGTTATTGAGGGTTGACTTTGGCACGTTGACCAAGAATTCCAGTTTGCTGAAGGTTGATTTTATTGAGTTTACATCTGCCTCCACCTGCAGCTTGGTGAGTCCTATGATCAGCCAGTCATTAATGTATTGGATAAACAGGTATCTTCCGCTCTCAGCTATGAGGCAACAACTGCCATGGACTTGGTAAACACATGGGGGGCCACAGACAGGCTACATGGCAGGACTGTGAACTGATAGTGGGTCTGGTTGCCTATGAACCAGAGAAACCTGCCATTACTAGGGATGATAGACACGTGGAAGTATGTATCCTTCAATCGACAGTGGCATGTCAATCCCACGGATCCAGGAGGCCAAAGAGACCATGTGGAATCTCAGCTTCTTCATGAATATGTTGAGGTTTCAAAGGTCCAGGATGGGTCTGAAAGTGCTGTTGGCTTTTCGGATTAGCAAATAGCAGAATAAAACTCTTTACCCTTTAAGCAGCCAAGGAGCCTTCTCCATTGCTTCTAATTTTAGGAATTTCTGAACCTCTTGGATTAGTTGTTATATGTGAGAAGGGTCCCTGAAGAGGGACATGGAAGATGGCAGGAGGGGGGTGAGAGGGAAGGAACTGAATTGAAGAGAGTATCTCAGTTTCATTGTGCTTAGCAGCCAGCAATCTGACATGATCTGGACCCACAAATTGTAGAAGTGGCATAGGTAGCCTGGAAAATAAAGGGGTTAAGGAACTGAGTTCTGAACTGATATGCCATCCTCTGGCACACCCTCAAAAGTTCCATCTGGAACCAGAGGAGTGGCTTGCAGGTCTGGAATATGGTAGAGTTCTTCTCCTAGAGTTCCTGCCCTCCTTTCAGTTGTAATCCTTCCTGGGTTAGGATTGGTAAAACCAAGGCAGAGGTTGTGACTTGAAATGGTTCCTTTGTGGTGCTGGGGTATGAAGGCCCAAGGATTTCAAGGTAACTTAAGAGTCCTTGAGGTTGTGCACTTTTGAGTCTCTCTGTCTGACAGTGTTGGTTTGTGAAAGGGGAGGTCCTGAATCATCTGCTGGACCTTGTGTAAAAGGCCCGAAGCTTGCGGTCAACAACTTTGCTGCTCATAGCCATGTGACTACATGGAAAGGGTTGTAGTATCTACCATAGCCACTGCTGCTTGAAGCGAGGTCTTTTCCACAGCCTTGCCTTCTTCTCTGAGGCTGTAACCCGGAATTACATGGTGCTGACTCTGAAAATTTGGACATGGACCCCCATAAGTTAAAATTATATCTACTCAAGTTGGCTTGTTGGTTTGTCATATAGAGTTTGATGTACTCAACTTTTTGCATCTTTAGCTTTTGTGGTGGGGCCCTGTTTCCCTTGTCTTTCATGGTCTTTTGTCTCTCAGGGCATCTAGCATTTAACTTAAATGTTTAATGTAATTTTCAATATGGAGTTTTGTGTGTAAAATTCTCTTTGATTTTCTTACAGCAAAATGTAAATAAATTTCTGAATGTGATGATGTCAGATGTCACTGAAATCCTGTGTTTTCCTATATATGCTCATAGCAGTGTCTGCCAAGGACAGCTGCAATCCACACATCATTGAGAAGATAACGGTTTCACTGGTGTGCACTTTGGGGCCCTTAATCCATGCCCCAATGGCATAGCTCCTTTGGAGTCAGTACACTCGACTGTGTCAACGGCTGTTTACAGAGCTTGGAATCTGTGGATCCCAGAATGCACAATGCTCTGAATGAAGGCCTTGGTTACACACAGATTGTACCAGTGTAATACATTTCATACATAGGGCTGTGATTTTTATACCACAATAGTTATAATACTGTAACTCCTACTATAAATGCCATTATATTGGTATAGCTCATTTTCCTCCTGTTAGAGGAATCAGCTAGCTTTTTATTGGCACTGTTGTATTGGTATATGAGCATCCAGGCTAGGGGTTTAAACTATTGTAACTATGCAAGTATAGACAAAATTTCACTACCTTTAAGTGCACACAAGTCCTAAGAGTCTTTCCAAGAATCCGATGGGGGGGGGGGGGAAATGGATTTCAGAGGGCAGTGTGGGAAAAACTGTTCAAGTTCTTACCTGAGCTCCACAAAGAACCCTCCAGGCTCAAGACTAAGTCCAGAATCCTCTCCTGCACCCTCAGATTTACTCTCCTGTACATCCCTTTATGTGCTAATGTTGCATTAGGGCTGGTTTTCTGTTCTGCCCTCTTGGCCTTGCCAACCTTACTTCTCCTGCAAGCCAAGGGGTTGCGACTGAGAAATTGGAACATTTGATCTCAGTCCTACTCTACACAAGGAAGTTAACTATTCTCAACAACAGCTGTCAGCAGCTGGTTATAAGTGTGGACATGATAACATTGCTTTCAGTATGGCTATAGGGAGTGTGACTGAGACCAAGTGAGCAAGCACAGTCACTTATGCTAAGGCCATATATAAGTCAGGTGCTCTCTCTCTTGGTGTTGAAAATGGCCATATGCCAACTGCACTGCTCTTTCAACTATCTTTGACAGTAGTTCAGGGGGACCTGTTGCTCTTTACTGTGTCAACTACTCTAAGGAATGCATGTCCAGCTCTTATGTGTGCAGTGTCAGCTGCTGACAGACTAGTTAGCCTGGGACTGCGCTGAGTTTTGGGAATTGTTCTTGGGTATTTCCTGTGTTGCCATGAACTGTGGGCATCTGGAGAACGTCACAGCTCTGACATGAGGAAGCACCTTTCCAACTATCCAGGCAACATGTGGACCAGGCCCTCACTCCCTCTGCTGTCCTTCAGAACTCTTCCCAACACCAAAACTGGTTGTCCTCCTTCCTGGCACCTCCTTCCACTGAATCTGAGAGGCATGATGCAGGTGAATGGGCTGGAGAAGCCAGGCTGACACAAGTAACATGCTTCTTCTAGGGCTGAAACAAGAAAGTGAGGAAAGAATGACAGCATGACATGAGGGCTGAGGGAACAAGGAAAAACACAATGAGGGGAGCTGTGGGAAGGGGAGCATATAATGCTCCTGGTTGTTCCCCTCCACACAGAGATGGGAGATCTCATCTCTCTGCTCACAGGGAGATGGGAGGGAGTGGAGGCAAAGGTGACATAGTGAACGGACAGTTTTTCAGATAAGCTGGGTGTTTGAAATTACGCTCTCTCTCACTGAGAGACAGAATGCATGTGAAAGCACAGCTTGAACATTGTGGTAAAATGTTGGTAATTTTCTCTGACCTTTTTCACCCTTCTAAAAAGGAAATGAATAAAATCACCTAAAATTTACCTGCATGCACACAAGAGAACCTCTCTGTCTGAGACCCCATTCTGCCCCAGAAGACCCTCTCCCCTTGAAAACTTGTCCCCAGAAAAGGGGTCCAAATATTGGCAAAAAGAAAGTGTGGAGAGGACGGAGAGGGGCAAACTGAGGGTATGGGTTGTCTATTAAAGAAGAACCACTGTTATTCCTTCTTCCTTATTCAGCTTCTCACTTTATCCTGAGGCATACGTACTATCGTATGTGCCTGCCATAGTATTTTATTGAAATTATTACATATGACTCTTGTTAAAAATACTGACTGTGAAGGATTAGACTGTATGCCTAGTTTCAGCATTCTGAATGTCTCAATTTCCAAAAATTAACTCCTCCTAGTCTGTTAGGAACAGGCAGTTGTGGTATAGGTCAGCAAAGAATTATATTTCCTCCTTTGGATTTCCCGACTTTGATGTCCTGAAATAGCAGTGATTTTTGCTCAGTTAAAATGCAAACAAATGCAATTTTTTTGGGATAGATTTGCTAAAATTATAAAAATTCACCAGGATATAAATACAATTGGTAGAGCTTATTAGTTTGCAAAATGTAATTTATTTGCCCTGAATATACCCATTTCCTTGGATGAGGAGCTCTATTTGCTCTACTGTATTTGCAAAATTTATATAAAATCTAAGCCATAGCAACAAATACTGTTACAGCACAGTCAGTAACTTTACTGGCAGTCACTTGTCTAAGTTAAACAATGCTGGTATTTATTTTTAATTAGAATATCTAAAATCATCGAGACCAGGATATGGGGCAGATGCTTCTGCAGAATTTCATTAAAAAAAAATCAACCAACAAATATGGTCTGAAATTAAAAATCATGTTTCCTCGTAACTCGTTAACTCAGAAGCAAAATGATTTAATGCCCCACACCTATTTATAATCATTTTATTACTATAACTAGTAATAGCAAAATGTAATGTTCTCAGACTCTAATGCTGAGTCTATACTTGTATTCAGGAAGATCAGGTTTATTTAATGCTGTGCTTTAATTTCACCATAGTATTAAGCCTAAAAAATGAAAAAAATGAATACATTGCAAAGGATCTGTCATTATATGTATCATTTCACAAAGGTATTCTACACAGTCAGTATGAAAGCAGCCAGTACAATTTTCACACAGTTATCATGTTTGATGTTACACTGACTAAAAGCAGTGCCTCATAAAAGCAATGCTTTCATCATTTCCAATGTGAAGTTCATAGTAATTACATCATTTCTCATCATGATACAGCTAAAAACCCTTTTCTTTTATAGAAAACTGTCATTGAGCCAATTAATGGATAATTACCAATAGCAGACAGAAGACTGAAACTTGGACTTATAAATCAAACTAATATGAATATATTTTCCTCTCATTTTTATTCCTTTAATATATCAAAAAGGCTTGAGCGGGGTAGAATCTATGTAATTCATTAGCGGCCCTTCTGCACTTTCTGTTGTTGGTACAAGATCAACCTGATTCATACGAGAACACAATTTACGCAAAATACTTAATTCTGCCCAGTGATACCAACAGTCTACCAAGCGAATGTGAACCAGAATTTATTGTATCAACACAAAAGAAACTGTCTTTAGGGACAGATTTACAAAGTTAGGCAAGTGAAATTGAGCCAAACGTGTGCTTGCAAAGAACTGACATGTGCACATAGAATGAAGTGTTCAGTACACACAGTCACTCAGGTGCCAAGTGACCACATGGATGTGTATTAGTACTGCAGTCAGGGATGTGAAGATAATTGCTTCATTACTTCCTCAATATGAAAGTGGATTAAAACATTTTTGTTTGTGTTAACATCACTTACAGCTGTCTTGTTCACAGGGGTTAAAGTAAGGGGGACTGCACCGGAACACCGTTCTGGGGCCCACAAATTTTAGGGGCCACCATCCTGGGCTCCCTAAAAATAGAATAATGGGCAGAATGCAGTGATCCAGTGTGTTCCCCCTTACTACCAATGTTCCCTTTAGGCTGTGGGGGTGGGTGGGGGCGCAGGCCCTGTTGGTCACCCATGCAGGTAACACTGCTGGCCACACACGGCCGACAGCCGCGGCCCCTGCTTGGCTGGAAGACACAGTCTACTAGCCAGCAAGGAGCTCCCTCAGCTGGGCCTGGGATTTTTTAAATCTCTTGCCCTGAGCATGTTTTGAGCATGCTCAGGGCAGGAGCAGCAGCCTGTGGTGTGGCTGCTCTGGTGGCCAGGTAGGGGGGGGCCCTGGGTTGGAGGTGTTGGACTTGGGGATGGGCAGCTGCCAGGGAAAGGGCATGGAGGGGAGCGTCAGCCCAGGGCAGTGCGGGAAGCTGGCGGCAGGGTGGGGTGGGGGGGAAGGGGCTGGGGAGTGTGGGGAGTCAGCTGTGGGATCAGGGGGTTAGAAAAGGGATTGGGGTGGCTCTGGGGAGCAGGGGGTGTCAGGGCAGCATTGGGGTGACAGGGGAGTGGGAGAAGCTAGAGGCAGGGCAGGGGGGTTAGGGAAGGGATTGGGGTGGCTCGGAGGAGGGGGTGCAAGAAGTAGGGTGGAGCAGTTAGGGAGGCGGTTAGTGTGATTTGGGGGAGTGGAGGAAGCCAGTGGCAGGGCAAGGGGTGATTTGGACACAATCGGTGATGGGCAAATCACAAACAGATCAAAATTCTGGTTTGGTTCATAAGCATCTTAAATCTGCAACACTGCCTTGTAAACCTCCTGGTAAATACAAGCCATGAGGCTTCTGGTTCCTATCTGTCTTTCTAGAGTCTGTTATGGCCCCCCCCCCCCAGACAGTAATGATTTAAGTTTCAAAACTCCTCTGCGGGGTTATGGAGGAATGGGGACAAGGGGAGTGAAGGGAGCTCGGGAGGTGTGGAGGGGGGTGGGGGGCTGAACGGGGGTGGAGTGAAGATGGGAGAGGTTGGGGGGTTAAGAGGGCTGGAGTGAGGACTTGGGGGCAGGGAGCATAGGGAATGGAGATGGGGAATGAGGAGGACATAGAAAAAGAAGTCTGATGTGGGCACTAGTGGACAAAGTTAGGGTGACGTGAATTTGAGGCTATGCTTCATTTGTTAGGAAAAAGTTGGTGGGGCTCAAAAATTCCTATTTGAGCTGGGGCCCGCAAATGCATGAAGAGGGCCTGGAGATTAGGAGGGTTCTGAGGCCTGTCAAATTATACTTTAACCACTGCTTGTTCATGGTAACAGATCTTTTTGCTCCGCGTGCCCCTATCATTTGAAATAAAGGAGAATTTCCATTAGCTATTCATAGTATAGGCTTGTGACACACAGATCCATACTTCTGATTCCATCAACCAGTGAGCAATGCTTAACATAAATGCACGTATAACCCATATGCCTTACTGAGAGTATGTCTTTAAGGGATCTCTTGGGGCTGGGTTACTGTTGCTGGGCAGACTTAGCTGCCCAGGGCCAGAAATTTCTCAAAATTGGATGTGGTAGCTGCTAGCATGCTCCACAAGGTTTCTTGCAGGTATGGTGGTCTGACACCATGACAGCAGCAGACAAGGAGTTGCAATGAGAAGAGCCCAAGTGCTGAGTGTGTGTCTGGGAGAAGATGAGCCAGGAGCGGACAGGAAGATCTTTTCTCCCAATTATGGAACAGAGTTTCTGCATATGTGACTGAATGCTGGTTAATCAGTCAGCTGAGTGGATGCTGCTGGTTCCAGCAGAGGAAGAAAGAGAGCGTATGTGGATTTCTACCAAAGATTCCTGCAACCAAAGAAGAGGGAGCTGCGTCTTTCAAATGAAGCCCTTGGACTTAATGAACAGAGACTACAGCTGAGTCAGGTGAACAACACCTACACGTTGGGAACTCTTAAGTTGCATCTCACAGTGTTTCTGTGGGGACTGTTTGGTTTACCTTCATTTTGTTTTTCTTGTTTATGTTCTGGAGGAGAAAGCTCTTAAGTGGTGAATGTGGATTTACCAAATAGCCACAACATGTTATAAATATATAGTAGTTCTGATATTATTTCCTTATCATAAAATTTATTAAGGTAGTAGTGAATAAAATTCATTATTACCTTTGTTCTTAGTAGCACTTGAATGAGGGGAGGGTAACTCTGCACAATCTCTGCTGTAAATTTCCAGAGGGGTAGCCATGATAGTCTGTGTACAGCAAAAATAACATGAGCCCTGTGGCACCTGAAAGACTAACAGATTTCTTCAGGCATAAGCTTTCACAGGCTCCAACACACTTTGTCAGATGCAGTGTAGACCTGCCCTAGGTCAGGACTGAACCATTACTTATGCGTGGTCTTAGGAGATGCTGTGCTGCTGCTTTGAGTCTTGAATGAGATAGATAAAGATCCCACATCACTACAAGAGATGGCCCTGATAGTTTGTACAGATAATTTCTGTGTTGCCAGCCCTCTCCTGTAGGCTCTGAAAAGAAGGAGAAGTTTAACTTTCAGGAATACCAACTCTTACTGAAATAACACAAAGGGTTTCCTTCACAGCCAATGAATCTAAGTTTTTCTTTTTATTCAGAGTGTTTGGACAAAAAAAGAAAGGGAATCATGATTTTCTGGCTTTGGAGAAATTCTGAACTGACTTTATTCTTAAAGCGAGGAGGCATTCTCAGTACGACTTTGCCAGTGTGAAAGAGAATTAAAGGATCTGTGATTGATAATGCCTTGAGTTCACTTGTTTGTACTGACTGCTGCATGCGATATGCCAAAGAGGCAGTCTTCACACAAAGGTAAAATAATGATGCATTACATGGTGCTTCTATCAAGAACTGTGGAACTAAGTTAAGCTCCCGTGGAAGGCAATCTCACTGGTGTTAGGCTTTAACTGATAAACGACCCCTGTAATATACTGGCTTTCTGTGTATAAGTAAGTGCATGCATCTGTTCTCAGACTAAGCACTATCCTGCTTCTGAAAACATTCCATGGATTTTTTTCCACCCCAGAGGTGACGCTCTTACTTGAAAAGCTAATTGCTTTTGACATACGCTGTGACTTCTGAACTCATTTGACAGAAGGCAATATTGCATAGGCTTTCTCTACAGCTCTGGCCCAAGGACTTATAGATGTAAACGCATCACTTCTACTCTCTCATGTACTCCATCGCTTGTGATGCATTTCCCTTTCTTTCCACTCCTCTCAGAGCATCCGGTTAGGAAAACAACTGCTCTTTATTACAAACCCCAAGTTCAGGTTGTGTCAGTTGGGGCGCAGGGTATATAGATGTATTGCCATTCTCACCTGTATAATTAGCACAGCCACAGGTTTTGAAAATACTCATACTGGAAGATTGACCTAATGCAAGAAGTTTACATAGATCATTAAACTCTAATATTGTATCATGGAGGACTTAGTAGCACATACTCATGGCAAAAGGACAGAAATGCATCAGGAAAAGTTGTTGCTGATAAGAATTCTCTTACAAGAACCACTATGACTGCTGTCCCAAGAATTTCCTACTTTGGAAAATGTATTTTTATGGATTTTAAACACACAAAATAGAAATCCCATTTTACTTTATCACATATGGGAACATCTTATACTAAGACACAACAAAACGTTCAAATCTGTGGTTGTGCATGTCCTTATTCCAAATCTAATTTTACAACAGGCTGTCTTGCTTTTAACTTCAGACAGAGTCCTTGTGTCCTTTTGTCTAGAAAACTTGAACATCAGTTTTTTCCAGTTAAGCAGTTAAGTTTTTTAGAATTAATGACTGTCAAGTGCTTTGAAGTTGTAAAAGGCTATGTGAGTCCCACAGTATTACTATTGTTAAAATAGCTGCTGTTCAAAGCTCAATCATACCACAGAATAGAGGAACATATCATCTATAATCTCAAGGCACAGAAGGGTGAGAAGAGTTTCTGTTTCAAATTTTTCTATTACACAAGCCTGTTGCGTTCCAAAGGGACGGTCGTGTGAGTCTAGTTCAGTAAAACAAACAAGGAGTCCTCTGGCCCTTAAAGACTAACAAATTTATTTATTGCATGATTCGTCAATGGGATTTTCTCCCACAAAAGCTCATGCCATACATAAGTTTGTTACTGTTTAAGTGCCACAGGACTCCTTGTTTGTTTTACAAGCCTGTTGAGACTTTAAAAAAAAAACAAAAACAAAAACAAGCCAAAACCAAAAAAACCCAAACCTCTCAACCTGGGATGGAGCGCTTCTTATCCTTGCTCTGGACGACAAAAAGAAGGAAATGATTCCTGCAGAATTCTTCTGGAGGAAGTTCAGCCTCTGCTTGGTTTCAGATTAGTGAGCAATGCCACCCATATTCCAAATTATTTGTAGGCAGACACACACACTTAAAGTTTAATTAAATAAATCCATATGTTGAGACTTCTGGTTCTCTTCTAAGCCAGCCCACTTCAAAATCTCCAGAATGCATATATCATCTCTGAATAGTAACAGGATGACTGAGCTCTTCTGTTGACTCTTAGCAGATGTTATAATGATCCACAATCAAGGCAAATCTCAAAGAGAACGCAGCCTCCTGGCACATCAAGCGCCACCCAGACTGATCTTTGCCAACTGTGAAATGGCATTCCTTCATAAATGCACTTTGTAATTTGCTGGTCTTCCATCCAGATAATATGCCCATACCAAGAAAGCTACCAAAATCAAACCAGGGCCGATAGATGTGGTTGCTGGGTCTGTCTATGAATATCTTTACTGTTGATCTTGTCCTGGCATTTGATGGATTTACGACAAGAATTGTCAGTTCATCACTCTTCAGCCTCCTCAGCACATAAGATTCACCTCTATACAATATCGTTGGTATATCCATGCTTCCAAATCTGCAGCTTCACATTTGATGTGATGTTATGACGTTCGTGTGATAAAGTGAGGATTTTCTGAAATATTTTTATGAATTCCACTCGTGCCTCATTTTCCTTCTCTACTTTGTCTCCTGCTAGAACAGTGCAAGAGGCATGCTCTCTGGGTGGAATAAATAGGTTCATTAAAGAACTGGATGAAGCTGACCCTAAATCAACAATGCATGCAGCAAAACAAAGGAATGCCCCAGTGGCTGAACCTTCAGCACCTTCTTGCAGAAAACTCTGGGAAGACAGATAAAGAAATAGAGGAGGGGAAGAGAGAGATAGAGAGGAGAACAGTGCAGATGGAGTTCATCACAGCTTGACTGGCTCACCACGGTGCTGCCTTGGCCAGGATGGACTCTGGCAGACCTTCTGTTTCTCTGGTCTAACCTTTCAGATCGTGCTGCCAGGTGTCTAATAAATGGTGACCATATTTTGAAAATGTGCCACTGTAAATACTCACTGGGAACATTGTGCCCTGAAGAGGAACAATGCAAGTCTTCTGCATAAATCCGGCTTGGTTGCATGTGCTATGGGGAGCCATGGAGAGAAACAGGGATTGCTGGTCTCAAAGGCCCAGCTTCCAAGTCTTAAGAGATCACAAAGCTTGCTCTTGTGGAACTGTGTGGGTCCTTTGGGCCCAACACACAAAGGGATCACTCTCAGGTCAGAGGTTACAGACAGAGGCATAGACCACACTCTGTGATTCTGTGACAGACTCCACAGAGGGTACCGAAGTGCTCAGAACATGGTGGTGGTGCTAGACAAGCATTCATTTATATATTCTGAGCATCCTCCAGCACCACATGTGATGCTTCCTATGTATTTGACAACTGCCATGTCACCTGTTAGAGATGCCATCTGCTTAGGTTAATACTGAGCTGCTAAAGTGCTAAGCTTCTGCTGACGCAGTTTGTTAACTCTACCAGAAAATGAATGATGGTATAAAGGAAGTGGAAGTTGGTCTTGAGGTAAGGGAGGAAATCCTGAGAGAAACCCCAGAGACAGCCAAGCTCAGGGGAGAAATCTGTGGTTTCCTTGTTACTGTGTCTGAGTTACCGAAAAAGCAAAACCTGAGCAAAGCTGTTCGAAACATATGGAATTAGCATGAAAGCAGGTATGCAGTTGGGCACATGAGGATGACAGAAAAGGAACAGCCATATAAGTGGCATGACCTTAACATAGATGGCAGGGCAGAGTGTGAATAAAGGAAATTAGGGTCAGAGAAATTGGAAAGTAAACTTAAGATCCTAGAAGGAAGGAACAAAGAATATGAATTTGATTTGGAAAGGGACATGTCTCTTGAAGGGAGCAAATGATGGGATTTTAAGATGGTCCAAATTAGCTTTGGAGCAGAGTTCTGGGTGAGTTTGGGAGTGTGACGTCAGTGTGTCCGGAAGGCCAAAGAAGAGGAAAATGCAGTAGGTGATGCATGGGATGATTAATGCTTGCACAAGGATTTTGCAAATCATCCCTGGGAATTTGCTGCTGTCATGGTGTGAATACAAAGGGCAACCAGGATATCATGACACCAGCAGGACACTAAAAATTCTGGACTTATTCCATGTGGCTATAATACTGAGTGAATAGAACCAAATTACAGAATAAGTAATGCTTGAAAATAATAAACAGAGATGACTTCTCCTAAATTTATTTTGAATATAGTTGGCTGACACTGGTGTGGAACATAGCTTAGAGTGTGGTTTTTCAAAACCGTTTTGGACATGGCTAGACCCGATCCACTGATCTACATTCAAATCAATTCCCTTTTGAAGCCTTCCTATCTGTACATTGTTTGAAGGAGTGGGAGAGGGGGAAATTATTATTTTTTTCTTATAAAGTCATATTTTCAAATAGACTAGTTCCCAGAACAAGACACAGGCAAGATAAAATTCTTCACACTAAGTCACCACTTTCAAGGAAGATGAACTCAAGAGTACCAGGTCTGGTCCTTAGGACTCAATTAAAAAAGTACCATTAAATAAGGTATCAAACTGCAGATTACTTTTCAGACAATTAGTCAATTCTCACTAATTAATTTGTAAATGGCCCAATAAAATACACTGTTGCAAATAAATGCTTAAGTTCCAGTTGGAAGTCAGAAGTTAGAAGACATACACTTACACTGAATTGTCAGTTAATCAATCAGAAAAAGAAAAAAATGACAACAGATAAAATACCTATAATTTATACTGTGCTTTCAGTAAGTCAGTGACGTAGGACTCTTACAAATTCGTTTGGGTATGCCATTCTCTGTAGGCGACAAACTGACACATGGTGATGTTAGGATACATAGTGAACTTTGAAAAAATTCTATTGGAGCATGAATTGGTGGAAATCATGATTGCAAACTCCTTCTGATGATTACTGTGGTGTGCAAGTGCCTAAGGCTTCCCTAAAACCCTTATAATTAATCTTGGAAAGATTATATTTTAAAGGGCCTGATGCTGTACACACAGTTAAAACTAGTGGATGGGAAGCTAGATATGAGTCAGCAGTGTGCTCTTGCTGCCAAAAAGGCCAATGGCGTACTGGGCTGCATCAAAAGAAGTATTACCAGCAGATCAAGGGATGTGATCATTCCCCTCTATTCTGCACTGGTGAGGCCACATCTGGAATACTGTGTTCAGTTTTGGGCTCCCCACTACAAAAAGGACAGGGACATGCTAGAGAGAGTCCAACGGAGGGCAACCAAAATGATTAAAGGGCTGGAGCACAAGCCCTATGAGGAAAGACTGAAAGCATTAGGCCTATTTAGTCTGCAGAAGAGAAGATTGAGGGGGGATTTGATAGCAACCTTCAACTACTTGAAGGGATGCTCCAAGGAGGAGGGAGCTCGACTGTTCTCGGTGGTAACAGAGGACAGAACAAGGAGCAATGGTCTCAAGTTGCGGTTAGGGAGGTCGAGGCTGGATATTAGAAAAAACTTTTTTACTAGGCGAGTGGTGAAGCCTTGGAATGAGCTGCCAAGGGAGGTGGTGGAGTCTCCATCTTTGGAGGTGTTTAAGGCCTGGCTGGACAAAACCATGACTGGGATGGTTTAGTGGGAGTGGTCCTGCCTCTGGCAGGGGGTTGGACTAGATGACCTATGAGGTCCCTTCCAACCCTAGGATTCTATGATTCTATGACTGTGGCAGAATGCTGCTATATAGTTTCTACATTGGGCCTACAGATTATTAATCCTGGCAAGGTGAAGATATCATTGTCTTTGGCATTTACAAATGAACTATAAAAGACATTTACGACTCTGAAGAGTATATAGCAGGGGTGGCCAAACTTATGGAACTGAAGAGCCGCACAAGTCGATTATTAAACCTTCGAGAGCCGCACTGAGGCATATAACAACATATTTTTTACCTATTCCAAAATTACTAAGCTTAAAATTTATTGCGCACTTTAATTTTATCTTAAAAACAGGGCAAATATTGATCCTACTGATGTCAGATTCTAATAATTACTTAAGGTTACCATGAAAACTAGGCCTATATAGTAAAAACTTACCTCTTGCTGGATGTAGAATACTGCAGGCTAGTGGCAAGCTTTTTTAAAATCTGGGCAGTAACTTGTCAATGCAGTACATAAAAGCTCTCACAGGTGCTGATCTCTAAGTATTGCACAATGTTTTGATTTAACAAATTTCATTGTGGAATACAATGCTTCACAGCAGTAAGTTGTGCTAAAAATTGAAAGTAATCTACATTCAGTTTTCAACTTTTCTCCTTTGTATTGTTGTTTCTTAGTATTCTACTTCACAGTGTAGTGGCTAACACATCTGCTTTACATGCAGATAGTCCTGGGTTCAAACCCCCACAGGGTTAGACTAGATGATCTCATGAGGTCCCTTCCAACCCTATGATTTGATTTGACTTCTGAAACACAATTTTAACAAAGCAGTAAGAGGCAACTTTGTATTTTTTATTTTCTTTTGGTATGGTTGGTTTGTGCGGGTGTTTTGCATTTACCTTATACCACACGCCATGGCAGCTTCAGTCCTGTCCACAGCACTTTACAAACTTAGGGGCAACTCATTCACTCCCTTTACAAGTATGGTAGTCAGGAAAACAGGGTAAAAAGTAGCAGAGGGAAAAGGAATAAACCAATGAAGAATCCTACTCCTTCTTGCCAGCTCTACAGAAACCTGTAGATTGAGCTCTGGACAGTTAAACAAGGAGTTTTGTGGAACTTTTAAAGACCAACCCATTTATTTATCACATTTCTCCCATGAAAGCTCATGCGATAAATACATGTGTTAGTCTTTAAAAGTGCCGCAGGACTCCTTGTTTGTTTTGCTGAACTAGACTAATACGGCTACCTCTTTGGAGCTCTGGACAGTTGAGGCTTTTCAGAGACCCTAAGGAACTGGGACTAGGGATGAGCTGTTTTCCATCACATCCTCCTCCTTCAGAATTATTTTATGCAGAATCCTATTCCACAAAACCAAGGCTGTTTTGAAAGACAAGTGTTGGACTATGTATGGAGCAGGAAAGTGTTTCCCAGGACCGTTGAGTTATCATGGGAGACAGAAGCAGTGTTCCTTCTAAGGTGATGATGTAGCTGACCAAGTTATGGATGCACTTGGGGAGCCGATGAGCAGGGGCCCAGCACCGAGTCGAGATACTGGGAGAGAACTTGCTTAGCTGCATCCAAAAGTTGCTAAGCTGCATCATCAGCTTAGAGGGAAGATTGCAGGGAAGGGCAGCATGGTCAGAGACAACGGGAGGAGTGAGCAATGGTCAGGGACAGCAGAGATGCAGTGGCATGGTAAGAGGCGGCACCGGGGAGGGTGGCGGGGGGGAAGCGGAGCATTGTCAGGGAAGCCGTGGTACATTTAGATTTTTCTCATAGGCCCTAATGCAGCTTACTGCTTTGTTAAAATTGTGTTTCACAAGTCCTAAACATGAAGTGGAATACTAAGAAACAAAAATACAAAGGAGAAAAGTTGAAAACTGAATGTAGATTACTTTCAACTCTTAGCACAAGTTACTGCTGTGAAGCATTGTATTCCACAATGAAATTTGTTAAATCAAAACACTGTGCAACACTTAGAGATCAGCACCTGTGAGAGCTTTTTACGTACTGCATTGACATGTTATTGCTCAGATTTTAAAAAAAAGCTTGCCACTAGTCTGCCGTGTTCTACATCCAGCAAGAGCTAAGTTTTTACTATATAGGTCTAGTTTTCATGGTAACCTTAAGTAATTATTAGAATCTGCCATTAGTAGGATCAATATTTGCCCTGTTTTTAAGATAAAATTAAAGTGCACAGTAAATTTTAAGTTTAATTTTGGAATAGGTAAAATATGTGGTTATATGCCTCAGTGAGGCTCTTGAAGGTTTAATAATCAACTTGTGCGGCTCTTGAGTTCCAGTGGGTCAGCATTTCAATCTTCATGATCACTGCATTAACGATTTGTTAACTGTGGTGCTCACACAGATGAATACTAAATCAAGGCTTCAAAGAGAAGCTACTGGGATTGAATTCATTTGTAAATTTGGTTGCACTGCTTCAGCTCTTAACCAGGACACTGGATTTTTCTGTCATTACAATGGGTGATCTGACCTCATGTCCCTATGCTGTTCCCCAGTGTTTGAATCTTTACAATTGTGATTTGCTATTACAGTGTGACCTGTTCCTATGATTTATGCTTCCCTGCATTAATTTCCTACTATTCTGTAAGTTCCCCCATCTTCAAAGCGCCTGACAAAGTGGGATTTTCTCGCATGAAAGCTCATTCCAAAAATAATTTGTTAGTCTTTAAGTGCCACAGGACTGCTTGTTTGTTTGTTTTACTGTCCAGAATTAGTTACCATTGCAGAACTGCCTGTCAAGTTGAAGCCCCTTTAAAAATAACCTCTAAATCAGCAAATGCTATTTTTTGCATAGAAAGAGAAATGGATGACTATCAAGAAAGCACTGTGTTGTACAAAGTCAACTTCAACAAAGAGGTAAAGTTAGTGTTGTTTCCGGAGTAAGGAGAGTTCCAGTGTAACAAGATCAAGGGTGAAGCATATAAATACTCACTTAGATTAACAGGGATGATGCAATAGTATTCATTTGGTTTTAATTCCTGGTGTTTGGCTCAGCTGTGCTCAGCCACAGTCCATGTTCAATGGTGCACAATGTGAAATACCAGCCCTGAAGAGGTTGCTCTTCAGCATAGCACTATGACTCACATTGCATGCAGCCTGTGTGAGGGAGTAAAGGGCAATTTCCATCCCCTTATTCTTCCAGTCAGGTGAGTACAACAAGTGATAATCTAGCTTTAAGACACTCAAATTGTACTTGAACATTCTTTTTGAATCACTTTAATTTTATATTCTACAGGAGGCATGTACACATTTATTTATATGAGCTTTAATAGATCCTGAGTGCATACTTCTGAATAAACTTCCGTTTCTAATTCTCATAAAACTTATCTTTTCACCACAGAACAGGACTTGAAACAAGGATGGGTTGCAAAAGCTAATCTGTACTAAATTATTTGTGTGGCATTTTTGTATTCTGGTGACAGCGGTTTGGATGACAGTTAGAAATGGTTACTGTAAATCCAGCCCAAGGCAGCTACTGTCTAAACAAATCACATCTCAGTACTACTTTTTGATCATGTATGGTAACTAGATCCTACACATTTCACAAAGCACAGAGACACAATTCTTTACACATGGTGCACAAAAGCAATAATACTGTTCAAAAAACTATTTCTTTTCCCATAATTTAGCTGCTTTGTAAATATGAAACCCATTTGGTTAATGAAGCTAAATATAAAAAATCATATTTAACATTACTAAACAAACAAAAAAGCCCTCATAGAATCTTCTCCCACAACCCAACTAGAAAGATAGATTTAGAGTTCAAGCCTGCAACTCTAACTCATATGAGTACCAGGTAAATCTTTATTTATGCTAGATGACATTAAAATTAAAATTATTTGCATGAGTAAACATCACAGGATTGGTCCTTTACATTATACATTCAAGAAATTTCACATCAATTACTTCACTTTTTTAGTAATACATTATAAAGATCACTTTGACCTATTGCAAATGAAACAGCATATCAATAGTGCCTTTATCTTTTTGTAAGTTATTTGTTTAGTTTTAAATAAAAGTAGCCAATTAAGAAACAAAGTTTTGAGTGAATGCATTCTAATTTGGCCCCTACAGGAATACAACCCAGCCAAATGGAACATAATTATAGGAAACAAAATGTGACATTTCAAATCAGTTCAGTAATGAAGTCTAAAAATATCAGTATCCCCTTTTTTTCTGACTGGTAAGACCAGTTCTTTCACTTAGGGGATTGTTCTGTAATTACTCAGACCTGTGCAAGACTGGACTGTCAAGTCAAACAATAAAACAGAAAATCTCAGGAATTTAATAAGATAGATCCCAAGGCCATCTGCAGCAGAGCTTATTATATTGCTGACCAAGGTTCCCCCCTCAAAAGAGAGAAAATCTTTTTTTAAAAAAAGCATTGGTAAAGAATCAGTTCTGACTTTAAATGTTTCAGCAGCTTGATAACATCACACCTTTCCATTTCTTCTCTGAGAACAAGCTGTCTATCATGTAAAAGTGAGAAATCAATTGGTCCATATTGCCCTAAATCACTTTGGGAAGAAATTAAAACAATTTATTGTAAAAAAAATTAACCAAAACCAAAGCCACGTGGTTTACAATAAGAATACTACTCTACTGCAGAAGTTTTTAAGGTCTGGTTTCAAAACTTATTTTTCTTCTCCCTTTTCTCCTTGTGTTCCCCTCTTCCACTTTTTTCTCCTCTAAACAAGGAAATAATGTGTATGCTTATTTGACATCCGATTTGCCACGCAGAAAAAATTGTTTTATAAATAAAGGCCTTTAAGTGGAAGAAAAGTCTTTTTCTTTCTTTCTTTCTAAACAAGTTCTGTTTTTGAGGCATTTCTATATGCATGCTTTTTTGTCTCTCTTTACCATTAAAAGGAAGGAAATTAATCAGGTGCTGATGTCCCAAAATAGAGAAATAGTTAAATCTAATTTCTGGGAAAACAGCTGTCTAGCTAGCAGTTCATGAAAAATAGCTTACCTAATCTGTTTGCATTTGTCACCAGTTTGAATTAGTGCCCCCTCCCCTCATATTCTGCTTCTGACCATGTCCTAGGAAGAAAGGTTCTCAACCACGCATGTGGGTACTAAGTTCTGCTTTTTACCTTGTGTCACTAGCACTCTTGGTAACTTCTCACCTCAACTATTATCTTCTCTGCTAAATTTAAGCAGCCACTGCTTCCCTGACTCATTCATAAGCTTATGTTCTAACACACAACAAAACTTAAACCACTTTTACAATTGCGAGCCTAGGGTTTGGAGCAGTCACTGATGGTCAAGAGCTTGAAAACAAGTATTAAAAGCTTGCCATGCTAATGCAGTTTCGGCCATAAGGTTAGACTATGGTTTGAAGCAGCCAGGGTTATACTGTAAGTTAAATGCACAGTATTGGACAGGGAGTGGTAGGTAGCATCTGGAACATTTGAAGCTACTGACAATGATTGAGCAATGTATACAAGCATATGCCTAACTTTAGGCATGTAAGCAGCAATTACAGCTAGGCACAAGTCCTTCTAAATAGGTACCTTGTTTATGTACTTTGTTGGATCAGAACCCGAGGTCTGGTCTACACTTAAAACTTAGCTGAACCTAGCTGTGTCTCTCAGGACTTTGAAAAAATTTGGGTCAACCTAAACCCCAGCGTAGATACAACTAGGACAGTGAAAGACTCCTAACTATGGCATTTCAGAGAAATGGGTTAATGACATCTATGGAAAAATCCCTTCTGTCAACGTAGAAGGCATCTACACTACAGTGACGCAGCTGTGGTTGCTGTAGCAGCTGTCATGTAGTCACTCCCTTTCTCTGGTAAGCTGAGGTGGCTAATCATAAAGGTTCAGTCGTTGTTCTGGAAAAGAAACAGCTACAGCAAAAGAAAGAGAGACCTAAAGAACCATCACTGCTAAGAATCCATCAGATTTGCCTATGCATCTCTTTTTCCCAGTGGTTTACAACATGTAAAACCAACTGGGAAAACAAGGTCTTGGACTACATTGATTTTTTTTTTTTAAAGGAAAACATTGACAAAAACCATTTAAAACATCAGTTTACCAATTTTCAACTGCTCGTCTGTGTTTATATCACTCAGAGCCCATTTAGATTTTATAGGACAGAAAGAGAATGAAGGCCAACAGCCTGCAAAGAGGTCTAGTCATATTTGGTAGTTTGGTCTGAAAGGCTACTGAAGGTAGTCAAAATATTTTGCTATGGAAATGACTGCTGAGCATCTGCAGTACTGACTTTTCAAGAGATGTTGGTAAGGATTTGCACATGCCAAAATATAATTTACATAATAAGCAGCAAGGTTATTAAGCTAACCATTTTTTAATAAAAATCTCTTGGCCTTAATACCGATCTACACAATAGACCTTAATAGCTCATAGTGAGTATATAATTTACAAATGGCCCTTGCCTAAATACAAATATAAAAATAACATGACTGACCTAATGGATTCTGTGTGGTTTTCTGCATCATTTTAACAGATTTTGCTGACAGGTATGTGTTTGTGTTCTCTTAAACTACATTTTGTTTCAGGTTCACCTGTGATATTTTTAAAAGTTGGGGAAACCCCAAAAAGAGAAATAAAACCATCATCACACACAACCTAGATTAAAACAGCATTCAAGGATCTGGTATGACACAGAAACTCTGAATATAACATTCCATTGTGCCTGAGCATTGTGGCAGATTGAAAAGCTACTCTTCAGGAAGGATCAACCTTTCAGAAACCACTGTTCATAGATTATTGTAACATTTAAAGCCAATGAAGTGGATAGTGCATAGACCTTCACCTTTAACATTTAATTTCTTGGCTTACTTTGGTTCTTCTCAATAACGTCACTTTAACTTGTTATGTTCTCTTTGGGAGGCACAGGGCAGAAACAGTTAAAAACAAGTTTACTTTTGTGACTCAGCTCAAGTTGAGCCAAAGAAAGAAGTCAGACTTATAAATAAATATATTACATCTCAAAAGTAATTGTAGGAGCTGTACGGCAGGGAACAGCAGGTATCTCATGTGCTTTGAGATTTGGAATACCAGATTCTTTGATGGACCCTAAAAGGTGTCATTCAATACTAAAAAAGTCCAAGCTTTGCTTTGTCTCCCCTCTTAAGAATTGGTTTTGTCATCTTTAATTCATGAAAGCTACTGCACAACACAAGACAGGAACTGATGCTGGTGTCCTGGCACAAACACGTCAACAGAAAAGATGTTTTCATTGGCGAGGCTGTCCCTCTTTCACCACTTTTTTGGCACAACTTGAATACTGTGAACTAATTAATCACCGAGAGCTCATGTACTGTGGCACCATGTACCAAAACCAACATTAAGGACCAGTCTGACTTACCTTTTGGATGCCAAGGGTCTGTGAACTCGTACTTCCCCACGCCAATAGTCCGTAGCATTTGTACCCCATTTGTGGTGTCCTGATTGCCCGTCTGGTTGGGAGGAAGCTGAGGAGTAGCCTGCCCGTTGGTAGCTGGAACACTATTGGGTAGGGCAGCTGAAGGCAGAGCAGGTGGTGGCGGAGGCAGAATCGGGCAAGTCATGTGACCATTCCCTACCGTGGTGTGACCTGTGTGAGTCACCTGACCGACCCCAGTCATAGAGGACATGGTGATTGGCTGGCTGTTAGTGTACAAAGGCTGGCTTTGCAGGTTCACAACCATGTTACTCAGAGGCTGTGAAGGCTGCTGTTGAAGCTGGTAATGAGCTGGCATTATTGGAAGCGGAGGGGTAACATGAGGAGGGATAGAGGGTGTAACTCCAATGACAGGGGCCTGGACGTTCACTGCTGGGCTGAAAGTTGGAGGCTGAGTCATTCCATATGAATGAGTTATAAGAGTTGGCTGGCTACCGGCTGCAACGGTTGTAACCCATGGTGCTGTACCTGGGACAGACAGGAAAAAAGAAAGCTAGCAATAAGAACAATTTTGGCAAAAAAACCCCACACAAACTTTCTCTTTATATAAATGCTGCCCATAAAGGAACCTTTTAGTAGCACCTAAGGTGTCTTTTTCTTTACAATATATAAAGTGGAGCAGGATCTGGAACTCTTCCAACCTCATAAGTGCCTAAAATTGCTACGGGGATGTGAGTACAATTGTATAATACTGATCAGGTAACATGCAGCATGTTTACAATTTTATGTATTTTGTGCTTTATGCAGCTTAAGTACATGCTTCCAAGAAAATTAACCTTTTTCCCCACTGTGCTTTCATGGGTCCCTGACAAACACTCTGCGTGTGTAATAACGGTGCTCCAGCCACTACAAAGAAGTTGTAATTAGGCATCTGGCATAGCTGCACAATGCACAATATGTGTTTGGAAGTGGGAAATCATTTCAGGTAGTTCTGGACATAAAAGCGATCTTAAACTACTACACAGTGACTTTTATTCTGGCAAAACCAGAGAAGGGTAAAAATACTTTAATGAACTTGCAGGAATCTTAATACATTTATATTAGGCCTCATGTATAAGAAACTTGAGGGGGGTCTTTACAATGAGACACAAAAATCCAGCTGCAATATAAAAAAAGGACTTACAATAAAGTCTAATTTAGAGAGATAATTGGAGATAGTGCACTGAATTTGTTCTGCACTATTTTCCCTTGTAGGTTTACAAATACAATTGAAAACATACCTGGGTTTTCATTCTCCCGCATCTGTTTAGATGGTGGTTCATCTGTGTCCCAGGGTGTAGACTGATTGATGGGTGTCTGTCCCCACCTAACACTAGTTGCAAGTCCTTGAGGCTGATTTTCAGTCTTGGAAATGCAAGGTGTCTACCAGAAAGAGAGAGAATATATGGAATAAAAATGTTAAGACTAGATGGAGTAATAATTGTAGCTGACAGCTATTGGCTTTTGTTGTTGTAGTCCAAATATATAGTTTAAGATCTTTAAAAACCATTTTTACCCAGACTTACACTAAATGTCTGTACTGCAATACAAACAGCATTTGAAAAAAAATATTTCTGGAAAAATCTAAGAGAATCACTATTAAATAACCCCCCATGTTTTCAGAAATAAATTGCTCCACATTTTTTTTAACCTTGATAATATCTGTTCAGATAATCACAATTTATACAAAAAAGGGGCAATTTTCTGTTTGCTCAAGCTCTTAAAAAAAAGTGAGTGTTTGTTTAGCAGGAAGCAGGCTTTAAAAAGAGCTACCCATACTTATTTACAACTGTAGGACAAATTACCATAGAGCTGCAAAGGGAAGATTTAGCATTTAGTGTTTGGCAACCCCTAAAATTGAAGACTAATAATAATAATAATAATAATAAAGCACAGCGTAACTGCTGTCTGCTGCCAACGTGGCTATGCTGGCAATTCGGAAGAGTTTTTAACAAAATTGTAAAGTAGTGACAGGAGCAGGGCTCACTAATCAGAATGACAATAAAATCAACAATCACACAGGATTAAATTCCAAAGGGGTAGCCATGTTAAACTAGTCCAGCAAAACAAATGAGGAGTCCTGTGGCACTTAAAGACTAACAAATTTGTTTATCGCATGAGCTTTCATGGGAGAAGATCCTACTCCATCAGATGCTCTGACGAAGGGGGGCTTTCTCCCACAAAAGCTCATGCGATAAATAAATTTGTTAGCCTTTAAGTGCCACAGGACTCCTACATCACGTTGAGAGATTAAACGTGTTTATTGGTAGTAGCAACCATAAAACTAATGGAACAAGGTGCCTGTTAGTCCATGAATGGGCACTGAGGAAACTATATTTAAAGCTCTAATGCACACAACTCCCATCTGCCTTGATGACCACTTGCTGACCTATAGCCAGGGGCATAATTTGGTCCTGCAACTGAGGGACAAAAAGGTGGCTCTACGGATGCTGTTGGAGTGGCTGTCCCAGTTGCAAGTTCTGCCAGCAATCCAAACCCCTTTGCCCTCCACAGTACTTCAAACACTCTCTATGAAACCAGTCAACTCCTCCATTTCTATTCCTTCAAAATACATCTGCTTCTCCAGCAAGTCCATCAGGAGTTCCTCCTACCTGCCAAATCCATCAGATTTCTCACTGCTCCCTCTACCTCTGAGTGTCCCTTTGCCACCCATCTTTTGAGTTAATGCTTCTCCCTATTTTCATCCCAAGATCCTCTTCCTTCTTCATCTCACCTGTAGGCTCTACTCCTTTTAATCTCCAACCCCTTGCCAAGAGTGCCAGTAGGACTCTTGCGTTTTGGAAGGAGTTGGGGTTCTCTTTTTCCCACCTAGAGCAGTTGGGAGAGCTAGATTCAGATGCTGGAATCTTTCCCCCACTTTCTCCCAAATCTGCTGGAGGAAAACAGCCATCTCTGTGCTGCTCTCCCTGCTTGTCCACTGCTAAAAGAGCATAGCTGATAGAAGCTCCCTGAGAGAGAAAATGTTTGTGAGGTAATATCTTTTACTAGACCAACTTCTGTTGGCAGGGGATGTCACCTGAAGAGATCTGTGTAAGCTTGTCTCTCTCACCAACAGAATTTAGTTCAATAAAAGATATTATCTCACACAACTTGTCTCTCTAATACCCGGAGACTCATACAGCTACAGTAGTACTCCTTGAGACAAACGCTTTCTGGCTAAAATTGAATTTTTTCCTATGAAAATGTCTTTGAGGTTTTTTTCTTTAAATGGGAATTCTTGAAATGAACATTTGTGGTTGGTTTCAAATTAAAATTTTTGCTTTTCAAAACCAATGCTAATATTTTCAATTTTTTGTTTTTATCACTTTCCCCACTTTCTCACATCGCCCTTATGCTCCAGAAAGCACGATGGAATGAATAATGTTCAGGTTTTGGTGGTGGTGTTTTTTTTCCACTTTTTCTCCTTCTTCCATTCTGTACCTTTTCAAAACATTTTTGAGTTTGGAAAATGGTAACAGGGGAAAAAACAAAGAGAGAGAGGAAAAAGTGAGGCAAAAAAAATATCTTCTAGCCTCACTAATTCCATTGTAATTCAAAGACAAGAAGGATAGAATCAGAATTCTGAATATCTTTCAGTTTGGCAATTTCCCTCTGGAAAATCTCAACTGAAAAATTTCAAATGAAAATTGGTTAGAAATTTTATTACAGGGGAAAAATATGGTGTTTTTGATCAGCTGTTCCACAGAGACATCTCTCTGTGTGCAACTTTGCTGTTTGACAGCTGCACCACTCAACAGCTGCCAAGCCACTCTGCATAGGCAATGGAGCACTGCAGCACATTATACCAAGCACTGCCAACTGGCTTTCCACTCGACTGAAAACTGGGGGTAGAAAAAATCAAATACTGTTGTTCCCTGCCAGTAAATTGGGCAGGATATATTCTCCTGTAGCTTTTATATTTGCCCCACAATTATCTTCTATAACAGCAAATGCAAAATGTAATCAAAACGGGTAGAATACATGGCTTTTTACAGAAGCACCCCAACATTCATTCAGATTCAACCCCCGTACATGACACAATCAATCCATGGCATCTCTCTAAGTGCTCAGAAATGAGATGTTACTATATTACCTTTGGAAGCTGTACTGTGATTTTTTGTTATAAGTACTGAGGCTGGCTGACCTGTTTAGAAGCATTTTTTAAAATTACCTTTAAGGACATCACCAAAAGGTACAGAACATAATGGAGCGAAGCAACCATCGGACATCATCAGTGCAACTTCTGTCGCACCCTTACACTGGTAAAATTGTTTTAAGGGAAATAGTAGAAAAGCTCTTTTAGCAGAAGGTTGGACTAGCTGACCTCCTGGGGGCCCTTCCAACTATGGCAGGGGTTGGCAACCCCAGGCACATGTACCATAGCTGACGTGTGGGGCTATTCAGCAGCATGCAGGGCTCCTGCCCCTACAGCACTGGGGCTGCTCCCCCTGCTAGACCCACTCCCAGTGGGGCCTGGGGCCACAAGAGCTGTGTGTGCGAATGGCTCATGTCCCCTGCTGGCCCTGCTGGGGGGTGAGGCCAACAGGGAAAAGAAGCCGCAACATGCTATGGCTCCTGGCACCTGCTGACCCCACCTCCATCACCTGCTGAGGATTGTAAAGTGGGACTGGCATGGGGGCCAGCAAAGGCTGCCAATCCCTGGTCTATGGTCACAAGGCAGATAAAATTATATCAGAATCCTGACAGACACAGGACCACATATATGCCATGCAGAAACCACATGTATATCCAGAAGTGAGTTGAAAATAACAACGCTCAGTCCAATCCCCCTTCAAACTTTGGGAAAATTCAGTCCCAAACTTCACAGCTTGAAGCTGTCTTGAGTATTCAGCATGTCTCAGCACTGAATCAAAATATACCATGAAATTTAGGGCAGTTTGCATTTGTGGATCCAAATTCCATAGCTTAAGCTTATTTCTAATCATAAATATGAAATGTAGGAAAGACACTTAGTCAGGCCAAAGCAAACCATGAAGTGTGACCACAGTGGGAAGAGCTCTGCTGGTTTACCACCAGTAACAAATCTATTCTTCTTCAGCAATACACTAGAACTTTTTCAAGAGCACACTTTCACAAAGCAAGTTCACAAATTCTGTTTCTTAATGGTTCAGAGGATTTAAATGCACATGCTCAGCACACTGATTTCAAACAGCACTCTCAGGCTTATGTTTATTTGACCAGAAACAGCTACAAATTAGCTGTTGGTATGAAATCACAATACACACTAATAAGGCACAATTTAGACAATACTGGATGGAGAAAGGTGAGAGCAGCTTATATGACTTCCAGCTATTAATTGTATTTCTGGACTCTGCTCTAAATTCCAGGTTATTTTTCTTACTATACAAGGGTTATGTTACAAGTGTTACATGTCTCTGACTTGATTGCAGAAATTACTGCTTTGCATATTTGGAAAGCTTAATTATTTCCAATATTATCAGATACAAGGACCTTGGTTATGTGTGTGCAGGCGCACAGAAGTGCTAATTTCAGGCTTCTCATGTATAACATAAATGACTAAAAAATGGCCTGCATTATGCTGGTAGTGCAAAAGGAAGAGATGTGTTCCATTAGTGTTTTGCAGACTTCACAGAAACTAATTGTACTATGTCACACTTTTATCTTTAGCTTTCATGTCAGGTGCTCATTGGAATTAAACAAGGAACACATAAAAAAAGTAAAACGCATTAAACAAAATTCTATCAGGCATCCATTTTAAAACTCTGCCAAATGCCTATTTACATGAAAAGGCAAGAAGGTCTCTAGAAGGGCTAATACAGACCATCTCATCAATGATATGCATTTCAGAAATGGTTGAGACACACAATAGACCACAGAGAATAGTCAATCAATAATCAACATATTTTCAGTGTCTTTTTCCATGTATCATCCTCTCTGTGTTCTTAATTACAGGTAAATTGCACACAATTTAGGCGGAAGCTTTTTCACTTTCTTTGTTTTGTTTGGTATAAAGTTTCATTTAAAAAGGTATCTAAATTGCAAGTTCAGGGTCATGCTTCATTTGAAACCCGCTACATTATGAACACTCATTCTGAGCAGTGACTGATTTTACATTTTCTATGCAGAGGTGAGTTTTGGAGAGTCTGCTAGCTTTTGTTTGGAACTGGCTGCTGCTTCTACCCATGGCTGGATTATCTGTCCTGGAGGCCCCCACTACCTTCCATCAATGGACCCCCCCCTTGCTTGGGGCTCCACCCTCCATCACAGGACCCCTATCCCACAGGCAGGTTGTCACTGGGGGGGAGGCCTGGGGCTAGAGGGTGCTCCCACCCCGGCTCCTGTCTGGCCAGTCTGCACCCAGCGGTGGGGCAACTGATGCTAGATGCAGCTCCTGAGCCTCTGGCCCCAGGCCACCCCCCCCCAGCACTGGCAGGGCAGGAGCATGCTCAGGGCTCCCCCAAGCCCTGCCAGTGCTGCAGGGGGCAGGGGAGACCAAGTAGGGGTTTTAGGGACTGAAGCCTGGGGCCTGCCTTAAGGCTGGGCACCAGGACTTCAGCACTTTTATCATCTGCAATAATCTGGCCCTGTTTCTACCAGTATGATATATAGCTTAAAGAGCAAATGAAACAAATGTGGTGGTATAAATTAAGATGCATAGGACTGGTCTATACTACAGGTTGGTTGATGTAGGCTGTCTTGCATCAACCATGTGGTGCACGTGTTGACACTTAAATTTGTCCCCCACTGAAGTCTGTGTCCCATTGCAGCAACGCAATAACTCTACCTCTCCTGAATGGTGTTGAGCCATGGTATTGAGGCTGACATAGTCGAAATGTAAACACTGTGTTACCACTGCTGGCTTCAACAGAGCTCTAGCTGCTGTCACACAAGACCCAACAATGACTAGTCTAGTCAAAATTTTGAACTCTCTGGTTCAGGGTCTGAGAAACCAGCAGCTTCCCTCTCCTTCAAAACCTTGAAAATTTTTTAAATGCCTTTTTCTGATTGTGCATCTTGATCAGCACATTTACCAGCTCTACATTGTTGTGTATAACTATCCAGATACATTCTCCAGATGTCCTCCTGCCTGGGGTAGACAGAAGATACTGAATCTGTTGGCCCTGTGGAAGAATAGGCTATGCAGTTACAGCTACAGACCAACCATACAAACGTGGAGACCTCTAAGCAGATTGGTTGAGGGATGCAGTAGAAGGGGTAGGACAGGAGCCAGCAGGAGCTCTATATGAAAGTGAAGGAACTACATCAAGACTTATCAGAAGGCCAGGGAGGCCAACAGTTAATCAGGTGCTGATCTGCAGACCTGCTACTTTTCCAAAGAGCTGCATGCCACATTTGGAGGAGACCCCACTGTGATGTGGTCTGGATTTTGGGGATCAGTTATGATTCTTTTTCATATTAATAATATTTCATATTTGCAATAATCCACGTGTGATATGCCATGTTTGGTACCAACAGAAAGATTGTAATCTGCTAGGAATGATTGTACAGCTTATGTGTAGGTGTCATATCTGTACTAGAAGTTAGGAATATGTTTGTTCTATTTGTGTTTCAATTTGTTTGATTCTGGGAGACTTCCAGACTGGATGACTATAGCCTTTGTCTCCTTAAGGCCCATTAAGGAAGCCCCAGGTATAGTGGGCCCAGGGAGAAACCTGTTCAGCCACTACAACTTGCCCACGTGTCTCTACTTTTTTTGATTTGCAAAAACTCCACACAGCATGGGAAAGGCCAGAGGTGACAAAAGGCAGATGCCCCAACTACATTTTGTCTTCAGTCTCCAGTCTGCAATCAGCACCCACTTTTGGAACTATTCCTCTGTGACTGGACAAAGGACCAAGACCAGCCCCGAAGCTGGGTGCCCAACATGGGGACTGGACAAGCCGCAAAACTCAAGTTCTTCTAAGGGCTTCCATTACATGGACTCTAAATTATTTGTATGCATGTGATTCACTTTGACCCTTTAATAGCTCTCATATTTTGTTTTTTCTTTTCTTTTTATATTAAACCTTTAGTTTTAGTTACTGAAGGATTGGTTGACAGCTCAGTATTTTGGGTAAGATCCAAACCTATACTGTTCTGTGTAATGTGGTTGGCCATTTGGGGGTCTATCTCTTTAAGAGATCCAGTGGCTAGTGCAATAAAGGGGGCTATTTATGCTTTGTTTTGTTTCCTGATAACCAGTGTGGGGAATCAGAAACGTTGCTCGTTACAGATTGGGAGACTGGTTTGGCTCTTAGTTTGGCAGCTTCCACTGATATTTGTATATTCAGGTGGTTATCCCAGGAAGCCTGGGTTACACCCATCACAACCCCACGGGACGAGCCTGGATACCTCCTAGAAAGACCCCTGGCAAGATATGGGGAGGAGGAGGAAGATGGGGGACAGGTGACCAGAAGGCCCAGCTGTGCTGTAAGCTAGGATCTGTTTGAGACTCCAGCACACTCCAATCAGCCCCAACATTCGAGCATGAGCAAGCCCAATCAATTGGGGAAGAAAGCTTGTGTAAGTATATATTGTATATTTTACAGTGATATGCTAACTGACGGTGCCTCATACTTGGCAGGATACAGCTACTGACTTTAATTTAATTTACTTATACTAGAAAGGATATTTCTACAATGAAGAGAGGTGACCATTGTTAACTGTTCTTATTCCCCTCTAGAATTAGGCAGGGATGGGGGGCATGAGGAACACAGGTGTGTCTCTGGAATCCTCCCCGGAGATCTCAATGAGACTTTGATGGAGGTACTCTTTCTAGGCACAGCAGCCTTATTTCCCACACCAGTCTGCTATAATTTCAGCAGCCACCCTTGCAGTAAAGAGGCCAGCACCAGCTGTGCTCTCTTTGCATTTGTTACTGTCAGGAGTGAGATATTAGCTAAAATCACCACCACCTGTAGGACATGGTCCCAGTATTCAGTATCATTACTCTACACTCACAGCTTCATGCAACTGAGCAGTTCTCTCCTCATTTTCTGTGCCCCTGGAGAGCCATTCTCACTATGGCTGGTGATGTGAGTGGTGCCATGCACAAGAACTCTAAAGCAGAAGTGTGAATAAGCATGTCTTTTTTAGCTTAGAGTTGAACTCATTAAATACGCTAGAAAGCATGAACTGTTATATATAACTACTATATATAACCGCATCCTACACCTTGCAAGTTGACTGATAGTGAGCAACAGGGAGCAGGCTGATCTGTGTTTAAGGCACAAGACTGGAAATCAAGAGACCTGTAGTCTACTCCTGGCTTTGCTACAGACTTTCTGCATGGTCTTGACCAAGTCACATAACTGCTCTGTATCTCACTTCCTTATTACTGGGGTTGTAAATTTAAATACTTTTAATGTTTGTGTGGTACTCTGAGATTCTCAGGTGAACAGTGTTATAAAAATTCAAAGTATTCTCATAGGTGTTCAGCTACCACAGTGACATGAATTATACAAAGGTCAATACAATAAACACATTGAATGTACATAAATTATTACAATCTGAAATGACTTTGCACAATAGATTGGCTAGTTTGCAGCTATAGCAACTAGTGACAATTGGCTGTGAAACATTTCAACAATCTGTTGGGCTGTGTTTGGCTCCTTGCAATTCCTCTCTCATATTCCTTTCTTTTTTTTAAAGGGGCTTCCTTTTAATCAAAAGTAACTGAAACAAGTTTGATTTCTCCCAGACAAGCCACCCGTAAGCTGGAGTGTTTTGGTATTTCATGCATCTCAAAAATGCAGCAAGGATCTATTAGAAAGAAAATGTATGAAAAATCATGTAACTCTCTAAGTAAAAATTTTTGCAGGGGCTTCACTGTCAGGGTAAGTAAATTCTTAGGCATAAATAACAAATGGATGTTCAGGGGATTGATCAAATGATGAAAGAGGCTTTAAGCTCTAAATTGATGGAAATCCTTCCTCTCCTGAAGCACGGTTTGCTCAGTTTTCTTGAATAGTCATTAAGAGCGCAATCAGAGCCAGAGTTGGTGAGCCAGCTTCCAAACATAACTGGAGACAGATTATCCTCCCAATCACACCATACCCCCCATTTATCTATGGCTGGTATAAAGATCTGTGGCACTCTGCGGCCATGGTCCGGGGAGTCTGGGGTAGCTGATTTTCCCTCAATACCATCAGTAAGCCATGCAGACACACATCCAAGGAACTCTGTGGAAATTAGATGCCATGGCACATATTGCCCAAAGTGTCCAGATGTCACAATACTTTGAGGCTCTCTGATTGGCCCATGCATACCATGTAAGCCTATTAGGTGCCTCAGAAAATTGTCTGGGCAACTACACAGACTTCTGGCCTGCTGTGACTCTAGACTTCACCTCATTTTCTAACCTCTGGTTGCCAACCCCAACCTGACTCTGACCCTGAGTCTTCCATCCTCATTTCAGTTTAATAGACCTCTAATCTCCAGTCCGTGCCTGATTCAGACCCTGATTCTTGCTTATTAATCTTGGTTCTAGCAATTACTCTGTTACCTGCTCACACACTACTGCCTTATGGCCATCTTTGACTTGTGCATACTAGCTGTGGCCACTAGAACAGCCTACCTATACCCTAGTCCTTTACAAGAGGCAGCTTTCAAAATACTAAAAGGTAGTGATTATATTCTTCAAAGACATACAAAGAATACAAAACTAGGATTAGCTTAGTTCTTACTCGACAAAAATGACTTCAGAAGTCCTTTTATCTGACTATAAATAATCAAAAATAGTTGGTAACAAACACTCTCAAATTATAAGAAAATTAATTCCATTAAAAGAGGAGGAATGGAAAGATATGGAATTACTCCAGATTCACATGAGAATAACTGGCCAGAGGCCTGTTCAGCTCATATTACACAGGTTTAGTAGGTCACTAGTATCTGCCAGGATAGCCTATTTTTGAGTAGCCTTTGTTACCTTACAGTAACCTGGCTTAGAACTCTACAATGCAATGACACCTAGTTCTTTGCTCAATGAGACCTTTACGGTCAATGAGAATCCAGGATCGAATGCTATCAGTGACACACTACACAATATGTCAGCTGAATTAAAAAAAAAACCAAAACAACCAAAACAAGAACATGAAATGCTTCCTGGGAGGTCCTCACAATACACTTTAGTAATTCCCCAAGGGGCTTGTAAAATGACTGACATTCATCCTGCTGCTGCTCAAAGTGCTAAAACCTCTTCAAACAGCTTCGGCGGCAAAAGGGAACTGAAATGGACACCATTCTCCTATTTGTGATTCTCAGCAGCCAAAGCTATTTTACGACGGCCTTCATTTAAAGTGATGGATGAGGAGTGGCGATTCTTTGTTCCAATTATCCAAAAGAGATTGGGAATGACAGTTTAATACTGAGATAATGTATCCAATATGCAACCTACTTTATTTTCTCCCCTCACTGAAAATAAAAAGGCACAGACAGAAAAATTCAAAGAGATACACATCCCCTCCGATACAGGTAAACAGGGATCAAAACAACTACAACTTAATGAGCAAATTGCCCTTAAAATAGTTAGTTATTACTGACTGTAACCAGGAACAACTCAAATCCCCAATCAGGAGCTGAGCACTGTACAAAGAACACTAGTGGACAGGTTCCCCACCCCGAAGAGTTGCCAATCTGATTTGTAATACTCATTCCTAAATATCAGATAAAGCAGGTATTTTCAGCATACACATACAACTGAACACATACAGAGCCAGATCCTCAACTAGTCATAGTGCACTGGATAAAGACCCTGATTGTTTCCGAGTCCAGGTTAGTGGCTGAACAAGTGGGTGAGGAAGCATCCACAGTCTTTTAGAAGTATGATAATGAAACCAAAGCATTTATAGCAAAGAGGAAAAGGAACTAACAAAGAAAAGCAACAAACAGTTGAAAGAAGTAGCACTGGAGCCAGATAAACTTATTACAAATTCTCTGAGTGCAGCACATATGATTACCTCCCTTATACACAAGTGGTTTATGTATGCGTGGTGTGTAAGCAGATCATGGCCCTCAGAGAGTAAGTACAGGCCTTTAAGACCAGAGTAGCTGAACTCAATGAGCTAAGGGAGGCAGAGAGGTACACAGATGAGATTTACTAAGATCCAATGGAGTGCTCACCCGCCGTCTGACAGTCTCAGTGCTGCTGAAGAGGATCAAAGTCTTGGTCAAGGAGAACATCAAGCTGGAGCAGAAGGAAATGATCCCATAGCTGGGACCCTCCTTTGAGATGATGGCATGATATCCTCTTATGTTCATATGTCTCTGGGGCAGTGGGCCCTGTTGTTAGGAAGGGGCATGTAATAGTAATGGAGAATAACGTTAGTAGACCTATAGATAATTGGGTTTGTGATGACAGTGAGAATGGCATGGTGAATTATTTCTCAGGTGTTAAGTTTGTGGATCTCTCATGATATCTAGACTGGGTTACGTAGAGTGCTGGGATGGAACATATGGCCATGATACATCTAAGTATGACGACAGAGGGAAAGGGAGAAAAGAGATCCTGGATGCCAAATTTAGGCTGCTAGGAAAGAGATTAAAATCCAGAACCACCATAAAACCATTCTATGAAAGGTTTCCTCTTCCATGTGGATTGCCAATAAGACATGCAGAACTGCAGGGTCTTAATTCATGGACAAGACAATGATGTTTGGAGGAAAGATTTAGGTTTATTAGTGCCTGGGGAATCTTTGGACTAGGAGGATCCTGTCCAGGAAGGATGGACTCCACCTAAACCAAAATGGCAGATGAAATTGAATGCTGATAATGCAAAGTTGTGCACATAGAAAACATAATCCCAGCAATACATAGAATATGATGGAGTCTAAAGTAGCTGTTAACACTCAAGAAAGAGAGCTTGGAGTCATATAGTTTTCTAAATACATCTGTTCAGTGTGCCATGAGTCAAAAAACCTCCAACCTAACAGAATGTTAGAAACCATTAAGAAAGGGAAACATAATCCTATAATGTCACTATTTAAATCCAAGATACACCCACATCGGCTATGTCCACACTTAGGCAGTTAAATTGATTTAATAAAGTCACTATAAAATCATTGAAACAATTTAAGTTAAATCAATTTAATATGTCCCCACTAGAAACTCAAATCAAACTAGCATGTCCATGGACAGAACTTGCTAGCTCGATTTAGGACAAGGGGGCCATGGGAGGTGTGGCAAGATGACCCCCTAGAAGGGCCATGCCCCCACCCAAAAGATAGAAAAAGGATAACACCCTGGGAAGGGGAAGGCCAAAAGTGTCCAATCGAAATAACAGTGAAATGGAAATAACACATCTACACAGTGTTATTTTGTAATAACAGTTTTGATTTAACTGTCATTTTGAAATAATACAAATAATACTAGGTTTTATTATATTGAAATGACTTTCCTTATTGCGAGATAAGGAAGCTCCTTATCTTGATATAAGGAAAAGTAGCGTGGACCTGCAGTCTTTTAAAATGAAATAATCTGCATTATTTCGACTTAAACACTGTGTGTGGACATACCCATCTTGAATACTGTATGCAATTCTTTTCATTCTATTTCTCAACAGAGATATACTGGAATTGGAAAATGTACAGAGACAAAGGCAACAGACATGACTAGGAATGTAGAACACCTTCTATAAAAGAAGAGATTTAAAAGACTGGGACTGTTCAGCTAAGAAAAGTGACGATTAAGGGGGATATGACAGAGGTCTAAAAATCATGAATGATGTGGAGAAAGTATATAAAGAATAAGTGTTATTCACCTGTTCACATAACATAAGAACCAATGAATCTTGCAGAGATGAGGGCGTAGCTGAGAGTGGGGAGGCCCTCATCTGAGTAAGGTTTGCAACCTTCTTTACAGCTGCAGATGGAAAACAGTTCCTGGTCATTGCGGCTGTGATCAAATAGACACTTAATAAGAGGGACTGATATCTTCCCATATCATTTGATTACTTCCCCCAACCAAAGAACATCTGGATTTAGCCTCAGCAATCTCATTATTATTCATGCCCCAATCATTACCATAAAAAAAGAAAGCCATTCAATTAAATCCTCTAGATCAGACAATATAGAGAGAGTTGAGCTTCATTAACATACTGAAAAATATGTCAGCCCCCTACCTTTCACTAACCTTGCCTAGAGACTTCATATTCACATTGATTAGGAAAGGTCGTTCAATAGAACCCAATGTGGGAATGCCCTGGGCCAGAAAAGTAATTATACAAACCTACTTCCTCTGATCACTCAGAAGCAAAAGAATCAAACCATCACAAGGAAATCCTAACTACATCAGTTTGGATCTATAGCAAGCCAGGAGCACCTATTGCAGCTGTATTAGAGGCAGCGGATAGATCTAATAGCATCAGCTTGGACACTTGATTTTTACTCATGACTAGGAAGAGATCACTGACTAGTACTACCAGTGAAGTCTCAGGGCCATACACGGATCTGAAGCTATATTGACATAGGTCAAAGATAGTTAAGGGGTCTATATAGTGTAAGTTGTCTCACTAGAGTCTTCTCCATAGTTTATTCAGACATGGTGGAGAGAAAAGGTTCTACCGTTGCCTTGGTTGTCAGCACCAAGTAAGCGATGCTCTTGAATAAAGGTCAAAGACATGGTGACAGTTTCCAGAGAGATAGCTGTGTTAGCCTGTGTACAGCAAAAACAATGAGAGTCCTGTGGCACCTTAAAGACTAACAGATTTCTTTGGGCATAAGCTTTCATTTGCTCCAAACCACTTCATCTGATGCAATGCATCTGTTGCATTAGATGAAGTGGGTCGAAGCCCACGAAAGCTAATTCCCAAAGAAATCTGGTAGTCTATAAGGTGCCACAGGACTCTTGTTGTTTTCCCTAAAGGAAGTTTTGGTAACTTCTATTACTAGAGCAGTGGTTCCCAACATTTTCTCTGCCACAGCACACATCAAACTCCAGAGATCTCTTTCCCCTACTCAGAGCCAGTGGCTGCATTAGGGGAGCAGCGGGAGAGAGGAGTCAACCCATTGTTCACACAGGTGGTCTGAGGGAAGAGAGAGAGATTGGAACAGCTCAACATGGGATTGTGTTGAAAATTATATAACTGTCCTGATTCCCTTACTCTCTTTTATGCCACCATCAATAAGAAATACATTAGACACATCCAGAAGGTGTTTTACCAAATAAAAGCCATGTCACTTGAAACTCCAATTTGTGCAGTAGGTTGCTCCCTTTTGTTAGTCTTGATGTAACTCTTTTACACTCAAACGTTTCTGAATTCAGTGTTTCAACTGTAGTGCATATTCCTTGCCTGTAGTATGGGAACATTAACAAAATAGGAGTGAGACTCTTAAATAATTATTAACTTGGTCTGATTGATACAGCTGTTGTCAAGGGCATATTTAGTGTCTTCATAAATGTCACTTCATAACTTGCATTTTTGTGAATTTACCTGAGTTTCCATAATCTGCTTTAGCTCTTGGGAAGGCTTTTTGTAATGGGCAACAAAGAATTCTTTCTATAAAAGTGAAATCAAAGTACATTTGGTCAACTCTCAAACAAAAGAGTCAATACTGTGAAAACTGTATGTTTACCTTTTACAGCAAACACCAATGTAAACGTCATAGCACCAAATTCATTCCCAATTTTACTCCATGAACATCAACAGAGTTATTTGAACAGAGATTAATTTGGCCCAAAGTGATTTAAAAATCCCAATTTTGATACTCTTCCATTAATAAAATGTTAATTACATGCATAATTAAAGGATAGAGAATTCTGAACTCACTAAGTAATTGTAAATAAAAAAATAACCAAAAATCCTTCTGTATTACAATTTTGATTCTCCTTCCTGTTACAGGACAACAAATACTTTCCAAAAAATAATTTAGTTACCATCTACCTTTTAAGTAAAAGTCACCTAAAAGATGAGGAGAGAGGAAACCATCTTTTAAGATAAAACAATTAGCTTTGAGACAAGTACATTACATCTAACAAGTTTCACAGCATGCATTAACAGGATGTGGGCAGAACCTTGCTTAGATTTATTTACTCATATTTTATATGAACGTTCACTTAAAACGTCATCTGAAGGTGAGTTATAAGGTCGCTAAAATTAAAAAGTGAAAAGCATTAGAGAGCTGTAACTGTCAAGGGGATATACATTTGGATAGTTCTGAGTGAGTATCTACCTTGACACATTTCAGCGGTACACCTGGAGCATTATACTTGTAGACCAGGGGTTAGCAACCCCTGGCACATGTGCCAAAGATGCCATGCATGCCTATTCTGAGTGGCATGCAGGACTCTCGGACCTGCGGCACCATTGAGCACGGCAGCTATTCTACTCCTGCTGGCCCTGCCCTCCCAGTGGGGTCTGGGGCCACAAGAGTCACTGCACGCGTAGTGGCTCTTTCCCCTACTGGCTCTGTGCCCAGCACTTGCTGAAATCGGCTCTGGGACCTGCTGAGGGTTGTGGGGAGGATGGCACTGGGGCTAGCAAAGGTTGCTAGCTCCTAGCGTAGACAAACCCTTACCCTTGACTTTCTCTGTTGGTTTCTGAAAGGAGGTTAACATTCTAAAGCTGTTCTGACTGTAATCCCAAAAAGGATTTGCCAAGCAGACAAAGTTTTAGGGCTCAATCCTGTTTTCATGCTGTCATGTGGCTCTGATCATGCAAGCAGTTCAGTGCAGGATCAGGCCTGTAGATGGTCATCTAGGTTGACTTACAAAACACTGCTGGTTTATAGCATATCTGGAATAAAGACTGATCATGTTCTCTAATTTTAGTGGACTGTAACCTTACATCAAAACAAGAAGCTGGTGAGTGTGATCTGTTTCCACACCTCCAAGCTGCCAGTAGGAGGCTGCCAGGTTCCCCTAAATGTTTTCTGTCTGAGCACTGACTTGTATTGTTATGAATGCTGCTCAAATTGCTTCAAGCAACATTCTTCTAAGAGAATTATGGCAAATGTTTTGCGTATCAAGATATAGAAATCTAGCACGTTGCTACTAGACTTATTTTCTGTCTGCTGTATAATAGCTGTGTTGGTTCCAGGATGTTAGAGAAGGAAGCTGAGCAAGATAATATCTTTTATTGGACCATTGTCTGCTGGTGAAAGGGGTTAAGTTTCATGTTTGCACAGAGCTTTTCTTCAGTTTGGTCAGACCTGAAGAAGAGCTCTGAGAAAGCTTGCCAACAGAGGCTGGCTCCATAATATTGTCTGTCTAATATGTTTCTGTCCACGGCCACACAATTTCAACTAAAACAGATTACGGCGTTGCTGTGACTCATGTTGTCGGTAGGTCTGCTGAGGGTGTACTAAAATGCCTTTCACTTTTTCATTTAAATTCATGAATCAGATGGTCCCTCAATACACTTGTGTTCACAATATCAGTTTATGAAAAAATTCACAATGGTTGGAAGAGTAGATTTGAGAATTTTAAAAGGTATCAGTTTATTTCAGCTTTTAAATTATTTCCTCTAGTACAGTACCACATCCGACCCTTATAATTTATCTTCAGGGTAAATTTTGTAACAATAAAAACATAACAGTCGTGATCTCTTTTCCCAACAACCCAAAAACAATGGAAAGGAGATTCCCTAACACCAAGAGAAACCTTCCTCACACATCCCACTACTTGATGGACAACCTTGAGATGAAAAAAAAAAGAAGAGCCTAAATATCAGAGACTGGATCTGACAGCAATGAAAGCAATCAAATTTCAGACTTAAAGGACCCTTCACTGGGAACAACTCACTAGCAATCTCCAAAATGACTTCAGTTGCTGTGGTGACTGATTAGGCGATGGATGGAGTCTCAGGAAGCCAGGATCTAAGCCCTGCTGAGATTTATAGATCAAACTCAATCCTCGGTATTGCACTTAGAAGTGGAGAGGAAACCCATGCAATTCCTGGAGAATTCAGGTAATATATTCTTCTCGGATAATGCCACCTAACATGCAATCTTCACTTACTATAGATTTTAAGTGGTCTAAATGTAGTCGTAGATACAGCATGTATAATAATCTGATCTTGATGTCACAATGGATATGTTTGCTGTGACAAACTTTGGATTAGAAAGAAGGGGTAAAAAATACCTTACTAGTTGCAGACCACAACAGCATTCTGGGTCACAAACAGGGGTGTTGCTGCCCTGAAGAAAGGGTCAGGGCCCAGCCTGGGGCCGAAGCTCTGTCCCCCGCCATGCCAGCCCAAACCCCAAAGGCCCAAATCAGCCCCAGGTCCCTCCTGGGGCCTGGATTGGACTCCTGCCACTGACAGCCAGTGGGTCAGCCCCAGGTCTACACTCATTACATGGAAAGCCTAAGTACCACAATGATGGATAGCGCTAAAATTATTATTTATTATAATTTGTAATGAGGTAGCATCCAGGAGCCCAAGGAATCAGGGACTATTCTGCTAAACTCTGTAAAAGCAAATACAAAAAACAAACAAGGAGCCCTGTGGCACTTTTAAAGACTAAAATTTATTTCTTGCATGAACTTTTGTGGAAGAAAATCCCACTTCATCAGACGCTTAGTGGGATTTTCTTCCACGAAAGCTCATGCCATAAATACATCTGTTAGTCTTTAAAGGTGCCACAGGACTCCTTGTTTGTTTTGCTGAACTAAACTAACATGGCTACCCCTTTGCAACATACCAAGAAGATTATCTGATTCAATGAACTTACGACCTCTGTATTAGGCAAGAGAATTGGGGGAGTACAAGGTAACAGAAATGAATGTATGATGATAATTCGGATAGGCAGAGGAATCTTATATCATGACACAGAATCATATCTAATGTAGTGATATTAGCAACCAGGACCTGAGAGCCCACAAAGACACTAGGATCCAACAAGAAGCATTAATGAAAGACCTGAGTCAACCGAGAATGCAGCTGTCAACAAGTTTCAGAGCTGTGAAATCAAACTAAGTACAAATATCACATAAAAATGTGCTTTCATTTTTAATCCTGGATTTACGTCTTTATTCCACAGGCCATTGGGTGCAAAGAGCCCTGCAGAGAAAGAGGAATGTCACACAACTCAGCCCCAAGCCCTGTGATACAGCTGGGAGCAGTTTGGATGGGGTGCACGGGGGCTCCCTGTTAAACCTCCGCAGGCAAAGAAAGGCTTCAGAACGGGGGAATGGAATCAAGATAGGAGCAAAGAGGAATTGATTTAGTTGTGGTTGGTCATGCTTTGAGCAGAGGGTTGGGCCAGATGACCTCCTGAGGTCCCTTCCAACCGTCGTCTTTTATGCTTCTATAAAAAGTTCAGTGCTGAGTATTAAAAAGAAAAGCCAAACAAAATAAACTCTAAAATGCCTGCCTGTTTTCACTGTGAGACTCCTCCACAGAGAATACTTGGCAGGTGCCAAGGAGCATTCCAGAGAGCATTTTAATCAGATCGCCACGGCTGGATATTAACTGGTAGCCCTGATTAGTGGGACAGCATGCTGCACATATTTGGGGTTAAACATGGGACTTCAGTCCTTTGAGCTATCAGTCTTTCATCTTTCTGAGCACCACATTCACTGGAAAAGTTAAAATCCTAAGGTATTCTTTAAATATTCATGCATGTGTATGTGTGTGGGGGGGGGACATGCTCTCCCTGCCCAACAGAGGCAGGTTACAAATGAAACAGCTGCAGACAGGCAGTTCCAGATTCTGAGGACAGACAAGCCTACATTAATTCACATGGTGTCATCAGAAGCGCTTGGGGAATAGGCACATGTGTTTAAGCGTGCCAGTGTGTTGTACCCTAGTAGCTCACAGTTAGTCTCTAGTGCATTTCAGATGTTAATTAATAAGGACAGGTGGCCCTTGTGGGGTTTAAGATTTTGCAAACTTCTCTGTTTATTGAGCTTGCAAAACTAATTCAGGATTGCAAATGTCTTTTTTTCCCACCTGAAATTTAAAGCTCTTCTTTTTGTTTGCCCCCACAGTGTGAATATATTCCAAAATGTTATTTTTTTTTATCCATAGACACATCAGGATCGGGATAAGAAACTCCCCCCCCCCATGTCCTATTAGTATGTGCAATATATAGTTTAAACCTTTTTCCTCCATGCCTCTATTCATAGTCCCCCTGTATTAGTTTTCCTTTCTGATAAATCTTCACTCAATTTTTTAGCTTATTTTTCCATTTTTCCCCCTCCCGTGCCCCCTTAATCACACTACTTACGTGGAATGAAAACCCAATTATAGTCATGCTAGCATTGAACTTTCATGTCCACAATATGCAAGTGGGCTTCAAAGTTAGGCAAAATAAATTCACACAATCATACAACTTAAACAGAAACTTTGCATAAGTTGGCTTAAGAGTACTAAGATGTCAAGGATTCACCAATCTGTCAGAAAAATATGATGAACAGGCACTTTGTATTCATGCAGACTCTCCAAATGTTTGTCAGATTTAATAGAAATGCTAACAGATCAGAATACAAACAATAATCTGTTCCAGATATCTGGCTATATTTGATACCAAAGTTACAGTGACCAGAAAAATCAGGACACGAGTCAATAGATGCATATATAAGAAGAAGCTGTGAATGATGGAACTGCCCCATTGGAACATTAGGTCACCCTAACTAATGCAGTGCTTAGGGCCACCAATCAAGGATCATAAAATCACAGATTAGTGTTTAGAGGCACATTAGGAGGTCACCTACTCTACCCTTGCTCAAAGCAGGACCAATCTCAACTAAATCATCCCAGCCAAAGCTTCCTCAAGTCTGGCCTTTAAAACCTCTAAGGATGGAGATTCCACCACCCCCTAGGTAATCCATTCCACTACTTCCATACCCTCCTAGTGAAAAAGCTTTTCCAGCAGCCAAACCTGACCTCTCCCACTGCATCTGCAGATCATTGGTCCTTGTTCTGCCATCTTCACCACTGAGAACAGCCTAGGTCCATCTTCTTTGGAATCCCCCTTCAGGTAGTTGAAGGCTGCTATCAAATCCGCCCTCACTCTTCTCGTCTGCCAACTAAATAGGCCCGTTTCCCTCAGTCTCTCCTCATAAGGCTTGCACTCCAGTCCATAAATCATTATTGTTGCCCTCCACTGGACTCTTTCTTATTTGTCTACATCCTTTCTGCAATGGGGGGGGGGGTCCAAAACTGGAGGCATTATTCTAAATGTGGCCTCACCATTGTTGAACAGAATGGAATAATCGTCTCCCTCAGTCTATTGGCCATGCTCCTACTACTCCAGCCAATCAGAATCATATCCCATTCTGTGAGGTACTTTGTACACAAAATCTCACCATACATATTAACAAGAATCCCTCAAGAGTATATCAGATTATGTTAACCAAGGAAATAGTAGGATTAAGATTTATCAGACATCAGAAGCAGTCAGCCCTACTTGTGCTTTCCTGTAGACAGGGCTGGCCCAAAGGTTTTTGGTGCCCTAGGCAAACTATGACTTTGGTGTCCCCCTACCCACATTCGATAAAGAGAAAAATGATAATACATTATTTTAAATAGAGGAAAAAAATCACTTTCATCTAATCTGGTGCCCCTTAAAACCTGGCACCGTAGGCCACTGTCTAGTTCACGCACATGGTTGGACTGGCCCTGACTGCAGACAGATCTTACAATTAAGCAGGTTTGGGCCAGGCTAGACTCAGGACAGGTCTACACTAGAAGAGCTACATTGGTGCAACTGACACCAGGGTTGGATTTACACAGGGGCTTTAGGGGCTGAAGTCAAGGGCCCTGGGCTAGAGGGGGCCCACAAAAATCCAGCCCCAGCTGGCTGTTCTGTGCTCCCAAGAAGGCGCTGTTTGGAGGGAATGTAGGAGAGACCCTCCTACCTTCCCCACCTCCTCATACTCCAGGTAGCCTAACCTCCTGGGCTCATACACCAGCTCCAGGCAAATTGGGTCCAGGCTCCTCCCAGCTGAGCTGACTGCAATTCCTTTCTGCAGGGGTGTCCTCATACGCAGAGAGGGGGATGCAACCTGCTCCATGCTTGACTTCTATTAGCCAGAGCCAGAAGGGAGATGGAAAAGGGGGATGGTGGGGAAACAACAGGGGAGAACAGGGATGAGAGGAGCTGGAGGAGGTGAAGGGGAATGAAGGGGGCAGGGCAGGACAGGGACAGGGGAGTGGGTGGCTAGAGGGGGGATGCGGTGATGTAGGGGAATCGCAACAGAGAGGTTAGGGGCTGGGGGATGGAGGCTGGATCAGAGGCGGATGTGAGTGGGAGGAACGCCGAAGGAAAGGGAGATATGGGGAAGCTGGAGGGAAATATGAGAGCAGAAGCCCCATGGCTCAGGCTGTTACAGCTTACAAACAGCTAGGGTAACCTCCGAACCTGACCTGGGCATAAGAAGGAACCCATGGAGAGCCTGTAACAGCATCCCCACCACCCCCACAGTAGTGGGAGAGCAAAACACAGGTACGTAGACTCTTCCTAACTTTTGCAGGGCATTGCTGCTGCCACTGACAGTGGGGGAGAGGGGGTCATGGCCCCACAGACCCCTCCCATGGTTGGCTTCCTCTGATGAGGGGTACATGTGACAATGTCAATATGGCCTGCTGGCGGCTGGCCAGGGGCGCCACAAAATCTTATGGGCCTGCAAGGGTGTTAATCTGGCCCTGTGTACCGCTTTAGTGAAGATGGTCTATGCCGATCAAGAGCGCTCTCTTGAGCAGTAACTTCTAATTATGGACAACGCTTAGTTCTCTGCAGTTTGTGATGATCGGGGTGTCTTTTTCACATGCCTGAGTGAAGTAAGGTTCATCGACAAATGGTATTGTAGACATGCCCTCAGTACATGGATGGAAGACCACCAAGAAATATCTAGATGCAGAAGGGAACAGCACTGATGAATTAGCAGATAGTTCCTTCTCTTTGAGTCAAGACTAATACAATGCCCCAGTATGGAGTTAGTGGAATTACAGTCTTTCATCTGAGATAAAATCAAAGATCCTGTTATTTTATGGTTATTTAAGATCACAGGACATGTTTTACAAGAAAATACTGTTAGCTCTTTTATGCTTGACCAATTCGAATTCTAGTAACTTACATTCTGCCTACTAAAAATCTGCCTACAGATTCAGTCAGATATAGGACTCCTCACTTCGTGCTCTGAGTTATTTTACAGTGCTGCTGGATGCTATTGAACCACTGTCACATTTTACCACAGGACTGGATGGATTCAGCATGGAGAAAGCACTTCCTGCACATAGTTTATTTATCAGATAAGTTTTTTAAAAGTTTTGGGATTCTTTGGGTGAAAACTGGATGCAGTCTGAGGAACCATCACATCTGCTTTTAATTTTGTTCCATTTTATGAATGAACTGGTGTACATACATTAGTTACCAAAAGTTTAGTTTTGCAAGGCTCAGTGGGAGAGAAAAATTCAAATAATAAGTAAAGAAATCGAAGCCTACAAAGCCTGTCTTCAGTAGCTTTCTGACACACAAATTCAGGTATTTTGGACCATTTAAAGGTGAGGCATGAGTACTGACCCCATTGGGAAGCTAGAAATCTCCCTTTCTTAGCAGAATAAAGCTGCATTTTCCATCTATCCAGAACAGAAAGATACAAAGTTTCAAATCTGTGATATTTCAATATGTAGAAAATCCAAACCCAGCACTGCATCTTGCCTCCACCTAAAAAACAAGGTGCTTTAGTTAGCATTAGTACAACTGTAAAATAACAGAGGGAGAGAAAGGGTAACTAATGTATTTAAAAACTTCTGAAAAAATATTTTGTGTGTGTAAAAATGCCATGAATTTCAGGGCTTTTCTAGATGACAAGCAAGTCCCATCATCGAACTCTCAAAATAATCCAAAGGGATAGCTGTGTTAGTTTAAAAGTGCCACAAGGCTCCTTGGGTTTTTTTGTTTTGTTGTGAGGTTTTGTTTTTTTTTTTTTGAAATATTCTCTTTCCAATGGCATGACACTCCTTCTCTAGTTGTGCATAGTTGCAAGATATCTGTCCTGAAAGCTGTCACTGATGCAGGACTGATTAGTCCCTATCATGGGGTGCCCTGGCCAACTGTTATTTTGAGGACAATTTAAACATTTAGAGAGAAGGAAGGAAGCCAACTGTTTGAAGCTGTTCAGAGATCTGGACTGTCAGAATAAATTCCAGAGAGATGGCTTGATGGGCAGAGGGCAGGTGAGGCAGAGAAAGAAGCATGATGAATGCACAATACCTTTGGCTATATTCCCTGCCCTCTGTCCTAGACACGCTCAAACTATTTCTAATGTTCTGGTACCCCTGAGCAGTTTCTAATTGCTATCATTAAAAAACTGACCAAAAAAAATCCCAGCAACTAATAAATTGAGAGCACTATGTATGCATGTATTTCTGTGGGCAGGTTACCCTATCTGCCTTTTTCAGTAGCCTTCAAACGGAGATACGAAAGTCACTTAAAATAACATGCACACCTGCATTTGACTTCTGTACTCCTGGCACATCCATTGCACTGATGGGCCTCCCTTTGAATCAGCACTACTCAGTTGCGAGGGTGGTGTTCAGGGTTTGACTTTCTGATCCGCTGAATGGGTTTTCATAGACTCAAGCAGTTGACCAGGAAGATCAAACTGACACTGGTGTATTCCCCTCCATCAGAGAAGACTAACCCTGTATCCTAGCCCTAGTATACACTGAGAGGGCTTTTCGGCAGCAGTCAACCAGCAGTTATGCAAGACAGGTAAAAAGCTTTGCATAACTGCCGGTGACTTTCTAAGCCATTGGAACACACTGCTGAAAGCTGACTTCAGATGGCTCATGGTTGACCTTCAGGTGCGTCTCCTAGGGTCTAGGACTTCCAGAGCCAACTTCCAAGGCACAGCAGCGAGTACATACTCGCTCCTAATTGCACCTGGAATGTTGGGCTGATGGCAGCGATCTTACTGCCATCACTGAAGACATACCCTTAGAGGGAAGGGGTAAAAAGGAGTAGACGGAAAACAAGACACAGCTAGAAGAATTTTTAAAAAATGGAGAAAGAAGAATGGACGAAACAGGAAAGGAAGAAAAAATTGTCTTTGAGAACAAACTAACATTCTGTATATGATATGGATGGGGATTTTTTAAAGAACTCTGCTTTGACTTAATGCTACTTTCATTGAAATCAATGGAGGTTTTAACCCTGATTTCAGAGAGAGAAGAGTTAAGCCAATGCTGAGCTCTTCTGAAAATCCCATCTTAAAGTCATATGGTATTATAGCAAAGTAGAGTGAGAAGAAAAAAAAATCTTCCAAGTTACAATGCAGAAGGAAGGGGGAAAGTGACTGAGTAAAGAGAAGGAAAACCGAAATAAAGAAAAATGTTAAACTAAAAGTTAATCTGTTATTTGTTTCCATGGTAATTTTAATGCAAAAAGTGTCAAAAGAGAGTAAATGTATTTTATCTGACATTTTTAAACACATGTGCACACATTCACATGCACTTACTTTCACTGATTTGTAAAATAAAATGCACATAGGTGCTCCCACACAGAACAAGAAGAAATACACGTGCACATTTGAAAGTGGGGAGGTGTTCAGTTTTAGAGGAGTCCGTCTTTAGTCTTAATCCGCTCTTACTTTTACATCCCCATAGGTAACAGTGTATAAACAGAGTGCACAAAAACAACTCATGAAAACAATAAGGCAGAAAGAGCTTTTGCAGGGTCAATATCAGTAAAAATGGTCTTTGGGTAAAAATAGTTCCTTCACTTAGCATTCTGCTCAGTTTCAGGCAGTATACTTGGATCTCAGGCTATTCTTCCTCCTCGGATAATCGTTTAGTGCTCTCACCCTCAGTAACACTCATTATACTAATTATATTCCATAGAATGTGTGTATTCTCCTCTCTCATCCAAACACACATAAAATCCATTATGAATTTTTAACTACTAAATAAATAAATAAACCATCTCCCTATGGTTGTGTAAAATTCAACCTTATTACAAGTTCTAAACAGGAAACATACAGGCCACATTATTAGCAAAACGAGTAAGGCTTACTATATTAATATGCTAGAACAAAGCTATTACTTAGTGCACGAGGAACGTCATTAAAAACAAGTTTCCATAACAGAGTCAGATCATGTTGTCTAGACACAATTTAGCTTGCATTAAATTAAATCCACTATCATAAGAGGTTTAACTTTGATAAAAAGAAAATATAGCCACGTTAGTTAGATTGACAGTCTATATTAATTTGAGACAGATAGACAAATCAAGAGACAGTCAGCTGCTATAAAAATATTCCCAGGGGTAGAAATAATACCCAGGAGGATTTTTTTCTAAATGTTCTTGGAGGAGCTAAGTGAAAGGGTAGACTCAAAGTGGTTAAAGCCAGAAGGGGCCATCATGATTATCAAGTCTGATCTGCACATTTCAGGGCACAGAACCTTGCCTACCCACTCCTGTAATAGACCCCTAACCTCTGACTGACTTACTGAAGTCCTCAACACATGATTTAAGGACTTCGAGTTACAGAGAATCCTCCATTTACACTAGCGACCTGTGCCCCATGCTGAGGAGGAAGACAAAATATGAAGTAAGAACAGTTCATTTGCCATGATTAACCCATTTTTAGGTTTTTCACTGTCACTGTCCCATCCTCATGTTTTCCACAGTGTCTGCTTATAATTTCCATTTGGGAAAATTCGGATCAGGATTCATACTCTTCAACAACTCAGGCCCCACTCAAGTGCAAACAGAAGTGGCAACTGAAAAGGCTCTGAAAATACCTGCTCAGTTCATAGGGCATATTGAGCAAATAAAACATGATAAGTTTTAGCCATGGCCGTGCTGAAACAGATACAATCCATTAACATTGAACAGTGAAAAGTAAGACATTGTTAGCATGGAACTCAGGGAGAAGGGGATTGTTTAGCTGTATAACATTAAAGTCTAAAGAAAAAAAAGGAGTCCTGTGCCACTTTTAAAGACTAACACATTTATTTACTGCATGAACTTTCGTGGGAGAAATTCCCACTTCAAAGCATCTGACAAATTGGGATGTTCTCCCACAATAGCTCATATGATAAAAAAAATTGTTAATCTTTAAAAGTACCATAGGACTCCTTGTTTGTTTTGCTGAACTAGACTAACGCAGCTACCCCTTTGAACTCATTAAAGCCTAAGTCATAGTTCCCATTTCCCATGGGTCTGCTCTGAGAACTGTTCCCACTTCTCATAGTCCTGTTTTGTCCCTCCTGAGGTCCCTTACAACATAATCTTCTATGATTCTATGATTTGTTAATGTATTTGATTTCTAAGGGTTGTAGTAAACCACTGCTCTGTATTCCTTACTGGCAGTCTGAGTACGTTTCCCAAACTACGTTCTCTGTTCTCTTAAGCTTTTCAGTTGTCTAAGGGAATCAGCAGCCTAAATGTCAGGTCTGGAACATCTCAACTCCTTAAATCCAGAAGTTAAGTAAGGATGTGACTCCAAATACCAAGGTTCTGTCATCTCCCAGAGAAGGCTGAAGACTGCATGGCTCTTTTCAGAAAAGTTGGATTTGTCTCAGTTCTCACCACCATGCTGTTCATAGTAAGCAGGTGGCACACCCTCGAACCCCTACAGGTGGCTTCATTTACATGATGATCTGGGTCTATTTATTTGGATATCACTGTAAATGTCACACGTGAAAAAGGGCTTCCTTTCCAGCTCTTACTGCCCATGACATACCGTTAAAAGCACAATGCTACAGAAGTTACAAAATATAAATCATCCAGAGCAACAGGCTCTCCACCCACATCTCACCACACCTCTGTTGCTACCTATATTCTTTGCGATCCTGCAGGCAAAATTTCCTACACACATGCAAATACAATTAAGTCCAGACCTTGTTAACTGCAAGACGCAATTATTTGTTGAATAATATGTTTGAAAAGCAATGCATCATTTTTATATATTACTCAATGGATGTTTTCAACCATCTATAGAGCTGTTTGGATAATGCAAAAAAGATTCATTGAATAATTTATTTGACAGACAACAGCATTATTCATCAAATACATTATTCAACTAATAGTATTCGACCGGTGCTAATTAAAAGCAGAGAAGCAATCGGTCTTTCGGATCCCAGTCTTGGCTCCATTAAGAAAACAGACTGTCTGGCTCAGAAATGTTCGTCAGTGGAATGTCTCAGTGCAGTATTCTATCACAAGCGCAGTTGACCTAGATGCTGCTATTCTTAAAGAAGTTATACCCAGCATTTCAATTACCTGTACGTAACTAAACACGTTCATATCACAGAGATAAGGGATGCTCACAGGGAACTAGTTGCTTTCATTTCTGACAGAAAAGGGACTAAACTGCAAAGGCTGGATTTCAAATTCCTCAGCATTCTTGGCTGACCAGATGTGGGGCTCTGGTTTATAACAAATTGTTCTCCTGAACTAGCAACTCTTCTCCTAAGAGATCTCTCTCTCTCTCTCTCTCACACACACACACACACACACACACACACACACACACACACAC
>ML682040.1:16382034-16397626 GCA_007922195.1 Podocnemis expansa | reverse complement strand
TGGTCCTGTAGCTTGGCGGCTATGATGCCTGATAGGACTTTCCATGTTGTGGGGAGGCAGGTTATTGGCCGGTAGTTGGATGGTGCTGTTCCCTTTTGGGGGTCTTTCATGATCAGCACTGTCCTTCCTTGTGTTAGCCAGTCTGGGTGGGAGCCTGCTGCTAGCAGCTGGTTCATCTGTGCTGCTAGGCGTTCATGCACTACTGTTAGTTTCTTTAGCCAGTAGGTGTGGATCATGTCCGGGCCAGGTGCTGTCCAGCTCTTCATGTTCTTGACCCGCTGTTGGATGTCGGCTATTGTGATGGTGACTGGTTCCTGTTCTGGGAGATTGCTGTGGTCTGTATATATATAGTATATACTATATATATATAGTAAAGTCCCCCCAAAAAGGTGAGATGGATTTCTCACAAGGGTTCTACACCGTTTTCCAGTCAGATTCCTGTCTCACCAAACCATTGGCTCATCAAGTAAATTGTGTCAGCAAGGGACCGCACTGGGAGAGCTGAGCAAATAATTGATTTTTTGGCTTGGTGACCAAACTGAAAAATCCAGGAAAAAAATCTAGTTCACATCACATCAAAATGGATTTTTAGTTCCTTGCAAAATGAAAAATTTCATGCAGGTCAATGCACAATGACATTTCCAAAATGAAATGTTGATTTAAGACAAATTGTTGAATCATAAACAATTGTTGGCATTTGTAATATTTTTTCCCCGGGATTTCTTCTTCTGCTGAAAATATTTGCAAAATTGGACCTGAATTCATAGTTTCGGTCCCTTGAAAAATGCATTTTTTGGCAGATTTACTATTTGCTCCCAAATATTTGCCCAGCTCTGTTCTGGAACAAGGAACAGAACTCAGGTCTCTCTTGTGAATGTCAAGAGCTAACTATTTAGAGGGTTTCAAAGTAAGGTTGTTGAAATCAACCTTGCAGAAAGGCTCTGTCTGCCGGGCCCATCCCACAAGTGATACCCAGCTGCTCCTCCTTTTTCAGGGGGGCTCAAACAAAATAGCTCCTACATGTCATTTTATAGTGCAACAGGCATAGACAAAAAGTGCTGAAAAAAGACACACTATGAATTTCCCTTAGTTATTAATGACCCAATATAGGAAAGCACACCTAAAATTTTGATCTGGCACCACTGTCCTTTTATCCAGTTTAGTTCCCTGGAATCTTTCTTTCTGTCCATTCACCTACCCTCATTCCTACCTCAAACACTTTGTAGCCGTCTACTCTCAGGGTGATTGATTTCACACTTATAAGGCTAGTTGCACCATGTCCCCAACATGAAGGCATCACCCACAGGTGATGAGTCTCAAGATGTCATCTCTGTCAGGCTGAAATCACACAATTCCCTGGTTTTTTTTTTTTTTTTAACCAGGAGTTGTGTTGCAAGGCTGGGTATCCAAACTGCGATTGCATCAGCAGTCTTGAGTTATGTTTGGTTCCTGCAGTTCTGTTCCTCAGGAGACATGAACAGTGGCATCCAGTGTTGGTAAGTAATGGTGAGACAGGAAGAAAGAAACTGCGTGGTGTGTAGAAATGTAAGTGCATCTGGGTAAGATAGAGGGGAATCAGAAATGGGCAACAAAAATGACGAGGAGCACGTGAAGTAAGATTAAACGTATTAGGAAGGTTTAGGTTAGTGATGAATAAGAGGGGACATAATTTCCTATATGTGCATGTCTCTCTATAGCTGGACATATGTACATATCAGTGAATATATAAAAGTATAATGTAATAATTTATGGCATAGAGAAGATGTGGTATACAGAAGTAGGTGTTCCTTTAAAAGAAGCTGTGGAACAGTCAATGAAACTGAAGGGTAAGACATTTAAACAGAAGATCATACATACTTTACATAGTACATAATTAATCTGTGTAATTCACCCCCACAAGATATCTTAGAGAGCTTACTGCACTTCTGTTCCTTTTGTGGCCTGTTTGAAGCACACACTTTAGGCCTTGATCCTTTTCCCTTTAACAGTCTCAGTGCAAAATCTCATGATTTTCCACTCTCACACTGGGACCTGGCTACATTGCCCTGTGTATACCAGCCACTTACCACTTTGCAGGTTCAACTGGGCTTGGTGACCTCGCATTTCTTCCTTTTGGGAATGTGTGGCCAATGACATAATTACCAACCACCTTCTTCAAACAGTGTTTTTATTTAGCAAAGCATTAGGGGGAAAAGCATTTTAGGACAACAGTGCTGCATACATATTTAGTCTCGTCTAAACTTATACTTCACTATGAACTAAGATAGGCTTTCCTCATAGTTTGCAAGAGTAGAATGGACAAGCATTCTTCTAAGAATACAAGGATGCAACCAGTCTTTGCCCCTCTTTCATTCTTCCTGTGGAAGTCTGGGCCCAATTACTATGCTGTTTAGTGGTCTTTGTTGCAGGGCCATGGTATGACATCATCTTTTTGCCTTTTTTTTTCTTTTTTCTTTTTGCTTAGTAAGAATGTGGCTGTGATGGCTGCTCCATTTTTCGGCAGCCAGACTCTTTCAGTCTCAATGGCTTGCAGTCACTAGTCTTGTGACTACATTTACTTGTGCAGCAATGTGTATAAGCTCCCATGGCAGCAACAGTCTACCGAGTGAGTGGAGCAGGAGTTTGCCTGGTGACTGCAGTGGCAGTGAAGTAATGGTGAACAGAGATCCGGGAGTCAGGTACGGGGCTGAGCATGAAGCTGGAGTCAGGGTGGAGAAACCCAAGTCAAAAGTCAGGACCAGAGCCAGGATCAGGAAGACCAAGCTTAAGGGGAAGCTGAGGCCAAGAAGCCAAAGTCACAGACACTAGGACTAGGCTGGAGGAGACAGAAGTCAAGGTGGGAACAAAACTGGAGCAGGGACTGGAGGAAGGATTGTAAATTGGCTACAACAAGGACTGGAGCGAGGACTGGAAGCAGGAGCAGGGGAAGTGCATCTGCAAGCATGATGTACATTAAGTAAGGTGACCAGATGTCCTGATTTTATAGGGACAGTCCCAATATTCACGGCTTTGTCTTATATAGACACCTATTACTCCCTCACTCCCTGTCCCAATTTATTCACGTGCTATTTGATCACCCTAAAGATGAACAGCCATGGTGCTACTGCTTGATTTCTTTCTTTCTTTCTGTCTTTCTAACAGCATTGTAAAAAGTAAGGAAAATGGGAAAATTAGGATTCAAACAAATCATTAGTCAACTACTAAAAAATCCTATTCTCAGTGAATGGTCTTTTTTTGTTCGTTTCTGCAAATGTAAATAACAAATAACTGACTTCTTACCAAAAGGAGAGAGAACTTGTGTCCTGCAGGATTATATTAGAATGGATTGAACCATGGGCTTACTTCCAGTTAAAGTAATGAGATTTCATGTATTTGAGAGGCTCAGCTTTTCAGACATTCATGTTCCAGTTTTGACACACAGTATTTCAGAGGAAAGTTTAGTCACAGATAAATTCATTCTTAGATGGTTTGCAGGTATGTTATGAGGAAAATGGTAGTGCCAGGGGAAAAAAAAAATTACCTCTCCTATGAAAGACATAGATGAAAACACCAAGGAATAAACTGCTGTTTGACAATGCCATTCAACATTTCACCAAAATTTTTTTAACTTAAAACTTCTTAGCTCTCATTTCTAAGAAACTTTTCATACATCAAAATACTTGAAATTTCAAAGTAGCTTTGAAAAAGATCAACCCAGGAAAAAAAGAAAAGAAAAAATCTGAACATTCTTTGAAAGTGGAGGGGGAAAAAAAAACACACACACCACTGCCTTATTTCTTGTGTCTTTTCACACACTATCCTTTTTTTCTACTGAAGAATGCCCAGGAACATGCATGTCTTGCTCAGCAATGATCCCTGTGATGTAGAAAAAGAGAGAAAACATCTCACGTTTAAGCAGAGCTCTTTTGTCATATTTCTTTGAACCCCCTTCACACTACTCCATCAAACACTTTTCCCTTGCCCACCCATTCAAATCAGCCAAGTAACCTTACAATACTTCTTGTCCATCGCACACAAGCCTGCAGCTGGCCAGACCTTATCTTTACCTTTTCATTGACCTGCTGGAAACTGGTTATAAGAATGGGATGAGACGGCTGAGCTGGGGAGGGGGGAAGCAGCTAAAGCTAGACAGGTTACTCATCCTTGTTCCTTTCTTTAAACACAAGAAGGAGAATAATCTCTGCTTCTTTGATAACAATTCCAGGAGCCCTAACCCTAGATTTTGCTAAACTGGGTATGTCTGTGTTAGCACAGTCTCTAAGCTCTCAAGCATGCACAACTGAAGCTTAGCCACAAAGCAGGCTGTCATCAAATAACATGGTACTCCAATATGCTTTGTTTTCTGATTTGAAATGTATATTTTCTGACTAGGCTTCCTGGTGGCATGGAATCATCTGCTCCCCTAATCTGTAGCACTGCTCCCCTCTCATTTTTCATAGAACTGAGCAAACAGTGGCACCTCAGATGCAACAAAAGTATTTTGTGCTGCAACTTTAAATAATCACTGAAGTGACCAGTTCTTATTTAATCTTTTTCATCGTAGGGTATGATGGGGAAAGGCCTCAACATACTAACATCACTTCTGAGCTAGTAAAGGGTAGGAGCATTTTATTAACTCAAGGACAGAAATAATTAATGTGTGCTTCCTCTCCCACCACCTACCAACTTCCTTTCCTCTACTACGCTGCTACTTTGCTCCACTCCCTCTTCATTGTTCTGCTTGTCCTTGGAGAAGTCTCCTGTGCTCTTCTACTCTCCTGTGCCTTGATGTCAGGTGAGGGTTGCCAACCTTACCTTTTAGATTTTACTGACAAGGTTGAGTATTTTTTATTGGCACAGTAAAGTTTTTATTGGCTTCAGTAAAAATAGCTTACACCTGGTACCCAGGCTTCCCTCCCAATGCCAAGTTTCGTCCATCTACCAGCTCTTTCAGGAGAGGCTGAAATTAAAGTAGCCCGTGCTGCCCATCATCAGAGGCAAATTCGGTGGCAGGAACCTTGCAAAACAGCTGAGAACAGCAGCTCTGGACTGTTTCAGTGGTTCTTAAAGAGGCAATACCATCTGCAGCTCTTACAGCAGCAACCGCCTTTCTGTAGTTGCCCCCACTGTCAGCAGCAGGCTAATCTCCGTCCTGGTGCGTGAGGGACAGATTTTTAGTGACATTTCTTTTTAACCAGAGTACATTTGCTGCTCTTTATGGACTGTCTGTAAATTAACAGATGGTTGGCAACTTGGAGTCCCTACCTATTGCTACTTCTCAACTTTTGGAGTAGCCTTGAGAATGTAGGTGAGAAAAACCTTATGAAGGGATTGAGAGAGAGAGAGAGTGTGTGTGTGTGTGTGTGGGGGGGTCTTCTTTCATTGGTTTAATGACTTACAGCTTGGTGTGCCTCAAGGACACAGGAAGATGCTTTGCCCACATGCAGGATGGGACCACGACTAGCAACATAAGCTTCCATACACCACTATGCCACTGTTCCTTAGCTGTGACAGGACGGAATCAGCTGTCTTGGTGACAGGGTAAGTCTTTCTACAAAACCATTGAGCCCTTGATCTTTCAACTGAGATTGCCCATGATAGTGCCAGTTTTCACCACCTGTCTGCTAAGAACAGGATTCAGGCCTCAAACAGATATTAGATGGTATGTTATGTTGCTAATACCAAATGCCATTGCAGAACTAAGACAAATACCAACCAGTGACCTAGAGAAGAAAGGCCCTTCATCCCACAACCAATCCCCTTGACCTTTATTTTCAGCTGGTGGAAATTAAACATCGTAGAGGACTACAGCTACAGTAATTCCTCTCTTCAATCTCCATGCTTAGCCTATATTATAAAACAGGTTTTCTTATCCTAGATATCCAGCTGTAAAGCCACTATGCATTTACCAAAATGTCAGCTCTCATTAAACACACTATGTAGTTTCTTTTTAATTTTTTCAAATAAAAAATATTTGTAGAGTTTTAGCTTCATTTATTGGCTTTGATATTGTGATGTGCAGGCTTACAGCTGTCAAACTACAAATACTGGAATCTTGAAACAAGCACCTTCATGGATCCTCATTAGAGTCCTAACAAGTGTAAAGACTGTAACAGACTCTCATCATGGGTCAGGGAAAACACAAAGAAAGCATCCAGCTCAGTACAAGAGCCATGTGGGTTCTTTAGAAGAATGACACAGCTGAAAGAGCTAAAAGAGTTTTATTACAAGCACCTAAAGATTTACTGAATTGAGCCAGAGCCTGACCACATCATTTCAAAACACAGGGATACAAGGACATATGTCCTATGCAGTACGCAATCCAAGACTGATGGGCCAAATTCCTCCTTAGTCTCACTCCATTGACTTCAATAGAACTATTTTGCCTATCATAGTATGAGAATATTTTGATTTCAATAAAATGGTTACTTTTCTGGGATGAATTCAGATAGATATTTCAACAGTTATAAAATCACCTAACTAATTACTCCAAATATTTTTCTGGCCATATCTACTATGATAAACATCTCAGTTTAAATTACACTCAGTAAACTGCAGGGGACTTGTGTGGAGCCTTGGGCTTTGGGAGAATATAGCATGGAATGTAGTGTCTGGCACTTACTGTCATCAACATTATAATGATTCAGCTAGAGTATATATAATTTTGTTGCTGACCTTACATTATTATCTAATTAAGGTAATTTAAGTAATTACTTGCTAAAAAGACTAATGTTTGTTTCACAACACAAAAGAGTTTCAGAGCACACAGCACTAATATGAGAAAATTAGATTCCAATATGGCAATTTTGGGAGAATTAAACCTCTGATGAACCTACAGAATAAAAAAAGAGAAGAAGGATAACAGAAGTTGATAAATGAGAGTAAGAAAACCTGGATCCCACTCCGTGATAACCTACAGATCTCCTGTGTGACCGCCTATGTATTATGAAGAAACAGAATTACCACTTGCTGCTTTGGGTAAACTATTTGCCAGAAGACTCTTTAATTGCACCTGGTATTTAATCATCAGTGATACTAAAATCTGTAAAAAGCTCAAAAGCCAAAAACCTTCTCTTATGAGAAGTTACAACTTCAAGGTGCCTATGAAGATATAAAATTCTGCAAAACATGATTAGCCTAATAGACCCTGGCTGGTTTATCCTTTAGCAAAAGGAAGCATTTGGTATGATCAGAAAAAACACTCTGAAAAGAATACACGGAGTATATCACACTCTTTGTTTCAAGCCATAAACCTTCTCATAATATGTGCCATGTTAATACCTCCTGACAAAGTTATCTGAAGTTATCAGAAAGTTTTACGTTTGACACCAATCCTAAAATAATAGTTCATATTAAACAATTGTTTAAGGAAGAAATTTTTATCAGTCAGATATTAAATGACAGGAAACATTTGAAAACTGAAGAAGAATTCTATGTAATCTTGAAAGTCTGGCTTGCTTGCAAACAGAAGTTGGTCCAATAAAAGATATTAACCTCATCCACCTTATCTTTTTTATTTTCAACAACATGACAGGAAACAATTGTTAATAGTTAATAATTGTTAATTGTTAATAATTTGCCCGGCTGGACAAAACCATGACTGGGATGGTTTAGTGGGAGTGGTCCTGCCTCTGGCAGGGGGTTGGACTAGATGACCTATGAGGTCCCTTCCAGCCCTAGATTCTATGATTCTATGAATAGTATTAGTCACTGTCAATTTATGACTTTTCTTAAAGGTGAAAACTTGTGGTTGTATCCTTTAGAGCTGAGCAACTATAGAAGCTTATTTTCTTCTTTAAGCTTGTAAATTGCTTATTTTCTTAATTATAAATATTTCAATTCTAAATGAAAACATTCCTTTTTATAAATCCTTAGTGCTCTTTTGAATTGTACATTGACATGCACTTGCCACAACCACAGAACCAAAACGTTGGTAAAAGTGATTGATATTTTCTTCTTTTTAATACTTGGGAAGTAGCTCAAATACATAATTTAAATTGAGGAATTAGTTATTTGGAATGCTTATGAAATGAACTGATCAAACTTAAATTACAGGTAGCAGCCTGAAGAAATGTTAATAGAAGAAGCTACATTTTGGACAGATTATTTTGCTACTTCAAGTGAGTAAGTTATATTAATAGTAGAAAAATTTCAAAGTACTTTATCTAAAAAGCCAAAAAACTTTGATATAGTCTATCTATATTTATACTCAATTGAAAGAACTTTTCAAGTAGTCTTAAATGTTTGTGGAACTGGAATGATACTGCAGAAAAGAGGCCAAATAAAAGTTTTTAAAGTAAAACTTCAAAGAGAGTCTATGAGACATACCTGATAAGAAAGAGAGAGACAGAGAGAAATACCTTCTGCTATGCATGTGACTCCTATAGGATAGGCATCAAGGGCTTGATCCATCAAAGCACTTAACTTTAAGCACACACTTACGGTATGTGCTGAATTACTGCCAGAGTGTTCTACACCATTCAAAATCAAGCTTTCAGGGAAGAAGCAACTGAGATCAGCCGAAATGGAGATGCACAAGCCGCAAGCCCCTATATCTGAATTCTACCCAGCTCCTCAGAGGCATGTTCTCTGCTCTTGTTTAACACTGTGAGAGAGAAAGTGATCATTATTTTGTATATAGAGCTGATGAAGTAAAACGGGGAAAAGACGAAGGAGATCATTATAAAACACAGAAGAGGCTCAAGCCAATGCAAGAACATGCAGTAAAATTTGAAAAGCTCTCCAAAAAGTTCAGAAAATGACACAGACAAAGCAAGATGCAAAGGGGCAGCCATATTAGTCTAGGTCAGTAAAACAAATAAACAAGGAGTCCTGTGGCACTTAAAGACTAACAAATATATTTATTGCATGAGCTTTTGTGGGAGAAAATCCCACTTTGTCAAACGTGATAAAGTGCCATGGGACTCCTTGTTTTTTAAGTGCCACAGGACTCCTTGTTTATTTGTTTAGACAAAGCAAGGACCATCCATGAACCCAAGACCCAAGAAGAATCCCACAAGCTTAGACACTTGCTATGAAAAAATGGTGCTAGCAAGTCCAAAGCTTCACTGAATGAGATAAAATTTTACTTAAAAACTTCCAAAAATTTTACACAAGTACTGCCAAGGGTTAGTTTCCTCATTGAAAATGATTTTATTCAAATGTTTAAATGTTATTGTAACTTGGGTTTTCTTAACAGCTTATCTTGTTAAACTCCCTATAGCTGGACAATGTAAGATGACTAAAGTACAACAGAGAGACTGGAGGGGATTTAACTTGAATATAAGGTGCTTAATTTTCATTAACTGTTCTGTCTTAAAGTATTTTTTTCAGTAAATCAGTGGGTTAAACAACACACTAAGATTTCAAGTGAATACTCCCAGAACTACTTCATCAAATAATTAGAGTTCTTCAGCTACCAAACTGTGTGGGACAATACTTCTGTCTTTTTATAAATATTTCAGGTTATGGATGATAAAAAACAAAACAAACCAGGATTCACCTTCCTTAACATTAAATGTAACCCATGTGCCTAAACAGAGAGCACCCTATTTTAGGATCCCTGGGTAGATTGAGCGGCTCAGAAACCAGAACTTTCTCCTAAGAGGGTGTGTGGTAGCATATTGAGCATGCTCCAGAAGTATTATTAATTTTTTTTTTTTGCACTGGAGTCAGATGGCTGGGAGAAGCTTGAGAGCAGGAGCCTGGAGAAGAGGAAGCTTAGAGAGCTGCAGAGTCCATGGTCTTAGTGACTGAGTGAAAGGAGCTGAGCCAGGAATGGACTGCAGGATGATTTCTTCCTGCTTTTGATGGGAATTTTCTCTTGTGGGACTGAGAGCTGGATAACCAGTAACCAGACTGCATGGTGCTGGTTCAAGAGGAGAAAGAAGGGACTGCATGGATTCCAGTTGAAGATTTCTGCAGCCCAAGAAGATGAGGATTGCTTCTGTTTGCTTTCAAACTTCAAGGACTTGAACAAAAGACTGCAAATGAGATAAGGGTGACTCCACCTGAACGTTGGGACTCTTGGGTTTCTTATTGTTCTGCTGAATTTGTTTTGGTTTCCTAGGATAAGGTTTGTTAAGTTAGTTAATAAAGTTCATTGTTATGTTTATGTTGAGAAGTAGTTTAATGTGGGATGGGTATTCTGAGTGATCTTTGCTGTGAGTGCTGTATAGACTGGATCCTGGCTCTCCAGCTGTTTCCTACAGGGGTTTAACCTCTGATAGGCAATGGAGAGGGGCTAATGAATGAATTCTAGCCCACCTGAAGGTTACATAAACACAGGCATAAAAAATGCCTGGATTACTTATTCTTAATTATACAAGAGCTACCTTATTAACTCCTGAAGTTTCCCTCAGGAGAGGCTGAACTAGCACACTAAGTTTTATTGCTTATTTTTGTTTCTAATTTTGACTGCAGAAAAAGAAAATGTTTAATATCTTTGGCTATGGTTACATATACAATTTTAGTTCAGACTTCCTAGTTCTCAAGCTAGTTCGAACTAACTGTAGCATTATACTTCGAACTAACCATGCATTCTAGTTCTAGCTAAAGTTTTAGTTCAAACTAGAATGCATGGCTAGTTCAAACCAATGGCTTCATTCAAACTTTTTAAGTCTGAACCATTTGTTCGAGTATTGTCCGTACTTAGCTCGAACTAAGTGAGTAAGTCCGGACTAACCACTGAGTCTTACTCATCTCAGCTAAACTTTGCTTGTCCGAACTAAGAAATTTCTTAGTTTGGACTAGGCAAAGCATAGTGTGGTGAAGGGCTGAATCAGTCTGGACTGAGCTTGCTTAGTCCAGACTAATTTGTCAATGTAGACATAGCCTTTGATTTCTCTTACTTGTATATATCATGGCATAACCTAAGGCATGGAAAGAACCTTTTCAGCATGACACTAACAGCTCAGTCACAAAATATGGGCTTGACTCAAGAACTATCTAGTGAAATTATGTGGTTTTGTTAGGCAAAACTCAGAGCAGGTGACCAAACTGGCCCACTGGCCTTAAAATCTATGAAACCATGAAACAGGTAGGAAAGAAGAAGGAAGGGTAGGGCAATGGTTTCCAATCTTTTCAGTAACACGGCACACTTCAATGAGATGCACAATTCCACAGCACACCCACTTTTTTCAGCTGAATCGATTGTTCATCAGTGTCACATTTACTTACATTTGCTATGGTTACAGTCTTACTAGAGAGGTTTGCAACATAGTGCATATAACAAGCTAAAGAAAGATCAAATGCATTAATGTTTCAAATCCACTGGAAAAAAATACACATCATCTCAATTCTGCCCTTTGACCTCCTGCATTTAGAATATTCATATTTTAGAAATGAAAGACCCATATCTTGCATTTAATTTGATGATTAATTTTTGTGAATTTTATGAGTTGTAATTTTGGTTGGAGAGACTATTGTTTAAGATGAAACAATTTTTTAAAAATTGATTATAATCACCTTTGTACAAAATTTCATGGCACATTTGGACAGTTCTCACGGCACACCAGTATGCCATGGCACACTGGCTGAAAACCACTGGGATAGGCTACAGAGCAATTCAGGAAAGAGAGCAAGGGGTTGCTTTATTCAGTAGAAAAGTGTCTTGGTAATTAAGGAGCAACAATGACTGGTTTCACTGGAATTAGCATCTAACTCCTCTTAGTTGGAAGGATGATATTTGTATTTGGCATGGGTGATTAAGAAGAAGAACAGAGATGGGTACTGTTGCATTAATCCTCATAACTGATTTATTAGGCAAGGCTGGGCGAACTGGTTTTATGTAGTCTGCAAAAGAGAAGAATGAGGAAGGATTTGATAGCAGCCTTCAACTACCTGAATCAAGTTGCTAAAGAGCATGGAGCTAGGCTGTTCTCAGTGGTGGCAGATGATAGATAGAACAAGAAGCAATGGTCTCTACTGGCAGTGGGGGAAATCTAGGCTGGATATTAGGAAGAAAACCTCTTTCACTGGGAGTGTAATGATGCACTGGAATGGATTATCTAGAAAGGGGGTAGAATCTTCATCCTCAGAGATTTAAAGGCCAAGTTTGACAAAGACCTGGCTGGGATGATTTAGTTGGAGTCGGTCTTAATGAGCTGGTAGTTGGACTAGATGACTTTCTCCTGAGATCACTTCCAATCCTAATCATATATGATTCTATAATTTTGACAGAATCAACAGGCACAAAGAGTTAAAGGTGCTAGCATAACCATGAAACTGTCCAACGTTAAATAGTTTTAATAATGGCTTGTGGTTTGATATAGAGACAATACACAATAAGAAACTCATGGCAAAGATTAGCAATTCATTAACTAAGACACAGGAAAGAAAAGAAGTTAAATCAAGTTACAATACAATTTAAAACTGAAAAGAAATGTTTATGCAAAACAAACACCTGTCAGAACCTGCTTTTAAAGGACTATCAGAGTCCCTTTTTCAGTTGGGCAACTTTTTTCAGTGTAGAGGAAAGGATTAGTGCTGTTTCTCCAGTCTGAGCTATGATGGATGTTTGCTTTTCCTGAGTTTTACAAAGAGATAAACATCTATGAGAAGAAACGTGATTGTGAAGGTAGAGGAAAAAAGGCTTTTGCAGGTGTTCTCAGGATTTAGGATGACAAGTCAGATGGATGCTCTGGGTTGGCAGATCAGACAGGACAGCAGTGATATGGGTGCTGGTCGTTTTCCAGTCCATGAGATCATCTGGTTGGCCTGGTTCTTCCCCTTTACTGGATCTCTCTCAGGCTGGGCAGACCTGGATGGGCTGCCTTGTCTCATTGTACTGGTGTCCTGTGGTATTGTTGACCTTAGGATCAGATCTGGTGGAAAACCAAGGAAGAAGGAAGTAGAACAGAAGGAAGAATAATTGACATTGGGAAGTGGAACAAAGCAGGATCTCACGTGTCCATGGGTGGAGTCTCTGCTGGTGCAACGTTGATGATCAGGAGTCCCCTTTGGTGTATGGGGGTTTAAACTGCATGATGATATGATGATCTTTGGGATTCCTGGGTGAACAGGAAAAAGCCAATTGAGGATAATAGGATGGAAGCCTGATGGCTGGTGCCTTCTTCCAGGAATTTCCCCATCCCTAGCTATAAAAGCTCTCTTTTTGTGGTCCCAACAGAGTTGTGATGGGTGAAATATTGCATCTTTTCCTTATTTTGTTTACCAATCAGGTTTGACTCTCAACATGACAAGTTTAGTTCACTAACTTCTTATTTGATGATCCCTTTGTTTAGCAGGTATGGTCTCTATGCAATCCTATATTTATATTGGTAAACTCCTTTTTGTTTAGACTAATTAAGTCTTTCTTTTTCACTTTTACTAATTTTTATAAACAACCTTATGTGATAATTTGTGTTGGATTTCTGTTACCTTTTTCCCAACAACATTTGTTAATAATTATTAGTACAGGTGACTGAACTATTTTGCTAACTTTGGCTCACAAATGAGGTAGGATGGTGGTCCTGTGGAACAGGCATGCACTCCAGCATCCTGTTCTAAGGCTTATCCCTTTAAAACTGCATAGAACATTTATGGAGCTGAGGGATCACATGAGAAGTTCATATGACTGCAAGTTGCAAGCAGCATCTCCTATACTGCTATACATGCTCACAAATAAGCATTTGAAAGGTACTGAAATTATCAGAGAAGCAAATTTGCGAGAATATTTGCAAATCTGGGTTTTGAGTATGGCGTTTGTGTTACATGTACTGAAAATATGTCAGTTGTGGAGGAAGGCCCAAAATGATAAAGCATTACATGGAGTCAAATATTTACAGTCATGAAATATTTCTGTTATATTTCACAGTTTGGGAACTCCCAGATTAAAAATTCCCTTTCAAACGGCAACATGAAAAAGGATCATTACAAAATGTTTACTTCCACCCTTGAGACCTCTAGGATTTGTTGTTCCTGGTGGGGATAGATTTGCTTTACCAGTCTTGCATAAATAAAGAAACTAGACACAAGATGTATTGAATCCATATGGAGCAAGGGGAAGTGATCTTAATGACTCATTTATAGGATGTATGCTGACACTGAATTTTTCAGTTCATTAAATGTTCTCCACAGTCTGTAGCTTGCTTATCTTGAGGGCTATTAGTTTCCTCTTTATGACTCTCTAGTTTGTTTCCTAATTGTCATTTAAAGAAAAAAAGTAATCTTACTTCAAGACTGCCATGAATAAAATCCTGCCAAGAAACCAAGGAGAAAAGTTACTTTGCAAAAGAGTGTCACTGGAGAATCATGTTAAAAGCCTACCTCTGGCCTTTAACACATTGAAGACATGAAACTTGAAATTATTTTAAAAGTTTAGAAGTCTGTATACAATATCAGTAGTTGCTTTCTTCTGTTTGTTGTTTTTGAGCAGTTTCCACAGAAGACCCAGGATACATCAAAGTATGTGTATTTGGATGGGTTTTGTTTGATGGTGAAAGCTTCTAGTTATATTCACTGAGTCATCAAAATATCTTGGAGGAGGAGGCGGCGAGTAGTAATATCCTGGAAAGGAGTTCCGGACATCTGTGGGTAGGTTAAGAGGGCATGAAACATGGACAGATGTAACTGCTCTCCTTTCAAGTTAGCTGAATGTGGTCTGTGTATATCATCTGTGGACCAGATCCAAAGCTCAATGAAGTCGATGGAAAGACTCCCTTTGACTTGCCTGGATTTACCTAAATTCTGAGTTTTTGCAGAAACAAGTTCCGCTGGTGCCTATGTTTCTGCCTCTGGTGTGCATACTGCTACATCACTCCAGGCACCCATGCTCGTCTCCTGCCTAAGGCCCAGCACAATTGACAAACCATGGAAGATAGGTCTTTGTCCTCCTAATTCATGTGCAGAGCCTGATCCAGTAAAACTGCTCCTCTTCCTCATCCCGATCTCACCCAACTTCTTCCCAAAACACCTTAGAAGGTGTTTACAGCTGAAACTCACTAGTAGAATGAACACCTCCGTGCAGCCAGAGTTTAGATGCCTATCTCCAAAGACGGATGGGTTAGTACCTCCTTGGCCTCACCCTTTGGCTAGCTTTTGTGAATTGCAGTGTCTCCATTCATCTGTGAAGGAGCAGAGGTGCTGCTTCTATGATGTCTGAGCAACTAAAAGGTAGACATTGTGATGTCCAGAATCTCTCTCTCAACCTGAGTTTAGCTCCTTAACCTGACCCCATGCACTGCAAGGGGCATGGATGAAAAATCATTTGTGGAGACAATCTGAACCTATGGCAGATGTGTAGCTGGTAGGAAAGGGAGGGTACTGCAGCCAGTTTGCCCTCAGCAAGCTACAGGTTAGCTGCCTGCGAGACCACCTGTCCTTCCACAGCCTGGGAAGAACTCTACACACAACAGGAATGCTCTGGTTCTTTGGTGCCTTCTTCCTCTGGAGATCATGATGCATTACTGTTTCATCTATTCTGAGCACACTTAAATATACCCGTTTTTGATCAGACCTCCTCATCGTAAATGCTACAAAATGACCAAGTGACACTACCCTGTCCATCAAGATCCCACCCTTCTCAAACATGTGAGCAGGAGTTAAAGTATAATTTGAGTGACCCTGAAACCCTCCTAAATTGGCAGGCCCTCTCATGCCGATGCGGCCCACC
>ML682040.1:16310048-16382024 GCA_007922195.1 Podocnemis expansa | reverse complement strand
AGGAGCGCGCAGTGCCAGAATGCATTCCCCTGCAGGCCCAGGGGGCATGCTGCGGTGTGTGGGAGTGAGCCCAGCCATTCCTCCCTTCCCCTCCCCTCCCTTCTCGGTGCCTGGAGAGGCAGTGCACCCACCACAACCCCTTGAGCTGGCAGGGGAATGTGTTCCACCAGAGCTCGCTCCTGCACGCTTCTATTTTGAGGGAGCCCCTGGAACTCAGTGTTCCGGTGCATCCCCTGTTTTCGGGGGGCAGCTCTCAGAATGCAGCATTCCAGGGCATTCCCCTTTTTTTAGGGGGCCCAGAATGCTGTCTCCCTAAAAATAGGGGGACCCGGAACAGCATTCCGGTGTGTTCCCCCTTACTTTAACCCTTGCACGTGAGCCTGCGGGGGAAAAAAAGACAACAGTCCTTATCTAATCTGCTGTGGGGCATCTTTTATTTAATACCCAGACATTGTAGTAATGAAGTACTCTAAAGATCAAACAAATTGTTACCCTCCCACCACATTGTCTCCTCCTTCCCTCCCTTTTACTCCTCCCTTTTCCTTTTCTACTCCTCCTATTCACTCTCACGCTGATTTCCCATAGCTGCCGCTCTTCCTCCTCTGGTGCTCCCTCAGTGAAGGGTGCTGGGAACGCAGCAAACTTCACTTTGAAGTTTCACTAGGCCTGACTTTAACTCTGCTGGCTGTGCTCCCCTCCCTGGACTGTGTATGCTTGCCAACAATGAGTAAGGTTCTATTGCATGGAGAGCACTTGGGATGAAGGCAGCTGTTACATGAGAGAAAAAGGCACCCAGAATCTGGGATGGATGAATGAGCTTTCTGTCTGAAGCCAGAAGGCATGGTGACAGAGTTTTGTTCTGCATTCAAAGGTCTTATTTTTATTTGCCCGACTGTTTTTCTTTGCTTTTGACATATAATCTCCATTATCATAGTCTTTCCTGCTCAGTGCTTTTTCAATGCATGTTTTATTTATCTGAGGAAGATCCTTTATGCTCCTATGTGAATTCCAATTGTTATGGCTCGTTTTAATTTCCTTTAAAGCTCTTGGCCATTCTTCTGTTGAAGTAAATCTGGTTCCACTTAATAAAAATTCTTTGCTATGCAGATATATGAAATTTCCCTGCCTCATCTCTGAAATTCCTGAATAAGTAAAATTTAAGCTATCCGGTTAAACTATTTTATATAGTTTAATTTGATAAAGGTTATGGAGATGAACATGGGAAAAGGCGTACAAAGTACTAGGGTACAGAAGAATCAAAAGAACTCATGGCATATCTAAACATGTTCCAATCGTTTCATTTTCAATTTGTTCTATTTCTACCTACTCACTTTGCTAAGTCATATTGGCTGGAGGCAGGTCAGAGAAGCGAAATTTATGATGTGGCTGAATATCAGACCTAGATAAACTCTATTGTACTTGCAAAACGAACAAGGAGTCCTGTGGCACTTGAAGGCTAACACATTTATTTATCGCATGAGCTTTTGTGAACAGCTTGTGGAAATCCCACTTCATCAGACACTTTGAAGATGGAGGAATTTACAGAATAGGAGGAAATAAATGCAGGAAAGTGTGAGTCATGAGATCAGGTCACATTGTAACAGCAAATCAGAACAATTGTTAAGATTTAAACACCACGGAACAGCATATAGAGGAAGATAAGGTCAAATCACCTGTTCTAATGAGAAAAAAAAATCCAAAGTCTCTATTTAGTCCCAAAGCAACACAGTTAAGTTTGCAAATGAATCCCAGCTCTGCAGCTTCTTTCTGAAGCCTTGAACTGTTATTTATTTGCCTGAGTATAGCAATTAGCAAATCATCAATGGAGTGACCAGGAAGACTGAAATGCTGACCCACAGTTTTAGAATGTTGTGATTTCTGATGCCAGATTTGTGTCCATTTATTCTTTTGCACAGAGATTGTTCTATTTGTCCAATATATAAGGCAGAAGAGCATTTCTGGCACATGATGGCATAAATCACATTGGTGGGTGAGCAGGTGAGTCAGGCTTTGATGGAATAGCTGTTCTTATTAGGTTCTGTAACAGTCTCTTTTGTGCAGATATGTGGGCAAAGTTAGCAACATAGTTTGTTACAGGGATATGTACCTGCTTTAATGGTTCTGTTGTTTGGTTTGTAGTTACTAGTGAGTACCTGCATAATGTGGGCACGCTGTTTGTAAGCGAGCAGAGGTCTGTCTCCCAAGGCTTGAGAGAGTGAGGGATCGTCTTGAAGAACAGGCTCTAGATCCCTGATGATGTGCTGTAGAGGTCTGACTTGGGAGTTGTAGGTGATGACTAGATGTGTTCCTTTGTCTTCCTTCTTGGGTTTCTCCTGTAGCAGCTGACTTCAGGTACCCGCCTGGCTCTGTCAATCTGTTTCTTCTCTTCTGCAGTTTTAAGAATGCCTGATAGAGATCCTGAAGGTGTCTGTCTCTGTCTGAAGGATGGAAGCAAATGTGATTATATCTTAGGGCTTGGCTGTAGACAATGGATTGTGTGGTGTGTTTAGGAGGAAAGCTCAAGGGATGTAGGTAACTATACTGATCAGTAGGTTTTCAGTATAGGGTGATGCTTATGCATCAATCCCTAATTTGTACTGTAGTGTCCAGAAAGTGGATCTCCTGTGCGGCATGTTCCAGGCTAAGTTTAATAGTGGAGGGGAAACTGTTGAAATCTCTGCGGAAATCTTCAAGGGCATCCCTACCATGGGTCCAGATGATGAAGATGTCATTAATGTAGTGTAAGTAGAGAAGAGGTGCTTTGGGATGAAATTTGAGGAAGCACTGTTCTAAGCTGGCCATAAAAATGTTGGTGTATTGTAGGCCATGCAGGTACCCTAAGCAGTGCTGCTGGCTCGGAGGTATAAATTATCCTCAAAGCTGAAATAGTTGTGGGTGAGTAAAAGTCAAAAAGTTTAGCCACAATGTGTGCTATGGCAGCTGGGATGGTTCTTCTAATAGCTTGTAATCCACCTGTGTGTGGGATGTTGGTGTAAAGAGTTTCTACGTCTATAGTGACCAGGATTGTGTTTTCTGGAAGTCACCAATGGATTGGATTTTTCTCAGGAAGTCTGTGGTGTTTTGAAGATAGCTAGGAGTGTTGATAACATAGGCTCTGAGCAGGGAGTCCACATAGCCAGACAATCCTGCTAGAAGAGTGCCAATGCCTGAGATAATAGGGCATCCGGGATTTCCTTTTTTATGGATTTTTGGTAGTAGACAGAATATCTCTGGTGTGGGTTCTGATGGTGTATCTGTCTTTATTAGCTCCTGTGCTGCCTCAGGGAATTTCTTGAGTATTTGGTGTAGTTCCTTTTGGTATTTCTCAGTGGGGTCAGAGAAAAGTGGTTTGTAGAACCTTGTGTTGGAGAGTTGTTTATAAGCCTCCTGATTGTAATTCGATTAATTCAGGATAACAACAGCACCTCCTTTGTCAGCCTCCTTAATAATAATGTCAGAGTTGTTTCTGAGGCTGTGAATGGCTTTGCATTCTGCATGGCTGAGGTTATGGTGCAAGGTACTTGAAAAGCTATGTCAGTGACGGACCTAACTTTAAAATTCTAAACATTTTAAAACTCATCTTGGGCTCTTTTCAACTAAACCGCAGAGGGTTTCTGCAGCTCACAGTTATTTCCAAGTAGTGCTATGGATTTACGTCTAGAAACCATCCAGGAGGTCCAGTTGCTTTTTGAACCACATTGCAGTGTTATTTATTCAGTGTTTTCTAATGTCTTAACTTTTTTTTTTTGATCTTTTTATTATGTGAGAGCACTGTGAACAAAGAACATAACTGTGTTGACCATGATTGCTTATAATCATAATTGGGTAGCTATAACTTGTGCTACCCTATATGTTTGTTGTATGCATTTGCTGTCGTTCTTCATATATCTGGATTGTAATCTCTTTGGGCAGGGACCATCCTTTTGTTATATGTGCGTACTGTGCCCTGATCCCTGACTGGGATATATAAAATGGACAAATACGATTTTGGGAAAAACTGCAAGCCAGATTTTGGCTTCCCTTACATATGTGCAAGGAAAAGCTAATAAAGGGAACAAAAGGAGGCTAGAAAGTTAGTTTATGAAAACTAGAAAGTGATTCTGGCTCAACAAAACAAAGTCTTAGAGACAGCTACAGAATACAGATGCTGCATGAGTAACCCAGCAAACCATGAAAAGGAGGAAAGGTTTTATGCTGAATGCTACAAACTTGAGAAATTTCCTGTAACTAAAGATTTGCATAACTCTGAGGCAGAAGAGATTGTTTGGGATTGTAGACAAGTTTCAAAGGGGTAGCCTTGTTAGTGTAGTTCAACAAAACAAACAAGGAGTCCTGTGGCACCATCTTCAAAGCATCTGACAAAAGTGAGATTTTTCTCCCACAAAAGTTCATGTAATAAATTTGCTTGTCTTTAAAAGTGCCATCAGACTCCTTGTTTGTTTGGGGATTGCAGTGAGTATAGGGATGATGATCCCCATCAGAGGATTATAGCTATAGATATATTTAGAGGACTATTGCTACAGATTCTGAAACCACTCACTCAGGCTCCACACCAAATGAATTTAGCACTAGCTGTGTGGAATCAGCTATCAACCATGGCAGAGCTGCCAAAACACTCAGGAGTTCCACACGAATGAATGAGAAGTCATATACATAAGCCACAAGCACGTATACATGCTGAACCTTTTGAAGCTCTTCATACAAAAAAATGTAAACAACCAAGCTTTGCATTCTCCATCTCAGAATGGGGATAATAAGTGATCACAGGTCATGCTTGGGAAGGATGGGTATCCTGGCATGAAGAAAGACTATACTGATTGGGACACTTTGCTGTAAATCACCTAATCAGCATCCTGTGCATCCTAGTTACGCTTGCTCCCACTTTTAAATGCATATTTGTATTAGTATCTTAAGCATGATTAGTGTATTTACTGTGTCCAGCTGTGCACTGGAGTTATGATTTGGACTGATGTTTACCAAGTTTTTGGATAGTTGTTAACTTTTGGCTGGTTTGAAAATCGATGTCTTCCACTATTTTACTTCACATGCCCTTCTGTGCATGAGGAATGAGCTCTAATCTAGAAGTGCTTTCTGAAACATCCTTTACTTACCTGGTATGCAAGTTTCGGGCCACCTCTTAGCTTTTCCCATCCATTTCCAAAATGCTGCCCTATCCATTCAAAGCCAATGAAGAATGTAGTGGAATATTGCTGCACTACATCCCTGCTTCCCTTGAAAGCAGATCTGAGTCTTGTCCTAGCTTTGAATCAGATAAGGAGAGGGATTATTGTATGACATAATCTGACCTGATGAAATGAAATGTAATCACAGGATTTATTTTTTTCCTTCCATATTGTAAGTCTTCTATTTGCTAGCATCTGATTAAGTGGGACTTCACCCATGAAAGCTCATGGAAAAATAAATGTGCTAGTCTTTAAAAGTGCCACAGGACTCCTTGATTGTATTGACAAACTATACTAACTTGGCTATCCCACTGGCATGTATCATTCATGGCTCACTAGGGACAAAGAAAACAGCTCCACTTGGATTTCTATGCCAAGGAACTAGGGCATTTTGAGTGCTGGGCCACAGACTGTTTAACTCACCTTTTTGGGACTACCTGCTCAGTAAGAACAGGAACCAGAATAATTACATAACATAAAATCAAACAGAAACACAAGTCACCAAACCTCTAGAAGGAGAAAGAGGAGCTCTTGTTTCAAGTCTTAATGCCTCTTAACTTACTACTTTCAGCACCTAGATCCTGTGGTGACTAGTGGTCTGGATACAATGCCGGGCAATGTTTTTATTTAAACACACAATGAATATGTATTGTCAGATATGTGTACATAAAGATAGATAGATAATGCATATTACACACTATACACAGTCCTTTCTTCCTCTATAAAACAGATTGTTAGCGCTAACAGATCAGAATAGTCAGAAACATGCACACTGAAATGCTTTGTCAATAAGCAACTATAGTCCACTCCTTACAAAGTTTTCTTGTGCATTCGGTTGCACAGAGGGATGCCATACACCTAAACCCTTCACAATGTTATCTGATATTTCCTAAGTCCAGGTAAAAGAAGAGGACTTGACACTGAGACTCAACCTTGCTGTCCAAAACTCAGTCAAAGAGCTTTTACAGGATATCCAACAATGGACCTTCCAGCAGGAGGGGAGGACAATATCCTATTGAAATGTTCTCAGTAACAGGTTACAGATGTAAAACATTCAAAGTCTCTGATGTTCTCTTTGATATTCTCCAGGCGATTTCCTAAATCAGCTCCAAATTTACTCATTTCAGCTTTAAAACAACAAGTTTTGCAAGCGATTAAAAAACCCAAACAAACAGCACCCAGATGGTAACTATTATCTGAGCCAGAAGACAGAAACAAATACATCCACTTAGGGCAAACTAGCATATTGTATTATATCACTATGATGTACTGTAATGGGATACGATTTACATTAAAACTTGTTGTGAATTAGAGATTTAACTTATGGCCTTTATACACAAATTACAACAACAAATGAGTATATGAAAATATGTTCTAATAACAGCATGCATCCCATTACCAAAGGCAGGATTATTTCCAGAGCAAAACACATGGGTAAATTATCTCCGAAAAGCAGCGTACTGCTTCCAAACAATGTTGTACAGATGTGATATAAAACTGAACTCCTGACTGCTTGTGGTCATTAAAGATCCCAGGGCACTTCTCAAAAGAGCAAGGGTGCTAGAGCTGGAATTTTGAGTACAAAACACGTGGAACTGGCTAGCAAACTGATGTGATATGACCTCTACTTCTTATGGTAAGCATAGTCATCTCACTATTATTGTGAGCTCATCTCCCTCAATTTTCTGTATCTACTTGTTGTCTCTTCTCCTAAACTGATAGTCTGTGCACCAGAGAGCCTATCTTTTAATTAAATGTGAGCTCAGCGCTTTGCAGAACAGGGATCTAGTTCCTGACTGGGGACTCTACAAGGACTAACACAATCCAAATGTATAAACTAAAGTCAGGGAGCAAGATCATGTTCGCATTTGTTACCCAAGATTCCCATTGTACCTTTACCTGAATAACACACCCTTCACTTCCGATCTGAAATTGGAGTGTAGTATTGTTACACACTTTCAACAGCTGCAAACTCCACTGCAGAAGAAAATGATTTTAGGAGTGGATGGTATATGAAAAGGCATGTGTTCTCACACTCACTGCACAATTTAGTTTTCTCATCTACATAACCATTTCTAGCTCTGATCCTAATAGCATTCTAACCTTTTCTTAGAGGGGGGCTGATGCTGCAACTCAAGTCACAAGATTCTGTCCGTAGCTATTCCACAAGTACGCTGAACAGAGCAGCCTTAGTGAAACCATTCAGCCTCTCTGTGCTTCAATTTCCCCATCTATAAAATACAAGCAATGCTTTCCTTACCTCACGGATATACACCAAAGTCAGCATTTGTAAAGCACATTGGGATCTCTGGATGTAAGTTCATATGGAAGTCAACCTATTTTCTTATTTCACTTTGACCATACAATAAACAGCTCGCTATCTATTAAATATATAAGGCGGTTTTTAAGCATCAGCTTGCACATGCCCAAATTACCAACAGTGTGAAGATGGAACGTTTCCTCACACTTCAAAAGCTGGATGAAGCAACTGACCAGGAAATAAATGGGAAAAGATATTTTTTTAAAAAAGAGAGAAAGAACAAATTCTTAGGAGGGGTGGAGAACCAGACAACATTTAGGATCTGCCTCATTAAACCCGTATCAGACATTTTGATGTTTAGTTAAAATAAATGCCATTAAGTGACAACAAGATTTAGCTGTCTCATTTAAACTCTGGGGATGAGCACTCAGTATGGGTAGCCACAGCTGAACCATGGACTGTTAATCTTATTAACAATGAAAGTTGAGAGAATTACTGTCAATTTTGGGTTACAGTCATACAGAAAGATAAAGCAAAAAAACACACAGGAGTTAGACTATGCTTAGTGGGGAAAACTTTCAGAAATGTCGATAGCACTAAAGATTTACTGATAGAATTACTGTTATCCTGTGCTCCATTTTCAAAAGTGACTTTCAGTAAGATGTATCTTCCCAAATGTCTAAATGACTTATGAAAATAGGACTGATGCTCCTAAACCATTTCGGAGTTTCTGAAAATTGTACCCACAACAAAGGAATAATAAGGTAAGGCAAGAGTGGACTTGAAGCACAAATATGGAAGATTCAAGGGTTCTTCCATGTGACCTTCCTATCAAAAGTATTTAAATGAAAAAGCTAGGCATCAGCAATTTTATGTTTTGTTGCCAGGAGGTACTCCTCCATTACATTTTGGCAGTGGAGCTAGGTAACAGGCCACTAAAACTGGTTGCCATGGTGACCAGAAACATAGATTTGTTGAGTCCTGAGGAAAGGTTCAGCAGAACAGAGGCAAGGAGAAACGAAGACACTGCAGCAAAAATATGTAAACAGAGAGATGTGGAACAGCAACAAGAAAAAGCAGGTCAAGAAGGGGATATGCAATCTCACATTGTGGTGGATTACAGTATAACAAACAGGAAGTAAGAGCTCATAATGGACAGGGTCAGACAATATAGAAATGGAAACAAAGCAGCAGAGGAGACAAACAAGGAAAGAGAGCATAACAAATTTTGTCCCATGGGCCACTCATTGGTGAGTTCATAAACTTTGCTGTGCTAACTACAGGTATGGCTGTGGCAAAGTCATATAAAATAAGCTTTTATTTACTTTTAACTGTCTTCAATGTTTTGTCTCTTTCTGAGGAAAGGGAATCACACCATCTTCTTTGGGCTTATGTTTAATTTCTCTTTCATCTTTCGGCTAGGAATATCTGTGTGTGACCAGTTAGCGCTCTACAGGCCACAGCTGGGGACCCAATGGTGGTAAGAGAATGAAAATGTATTAAATGAGCTGGAAAATTTAAGTAGTGAACCATAGAGAAATGGCAGGAAAATTGTTCCTTTGCTGTTATGCTCAGAGAGTCAAATTCAAACCTGATGCAAATATTGCATATCTACTGTCTTCAACAGGATTGTGCCTACGCACCCCAGGGCTGAATCTGGACTGCCATCTAATCCAGGTTGCACCATGCCCATCAGTCAGCCAATTTAGCATTCATTCTATTTCAGATATAAACAAGCATATTCCCGAGAAGCACACTAAAGGATGCACCAAGAAATCAAAGGATTGACCAGATGTATTTAAATTTCAGCATACAAGATTAACATCTGGTTACCCATGTGTCTTCTGCCAGAGAATTAAAGAAAGCTAAAGGCAAAAGTACAATTTGCGCACACGCGCACACACGCATGCACCCACACACATGCACACACACAGGTAACACGGCAATATAATGACGCAAGCCATAACTGAAAAGAGAAGTAAGATTTCATGCATGCTAGAGTTGTTGGTGCTGTATAAATGTCTTGTTCTATTCCACTCTAGTGTTATTCCTGGGTTAAGCATATTCAGTGCCCTTTATAATCAAGTTGTCAATAGACAGTCTTGATGTTGCACATTGATTTTCTGCCCAAAAAAGAGGATGTTATCCCTTTGTTTTCAGCTGCATGGCAGCAAGTTAATATTTTTAGATCATAATCTCCTCTCCCACCACACAGACCAGGGCATCTTCCTGGCCCTAGACAGTATAACCGTATTTTTCAAATATGACAGTTCTTCACAGACATGAAAGTGATATAAAGCAGCAGTGAATGCATTAACAACTACAAGTGTATGCAGCTGTCTATTTTTGTCCCAACAGAGGAACCATACAAACAAACTTCTGTCTCCTCCAAATGGGCAAAAAAGACAACCAAAAAAGGACACTCTGTACAAGAAGAAATGTAAAAGTTAGATTTTCAACAGAGAGCCATTCACAGAATAATAATAGTTACAATAATAATTACTAAAAGGACTTGACAAAAAAAGAATTGAACTTCACAAGGCCTTAGGGAAAGCTGATATTATCATGATTTTCACAGTTGAGGAAGCTCAGGCCGAGAGAGATTTAAGTGACTTGCCTATGAGAGTTTATAGCATAAATGGGAAGAGAATTTTGATCTCTCAATCCTCAATCCTGTGCCTTAATCACAGAGGTTACATCCACATTACTAGTTGTGGTGTGATTTGCTGTTTGTAGACACAAACTCATGCTAGATCTAATCAGGCCACCAAGAGTATAAATAATGCAGCTACAGTAACAGACAGCAAAGGCATGGCTAAGCCATGCTGAATACATCCCCACAAGTTTCAGGTCAGTGTGCACATGGCTCAGTTAACTTATGCGTCTGCTACTGCTGCTGCTTGTGCTATGACAGCTACATTAATATTTATCACCATGCCAGCTAAATGAGAGCTAGTGTGAGTGTGCGTATACAGGCAGATAATCACACCCCTTACTCATAGTGTAGGCGGACCCAAGACATCCTTGGCTGTCTTCTGCAAATACATACTTGAAGCACAAGTATGGAAAATTCAAGGGTTCTTCCATGTGACCTTCCTATCAAAAGCATTTAAATGAAAAAGAAAATCAACCCTATGTTTTGTTACAATTTTATTTCTATTCAGCTGAGAGAACAAAGGTTAACAAAGTAGACATGAGGTTCTGAAAGTATTCAAACCCTACCCTCCCAACTTGTAACAATAATTGCCAGGTGTATTTTTTTCTTTATCGTACTTATGAATAGTCAAGTAATATCTGAGACACCTCTTTAAGCACAGAATTTAAGTGAAATGGTGTAAGCCTTCCATCTCATCTATGAACAAGTTGTATTGTCATAAAATAGCTATAAACCAGTATCTTATTGTCAGATAATCCTTGCACCTGTAATACCTTTGGGGCATCTGTTTCAGATGAATGGGGTCTTGTTTTTAAAGTGGGCAATAGCGAGACAGGGCTCATGGATTCTATTACTATCTCTACCAGTACTTTCTGTGTAACTTTGGGCAAATATCTGTGCCTCAACTTACTCATCGGTAAAATGGGGACAAAACTATTTATCTGTATACCACACAGCAATGCTCTAATGCTCAGTGTGTAGTTTATGTTTGTAAAATGGCGTGGGATCACTGGATTAAAAGGTGTTGAAGATGTACAAAGTATTATTTTAATCTATTGCTATATTACATTGAAGAAAATGTCAATTAAAACTACAGATAATTTAAGACATTTAAAACTATCTGGTTTTATACTTTTGTTGCCAGATCCTGTTAATGGTCAAAAAAACTTGTACTGATTGCCAATTGATATGATTTAAAGAGCTATGGGTAAGAGAGTTCTTGTCCAGAATCAAGCTGTTCAGAACTAAGACCAATGAGTTCAATAACTTGTAGGAAACCTTGAGATGCATTGGCAAGGATATTCACACTGAGGGCAAAACAAAGCCTTTGTGATTTTTATTAGAATCAGTAATAAAGCTGGAAAAACTCTCAGTCATATAGGCTATGCCTACACTACAAAAGCTAAGGTGACTTTATTCAGTCAACTGAATAAAGTCTACTGAAAGTCAACTTTAAGTAGACCTTATTAAGTTGACATAATGAGGCCACGTTGCATTAAGTCGACTTTATAAAGTTGACTTAAGTCAGGGGACCCATTTAAATTCAACTTAATAAAGTCCATTTTAAATGGGTCCCCTGGCTTAAGTCGACTTTATTATGTCGACTTTAATGGACACTTTATGTTAAGTTGGCTTAATAAAGTCAACTTAACCCTTAAAGTCAACTTTAAAGGTAGGAGTTATTAAGTCAACTTACGGAAGGCCTTAAGTCAACTTAATGAACTCCAAATGTGGCCAGGGCTTTGCTTAAGCCAACTTAAGCCTCCTTAAATTGACTGAAGCTCATAGCGTAGACATACCCATAAATAGCCAGGAATAATACAGTATTGGGGATATCTGTGGTATCATTTTTTGCATGCACTCTCAGATTTCCATACTTATACTTCCCTGAGGACATGATCATAAGGGAAAAAGGACCAGACCTGTCTCTGACGTGCCAAATGAGTCCGCTGGTCCATGTTCCTCCATGCCCAAGATTGATGGTAGATAATGATAGAGCCGAAGGTTGAATGATGGAAATCTATAACCTTCAGATTGTGGTTTGCCCTGTTATAGGGTCCTGAACACTATCATGAGAATTCATTCTAATGCACAGTTGTGCATGGTCAAAGCTAGCTACCTCACACTTACAATCAGGGCCAGCCCAAGGCTATTTGCTGTCCAAGTCCTACAGGGATTTTGATACCCCCAGCAGCCATACTTCATGTAAACAATAATTTAGATAGGTATCCAACCTACAGAAATTTGGTAGCATCCATTGACTTGACTTGGTCTTTGTCAAGCATTGCTCTTTCTCTCTCTCTCTCTCTCTGATCTCTTGGTTGCTGAGTTCCCTCTCTTAAACCATCCACAGGTCTTTTTTTAGCATTGTCTATCAACCCTGAACCCCTGTCACTTGGTGTTTCTGGGTATGTCTACACATAAAACAAACAAACAAACAAACTACCTCACCCTGCCTCCATTTCTCTCTCTGCACAGGATCTTGCCAATTTCTTTTATGAGAAAATTGACAAAATAAGAAGTAACCTTGCTCCAATCCTTGGCTCACCTTCCCTGTCCTCCCTCAGAGACTTATAGATTTTAACATCAGATGATCATCTAGTCTGACCTCCTGCAACAGAGGCTACACTCTTCACCGGCTTTCTCTTCTCGTAACATGCTCTACATTCCCCCATCGTCAAAAACAAATCCTTGACCCACTTGCTTTGTAAGCTAATGCCCCATCTCCTTTCTTCCTTTCATCTCCAAGCTAAATGAATATGCTGTTTACAATTGCTCTTTGGAATTCATCTCCTTAAAATCCATCAAAGAACCTCTGCAATCCGGTTTCTGCCCCTGAAACTGCTCTTGCCAAAGACTCTAATGACTTTTTATTGGCTGAATCTCAGAACCTGTACTCAAGTCTCATCCTCTTTAACCTGTCAGATGCCTTCGACACATTCACCAATGCTCATCTTGAAATTTTGTTTTCTCTTGTTTTCTGGGCTCTGTCTCCTTCTGGTATGTTTGCTACCTCTCTAATCAGTCCTTTAGCATGTCTATCAAATGATCCTCCTCAAACATCCCTCCAGTTTTATGTGGGAGTTTCTCAGGGTTTTGACCTTGCTTCCCTTCTCTATTGCCTCTGTTACTTTATCTCTCGGTAATCTCATCTACAGACTCAAAATTGCACCTATGCTCAAATTCATAGATTTGCTTCTTTACTCCAGGCTCGTCTCCTTCTGTCCAAATTACAGTCTTGGTCTGTCTCTCACATCTCTGCATGAATGTCTAGCCCTTAGATCAAACTCAACATGGCTAAAATGGAATTCTTAATCTTTCCTTTTTTCACATACCCTTCCCACTATCTCCATGTTTGATCACTTTGGACAACACTACCAGCCTGCCTGCCAATCAACACATACACATGGGTTTCATCTTTTACTTGGACCTCTCTCACTAGATCCTTACATCCAGCTTAAGTCAACAATTTGTAGATTCCTTTCTCTGTAATATTACTAAGATGAGGCGTTCTTATCCATCTGCATAGCTAAAACTCTTCTCCAGGCTCTCAACATCTCTCATCTTGACTACTACAATTTTGCAGACAAATGCTATCTTGTTCCTCTCATAGCTATTCAGGAAATTGCTATAAAGATCATTTTGCTAGCCCATTCCTTTGACCATTTCACCCCTCTCTTGGTATCTCTTCACTGGCTCTCTGAACTGAATATCTCTCTCAATGAACATAGCCTGAAACATGAATCCTACCCAGACTACCTCAGAAGTAACCTTAGACAGATCTCTTATGTAACATAACCCCTTAAGGAAGGTTGGGTAAAAAATCTCTAAGCAAATTGGCAAGCACTTCATGGGAAGCAAATGCTCAGACTCTCTAACCATCTAATTTAGCCCTCTGTTGGTTGGTAGCAAAATACTGTCTGGTCTGACTCCATGATCTGTCTCATGAGAAGCTGGTTGACATGAAACTATATACAACCACATGCATCATAACTGCGATGATTCAACCCACACCAGTACTGAAGCTCTCCATGTTAAGCAACATTGTTCCTCCACACAGCTGTCAGGAGGATACCACAGTGAGAATGAGTGAGAAGATCATGGCAAATCCAAGTCTACCACTATACACACACCACACTGTAGTGACCTTGTTGTCAAGGCAACCATTACGGAGCTTCCTGACCGTCTCAGATTTCTCTGCAATGAAAGTGTGGCATGAAACATGGTCTAAAGCTAATGTCAGAAACAAGTCTCTTATATCTGACCTGATCACATGTGTGTTTGGCTTTTATTTGCCACCCTTCTCCTGAAGCCTTCCGCACCAGTTTTGAATGGACAGACTCAGTGTGTGGGCAGCTTTCATAGCTGGCACTAACAAGATGATACCCTTTGTGGTTTTCACCAAAGATAATGCCTCACATCACTGACAACTGCCCTCTGACCAGATTAGATGGTTTTTTGAATGCTCTGATCTTCTATCGTGAGCGGCTGCAAATTAGCCTGATAAACTCCATGTCCCGTAAGAAGAGGACTGGCTCCCTATTTCTTGTCATATCCAACATATGCAATTTGTCTTTGCTTTCACAGCCTTTTATGACCCATCCAAATTATCATCTCTCCTTCAGTAACAGAAGGCCAACACCAGCTTCCAATCAACCCATGATACCAGCCCCCATTGCCCACTTGTACACCTTCAAAAAAGGACCTTCATGTTTTCTCCCATACTCCCCTTCACATCTAAAAAGCTATTTCATTGTTCTCCTTTGAACATTTATGTAAAATGTTCCTTTTCTGTGATGCCTAAGAAAACCTTGGGAATGGTTAGGCTGTAGGGGTGCTGAGACCACTCCCTATCAGGATGACAAATACTGTACCCATAGGTGGTCCAAGGGTAGCAGAGGAGGCTAGAATGGACAATCACACAGGGCCCCATGCTGGAAGGCAGTCCCACTGCTGGGACCTCTGCAAGAATCACTACCCTGCTAGTCTCCTGACTGGCCAGCACAAGCCCTTGTGGTGGGGCCAGAGGTGTGGCTGTGGGGCCAGTGGGGGCCCCATTGACATGGGGGTGGAGCTAAAGGATGGGTCCCCCACACAGGGCTTTTGCTTAGGACTCTGGTATCACTAAGACTGTCTCTGACTGTACCACTGTTATTTGTATTCCCCATCATTGTATCCATCTGTTGCCTCACATTAACAAAGACACAGTGTCTGAATTTCAGAAATGCTGAGGTGCCACAGCACCTGTTAAAGTCAACTGGAGATGGAGGTCTCACATTTCTGTAAATTAGACTGTGATGGGGTGTATCAGACTCAGAGGCCACACATCCAATCCCAGAAAGGAGCGGAGATGCTAAGCCCTGCAAGTGGCCTAAAGAGACTCTGCAGGAAGCTGCCAATCTGGGAAAGGTTGCAGGGAGCAGCCAGGCAGAGGGCTGCAGACCCATATAACGGGAGCTGTAGTTCTGAACAGAGAAAACTCCTTGCTGGAGCCAGAGGAGGGAAGACAGGGTTCCTGGCTGTGCAAAGGTAGCTGTAGCACCATGGACAGTTCTATTGTTAGCTGACATTGGGGAAGCAAGAGAACTCCTGGCTCACTCCTGGGACTTGGTAGCTGTATGCCCTGAGGTAAGGGTGAACCACTGGTGAAGGTGCTGAGGCAATGGGGTGTCCCAGGGAACTGTAGCAGCTTAGTGAAGAGCTAAAATGGATTCAGTGACATGTGGTTGCTATCTATAGGATCCCTGGACTGAACAGTGGGTCCGCCCCTCCTCCAAATGGCGGGAGAGGCTGGGCTCACACTCAGAGAAGGGACTGAAAACCCCTGAAGATGGTCTGAGATAGTGAGCTGTTTGGATTCTACTGGACTTTAATACATTCCAAGAAAGGGACCTGAATTGCTTGATAGCCCAGTTAAAGAGCTGGGGCCAGAAATGCCTGGAGAAGGCAAAGACATTGCCTCCAGGGAGGAAACCATAGGGATCTGGCTCACTACCAAGGCGGAGACTGTGTAAAGACTGTTAGAACGTTTAATACAGAAAGAGTCTGCTGGTATTGTTCCACATAGAGTGTCTTAGCTGGAGGTCTGAGGTGCTGAAGGCTCTCTGCAATTAGACAGACAACGCAGACCCATGCACTCGGCTAATGTGTGCTTGTGAGAGGCAAGCGCCACATCCTGACACAGACCTATCATTTTAAAATTGATCTTTCTTCTTTCATGGTTGCATAAAATGGGGTCTTTAACATGCAACCGTATGCAACATACATGAATAAATGATCCAAAAGCAACTATAAACCACAGCCAAAGACAGCATACAGCCAGAAGTGAGTCAGTCAGTTAATCACAGGAAAGTGGCAAGCAAAACAGACTGAACAATGTCTTCTCCTTGAGCTGCATTTTAAATCTTTTAACTTTCCAACAACTGTTTTCCTCTTTAGAATACCTTGTTTTATGTAAACAAAATCCATTGATTACCATGAGTACAGGTGCAGTGACGCTATAGGTAATGCCAACAGGGTAATTTTAAATTATCTTTTGTAAAAGGTTTCTGATTGCTCCACATATCTGTTGTTTTCAACTTCTTTGCTTGCATTAAAAACATCATTATTTACAAAGAACGCCATTGCTTCAGGGAACTAGATGGCTCAGGGGATTGCAGTAGGGGGATATGAAAACACGTTCAGCCCCGAGATATTTCGATCATGAACAGCTTTGAAATACATAGAATGATACATTGTGTTCAAATAGATTATCTATGATAGTAGAGCTGGTGCAGACCATTAGAAAAAATCACTGTATCTGGAATATTTAGTGGTCAATTTTATGGCTATGTCAATACTAGCAAACTAGTCTGTACTAAGAAGGCTTAGTCTGGACTAATTTAGCCCATGGCTACACTAGGTACTCCTTGGGTCAAACTAAGAAATTTCTTAGTTTGAACTAAGGAAAGCTTAGTTCAAACTAGTTAGTACCCAGGTTAGTTTGGACTTCTGCGCTTAGTTCGAACTCTAGTTCAAACTAGGTGTGGGCAAGAACTGAACTAATGCTTTGCTCAAACTTAAGAAGTTCAAACTAAGCCATTAGTTCTAACTATCCATGTGTTCTAGTTCAAACTAACTGTTAGTTTGAACTAGAACGCGCAGTTAGTTCGAACTAAAAAGTTCCCAGTTCACTTGCACTAGCGCGCGGTTAGTTCTGACTAACCTTGAACTTCTTAGTTTGGACTAGCAAGTCCAAACTAAGTTTCCCAGATGTAGGCATAGCCTACATGACTTATTGCAAAGCTTTAGCCATATTCTTTCCATAAATTGGGCCAACTTTTAACCTCCCTGAAAGGGCAACCAGCTACATTTCAAGGAAAGTTAAAAACACACACACACCAAAACAACTGTATGACACCTTGGACAAGACATTATAAGGAACAACACTCCACAGTGGGTTTTCTGTAGCAGGAGTTTTCAAACTTTTTTTTTCAGGATCCAGTTTAAAAAAAAATAATTTATGCCTGTGACTCAACAATTACATCTTTAAGCAATGTATTTGAGTCTTTTGGCAGCAGCAGCAGGGGTGCTGCGACCCACTGCATGAGGGTTTGTGACCCAGTCCTGGGTCCCTATCCTAAGTTTGACAACCACTGTTCTATAGCACAAGGTCATGCATTCATATTTCACTGTATGGGATCCTTTGAATTGATTATTCTAAAATACAAGTTAGACTGCATTCTGTATTGTCTTGACATAGGAAGTCGGATGTAATGTCACCAAAGGATAGGTAGTAACCCACCCACTTTTAATTCTGCACCCCTACTATAGTTTTCAGGCATGAGCTGCAGTTTCATCAATGTTCCATTAGGGACCCCCAAATGCATAGGGTCAGAGAGGCTGAATAGTTGCACAATCAATCTGCCACTTACTGTCTAGTTAGCAACTTGCTTTAGATTTGAGATGAAACATCAAAGAGTTATTATTCCTCTGATGACCACATCAACTAAGGACTTTCTTTAATGAGATTCATTAAAAAAGAGACATTTTTAGAAGGCTAACAAAATTCCTAACATTAGGACACTTTGAATGTCATCATCCATATCTGATGTTATTTGAAAGAAGTCTGCTAATATTTATATTCTGTTGAACTGTGCTCATTTGTAAGATGGTTATCTGAACAAGAAACATTTTCTGTGAAATATTTGATGGATCCCATTAGACTTTGAATTGTTTGTTTATACTCTTCATTTACACGCCTTGAACAAAAAAAAATCAAGTTTCAAGAAATCTATAAAAAAGCTCTCACTATGAAACTTTCAAAATTTGACAAATTTCAGAAGTTCACAAACTTAACCTCCTCTGTCTTAGTCAAAGGAACCAGGAAAACAGCAGACAGCTTATTAAAATTATTTTGCAAGATGGTGACAGTTTTCCTGAATCAAAGACCAAATAGAAAATGAGTGGTAGGGAAGAAGTACATTATTATAGAATAAAATTTCAAAATACTATTGAATGGCAGACACTCAGGAAAGCTTATTTATTTTTCCGCCTTATTTCAGGGAGGGTGAGAGAGAAAGAAAGAAACCATGTTTCACTTTCTGGATTTCTCTGAGGATATTACTGCCTTGTTTGACACGAAAAGAACAGCAAAGATTAGATATTTGGATTTGAAAACCCCATTGACTTTGTTTCTCACTCCAGGTTAATATTGAGGTCAAAGATGAAAATCGACATGCTGTAAGAAAATCTTCGAGGTAAGAGACAAAAGGGTAGTCAGAAATTGATAGTTTCAGGTTTGGGAAAAGCATCAATACTGATACTGAGACCTACTATTATTATCGTTATTTTTATTATTATTCTCAGTGATTTAGAAGGTTCTGAAGCAAGACTTCTAATTTTGTTAGGGATTTTAACTTGGGAGGCAGAGCAAATAATTAATACAAAAAGACTGAGATAATTGAAACACCTGACACAGTAAAAGGAGAATGCAGCTCCCTGCAGATAAACTGGAGAATGTAATTACCATAATTCATGAAGTAAAGAATCAATAAAACCAATGGATATTGTACATAATATAAAACCAATAACAAAACATGGAGTGTCAAGAAATTCACCATTGTTCACATTGCAACGGCAGGATTGAAGTGAAAGTAGTGCAAGCCAGGCAGTGCAATGCAATGGATAGGTTAGATGTTAGCACCATTACTAAATAGCATCAATCTGGCTTCATTTACATAATCACATGTGTCAAAACAAGGTTAAATTAACTTCTAATTCAACGGCCTCTTTGGAAATGAAAGATCTATTAGCCCAACTAATCTACTTCCTAGCCTACTATTCCTTACAGTACACAATATCACCAGCTCCAAATATTCAAGAATTATGAGTCAGAACCCTCAAAAATGAGGCAGTTGTCTTAAAAATTATGAGATTTTTGAAAATGAAACATTTTGGGTTCTCTTTTTATTTACCTAAAAAAAAAGAAGCTATGGGATGTCATATTATTGAGCTTTACTCCCAAATCCAAAAGAACCAGAAATTTCCTTTTTATTTTTTAAAATCACAGCTAAAGTTCTCCCATAATCACACCAGGAGCTAGGGCCTAAAGAGCCACCTACCACAAAATAAGATGAGAGACCCTCAATAAAATCATAAGAGTTGACAACCCAATTTGTACAGCATCATGAATTACATTGGTTCTCAAAGGTTTAAACTGTTGGGAAGATGTACACATTCTGTTGGCTAAGGAATTCATGGTGACCTTATTTTAAAAAGGACATTGCCAAGGTTGACAGGCCCCCAAATTAAAACTTAGCCTAGGAAAATACATTTTTCAAATGTCCTCCTGATTCTGGAAAAATATATTAGCCTGCCAAAGCAAGGGCTGCAAGATTATTAAAGTGCCAACTACAATTTATGCCCAAGATACCTGCGTGACTATCTCTCATTTTATACCCTGCTAAGGCAGCTTGGTTGACCATGCTCCCTGGCCCCTCGTTATATTTTGATTGAGGTCAGGTCCTCTCAGCATAATGATCCTGACTGCACAACTCGTTCCTTGTGGGAGTCTCACTGTTGTCTCATTCAGCCATTCAGTACATGACCAAGCCGGTCAGGCCATCCTGGACCATTTTAATCTCCCCTCTTCATTAACATTACATTCTACTCCTCCATATCTGTAAATTATAAGAACATCTGGTATCAGGAACAAATGTGCCACAGTTATATTAATTTACATTTATTGTTGTACAATAGGAGCTTTATCACCACACTAAACTACCAAACGACTATAAAACAAACAGGGTGAATGCTGAGTTTGGTTGTAATTAGCACCTCTGTGAGGGCAAGAACCCTCTATATTTCAGTACTCTGGTGGCTCCCAAGTGGAGCGAGTGTGTGGTGTACAGACGTGCTCAGGAGCACAAACAAACCCAGACCCCCAGAGTGTTGTAGCTAGTTGGTCACACTGCAGATTAGCTACCATTTAACTATGTGGTACCCTGTGGAGAACAGAAATCTTGTATATCTTGCCAGTCCAAGAAGAACAGGGCCCACAAGCAGAGAGGAAAAGATGGTGAAATGTTCATATACCCACTTCTAGGAATAAACAAAGCTAGTGCTGTAGTCCTAAACAACCCTCCTTTAAAACCATCTCCTACCCTACCCTTTCCTACATATACAGATTCCTCTATCCACCACTCCAAACTCACACACTTTACTAAAATACCTACATGAAGATTATCTTTTTAATTTTTTTTCACTCCTCATGATTTTTTCCATGTGAACAGAATTCTAGACAAACTGACTGGGTGCCCCACTTTCACTGTGGTTTTACAGACACCAAGTCTTTGCTAGAAAACTTTTCACAGAATCATAAAAATTGGAAGGAACCATAAAAGGGTCATCAAGTCCAGCCCCCTGCACTCATGGCAGGACCAAGTACCCTCTTAAACCATCCCTGACAGGTGTTTGTTTAACCTACACTTAAATACTTCCAATGACGGAGATTCCACAACCTGCCTAGGCAACCTATTCCCCTGGTTAATCACCATGGGACTTAGGAATTTTTTCCTAATGTCCAACCTAAACATCCCTTGCTGTAATTTAAGACCATTGCTTTTTGTCCTATCATTGGTGGTTAGGAGAACAATTTTTCTCCCTCCTCCTTATGACAACCTTTGAAGTAGTTGAAAACTGTTTTTATGTCCTCTCTCAGTCTCCTCTTTTCCAGATTGAACAAGTCCAGCACTTTCAGTCTTCCCTCATAAGTTAAGTGTTCCAGACCTTTAATCATTTTTTGTTGCTCTTCTCTGGACTTTCTCCAATTTGTTCACAACTTTCCTAAAACGAGGCACCCACAACTGGACACAATACTCCAGCTGAGGCTTCATCAGGGCAGAGAAGAGTGGAAGAATTACTTCTCATGTCTTACTTACAATACTAATACTCCTGTTTTGTAGCTGTTAACAATAATTTTCACTTTGTTGGAACAGATACCTTTGCAGGTCCTAAAAATTCACCCATTTTTGCTTCTTTCCTCCAGAGCAGGCAGACACCAAGGTCCTGATTCTTCAGTACAGCCAACCTATGCTCACACACAGTGGAGATGGTGACTCCAGGGGGCTAGCTGCAGATCACTTATTTAGGGCCATATAGTCCAGGTGCAATATGGAAAAGGAGGGGTCCTTCTGTAACTTATGTGGAGGATTGACCACAGTGCTCAGTTCAGTCACACCTTCTTCTGCACCTTAGATGCCTTCAGACAGCCCCAACAGACTTCCTCTTAACCTTATTCCTTGGGTTAAGGAGGCAGAACAGCCAGCACTGGAGATTATGCTTCGCCTACCAGCTATTTGCCAATGCCAGGGATAACTATCCACTGGGATATCCAGCTGATTTAAGGCCTCTTTGTGCAACAGGGCCTTAGGTGACTTGACAATCAAGGCCTACAAGCTTTCCTATGTTCATATAAAAATTTGAAGCATGGAGCATACAAATTTTAAAAAAATGAGGCAGGTTTTGGGGACAATCAAGCAATCCCAGACTCATAAAAGTTTTTTTTCTCTTTCAAATTTTATCATAAAATACAACAGATAAAACTCATTATATTCCTGTTGAGCACTTTTCCAACTGAATGATGGTACTGTGCACATAAATGGGACTTGTGGCACTTCAAAAGACTAACAAATTTATTTTATTGCAGAGCGTTCATAGGAGAAAATCCCACTACAGCAGATGCTTTTTTCTTCCATGAAAGTTCTCCAAAAAATAAATTTGTTTGTCCTTAAAAGTGCCACAGGACTCCTTGTTTGTTTTGCTGAACTAGACTAACACGGCTACCCCTTTGGAACTTAAATAAATGAGACTGTGTCTGCCCCAAGCCTAGACACAGGTTGCCATCCAAATACAGAGGAGACAGACTCTCTGTGAAGTGCCATGGATACTTTCAGAGATCGCTGGTGAAAGTCTTTGGAGAAGAGGTATTTTTTTCAGAGGTTAGGTATTTGATGGAGAGAAAGCATGTCTTTGAAAAAGAAAAATAAAGGCGCTTGAACAACAAAAAGGATATGAACAGGGTGGCTGGGACCTTTCTAAAATTATTTTTTCAGCAGATTTGATGCAAAATGTCAAAAAAGCAACTTCTCAGTCTTGGTTCAAATGTATATGAATGCCCCATTACGCTACTTTAGTGCTGAAAGAATCAAGTCCCTAATATTTACAGTACAGAATCACAGAGCTAACCTTCTTGACCTTGTCACTTGGTAGAAAAACCATGAGCCAAATTCTTCCATTAGAAATGAAATCCACTGGAAAAGCATATTCTAAGGTTCAAATGGGATTTGGAGTATTTATTAGCCATAATGCATATGCATAAATGGCAAAACAAGAATAGCATAAACTATTAGAACATCAGGAGAGTTAGCAATCTAGCCCATTCCGCTACAATATCAGTTAGTAAGTCTGCTCTGCATGTGGTGCACTTCACCTCCTCCAACACATCTAATAATCTACAAGGCTCGGATGAAAAACCTCACATGCTAGCCTCCAACCATCAATCTCAATGGTTTGTATTCTAAAACTTTGCTAAGGAAAAATGCTCGTGTGTGTTCTTTACTGCTATCCTCTATCCTAAAGCTATGTACTGAGCTTGCAGACTACATAGGGACCTTTTGTTTATTTGCTGTGGAGTTTTCTGCTCCATGTGAGAAAATAAATCTTTGATATAGAGATTTCCTAAATGTCAATACACATTGTCAAATGTACTGTCTGCTTAAATGTCAATGTGTCCAGCTGACAGGACATCCAGTATCGTTAAGTAGCACTGTGTGCACACATGTATGGCAAAGGGGTGGTAGAGGAAACTTGATCATGCAAAACTCAGAACAAATGTAGAATGGAAAGGAATAACCCTGGAAAAGGTTATGAAGTAATTATTAGGAGCCCTAATTACTGTTACCATGATCTCAAGGACTCCTAAAAGGCTTTACAAACTGGGGATATGATTTTCTTTTCTCTTTATGCAACTGGTGTAATTCCATTAACTTCAGTAAAATTACTCTCAATTTACAAAACAAACAAGGAGTCCTGTTGCACTTTTAAAGACTAACAAATTTGTTTATTGCATGAGCTTGCAAGGGAGAAAATCCCACTCCGTCACAAGTAAGAAAAGAATCTAGCCATGTCCATGCCGGAAACAGACTAGTCATGTTGAGGGTTGAGGTCAACATCCTAGCACCAGTACCGGATCCAACTGAACGTTCAGACCTGAAGGAAAGTTTTGTATAATTTAAACACATGTCTCTTTTGGTCCACCAGAGATAACACCTCACCCATCTTATATGTCTCATGTTCAGAGGAAAGAAACGTAGACTGGTAGAAATGAGCTAGACAAATTATGCAGCTAGAACTTCTGGGCTAACACACCTGCTCTTGGAAAGAAAAAAGAAAAACCCATACAGCATACACGCAAATGGGCACAATCAGGATTTATTATTTCCACTAACATACAGTTCTCTCTGTACTAGAGCTCCAACCTTTCACCAGCAGATGGCACAGTGGTCATAGGTTTTAACTGCAACTGCTGTTCAGAAGTAAATCATGATCTACGGGTTGGAGACCACTGTTCTACAGGAACAGGGGCTTCTGTAAGCTTTTAAAAACATACACTGGGTAGGAAACCTCTCATTTCATATGAGTCATCATTCTTTGACTTTCAGTGGGCGTCATTTGCATTTTTAATTTTACAGCAGAATGCATTCAATAAGCAGCTACATTCTAGCTTCATTCCTGTGGTACAAAATTAAATCAAAGGAAAGCAACCACAATGATCTGTTATGGAACAGAGAGGATTTCAGAGAGGGAGTTAAGAAATCGGGAGCCTACCACAGATCCAAACAACCTCCTCCCTCAACTGATTATAAGGACACTCATAGTTGGCATATTACTAAAAAACCCCAAACTTCTACACTATTTCCAGATCTTTATTTCTGACATGGGAAGATTTTCTAAACTGCAATTTCCTTTCTTTTCAAAAGGTGTGGTCCAAAAACAATTGGAATCATTACAGTGTCCAATTGCCACTCTTTTTATCTGCATCTCCTAACAGTTCATTTGTTCCTTAATGGCCCAGATTCTGATTGTGTGAGATTGCCATGTGTCATTAAAAAATAAAAAGAAAAAGTATTTTTAGCACTCACAGCTGTAGAAAAAAGCTTCAAAATCTAGAAAGCAACAACAAAAATCCCAAATTTTTTATTTCTCAAACTCAGATTTTTGGGTCCAGTCTCATGACTTTATTTACCAGTTGCAACTGACTGTTCTGTTTTAATAAAAACGACAAACAAAGCATTTCTCTTTCTGTACATTTTGGGGTTTTTTTTTTGTTTTTTTTTTTTAAATTGCCAAAACAATTCCCCCCCCTCCCTTCTTCTTTCTAATGGAGTGGAAAATTAAAACAATTTTTTTCTTTAATTTTGTTTTTGGTTATACAGTTTCATCACTGATGCCAGAATACCTATGGAAGATGAATGTATTTGTTGGTTTGTGCTGAAATTTGATAGGTAGGTGCTACAAAAATATTGACTATAGATTATTTATATTTCAATCTTTTTTACAGTCTTCCTCTGCAAGAGGGACTGGGAGATTTATTTTTGCTTGAGTTATATATCTCCAATCTGAAGGGCTATAGGACAATTTTAAAGTTGGTCACAACTCACTTAAGGAGGCAGAGAGTATCCCTTAACTTTATATAGTTAGTTTCAATGAGAAAGCCTTTGGTGGAACAGTCATAAATCACACAGAGAGGTCAAACAGGCAGCCACTTTCCAGTCAGCTAGGGTATAGCCCAGATAAGCTTAATAAAACAGAAACGAGGTTAACTGATGCTCTACAGTGCCATGGTGGCCAAAGGAATGAAGGAAATGCACATACACACTCAACTGTGATATAAATATTTGAATAATCATTTTATCAGACACAGAGCCCATGGAGAGGCACCAAACAAGCAAACAAACAAAAAGGGCACATTTTAGAGAAGGCCTAAGGGTGAAACTGTAGCCCTTCTGAAGTCACTGACAAAATTCCAACTGACTTTTATGGGGCTCGCCTTTCACTCTCTGTGGTTATTTAGCAACATGATTGTGTACTTTCCAAAGAGAGAAGGAGGTGAAATAAATTAAAGGGTTCCTCTGTGATGCCTGGTGCACATGATCCATGACTCTACTTCTAACGATGATGCCTTGAAATGCATATACATCAACATACTCTTGGATTTAAATGTATAACCCAGGAGTAGTTCGTTCATAATGAAGGTGAGTATTAATACATACTGGCAGTAAGGCTCAATGGAAAGGTTACCAATGCTACAACCTGCTGGTGTGGTTCATATTGATGTTTCTGTAAGAGACTAGAGGGTTGCTCAGTTGTCAGAGGACCTTTCTGCAGGGAAGGGAAAATGATGGAAGTGCCAAAAAAATGTGGCAGGGTACACTACTCATTCAAGCCTCTTGTGAGTCTCCCATTAAATCATCTTCCAAGACCCCAAGATCCCTCCATGGATCATTTATACTGACTCCTGTCCACAGCAAAAGCAGACGTACACTGACTCAGTTACAGGAAATACTGATCAGCTCCTGGCCACCCAGATGGGCTTACCTGTTAACCTCACACTACCACCGTGTGCTCAAGTGCCCATGTCATCCACGCAGCTACCTTTCTCAAGAGTAAAGCATTTTTATTTTATTGTTTGCAGACAGAAAAGAAAACAAGACTGATATTCAGGTTCCTAACCGCACTACAACCAAGTATATTCCCACAACACCACAGGAGTATGTTCAAGTGAAAATAAGATTATAGGAATGTGACAAGGGCACTGTGCCCATAACATATTCATTCTAAGGTGCATTGGGCATCTGTAGTACAGCTTTGTTCTTATTTTCCTTAAAGCAATAGCATTAGAGCTCCGTAAGCAGGCCAGCACCTATACTTAGAAGCCTATTTGGCGGGAAGCTGAAACAGAGTGTCAGATTGAGTGAGAGAGGAGAGATAACAGCATCTGGTTACCAAACTGCTCTTTTGCATTTTCAGTTGTTTCCCATGCATAGGCAGGTGGCTTGATAATTTCAAATCATGGCCACCTCTGTTAGAATAATGAATTAAGAGAACAAAAAACAACAATAATTTGAGTCGTGGCTATAACACCTTGCCTAGGAGACTGGAAATTTAAGCTGATGTTTTTCTTTTGCAGCAGAAGTGTGAAGCAGAGGGAAAAATGTGAGGTGGTGAAAATTAGGGTGAAAGAGAAAATGATTTTTTGCCGACATTTGCTGTAGAGTGCCTACAATATTGCTTGATAATAAGATGAAAATACAGAATTTATTTCCCTTTGGAATTCAAATGTTTGTACATCAACAGGTCATCTCTAATATCTAAGTAATAAGCGCTGCAGCTCTGTAAGGACACTATTGAATCTCAAGTTCCTGCAATACAATATCAGTTTGAGTGTGTGTGCTAGAAGAGGAGGAATATTATTACATTTTATAAGTTTCTCCCCAGCACTCTCTGAATTTAAAGCTAAACCCACAACCTTCAGTAAGAGAATGTACTCTATTCTCCCACTTAAATCTGCATTCATTTATCTGAAACATTCCCACTGGACAAAAGAAAAGGGCTTTTATTATTTCCCCAGTCCTTGCACATTAAATTTAAGAGTTCAGAAAGACAAAGTGCAGCCACTGTGCAATATATATTTATAATGCGTTTGGTATGGTTTTGCAATTTGTGAGTTCCATTTTGGTAGATCTAACACACCTGCCTTTCTCATAAAACCAAATCAAGGTCTCCCTCACATCTTATCTTGGTTCAAGAGACAATACTGAAATTCATTAATTAGTTGCTTGGTGCCTTTTGGCCAGATTAAGTGAGACAAGTTAACAATTTCCAAGGACGTTTCATAATTAAGCACCATTAAGAAAGTACAAATCGCATTTTTATCTGGTATGGACTATTCCCAACTGGACTATTCAAGATGTAGCACATCACCTCAATCTACTGACAGCAGAAAATACTGGGGAGGCACACGCCAAATGTACTTGCTTACGTGCTTGAATAGTCCAGCACAGTGCAACATTCTGATCCAGCTACTGATAAAAAAATAAAAATGGTAAACGAACCACAGTAGTACAGCATGTCCTAGAAGATTAGTAACTAAAAGGTTAACATCTGTAGTTGGGCAGTGGTAGGCTGGATCTTTTATAAATTCAAGATTAAACAATTTAGGCATTAAAAGCGAATTAAGAGGCCTAATCAAACAATGGGTGCCCTGTGATGCTTCCTTAAGAAAATACTTTTACGTTTCTTTCCATTACCTCTAAGCGCTCAGAATTTGTTGTTTATCAACTTCTATGGTTCAAACTACAGAAATTCCAGATCCAATTTAAATTGTTCAAAGCGTGTTTCATTGATTGAACTTGTATCTAAAATATAAGAAAAGGTTTTGCAACTAAATAAATATTTACTAATCAGATTATCTACCCAGAGCAACAATCTTTGTTGTTAGGCTGCCATTTATTATGCTTTCAATCGACTGCTGACATCTAATGAGTTTTATTTTCATGTCTTACTTAATATAGAACTGCTTGTCATGCTGTGTCGTACAATGTGACTTTGTACTCCAAGAGAGGCATGAATACTTAGAAGAAAGGAGAAAATTAACAGTGACCCCATGACATTAGCCAATGTTCTCTTTTACTTTAATGTTTATTATGGTAGTGCCTACAGACACCTTATGCTAAGCTTTGTATGAATGCCAAGTAACAGTCCCTGCCTCAGAGAACTTGCAAACTAACCACACAAGCAAGGTGGAGCCCAAAGGCTGCACAATTCCAGGTTAGCTGTCATTTCGGGGTTTAGTGGGAACGCTTAACACTGAATGGATCAAATTCAGGTGGAAGTCATACCTCTATAGTAAAAACTGTTTCACAAAATTTTTCATGCTGTTATTAAATTGTGAGGCACAAATGGTTGCTGTGAAAGATTCCCTAACCTTGTGAGAATGCAACAAGCAATATCCATATCTGACAAACACTGGACATTTAAAAACAGGTTTCAGTAAGACTGACAGGAAAAAGTAAACCCAATGGGGCACACCTGAATGTAAAAAGATGCTCAGGAAAAGGAGTGCTTTTATATAGCTGAAGGATCCTAATTTTCAAAATGTCAACTGCACACTTATGTGCACCAAAAGATATACTGATGATTTGTCTGCACAACTTAAGTTAAATGAGGATTTGGATAACATTGTCCCATTATATATCTATCTGGCCCTTCACATGAGAAAATATTTGTTGTGCAATTAACCACAATTATGATAAATTAACATATGGGGTTTTATGCAATTTGTACACTGAACATTTTTTTTTTTTGAAAAGCAGGTCCTATCTGAATACTGTTAAAGCCACTGGCACAAGACACTTATTCTTTGGAGATATATTCCTAGTATGTTTGACGAAATACAAGACCTCAGTTAGGTTACACGAGGTTCTACTACTAGACCATGAGCAATGGGGTTTTAAAGAAATCAGTTTTGTATATAGAAAACCAAAATACAGTGGGGACCGGTTTACACACGGGTGTTGGGGGACAAGCCCCCGACGACTGCGCATAAACCGGCCCGCATGTAAGCGGGACCGGAAGGCCTTCCCCGGGGCACCAGCCCAGGTTCTGCTCCCTGACCGTGGGCCATGCCCTCAGCCCCGCTTCTGTGCTGGGGTCCGAGCTGGCCTCAGGCGCCTGCTGCCGCCAGCCTGGCCCTGGATCCCTGGCCGTGGACATGGCAGAGAGCGGCAGCCACAGCCGCTTCCAGCCCCGTTCTAGGTCCAGCCACCCGCGGCCGTGGCTGCCGTTCCCTGCCATGTCAGGGACCTGGGGCCAGGCTGGCAGCAGCAGATGCCTGAGGCCGGCTCGGACCCCGGCACAGAAGCAGGGCCAGGGAGCGGGGCCTGGGCTGGTGCCTGGGGCCCATCTCCAGGGCAGCGACGCGCACGGTCCCGTTTACGCAAGGTGTGTTAGCGGGATCCATGCGTTACTGTGGGGCCTTTGAGGGACATCCAGTTACCGTGCGTTAACCAGTTCCACGGGCAAACAGGTCGCGCGGTAATAGGTTTTCCCCCCCCCCCCCCGTATTGTGGCTTTTAATGTGCTTTAATAAAAATAATGTTAAGGGACAGGCAGTGACTCAGGAATTCTGTTTTAAGGCTGTAACTACGTCCTTAATTCACCGTGTTTAGAGCCCCACGAGACAGAATATGAATGAAAGCCGTACAATACTTTGGGAAGAATGGAATTGCTATTTTAGGGCCATTGAAATCTGCTGCTCATTCTCATCATCCAGTCATACGCTTCTGTTAGTGACATCACAGATTACATGACTTCAACTTCGTTGCTCTCAGAGATGGTTTAATCCTTTCTATTATTTTCTCACTTATTTTTTTGTTGCTTTTACTATTTAATTATAATATTTGCTTTGAAAGCACCTTTCAAGATAGGAACTAAAAGCATTTTCAAATCTTTAAGTAAGCCATATTGCTCCCCTTGAGGGAAGACGGTAAATATCATTCTTATTTTCTGGATGACAAAGGAGAGGGAAAGTGATTTACCCAGTCTCATGCAGCCAGTCAGTGTCTCAGTTGACAAATTCCAAAGGGGCAGCCGTGTTAGTCTAGAAACTAACAAGGAATGTGGTGGCACTTTCAAAGACTAACAAATTTGTTTATCGCATGAATGAAGTGGGACTTTCTTTAAAAGTGCCATCAGCCTCCATGTTTGTTGAGTTGACAGGGTTCAACTCCAAAACTAAAACCCTGTCAAGCCTCTATTGCATCTCCTCACTGTTCAGGAATCAGATGTCTGTCAGAGGAGAGATACTGTCTGAGTACCAGAATGCATAAAAATATATTAAAACTGTGCACATTTATTTGCTACTTAATATTTTGCACTAGGAGAAGGTATTCAAACAAAGCAAAAATCATCTCCTTCAGAAAACCCAAAATATTCTTTGAATCAGCTCAACCAAGGTGACACACAGTTAAAGAAGAAAGTTACTGTAACATTAGTATCTTGTCCCCAGACGGGTCTTAGCCTCTGCAGTCTGCTGACAACAATGTTCATTATCAGACATGTAGGAATGACTGTGCAGTTTCCTGGTTGGGAGACAGAAGGTAAGTCTATAGCATTTTTCAATCATTTTTCAACTCCATGTTTTTAACAGTGATGTTATTTAACACACGCCTGTATGAATAACTTTATTATTTCTTCTGATCTGTTCCTATAAAAGAAGCTTGTGTTACACAGGCTGCCTGTAATTCATTAAGCCAAATTCCTTTCCATCTGGAGGCTTATATAGTTGTCGAAAAGCTGTCACTATAATCAATTGTCACTGCAACCTTTTATGAACCAACCTACATTTTTATGTCAAAATTTATCTCAACAGTTTTGCAGTTACTTACTTTCAATTATTTCTATAACATCACCCTTTAGGTAATATGGTATTCAAGATAATACACTTGGATAAGCTTCTCCCCCATGCTGCATTCATGACACAAATAAACAGATGTTGATTTTTCATAGGAATTATGTAGAATGAGGTGAAGCTGCTTGTGCACTTCTAAGTGGGCAAATAAACTGGTGGCATTTATCGATTCCAAACCAAAAAGTGAAAGAGTCATAAATAAATGCAATGGCCTGCATTAGAAAGGAAGAAAAGCTATAAAAAAAGCCCTTTCACTGGCAAAAAAATAAAGCCATCATTCTGTTTTACAAGGCAAAAGCACATACCCATGCAAACGCCACATTCTCCAAGTGACAGTTACAGTAAAATAAAAGAGAAAAACAAAGAGAAAGATTGCATATTTAGTCAACCTCCCTGCAGCCATAATTTTTGGACAGAAACACCTCTCCCAATTCAATTTAATTGTAAACTAAAACCAGTTAAGGGCTTAAATCTTAAGAAATAAAGAACCCTCAACTCTGAATGACTTTGGTTGCAATGGAGGATGCTCCAAGCCTTGTTGGATACATTGTAAAGAAGACTGGTTTTATCAGAATATGTTTTAGAACACTCCAGAACTCTCCAAAAACAACCAATAAAATGAACATTTTTTTTTCTGAACTTGAGAAATGCAATCTTTTTCCCATGCTTGAAATTCTATAATGTCTTTAAAATAGGTCTTGGCCTTGTTTACACTAAGAAGGGTTTGCTGGTATACATACAGATAAAATGAAAAAACTCTGGTATGGATGCAGTATCAGAATAAAAATGTGTACATCACCAATATAACAGATACCCACTTACACCATTATAACGATACATTACATTAGGGTTTTTACCAGTATTGAAACAGTGATGGGGAAAAAAATTGCTCCCCTAAATCACATAGTTATAAAAAAAAAATTAGATCAGGCCCTTGAATGAAAATACCATTTGAAAAATTACACTCTTAAAATGTGTAACCTTTCCCTGTTAAAATATTATTTAAAGTAAAATTGGAAATGGATGTACCAGCTCAAAAGTTATAAAGATTAACAGGTGTCCTAGATACCTGGCAAACAGTTATCTGACAAAATGAAATTTCATATGACTGCCAAAGTGATGCAGGACCAAATGCGGTGGTTACTACTCTCCCCTTCCCCTAAAGCAAAACTCAATTGACTGAGTAAGGAGTGGGGCAGGACTTAACAGAAATTGTACTGCAAATAAGGCACCCGTGTGTGCGTGTGTGTGTGTGTAAGTAAAATGTTAATAATTGAGTTACAGCTCCCCAAAGTAATTTAAGACTTTTTTCCTTTAGAGATGTATGTGCTTGGATGAGAAGAAGAAAGAGGTGAAGAACTGATTAATTTAAAGAATGTTGTTGAGCCTCGCTTTCCCAGCACAGGCATGCATATTCTCACAATGTTCTCTACTACTATTATAATTTATGCATTTGTATTGTGACAGCACCTTGATCATGGCCCCAGTACAGTAGGTGAGGTACAAACACACAAGCAACAAGACAGCTTCCTGCTCTCACTGTGATTCTGGCAGAAAAGGTGCCAGCTCTTGCCAAGGCTTTAGGCCTCAGCAAAGAACCAACAAATTCATTGCTAGAAACCAGCCTGTTTCATCTTCATGTTAGCATGGTTAAAATGGGTATTGGACTTATATTAATATGTTTACTGTTTACACATTAGGAAATGCTTGTAAAGTGCTGCATGCATTAATATCACAATTTCTTTTCACATCTTATGTGTTAACAATTAAGGTTTTGCTTTCTAAATATAAAAATGTTTCAGAATAAACTGTGAACCCAGTCAGGATGGATAGATTCCTGCACATCAAGATCTAGCAAAACTAAACGGTCCATTGTGGACACCACAATACAAAAACTTGTAAAGTGCCCCCTTACACCTATGGTGAGAGGATGTGTAAAGGAGCTCATCCCATCAGCTTGAGTTCTGAAGAAACAAATAAAAATACCTGACAGGAAAATTCTTCATCTCTTTTACTGCTTGGATTCTCATGGGGTCACAGCTATGAAACAGAAGCAGGGATCCCCACTGTGACCCTGGGTTTGCCAAAAAAGCCATTCAGAGCTGATATTCCACAAAAACTCTTGTCACCTTTTGAAGCCTCATACAGGGTAATTCATTTATGTGGATATGTTTGTCCTCTTTCACCTTGTAACAACTCTTATCATTTCCTTTCTTAATTAATAAATGCTTAATTAGCGGACTATAGGGTTGGCTGTAAATATTTTCTTTAGTATGAGATCAAAGGTACAAACTGACTTGGGACAAGTGACTTGTCCCTTGGGACTGGGAGGACCCTGAGTATTTTGTGATCTTGGGAGTATAGCAACCATCTAGCACTAAGTCTAGATTGCCTGGATGGCAAGATAGATAGCAATGCTCCAGGGTCCTGTCTGTGACTCCTGGTAAGATTGTAACAGTGCTTTAGGAGTGCACACTTTTTACTGGGATGGCAAAATCTAATTAGAGAACTTTCAATTTGTCTGGGGTCTCTGTCCGGCTGTCTGAAAGTCTGCCCCGAGGCTGACACTAACAGTCAGTTGTGACTCACTCCAGTTAATGAGACACCTACATCTTAATTTTGAATGACTGTAATTGAAAAAAAAAATATTTAGCTGCATTCTGTCGCTTGAAGCTATATAATGATGGTAAACAGCCTCCAGCAAAGTAGCAAAAATGCCTAGTCACTGGGGTCATTTTAAAACTAGGCTGGAAGAACACTGGAGAATACAGGTGTCTCGTCCTGGCAAAAGGATGGACACAGAGTTTTCTTTTAATCCCCTGTCTGATTTCCACAGCTCATAATACAAAGAAACAAACCCAGGGAAAACTGTGTAAAGATCACAGAATGAGCCTGTGCATCATCTGAGGGTGCTGAGACAGTCTGAGAAAACACCTGTCCTCACAACATATCCTCAGCAAGGCAGCATTTCCCTATGCATCCCAGGTCAGTCAGAGGTTTTGCAGCACTGGAGGCAAAAGAGTGTGAATAGGAAAAATCCTGGTGATTTTAACATGAAGAGTTTTCTGGGTCTTCATGTTTCCTATGGTGTGAATCCTAAGATATTAACACATATTTTAAAGACTACTAAGACAACATCCATCTTCTTTGTGGTTAAAGTTTCCTCCATTTTGGATGATGTGGACACAGGTGAAAAATCCACTCAAAGCTGTTTGAGGGTGTGACCAGATTTTCTCTTTTTGTCTTCATTCATTTGCACCACTGTCAGTGCTGGATTAAGGCAGGAGCTTAAGGGGTTGCAGTCCCAGGCCCTGGCTTAAAGCAGGGGGCCCTGTGGTACCCCAAAAATCCAGCCCCAGCTGGCTTCAGTGGCACACTGACACTGCCCACCTTTGGCCTGCCCCCCTTGGGGCACCCCACAACCTCCCTGCGGCAGTGCTGGTCCACAGACCCCCCCCACCACACCGGCTGGGGTCCCAGAGCCCCGGATCCTGCCCCCCAGCACTGTTAGGGCTGGCTGCTCCACCCCCAGGCAGGGCACCCGAGCAATAAGGGGAGCCCAAAAGGGTGGGCAGCCCCAGGCCCCCCCTGGCCCTTGTTCTGGCTCTGATCACTGTGCCAGATATTGGTATCTTGGCACACTGTAATGCTGCTCACCATACCGGGGTCTAATAACTGAACATAACAACAACTGGAGAGGTAGATAGATAGCAGGAAGGGAATCATTCAGGCTGGTTCTTCTACCTACCACCCCGCTGCTGATCTCATGGGGCTTGAAACATCACAGCTTTATAAACAAGTGTGATTTGTGAGGATTTAAATCTTTCAGACTGTTTTCTCAACCAGTGTGGCTTGGTTGAAATTTGAGATCATAAGACATTTTTGTAGAGTGTTGGGGGGGGGGAACACAAATGGGGACACTAGTGAATAGCATGAGGAATAAAGATAGTATTTTCTAGAAGGCTTTTAGGACAGTCTCTGCTTAAAGGAATAATACTCCAAATCTCAGGGTGATTACATTCAGATGATCAAGCCCCTCAACATGCGACAAGCACGTTTGGAAGTAACAGGACTCTGGAAGGGGACAACAGACACCTCTACAGTTTTTCAAGACTTTTTCTGTAATCATTCATACTACAGAATTTTTGCATAGTTTAAGGTGGAAAACACACTCCACAAATCTCCTTTTAATTAGCTCCACTTGGGTGTTCAGTGTCCACAAAACCCACAGGCTTTTAAGATGTGCGCACTCTTCAAGGAAGGCAGAGAAAAGTCTAACAGCAAACTCACCAAAAAGGACCTTCCCTCCTGAGAGCAAGACAACTGGAAAAATGACAAGGGCATAAAATCTAAGGCAGATACAAGACAGTTTAAAATGTGCACTGAGACTGGGGGAAAAAGAAGGAGCACTCATCAACCAATCAGTCTCAGCTGAGATAATGCATAATAAACTGTGCTATTTCTATAATTGAAGGTGACCTTTAAAAAAAGCAGGCTTGAATGATTTTTCCCTCTGGTTGCTTATAAAATGTACGTATCAGGAATAATAATTCTAATCTTCCTTTTTTTTTTTTGCTGAAGGACTCCATGGAGGACAGAAGAGCTAGAGTGGGAGCTTCCAGAGCTGTTGGAGGAATACTGCTTCTCTGATGGACCACTTTGCCAAGGACTTAAAATTACAACTTGTCCTGGAAAATCAGTAGTGTAGCCCCTAGGTATCCTCACAGACTTTCAGGCAAGAGTTGAGGGATATCATAACCATCTAGTCTGACCTCCTGCACATGGCAGGCCCCAGAACTTTGCCCACCCACTCCTGTACTAGATCCATTACTACCTCTGACTGAGTTATTGAAGTCCTCAGATCCTTAGCTACATTTGTCACAGATAAGCTTTGTTGATGGCTGACAAAGAGTTGTCCAGAAAAAAGGAATAAGTTATGAACAATAGATTTCTAATGCATAAAGCAAGAAGAAGTAATTTTCAGAAACACCTTTCAGTACATTATAGATCAGCCAAACTTTCCACTTCCAGGACACCTTCAAAATGTAAAAAGTCAAAATGTAGACATCTGCTATGCGAAATAAAGAAATACAGAGTATGTATCCATAGTTTAGATTCTGTGTGTGTTTTTGTTTGTCTGTGTGCACACAATAAATTATATCCTGAAATCCCTTTATAAGACTGTGTGTAAAGTCAAGCACGAAATAAAAAATGCCATTGTAAAGTCATAGGAGAGAGTATATAGCTAACAAAGTACATGTGTGCAAGTTCAAAATGTAAAGCTATCATCCTCAGAGCCCTTTAGACTAAGTATGATTAAAATATATATGAGGATTTTCTGTTACTATATATAATTATTCAGAATGACTGCTTTTGCAGGGACATCCTTATTTCAACCAGTGTACAGTATGTATCAGTTCAAACCTAAAACACAAACAGCTGCAACATTAAAGTAATCTACTTTGCTAGCTCACTTCAGATGAACTTCACTGAGTTAGAATTGTTTATATTCACAGTAGAGAACAGCATATAGAAATTTTGCTTTGCTTTGATTTTCTGTAAGTCTGGCCTGATCTTATACTTCCCTGTGTTTATTTTCCTCCCATTCTGTAAGTTCCCCATCATCAAACATCCGATAAAGTGGGATTTTCTTCTAGGAAAGCTCATGAGTTAAATCAATTTGTTAGTTAGTCATTAAAAGTGCCACAGAATTCCTTGTTTGTATTCCAGATAATGTAGATTTTACGGCACTCAACCTTCATCAAGAATTTTTTTATTGTTTCAACAGCTTGAGTTATGCTTAATATTCAACAGCCAGAAAATTTTGTCTAATTAAATTTTTTCACAAGTCCTCAGATTTCTTGTGCTTTTGAGTATATGGGAGCCCTGAGAAAGCTAAGACAAAAATCTTCAAAATGACACAGAACATAAACAAAAAGGAATGTCAGACATCTTTAGTTAAAATCCTAATTTCACAACTGAGAACTTCTTCTGATTTCATCATACAACAAAAGAGGGGGTCAAGAAGATCATCATAATAAAGGGTCTGATATTGTGCGGTCATTGAAGTGAATGGCATTTTAACATTGACTTTCCAGAAAGCAGAATCTGGCTCATACTACAAATATCTCTGTTGTTTAAAAATCCAAAATCAAGTTAGCCTACTTTAAACAAACAAATGAATAAACCATCCAGACAGTTGACATGTTACCTTAACTCAAGAAGTAGCTTTTCATTTCCTCAGCTACTGGCATTGTTTCACATTACTCTTACTGATTTATTCCATCATTTCAAAGAATCAGACTCTGATGCCACTCAACCTGAGTAAGGATCACAAAATAGGGCCCAACCCCATTTTCAAGTCGCATATAATTTTAACCATTTCTAATGTAGAAGGTAGTTTAAGTTGATATTGCAGTCCTCTTAACCTCCCACTGTCAAAAATCTCTAGCCTTCTAGTGTAAAATAGTCTATCCTACTTAAGAACTCTTTCTGAAAATTTTGTTGGGCTAAGCATAGTCCCGTGGTGTGCTGGATCACCATTGCTATACACAATCAAATTCTATAAAAAACCTAAATTAATATTTTAAGGCCTCATCGGATTTATAAAGTGTCTTGGTATATAATGAATTTATTTAATATAAAATTATGAGATGTTCATAGCTTGTCTTATATCTGTAAAAGATTTATACAAATATAATCTTGAAAATGATTTGATTTAATTTAATTGCCACATGTTAAGAACCCTCTTGTCCAATTAATTCCTGGTTTATTCTTGAAGTGCTACTGAAATTTAAAATATGCTAAGTATGTACAGGAAAACAACAGATACACGAGGACATTCATCAAAAATCAGAATTATCTAGGTAACTACAGTGACTAATAAAAAAGAAATCGAGAGACACAGGTGAACCAGACAACAGTGTCTGGGTTTACATTTACTGAGAAACCAAGTAAGCTGCCAGTAACTGAAGATCTTAAATATAACAAACATCTCTTTCATTGTCTGAAGTGATTTTTGTGTAGCTTTACAGGATTTCTGTAAAGGAAATCTTTGTATCCTAAATTTAGAAGAAAATGTTCACAGGCAAGGAATTAAAAGATTTGCCAAATTGCTGGCTTCCATCCCATAAAGGCTCATCTTTCATGCACCAAGGGAATGGTGAAGTATGTTTCTTGTAAAAACTAGTTATATATGAACTCCTATAAAGATAATAGACTTTTGTGAAGCAAAGGCATAAATTAAACAGGCTTCTCCCCCCTCCATCCTCTCAACAACTCCCCACTTCTGGCAGTGATTCAGACATACATGGATCTCTGCTTACTCAAAGACCATGGATGAAATCCTGGCTCCACTGAAGTCAATAAGAATTTTGCCATTGACTTCAGTGGGGCCAAAATGTTACTTCTACTATTTGAGTTAATTTTCTCCCTTGTCCTGGACAAAGCCAGCTGACAAAAATATTAATATGTATTGACATACAGCTTCTTTATTCCAGGGCCCTAAAACTATGTATTCTCCCATCCCAACTCACTACTGTGCCATCCTCGATTTTGAGCCACAGTACCATCTAACACTGCTGCCTATAAACAATGAATTTCTTAAATCAATGCTCTTTCATGAATTTGAAGAGATATATGTGCTTTGGTGCAATTTCTGGGTTTCTCAGTTAATGTAGGGGAGTAGTAAGATTTTGAAAAGGCTAACAAACAGATGAGGATTATGAGAGGGTTGCCTCAGACATGACCTCAAGATGTTCAAGACTCTTTCCAGAAGCATTAAACCCAAACATAATGACCATTAAACTTTCAACCAGGCCAAAGGGGGTGGGGTGGGGGGGACACAGCTAACTAAACTGAAGTTCTCTGGGCATTTGTGGTAACTCATCTGCCTGATGCCACTCCCAAAGATATAAATATTATCCTTTCATTGCTTTGTATTATGTAGCCCAAAGTTACCACCATTGCCAAAGGTAGAAAGATGCTAACATCTGTTATACAGAAGTTGATTGCAAAGCTGCCAGGGCAAATTCCAAGCCAAACCATACCAATTGCTGACATCTTCGCTCAAAATGTGAAGCGTGGGATGGTTTCGTTCTGTACACGTGCACGCTCACTGAATGTTCTCAAGATGAAAAGCACCAGAGGAAGCGAGTGCCTTAGGAAAAACTCGTGTTCTGGGAGAAGATCTTTATTTAAGGATTGCTCCTTTTTGAAAGCAAAAATGTGAATATTTGCAGTTAAAATGAATAGACCTGAGGGACCTTGAACTTGCACTAGGGTTTTACATCTTTCAGTTGGTGGAACTATGGAATATACAAGCTTGCCAAATTATCTGATTTTGTGGAGGCTATCCCCAACTTTAGAAATCAGACCCAGACTCTGCAGAAAAAATGTGGGAAGGCTTTTTATTATTCAAAAATCAGTCATAGTGATGAGGAAACTGCACTGAAAGGGCAGGTGTGCAAGTAACTTCTCAAATTTATTTTCAAATTTGACTGTATTGTTTCAGGGCTTAATATGGACTTTAAATTTGTTTTTTTCTCATTACAACAGGTGATTTGACCTCATCTTCCTCTATATGCTGTTCCTCAGTGTTTAAATCTTAACAAATGCTTTGATTTGATGTTAGTGTGTGACCTGATCCCATGTCTTATATTTCCCTGCATTTATGTCCTCCCATTCTTAAAAGCGTCTGATGGAGTGGGATTTTCTCCCTGAAAGGTCATGCAAATTAATTTGTTAGTCTTTAAATGCCATAGGACTCCTTGTTTCTTTTACTGAACTAGACTAACACTGCTACCCATTTGGAAATTAACTTCAAATTGTAAGTATAATAATGTAAATAATTGGAAATTTGAGAAACCCTTGGTCAAAAGGCAAACAAACCAACAAGAGTATTGTATCGAAGAAAAGGACGTATCCCTCTCATATAAAATACTAGTTTGGCATAGATATGATTGCTACCTGAGAAAAACAGACATTTTAAGATGCTCATGTGCTGGAAAAAGATCTAATTATGTACAAGAAGGTAAGGATGTTTATTCAGGGTGCCTAGGATGTGTTATCAGAGCCATAACCTAAGTCATAAAAATGTCTTTTCACTCCTCCCCCCCTTTTTGCAAAGAGAACCTCTGGTTTGAGCCCACACAAGAATACTAAAAATATATTTATTGAAATTGTTTTCTTTTTAGAAGTCTTCATTCTACAAATATGAAGAGAACATTTGTGATTGAAAAATGTTTTACAGAGGATGTTTATTTATAAATGATTTCCACTGAAAGGTAAAAACCTTCTTCCTTACATGCTTAAGATAAATGTCTTTTGAGATGTATATTTGCAAATTCTATGTATTTAATGCAAGCCTTCATGCGAAAACTGACTGATACCATTATTACCAGAATAGTAAAGTATTTGATGTACTAATATATCATGGTCATTTGATACTATAACTGATTACTAACATAAAAATCCATTTGAGAATAAAATACTGATACTAACTATTATCTGGCATTGCTTAAGCAATTTCTTAAAAAAAGAGTAAACCCCCCAAGGGCTGATAAGAAAACACGATAAAGTATTTGATAACTATTTAAGTTTAAAGACTATGTTTAAAATTATTTAAAGTTAAAATTAGTATTTTAAGAGCAGAAAGACCTTTATATTGGAAATAGGAGTGTTGAAACTTGTTTGAGACAGACTTCTAATTCCAATTGAACCCTGATAGAATTGAAAGGAATGCCTGAAAATGTACAGAAGAATCATAGAAACATAGGGTTGGAAGGGACCTCATAGGTCATCTAGTCCAACCCTCTGCCAGAGGCAGGACCACTCCCACTAAACCATCCCAGTCATGGTTTTGTAAAGCCAGGCCTTAAACACCTCCAAAGATGGAGATTTCACCACCTTCCTAGGCAGCTCATTCCAATGCTTCACCACTCGCCTAGTAAAAAAGTTTTTTCTAATATCCAGCCTCGACCTCCCTAACCGCAACTTGAAACCATTGCTCCTCGTTCTGTCCTCTGTCATTACCGAGAACAGTCGAGCCCCATCTTCCTTAGAGCATCCCTTCAAGTAGTTGAAGGTTGCTATCAAATCCCCCCTCAATCTTCTCTTCTGCAGAGTAAATAAGCCTAATGCTTTCAGTCTTTCCTCATAGGGTTTGTGCTCCAGCCCTTTAATCATTTTGGTTGCCCTCTTCTGAACTCTCTCTAGCGTGTCCCTGTCCTTTTTGTAGTGGGGAGCCCAAAACTGAACACAGTATTCTAGATGTGGCCTCACCAGTGCAGAATAGAGGGGAATGATCACATCCCTTGATCTGCTGGTAATACTTCTTTTGATGCAGCCCAGTATGCCATTGGCCTTTTTGGCAGCAAGAGCACACTGCTGACTCATATCTAGCTTCCCATCCACCATGACCCCCAGGTCCTTTTCTACACCGCTGCTACTTAGCTGAATGTTTCCCAGCCTGTAGCAGTGCATGGTGTTTTTCCGTCCCAAGTGCAGGATTTTACACTTGTCCTTATTGAACCTCATAAGATTTCTATTGGCCCACTGTTCCAATTTATCTAGGTCTCCCTGAATCCCGTCCTTGCCCTCCAACGTGTCTACTGTTCCCCCCAGCTTGGTGTCATCCGCAAACTTACTGAGAATGCAGTCTATTCCATCATCCAGATCATTGATGAAAATGTTGAACAGAACCGCCCCAGGACCGAACCCTGGGGCACACCACTCGTTACTGGTTGCCAGCTAGACATGGAACCATTGATTCCTACACACTGAAACCGTTGATCTAGCCAGCTTTCTATCCACCTTATAGTCCACCTATCCAACACATACTTCCTTAATTTGCCAATGAAAATGCTGTGGGAAACTGTATCAAAAGCCTTGCTAAAATCAAGGTATATGACATCAGTGGTTCTTCCTGCATCCAGAAAACCAGTCATCTGATCATAGAAGGAAACAAGATTGGTCAGGCATGATTTACCCTTGGTAAATTCATGCTGACTGTTCATGCTCACTTTATTTTCCTCTAAGTGTTTGAGGATGGATTCTTAGAGAATCTGCTCCATAATTTTTCCAGGCATTGAGGTGAGGCTGACTGGTCTGTAATTCCCTGGATCCTCCTTTTTCCCCTTCTTGAAAATAGGCACTACATTTGCTTTTTTCCAATCCTCTGGCACCTCCCCCATTCTCCATGAGTTTTGAAAGATAATGGCCAGCGGTGCTGCTATTTCATCAGCCAATTCCCTTAGCACCCTCGGATGCAGTTCGTCCAGCCCCATGGACTTGTGCACATCCAGCTTCCTTAAGCAGTCCCTAACCTGACCTTCCATCACCAAGGGCCTCTCTTCTTCTCTCCAATCTGCCATACAAATGGTAGTGGGCTGGGAGCTGACCCTGCCTGTGAAAACTGAAGCAAAAAAATGTATTGAGCACTTCAGCTTTTTCCTCATCCTCTGTCACAAGGATGCCTGCTCTATTCAGCAAGGGACCTACACCATCCCTGATCCTCTTCTTGTTACTAACATACTTGTAGAACCCCTTCTTGTTATCCTTTACATCTCTCGCTAGCCACAACTCCATTTGTCCTTTGGCTTTTCTGATTTTATCCCTGCAGTCCCTAGCAATATCTTTATATGCCTCCTTGGTCATCTGACCAAGCTTCCACTTCCTGTAAGCTTCCTTTTTATGTTTAAGCTCAGAGCAGAGTTCTCTGCTAAGCCATTCTGGCTGCCTCACATGTTTGTTCTTTCTCCTAATTGGAATGGCAACTTCTTGTGCCCTTAGCAGGGTTTCTTTAAAATATAACCAGCTCTCTTGGACTCCTTTCCCCTTCAGATTAGCTTCCCAAGGGATCCTGCCCATCAGTTCCCTGAGGGAGCCAAAATCTGCTTTTTTGAAGTCCAGGGTTTTTGTTTTGCTTCTTTCCTTCCTTCCTTTAATCAGCTTCCTGAATTCAACCATGTCACGGTCACTATTGCCTAGTTTACCATTTACCTCTACCTCCCTGATCAATTCTTCCCTGTTTGTGAGCAGCAGGTCGAGAGGTGCAAGGCCCCTAGTTGGTTCCTCTAGCATTTGTACTAGAAAGTTGTCCCCAAGACACTCTGTAAAAACTTCCTGGGATTGCCCATGCACTGCTGTATTGGCCTCCCAGCAGATGTCAGGGTAATTGAAGTCCCCCATGAGCACCAGGGCCTGTGATCTAGAAGCTTCCACTAGTTGTCCATAGAACACCTCATCCACCTCCTGCTTCTGGTCTGGTGGTCTATAGCAGACCCCCACCACAACATCCCCCTTGTTGCATTCCCCTCTCAATGTAACCCACAGACTTTCTGCTGGCACGCTTCCACTTCCATAATGGAGGTCTGAGCAGTCATAGAGCTCTTTTACATATAGTGCTACTCCTCCCCCTCTTCTTCCTTGCCTGTCTTTCCTGAACAGTTTATATCCATCCATGGCAGAGCTGTGGCAGTAGCCCTTGGCACTGGGATAGGGACCTCCTCCTTGCAGGTCTCATCGTGGACACTGTCAAGGAACTTTTCCAGGGCATAGATACCCCGGAGCCGTGACACCTCCTCCTGTAACTCTCCTACCTGTTTCCGGAGAGATGCACCAGAAGGCACTTATCACATAGGTTCATCTCCCTGGCCTGATCATCAGTGACAGGAAAATGAAGGCCACAATCCCTGCAAATCCACACCAGGATTTGGGTGGAGATATCCATGGTCAGACAGTCTGTCTGGCTACAAACAGAGGCAAAGGAAACAGAAGGGGTGCTGGCACAAGCAGTGTGGCTCCTCTTCACCATTGTGGCCTCACCAAACTCCTCCTCAAACTCCCTCACAAACTCCCGTTTGCAGTTCTCTGCTCGCAAGCTCCCTCTGGTCGCTCAAGCAGTGGCTTTTAAAGGTCTTCTCTGCCTAGGTCAGCCCTTGCCCCTTGCTAGTCACACAGGGGGAGGCCAATCACAAGGCTGCTAGAAGCTGGTGACGAAAAGGTGATCAGGGAACAATGGTGCAAACAGCCCCCACCCAATCACACAAGCACAGTCCCACAACTAACAGCAATCAACTAGGATGCACCTGGCACCAACTCCTTCCTTCGCAAACTCTCCTGTTTGCAGTCCTCTGTTTGCAAGCCAAGTGGTTACACCCTTGGCCTCTGCTTCATTGTTACATTTATCTATGAAGCTGTAAACAAGTGTTAAAACTTTAAAGATGTTCTGAGAGTTTCCCACCACATGGACAAAAGCAATTACATTCATACTGCCTATGCATTAGCAGATGACATATTCATGACACCCCAGACTGGAGATTTCTTGATGGCAGTGGCTCAGGCAGTGGGCAGCTAAGAGTGGCGTTCGGGTTCCCGCCTCTGGTGACGTCAGCTGCTCAGCCTGCCCGCTACAGCTCCCTGTCAGATCCTTTCTACCCCGGAGAAACCTGTAACGAAAGAAACTCCGGAGTAGAGGGGAGGAGGGTGGGTAGTGGAGCACGTCAGGAGCCCACATCTCGAAGAAACCTCCATTTCTTCTTCGAGCAGTGCTCCTGACTGTTCTACGTCCGGTGATTCTATAGCAGTCATGTGGAAATGGTGGTGGGAGCTTCGAATTGGGTGTTATCAACTGTATGGAGAACTGCTTGGCCTAACACAGTGTCCATTGATGCTATACCTTCCAATGCATAATGTTTCGCAAAGGTATCGCCAGAAGCCCAGATAGCTGCTTGGCAGATGACATGGATTGGGACCTTAGCTAAAAATGCTAGCGAAGATGCCACGTATCTGGTGGAATGAGGATGGATTACATCATGTGGAGGTGACTGACGTATGGAATATGCCATTCGGATGCACAATGCAATCCATTTTGAAAGTCTTTGTTTAGAAATTGGTTGACCTTGCGAATGCTCTGTAGTAGATATAAACAATCACGATGATTTCCTGAAGTCTTTGGTTCTTTCCAGATAATATGCCAGAGCGCGCCTTATATCTAGAGTGTGCAACGCTCTTTCGTGCTGAGTAGTATGCAGTTTAGGATGGAAGACAGGTAAGTGTATAGTTTGGTTAAGGTGAAAGGATGATGATGTTTTTGGAAGAAATTTAGGGTGCAAGCGTAACGATACTTTGTCTTTGTAAAAGATGGTATAGGGCAGATATGCCATTAATGCCGCCAACTTGCTGACTCGTCTAGCCGATGTGATCGCTATAAGAAAGGCCACCTTCATAGATAAATGTAACAATGAAGCAAAGGCCAAGGGTTCAAAGGGTGGTCTCATAAGCATTTTCAGTACTAATGTCAGATCCCACGGTGCTGCCAGTGGGTGAACCTGGGGGACCAAACTGTGTAACCCCAAAATGAATCACTTCATGACTCGATGTGCAAACACCGATGTACCGTCTATCAGAATGTGGAAGGTTGAGATAGCCGCCAGGTATACTCTAATTGTATTGATTTTGATGTTTGTGTTTTGCAGGTACAGAAGATACTCCAGGTTCGCAGGAAGAGGAGCATCAACCGGAATTAACACGCGCTGAGAACACCAGAAGGAGAAATGAGTCCATTTCTGGAGGTAAGTAGCCCTTGTAGATGGTCTTCTGCTGTTCAACAAGATGGTATGGACTTGATCTGAAAATTGGAGTTCCACCTCTTCGAACCATCGAGGTTCCATGCCGTTAGATGTAGTCTGTTTAAGTAAGTATGGGTCTGAGCCCCGTGGTTCTGAGACAGTAGGTCCGGTAGCAAGGGTAACGTGATTGGGGCTGTTACGGACATCATAACCATTAGGAAATATCACATCTGTCGTGGCCATGCTGGCGCTATCATAATTACTGTCGCCCTGTCTTGACGTATCTTGTTGAGCATGTGAAATAACATGGGAATCGGTGGGAAGGCATAAAGGAGTGAACCGGCCCAACGGATCAGAAAGGCATCTCCACTGAAGTTCAGACCAATCCCTGCTCATGAACAATAGTGGTCGCATTTTTTGTTGTCTGCCGTGGCAAATAGGTCCATTGCTGGGAAGCCCCATCTGGCAAAGATGGCCTGGATAATATCGTCTCGAATTTCCCATTCGTGATGGTCGGAGAATGTTCAGCTCAACGAATCTGCTAGTATGTTCTCCTTGCCTGGTAGGTATTCTGCGCGTAGAAGAATTTTGTGGTTGACACACCAGTCCCAAAGAGACATTGCCTCCAGGCACAGGGTCTGTGACCCGGTGCCACCCTGACAGTTGATGTAAAACATACATGCCCTGTTGTCGGTGCGGATGGTCACTACTTTGCCTGTGATCAGAGGAAGGAAGTGATGACATGCACTCTGAACTGCATGTAGCTCGAAGATGTTGATGTGTAAAGTCCTTTCCTGCAAGGACCATTTCCCTTGAATGGTTTGATCCTGGCAGTGTGTGCCCCAGCCAAGGAGTGATGCATCTGTCGTGATTAGGATTTGTGGTTGAGGTGGTATGAAGGGAACGCCTTGTGGTAGATTGTCGGTTTCCAACCACCAAGACAGGGAGGCCCTGATCATGTGAGGGATGATCAACAGAGTTTTGATTGGATGTCTCATATGTCGAACACGTGCAAGGAACCACATCCACAGTGGTCACATGTGTAGCCTCACGTTGTCCACTAACAACGTGGTTGCTGCCATATGGCCCAGTATTCTCATCACCGTGTGAGCTGATACGATGGACGAATTCTGAATATCGAGTGCTAGTTGTTGCAGACTGCGGAGCCTCTCGGTAGTCAGAAATGCCCTCATCAGCGATGAGTCGACCTGTGCCCCAATAAATTGGATTTGATGCACTGGAGACAGGTTCGATTTCTCGTAATTTATGCTTAACCTAGTGTGGTGAAAAGCTTGATCGTGGTAGGTAGTGCCTGGATCGCAACCCTTTGTGTAGAGGCCTTAACTAGAAAATTGTCCAGGTATGGGAAAATCTGTATATGTCTTCTTCGTAAAAACGCTATTACTGGTGCCATGAACTTGGAGAAAACTCTGGGCGCCGTACATAGCCCGAATGGGAGGCCTGTATACTGATAGTGATTGTGAAGGAATTGGAAATGGAGGAACCTTCTGTGTGGCCGATGGATGGGCACATGGAAATATGCATCTTTTAGGTCGAGGGAAATCAACCAATCGAAGTGCTGCAGGGCGGGAAGTATATTGCTTAAGGTCACCATCCTGAATCTCTTTACTTGGACATGCTTGTTGAGACGCCTGAAATTGAGTATTGGTCTCCAACCCCCTGACTTTTTTTCTACTAGGAAATATGGGGAGTAAAACCCCTTCCCCTCTTGGCTGACAGGAACTTGTTCGATGGCCCCTATCTGTAGAAGATGTTGGATCTCCGCCCGAAGATGTACATGAGCGGGGTCCTTGAAGAGGGACAGGTGGGGGGGTGGGTTCTGGGTTTGGAGATGAATGGGATACAGTAACCATGTTGCACAATCTCGATGACCCATTTGTCCGAAGTTATGTGCATCCAATGTTGGAGGAATGGTCATAATTTGTCCCTGTAAACTAAGTTGGAGGGTGGGGTCTGTGGATGGTGGAAGAACTCTGCAATGGTTGATCCCTCGACCTGCCCATCAAAACTGACGCTTCATGGTGGGCAGTTGTGAGGATTGTAACTAGCCCTTCGTGGTTGACGAGATTTATTTCTGTAAGAGTCTCTCTATGGTTGAATCAGCTCTGTTGATATCCTTAATTGGCAGGTTGGGACTTATAAAACCTGCATCTCTGTTGTGGAGTAGAGATACCCAGTTTCCTTAATGTTGCCCTGGAGTTCTTCAAGCCATGGATGACTTGATTAGTTGTTTTTTTGAACAGGTTATTCTTGTCGAATGGTAAATCCTCAATGATACGCTGCATGCGCTCAGGCTTTTAGCAAGGCTTTTGATACAGTTTCCCACAACATTCTCATTGGCAAATTAAGGAAGTATGGGTTGGATAGGTGAATTATAAGGTGGATAGAAAACTGGCTAGATCAACGGTTTCAGCGTGTAGGAATCAATAGTTCCATGTCTAGCTGGCAACCAGAAACGAGTGATGTGCCCCAGGGGTCGGTTCTGGGGCCGGTTCTGTTCAACATTTTCATCAATGATCTGGATGGAATAGACTGCATTCTCAGTCAGTTCGCAGATGACACCAAGCTGGGGGGACCAGCAGACACGTTGGAGGGCAAGGATGGGATTCAGGGAGACCTTGATAAATTGGAACAGTGGGCCAATAGAAATCTTACGAGGTTCAATAAGGACAAGTGTAAAATCCTGCACTTGGGATGAAAAAACCCCATGCACTGCTACAGGCTGGGGAACATTCAGCTAAGTAGCAGCAGTGTAGAAAAGGACCTGAGGGTCATGGTGGATGGGAAGCTGGATATGAGTCAGCAGTGTGTGCTTGCTGTCAAAAAGGCCAATGGCCTACTGGGCTGCATCAAAAGAAGTATTACCAGCAGATCGAGGGATGTGATCATTCCCCTCTATTCTGCACTGGTGAGGCCACATCTAGAATACTGTGTTCAGTTTTGGGCTCCCCACTACAAAAAGGACAGGGACACGTTAGAGAGAGTTCAGAGGAGGACAATCAAAATGATTAAAGGGCTGGAGCACAAGCCCTATAAGGAAAGACTGAAAGCATTAGGCTTATTTACTCTGCAGAAGAGAAGATTGAGGGAGGATTTGATAGCAACCTTCAACTACTTGAAGGGATGCTCTAAGGAAGATGGAGCTCGACTGTTCTCGGTAGTAACAGAGGACAGAATGAGGAGCAATGGTTTCAAGTTGCGGTTAGGGAGGTCGAGGCTGGATATTAGAAAAAACTTTTTTACTAGGTGAGTGGTGAAGCATTGGAATGAGCTGCAGAGGGAGGTGGTGGAATCTCCATCTTTGGAGGTGTTTAAGGCCCAGCTGGACAAAACCATGACTGGGATGGTTTAGTGGGAGTGGTCCTGCCTCTGGCAGGGGTTTGGACTAGATGACCTCATGAGGTCCCTTCCAACCCTATGATTCTATGAAATCTGCCGCCTGGAGCCAAGATGAGCATCGCATGACCACAGCTGTCCTGAGTGTTCTAGCAGCAACGTCTGCCGCATCCAGCGATGCTTGAAGGGCTACCCTAGCTGCTGACAAGCCCTCTGTAACTAGAATATTAAATTGCTCCTGTTTATCTTGTGTAATAAAGTTGAAACAATCATTAAGCTTAGTGTAAATGTCGTGATTATAGTTAGCTAACAGTGCTGTATAATTCGCAATTCTAAGCTGCAGTGCTGCCGATGTGTAGATCATCTTTCCCAGGAAGTCCAACTTCTTGTCCTCTCTGTTGTTGAAGGTAAATTTGGAACTTGTTGGCCTATTTCTATGATGTGCCGCCTCCACCACTAGGGAGTTGGGCTGAGGGTGTGTGAATAGGAACTCATTCCCTTTAGATGTAATAAAATATTTCTTATCAGCCCTCTTATTGGAAGGGGTCGCTGATTCAGGCGCCTGCCATATTTCATTAGCAGGTTCCATAATGCCCGGATCCATGGGGAGGGCTAACTTATGTGGTCCAGAAGTCTGCAGGATCTTATACAACTTGTGGTGGGTAGGTTGAGTATCTTGGAGTGATATCTCCATAGCCTCAGCCGCCCGCTTGAACAATTCCCAAAACTGTTTATTGTCATCAGTTTTGACCTGAAGCGGATCACTGGCAGATGCTGTTGTGGTGGGTGGTATATTCGTTGGCATTGGTGCAGGTTGAATTTGTGCGGCTGGCAATGCTGATGGAGGTGGTACTGACCAGTTAAGTGGTTGCCATGGGACACCAGGCATATCCTGCTGAGGGTAAAATGCCCATGGGGAATATTGGCAAGGCAGCATAAAATTTGAATTATATGTTGGTGCCTGAGGTGGTTGTTGTGGAGGTGGGTGACTGGGGCCAGGGCTTGATGACCTGGACGAATCAGAGGCATCCAAGTGTGATGAGGATGAATCAGTATCTGAGGACCCAGTTTGAAATAAGGGTGACATGGGTGCTGAATGGACTGTCAAATCCTCTGTCAACCCTGTGTGTTTTGTCTTTTTAGTAGACATTGTATATGTTGACCGTGGTGATGAATCCCCCTGCGGGGTCAAGGGTACCGCTGGCATTAACAAATTCTGAGATGCCTGGACCTGCGCTGAAGCAAGGTATCCAGGGGGTGTCAGTAACTGCATATCAGGCACTGAGGTCGGTGACATTGTCTGCACCGTCAGCGGTGTGGTCAGAGACTGCACTGGGGTGCCAGCGGCCATTAGCGGTGCCTGAAAGAATCTCACTGTCAGCGGTGGTGCAGAGCCCGGCGCCGGGAGAAGCGGCTGCGGGGCCTGCATTTGGCATGGCGCCGCTGAGTGAACGCGGCTTTTTTTCTTTTTCTTTGGTTTGGCTGCTGGCACGACGTCGATCGTCTGCCCTGAGGGCGGCTCATGCTGGACAGCTTGATCCTCCGTCCCCTTTTGTTTCTTTGAAGGGACTGGCGAGGAGGCAGCGGAGCAGCACTTGTGCGCTCCCTCAATATCATGAGGAGAGGCACCCAGATCTGACGCGGGGCGGAGGGAGCCCTCTAACAAGAGGAGCTTAAGATTTTGCTCCCGCTCCTTCCTTGCCCTGGTAGTTAAATTCCTACAATGTTGGCATTTATGCGACAAATGCCCCCTCCTAGACACCTGATACAAGAGCTGTGTCCATCCAAGGCAGGCATTGCTTCTTTACAGGATTCACAACATTTAAAGCCTGATGGATTCGACATAATGTTGTTAAAATAATCTTATCTATTATCTAATTAAGTTAGCATCAATTGTAGTAGCTGAAGTTTTAATCCCTGAGGTAAGTATGGTTGTTAGGAGGAGCCACCGCGGACTCTGTCTGGAGTCAACGGTGGTCGAAAGGATCAGACAGGGAGCTGCAGCGGGCAGGCTGAGCGGCTGACGTCATCAGAGGCGGGAAACATGAACACCACTCTCAGCTGCCCACTGCCTGAGCCACTATCATCAAGAAATCTCCAGTCTGGGGTGTCTCGGGGTTGCAACACCAGAAGTGGAGCAGTCGGGAGCACTGCTTGAAGAAGAATAGTGGTATTTAATGAAATTCCCAGAGAGGTAGCTATGTTAGTCTTCGTATGCCAAAAATGAGAGTCATGTGGCAGCTTGTAGACTAACAGATTTCTTCGGGCATATGCTTTCATGGGCTCCAACCCACTTCGTCAGAGGAGGTGGGTTGGAGCCCACAAAAGCTTATGCCCAAGGAAATTTGCCAGTTTATAAGGTGCCACAGGACTCTCATTGTTTTTGGTATTTAATGAGTTATCCATGACATGCTGAGGCAGGATTCCCTTCTGACTGGGAATAATGTACTTTTATTTTAGCTTACCTAGAGAAGAGTGTCCATATCAAGGCAGACCCAACATTAAGGAGTAACCTCTGGTGACAGGTCTTTACAGAAGAGATTAAAACAAAATACAAAACAAAACAAAAGCCATTGTTTATTGCTTGTTTACATTCTGTTCTTCTTTTGTTAATAAAACAGACATTGTTAATAACTATGATTACTTTCTTGTCTTTAGTGATGGTGTCCCCTATAACATAGTAAGAAGAACCTCATGTGACAACAACAGTGTGTGTCACATCCCTGAATTGGCATTGAAGAGACAATAATTAAGATTGGGCCCCTTCCGTTTCTTGTTTCAATAGACTTTATATGTCTAGTAATTTGAGGGATAAAATTAGTTAGTGCTCAACATCCCTTTCTACCTCACATAATTTGCAATATAGTGTCTGGATTAGCTGGAGTTTCTCTCTTTACTGAAAACACAAACAGAGTCCTGAGGCACTTTTCCAGAGTAACAAATTTATTTATCATATGAGCTTTTGTGGTTACAATCCCACTTCGTTAGACACTTAACGTCTGAAGAAGAGAGATTATACCCATGAAAATTCACGTGATAAATAAATTTGCTAGTCTTTGAAAGTGCCAGAGGACTCCTTTGCTTTGCTGAACTAGACTAACACAGCTACCCCTCTGGAACTGAAAATACAGTTGAAGGAGAAATACTGCCATAATGCCAAATTCCAGCACCTTCATTCAGGTTGAGAAATACATTATTCTGCAAGCAGTTCCGATGATTTCAGGACTGATTAATCCCATGGCTGAATGGAATGAAATTAATGTGTTATGCTGAGACACACAGTTTTTAGTGTTACAAAGCATTAAGCTATACCCTGGTGGTGGTAGGGAATGCACGGAGACACAGCCACCACCTATTATGACAAAAATTCAATATTTTTGCATGTAAACCATGTGTTAAAAACTTATTTAAAAGCAGAAACTCATGCTATCATGACAACTAGCACTTAAACCAGAACAACATTTTTAGTTTTTACCTTAGGACTTTTGACAGGGTAATTTTGGTATGATTTGAGCTGATACCATAATTTTGATATGATTTGAGCTTGGTTAAAGCTGGGAAATAACCAAACCACTCAGAGCAAGTTGGAAATGGAGACCCTGAAAGCTCCATTCTTAATGTAACTGATTGTTTAAATTTATATAGAAGAGGAATAGTAAATTTTCATGAAATTAAAAAATAGTACTTATTAATAATATGAACAAAAACTGTAAAAGTTCAGTAGCTAGCAGCAATCCAGAGTTGCACAAGTAGCACTAAAATAATTAAAACTGCTCGTGCTTCAATAATAATAAATACATGTCATGACCCAAAGCAGAAAAAAAACCATTAAAATCTATTTGGTATGTAAATTCACTGAAATGATAAGTCACGCACTATAAGGAAGTATGGAATGGAGAAAATATTTACTAATAAATTATGAAAGGAAAATCAAAGGAGAAAAAATACAGTTGTGTGTCTACTCATTATTTTGCTTTAATTTCATGTAACTTTGTGAAATGCCCCATGGGCTAGGGACATTAATTTCTTGCTTTTGCTGCTTTACCAATTCCTAATGGAGAATAACAAAAGAATTTCAATCTCAGAAATTGGAATCATGGGAAGGAAGTGGAAAGGAAATTGAAGAAAGCTACAGGATACCCAGAGAGCTAAAAATAAATAAATTCTAAATGTATTTGTAAAAAGAGAGAAAATGCCAGTGTCATAACAACTATCTGGATTCATTTCAGCAGCAGCAAGTCAGAAAGAAAATAATCTAGAGAGACTTAAAAGGTAACAAAATCTCTGGGACCAGATGGAAGTTTTCCCAGGGTATTAGAAAAGATCAAGAAAAACTTTTGGGCTACTAGCAGTCATCACGGAAAGCCTGATAAATTCCAGATGGAATACAGAAATCAGTAAATATAGCACCAACTTGTGAAATGATATAAAATAACACTTGAGTGAAATTAACAATACATTTTGTAACACAGCAGAAAGTCACAGCTGCCATGAAAAGGACATAATTTGATGAGCCACAATATAATACGTAATGTCAGAAACTATCAAAACAAAATCTTGTAAATGACTTACCAGTAGAAAAGGCAGTTAGTTCTCTCTGACGAGGCTAATAGTTGTTCTTAGTTTAAGGATGATCTCAGGAATTATATACCATGGGAGAGTGGCAAGTGAAAGTATTATTACATGTATTACACTATCACCTAGAGGTTCTCACTGAGATCAGAGTCCCACTGCACACTCATATAATGCACACATGCCCCATGCAGCTTACATGCTTAAGAGACAAAGAGCAGGAGGAGAAACAGAGATGTAAAGTGAGTTGCCCATGGTCGAGAGGGGAATAGAGCCTACATCTCCTGAATCCCAGTCTGATTCCTTGTCCATTAAGACAATGCTGCTTCCTAGTAGCCATTTCTTATTGTCCATGAAAGGAGAAAAAGCAAATTTTAATATACTGCTCATAACCTTCACCATACTCTTCCTCTTTCATTTCCACCATCAAAGCACACTTCCTTCAGCCAATCTTCTGCCATGGTAACTACTACTTTTGAACCTGACCAGGAAGATTTAAAATAAAGATGATAAACAAAATAATGTGCCCAATTTGCTTTCCTAATAATCCATTCCTAGTAATCCACTCACTTCCCATTTTTATTATTGTCTCGCCCCACTGCCATATGACTTTTTACACCTTATCTGTTGATCCTTCTTCCTCTAAGCACCACTTCCTTTGGCATGTGAGTGCCATTACAGTCTTACTATTTGTTCTCTCCCCATGAAAGACCACGCATGCAATATCATTGACTCCGAACGGCTAGAGTGTGTATCTGTGACAGTATCTGACTAGGTTATGCTATTGATTATTTGGGCCAATTCACTTGTGTATCAAACTGAAGCAACTGTAAATGTATAAGTGTTTTGGATGTTTAAAGTTCATAAAACTATGGGATGTTACATGCAGTGTTTTCACTGATCTGTTCCTGTCATAAAATAATAGCAAACATTTATGTGGTAAGTATCTTTGTAATTAAATTACCCATCACAGAAGTCTTGTGAAATGCTAATGAAGGATTTAAGGACTTTGACAGAAATTGTGGATCTCACTGTGAGTGACCATTATGTATACGATCAGAGGTCAACAGTCTAAGTGCATTTCTCACCCATCATCATCAAAGGAAAAACCTGTATGGGTAGAAAGTCAGCTTGCTTTCTGTTTGAAAATACTACATATATGGATTCAAAAAAAGATTCTGTGTCTATGGACAATTTGGATTCTAACAGGGCAGAATAACTGAACAAGAAGGCTGAGATCCCCAGAAATTATTCTTGGTAGTCCTAAACACTTTTGGGAAACTGGCAGTTTATTACATCATTGCTACCATTTGGAGTAACAAACTACCTGCTATTATATTTTACCTGCTTTAACCTCTCAATAACCCTTATTCTTTTCCTTAGCTAAGAAATCTTTAGCCAGCTTGCTACAGAATTTTCTGACAGCGTTGTCTTTGGAGTGAGATCTGATGTACCAATTGGTCTGGGATATTGAGGCTGGTTTCTTGGGACTGTGAGAAATCTAATGTCGTTTGAAGTTTAACATTTTATCACAAAGTTAAATTTGTCTGGGTGATAAGATAGACTGGATAGGCCAAAACTGTTTGACTCCATAGGAAGACTAATATAGTGCTCCAGAATTTCACATTCATTATTGGCTTGGTGAAATCTAATCATAGAACATACCACCTGGGGTGACTGCCCTCTTCCCCTACAGTCTGGCCTGAGACAGGCACTCTGAGTTGTGGGTCTCTCCAGACATTGTGGCAGTTTCTGCTGGTATTAATTGGAGCTTTGCCATTGACTTTAATGGATAAAAGCTCAAATTAATTAATTTTCATGTGGGGTGGAGGGTGCTCAGAATTTTGTTGGAGGAACAAAGAACTAGTAAGATCAAATATTTAGACTGCAAATATTTCAGAGAAGAGACTTTTGTCTTGTGTATCTATATTGTGAGGTCCAAAGTGTAGAACTATCTATATTAGTGATAAAAACAATAATAGTAAAACAGTAACATATATTCTTATAATAAAATAAATGAATAAGTACTACTACTGAACCCAGTTTTGCAGCCCTCATGCTGAGTTGTACCTTACTCTGTGAATGTTTCTATTAAAATGAGAGGAGGGAAGATTAAGAAAATTTCCAAGAATTGAGATTGGAACATGCAACATGAAGTGACCCAGAAATGTAAAGCTCTACATTTCAGTTTATGAAGCACGAAGCATGTGCCAAAAATAAACAGAAAACTGTCTTTGACTACAAAAAAGATTTTGAGAGGGACTCTGGAGAAATAGTGAATTCTCTCTTTAAAAAATGTCAATCTTAGGGGACCTTTAGCTAGCAGACAGAGTAGGAGACTAAAGAGGTTAGGCAGCCAGATCAATAACAGAATAAAGGCCCCAAGATTATTAGATGAAAAAAGTCTCCTTTACATTAATGATAAAGGCTATATTTAAAGAAACACACCCACACCCACCCACCGTCTTGGAACCAAGGCTTCTGCCACTCCTGTCCTTAAGTCACTTCTATATCAAGTTTCTTCAACTTGCTACTATTTGGAATGGTTAAGATATCAAATCCTAATGAAATGAGGTTTATAGTGGAAACAATGCTGGGCACCTTATCTGGATGACAGAACAGGTCTTTTCTATCTCTAATTTTGATGAGGACACCTGCGTCATGCATCACTACAGTGCCAAGACAGGATATACCAATGAGACATTTTCCAAAGGGGTAGCTGTGTTAATCTAGGTGAGCAAAACAAAAAAGGAGTCCTGTGGCACTTTTAAAGGCTAACAAGTTTATCACATGAGCTTTTGTGGATAAAATCCCACTCCCCTACTCCTTTTTAGTTCTAGTCTGGCTTCGACTCTTGAGGAGGGGGGGAGTGAAATACTACATTAAACTATGAAAGTGAATAAAGTGGCTTTGAGGAGTAGAGTGGAATCTATGAAAATTAGTTCAAGACGAAGAAAAGGAAGAAATCTACTTAATAAAAAGGTTTTTCTTATCAAGTAAGAAGGTATTTGAAGACACTAGTAGGATGATTCAGTCTCAGCAGTTCAACTTTAAAGATAAGCACAACCAGAGCAAACATAACATCATCTTTCACATGGAAGAGGGGCTGAATTGAAAGGAAAAAGTAAAGCCTAAATTACACCAATTGCTTGTCTTAAAATCTTCATTCCCTAGCATGCAGAAAAGTTAAAACTTGGAGTCTCCTTCAACAATAAATCTTAAGTTGATTTAATGAAACAAAGAGGCAATTTTTAAGAGCCCCTGAAAAAGTTAACTTTCCATTTTTGGAATGAACAGCTACAGTTTAAAGACATACTATTTAGTTTCATGGTTATTCAACAACCATATGTGACTTACTATCAGGGGTTAAAGTATAACTTGGGGTGGTCCCGGAACCCTCCTAAATTGGCAGACCCCCATCACATCAGTGTGGGCCCCCTCACATCGGTGCAGCAGCCTCCCCTGCCAGCCCAATCCTGTACCCCTCCCTCTTCTGGTCACCCCCCCAGCCAGCCCGATCCTGCCTCCCCTGCTCTCCCATCACACCTCCAGCCGGGCTGATCCTGTCACCCCTAGCCAGCCCAAAAGCTCCCAGCTCAGAGCAGCTCTCAGCCAGCTGGAAGACTGTCTTCTAACTGGCTAGGGATGGCAGCTGCCGGCCATGTGCAGCTGGCAGTGTTCCCATCTATTTTTAGGGGTCCTGGAACGCAGCGTTCCAGTGCATGCCCCTATTTTGGGGGGCCTGGAACACTGGTTCCCTAAAAATAGGGGGTCCCGGAATGGCTTTCCTCCTTACTTTAACCGCTACTCACTACATATCACACTGTACCGGTTGGTAATTCTTTTGGAAACACTGGTGAGTGCTCCATAATGAATAATGCACTGCAGTGTGTTCAATACCATGTGTCACAGTACCTTAAATATTTACTTAGAAGACCATGTCTATACCACAAAGTCAACCTGTGTTAGGTTGACTTACAGCCATTATTTTATTTATTATGTCAGCAAGGCAGGGAGTTACATTGCTGGGAACAGTGCTTTGGTGTGTACGCCTCCACTGTTTTGTCCACAAAAGTCACTTTTACGATGAACTGTGTCATGTAGACAAGTCTTGGTTACTGTTGTTGCTCAGAGCTTGGATATTCTCTGTGTAAGACAACTGTCCTCATCTTCAATGAAATGTTTATTTTGGGGGGAATGTTTACTTTTTCATGTGTTAAGTCTTTGACCATGATTCAATTTTGAGTATTAATACAAATGATTAATTGCAGGTTTGTTGCCAGAAGTGTGACTGTAAATCTGACAAGTAGGCAGGATCTTTTATTCTCTGTGACCTCTATGTAAAACTTGTGTTGTTTAAAAACAAAACAACAACTAATTACTTTCCTACCTGTCATTGCTGTGAACATCCTGGGTGGCTAGGTAGTTTGTCTGGGTACCTGCTGTGCAGTTTGTTCCTCTTGCCATCAATTAGTTTTATTATTACTGTTTATTTGTAATATAGTTGCATTTAGCTGATCCCACTGAGGTTGCAGATAGGCATTACTGGAATACATAATAAAAGAGTCCCGGCCCTGGGGAAAGCTTAGTACCTGAATAAACCTGACCCAAAAAATGTGAGAGAAGAAAAATAGACACTAAGCAGTGAAGTGACTTTCTCAAGACTCACACAGCAGAGACACAAAGGTGTTTCACTTGGCACATTTGTTTAGTAACCAAAAGGAGCGTGGTGTGAGCACACCCAGGATACCACTCAGGAGGTGCACCTTGGATGCTCTTCTCATGTTGCTGAATACTGCAAAAACCACAGCAGGGTTGCGTCTTCTGAAAGTGCTTTATCCACCAAACAATTTGTTGAAGCCTGCCTGACATGAATAATTAAAATTTAGAGGCAGTCCTCATTTTTGGAGGACAGAATTAGCAAGGGGAACAGATTATTAGGCTGAAAAAGACAATGTCTTAGCCAGCTAAGTGATGAGGGGAAACCACCCTAGGAGCCATTAACTAACAACGGACAAGAAATGTCAAAAGGAGCTCAAGCTGCAGCCAGTCTGTGAGCTAAAAAAGGTTTAAAGATTGCATTGCTGATCACCTCACTCTTGTGAGAGAAAAAGCACCTCAGAGCCTCCTGAAGCGCTCCCTGCCTTGCCTGTGCTCTGATATGCAGCAGACCCAGGACTGCCTGCAGCAGACAGTTCTCAGAGGTCATAGCCAGAGCAACCTCCCCTGTTAAGTTCTGTCCCTGGGATGGACAGCTGGCGTGGGATGGAAATTTGTGCCATGGTTTCCAAGTTAGCTAGACTCCCTTATGGCTCAGTGGGTGTGGGTGAGCTCACCTCTGCCTCTGACTATCTGGGAGCAGTGTGGAGGACATGCACAAGTGGACAGGTACAGCAGGCAGGGTGGGGAAGAGTCCTCTTCCATACCCATCTCCTATGTAATCTATGCTTCAGGGCTCTAGTAGCCTCCACAGCAATGACCTCCTCTGGTCTGGACAGCACCCTAGCGTTGAGCTACACATAGGGGTGAGTACACATTGGTGGTGCCCACTGCACTGACACCCTGCCAGCACTGTAGCTGTTTTGTGCACCCAGCTCAGGAAGGGCTGAAGTGGGCAGAGTTGCAATAGGCTACAGTCCTGGAAAAAAAGAAATAAAAATGGAGTTGGATCACTCATGGGGGCACTGCAAGTGCTGTTTTACCAGGTGTATGGACATTTACTTCAGTTGGGATTACTAAAGATTCTCCCCTGCCCCTTCCTACAAGATTTTTTCAGGCCATTGAGCTCAGGGAGTCATTGTTATCTATCATACAGAAATGCTTCAGTCACCCCACCATCCCACAGCCCCAAGTATATATATATCACAGGTACTCTCGATTTCCCATGACTTTCATACATCGGCTGTCTGTCACACACAAACTTCCCCTCTCTTTCATACAACTTTCACCCACACATGGTCCCTCATTCTCATACACAGGCACCCTCACCCTACCACAACTGTATAGATCAATGTGCTAATAGAACTATTTCAATAAACAGATTTGGCTACTTTTGGGCTATGTTTTAAGTGACTTTGGGCTATTAAAGCCATAGAAATCTAGAGCTCTACTGTGTAGGCATGGCCAACATACCATTTAGAGCATAGATCATAGATCATAGAAGCATAGGGTTGGAAGGGAACCCACAAGGTCATCTAGTCCAACCCCCTGCCAAAAAAGCAGGACCACTCCCACTAGATCATCTCTGCCAGGGCTTTGTCCAGCTGGGCCTTGAACACCCCCAAAGATGGAGATTCCACGACCTCCCTAGGTAGCTTATTCCAATGCTTCACCACTCGCCTAGTAAGAAAGTTTCTCCTAATATCCAGCCTGGACCTCCCCAGCTGTAACTTGAAACCATTGCTCCTCTGTTAGTACTGAGAACAGTAGAGCTCCATCCTCCTTGAAGCAACCCTTAAAATAGTTCAAATGCCCCTCAGTCTTCTCTTCTGCAGACTAAATAAGCCTAGTTCCTTCAGTCTTTCTTCACAGGGCTTGTGCTCCAGGCCTTTCATCATTTTTGTTGCCCTCTGCTGGACTCTCTCTAATTTGTCCATGTCCTTTTTGTAGTGGGGAGCCCAAAACTGGACACAGTATTCCAGATGTGGCCTCACCAGTGCAGAATAGAGGGGAATGATCACATCCCTTGATCTGCTTGTAATACTTCTTTTGATGCAGCCCAGTATGCCATTGGCCTTTTTGGCAGCAAGAGCACACTGCTAACTCATATCCAGCTTCCCATCCACCACGACTCCCAGGTCCTTCTCTCCAGTGCTGCTATTTAGCTGATCACTCCCCAGCCTGTAGCAGTACATGGGGTTTTTTTGTCCCAAGTGCAGGATTTTGTACTTGTCCTTGTTGAACCTCATGAGATTTCTATTGGCCCACTGTTCCAGTTTGTCTAGGTCTCCCTGAATCCTGTCTTTGCTCTCCAACATGTCTACTGTTCCCCCCAGCTTGGTATCATCCGCAAACTTACTGAGAATGCAGTCTATTCCATCATGCAGATCATTAATGAAAATGTTGAACAGAACTAGCCCCAGGACCGACTCCTGGGGCACATCACTCGTTTCTGGTTGCCAGCTAGACATGGAACCATTGATTCCTACACGCTGAAACCGTTGATCTAGCCAGTTTTCTATCCACCTTACAGTCCACCTATCCAACCAACACTTCCTTAATTTGCCAATGAGAATGCTGCGGGAAACTGTATCAAAAGCCTTGCTAAAGTTGAGGTATAGCACATCAACGGCTTTACCCACATCCACAAATCCAGTCATCTCATCATAGAAGGCAATGAGGTTGGTCAGGCATGATTTACCCTTGGTGAATCCATGCTGACTGTTCCTGATCACTCTATTTTCCTCCAAGTGTTCCAGGGTGGATTCTTTGAGAAGCTGCTCCATGAGTTTTCCAGGGATTGAGGTGAGGCTGACAGGTCCGTAATTCCCTGGATCCTCCTTTTTCCCTTTCTTGAAGATCAGCACTATATTTGCTTTTTTCCAGTCCTCTGGCACTTCCCCTGTTCGCCATGAGTTTTCAAAGATAATGGCCAACGGTACTGCTAGCTCATCAACCAGCTCCCTCAGCACCCTCAGATGCAGTTCATCCGGCCCCATGGACTTGTGCCCATCTAGTTTCTTTAAGCAGTCCCTAACCTGACCTTCTGTCACCAAGGGCCTCTCCTTCTCTCCAATCTACCGTACCTAGTGTAGTGGGCTGGGTGCTGACCCTACCTGTGAAAACTGAAGTAAAAAAAAAAAAACATTGAGCACTTCAGCTTTTTCCTCATCCTCTGTCACGAGGATACCTGCCCCATTCAGTAAGGGACCTACAACACCAGCCTTGATCCTCTTCTTGTTATTGACATACTTGTAGAACCCCTTCCTGTTATCCTTCACATCCCTTGCTAGCCGCAACTCAATTTATCCTTTGGCCTTTCTGATTTTATCCCTGCAGTCCCAAGCAATGTCTTTATATGCCTCCTTAGTCATCTGTCCTAGCTTCCACTTCCTGTAAGCTTCCTTTTTATGCTTCAGCTTAGTACAGAGCTCTCTGTTAAGCCACTCTTGGCAACTTCCACATTTGCTGTGCTTTCTCCTTATCGGAATTGTATCTTCCTGTGCCCTTAGCAGGATTTCTTTAAAATGCAGCCAACTCTCTTGGACACATTTCCCCTCCAAATCAGCCTCCCAAGGGATCCTGCCCATCATTTCCCTGAAGGAGCCAAAATCTGCTTTTCTGAGGTCCAGGGTCTGCATTTTGCTTCTTTCCTTTAATCAGCATCTTGAACTCAATAATTTCATGGTCACTGCTACCCAGGTTGCCATTCACTTCTACTTCCCTGATCAATGCTTCTCTATTTGTGAGCAGCAGGTCGAGAGGTGCAAGACCCCTAGTCGGTTCCTCCAGCATTTGTACCAGGAAGTTGTCCTCAACACTCTCCAAAAACTCCCTGGATTGCCTGAGTACTGTTGTATTAGCCTCCCAGCAGATGTCCGGATAACTGAAGTCTCCCATGAGAACCAAGGCCTGTGATCTAGAAACTTCTGCCAGTTGTCCATAGAATGCCTCATCCACCTCCTCCTTCTGGTCTTCCGGTCTATAGCAGACACCCACCACGACATCTCCCTTGTTGCTCTCCCCTCTAAATTTAACGCACAGACTTTCAGCTGGCTTGTTTCCACTTTCATAATGAAGCTCTGAGCAGTCATAGAGCTCTTTTCCATATAGTGCTACTCCTCCCCCTCTCCTTTGCTGCCTGTCCTTCCTGAAGTTTATACCCGTCCATTGCAGAGCTGCAGTCATGCAAACTATCCCACCATGTCTCTGTTATCCCAATTACATCATAGTTCTTTGTCTGCGCCAGTACTACCAATTCTTCCTACTTGTTTCCCAGGCTCCTCGCATTCGTGTATAGGCACCTAAGATAGCAGACCCATTGCCCTACTTTCCCATTTTGATTATCAATTCTATTGTATCTACCTCCCTGCATTTTCTCTTGGTGTTGACCTCCCCCAATTGCCTCAGGTATTAGGGCTTCATTAGAGCACCTAAGATGATTATTTGATTCCCTCTGCATGTTCCAACTACCCTCTCTTCTATCCTGGAGTTACAGCCCCGCTACCTCCCAAGTTCCATCCCTTCCCCCTGGTCTCCACACTGCATGTGTGTTCCACACTAGTAAATAGGTTGAGAATTATTGCCCTATATCGACCCCATAGATGGCTGATCAGAGAGGATATTTTTTTATTTATTAAATAAAGTATTTGATGAGCTCACCAATATGACCCTGGATTAGAAAAAAACAGCTGGACTAAAAAAGATCAAGAATGTTAAGGAAGGAAAAAAGCTTACAGGCATTATTACTAAAATGCTACCTACCCTCCCCAGCACACACAGTGGTTATGCATGGCTGCATCTAGAAATGGAGGACAGATAGCTTTCCTAGGACTACAGCATCTCTCCAATGTGAGCTACAACATAGACAGATACTCTCTATTCCATTTTTTCCCTCCCCTCACATGAGCATACTTCTGAAATTGATATACCTTCACATAGCAAAAGTCAGCCCAAGGAATGAATAATGATGTTACTTTCTGAACAGTTTCCTAGGTGGCAACACAAAATACCAGCTCCAATAAGCCACCAAGAGAGTTCTCACTTCACCTTCTGAGCATTTTAAAGAGGTGCTATAACTGGTGTGATCATATTGCAGTTTGGTGTAGATGTGGAGCAAGTAACGCAAGACCAAAATCTGATAACCGCATGTGTGTTCTCAAAGAAGCGGTTAGGGCATCTGGGTGGTAGAAAGAAAAAATATATCCATATGGGCAGTGCAGATATATTTAGCCTACTGAGTATCAGATTTTATTTGCTTAACCTTAAGATACAGAATGTTGTGATATCCAGCACACTTGGAATTTATCAACAGCATTCTGCATAGGCTCTCCTAGCTTTTTTCACATATGGCTTTGTTCTCTATTTACCATTAGTTACATCTATTCTATCTACCCTATTACACCTCTGGTATTTAGGGCAGCAGTGAAGCTCCTGCCACTCCTCTGTATTTCTGGCAAGTCTTTGCAGAGTCTCTATGCTGCACCCCAGTTTTTTCAGCACAGCTTCCATGGCCTTCACCAGTTTGTTTTCAGGCAGCCTCATTTTTGCTTGCGTTCAGATGTCCATCTTGTTGCTATTCTTGTGATGGAATCAATTTCCATCTGAAACACATGGGTAATCCATTTTCAACACCTTCTGATAATTATGCTGCTCATATCTTCTTGGCTACATTGTATGAAGAGATCTTGATTTGAGATTGTTCTGGGCCAAAAAATATGAAAGTGTTTTGGTTTTTTGAGGCAGGTGGTTTGAATCAAAAGACAGCTTGGACATGTCACACTTTACCATTCCCCAGCATTCTGCATTATAAAGTAGTGTTGAAAATACATAACTCTGATAAATCTTAAACTGAGGTTTAATATTATATTTTGATGTTTTCTAGACTGTATATAAGCTACTAAATGTTTCTGACTTTACTGATTCTGTTCCAAATATCCTAACTTGTTCCCCCATCCTGCCTAACGATACTGACCAGGTATGTGAATGTTTCTGCATGAGTGAGAACATAATCCTTTATCCATAGCTGGTGATGGTGAGACAATATTAAAAATTATATCTGTCATAATGCAGTTGATTTTCAGTCCAACTTGCTGACTGAATATGTTGAGTTGGATTATCTTCTATTGGAGATGGTGATGGATATGTGATAAAAGAGGAAGATCATCTGCAAAGTCCAGATCTTCAAAGGATGAGACCTGTGTCTATCTAATACCTATCAACATGTCAAAGGCAATGTCAAATAGGATTGCAGGCAAAATATAGCCTGCTGCATTCCTGTTCTGACTTCAGAACCGAACTCACTATGACCAACACGTGAGGTAAAGTTCAAATAGAAAATTTTAATGATGTTAATTATATAATGAGGGACTCCGTAAGTCAAGACCACAAAATTATTCCATAGTCTGATCCTATGAACGGTGTCAAAAGCTTTTGCTAAGTCTATGAAATTTATGTAAAATTACTGTCATTCTAAGCATTGTTCTATTATATTTCATAAAGATCTAAACTGATTTAGCATTATTCAGGAACTGAAATCTACTTAAGTGGGATTGTGTGTGTGTGCTAAGTTTTGCAAATATTCATTACTTTTCTTATAGTAGGATAAAGTGTGCACCACTCATAGTATGAAAGACAGTCAGAAGATACATCCTCTTTCAAAAAGCAACTGCAGAGGCCACTACAAACATCAGCTGACAGGAGTACAAACCAGTTAATTGATTCTTGTGCACAGCACATTCAGAGCTGATGCGAGCAACTGCCTCCCCAACATTGTAGTCAAGTTATCGCTGCCACTCCAAAAAATAGAGTGCAGAAATTTTTAAATAAACTTCTCACATATTCTAGCCTACATAAAAGAAAGCTTAGGTCATATAGTGGGATTATAAAGAAAGATTTCCATATGCATGCATACTTCAGTACTTAGTGCTTGTAGCAAGGTGGAATCCCCACCCGCAGATAGGGAACCCGAGCTCCCGCACTCCCCCTGCTGGCCGGGGAAGGGTATAGACCCAGTTTTGGCTCAGAACCAAAGGGGCTGGGCTAGAGGAGGGGAGGACTATTTAAGGGGGCCGACCAGGCAGTCACAGGGGAGAAGCAGAAGGCGACATGAAGCAGTGAAGGTGGATCTCCCCTGCCGGGAGGAGCAAAGGAGTCACTGGTGCCTCGATGCCCCCACCTACCCCACCCCAGGTGAGGACCTGGAGGAATTACCCTCAGCCGAGGAACTGCCAGATGGAGGGGACAAGCGAGACCTGCAGGACCTTGATGAGCTGCCCTCAGCAGAGGACGCTGTTGAGACTGGGCCACCTAACTCCTGCGACCTGGAAGAGCTACCACTGGTGGAGACTGCGTAGGGATCTCCAGACGAACCCATGCCAAACACTGAAGGCCCGACAGACATTCCTCTAGGAAGGTTCCTGGGGATCTGGTGAAGGGAAGGTCCCTGAAGGGGGAAGGAGGAAGTAGCCCAGAGAAGGGCGGGCTAGTCCCGCGCAGCCAGTGTGTTTCAGCAGGTGCACCGCTGGCTATCCGGTGGCCCCCGGCCACCCAGTAGGGCCCTGGACTGAGACGTAGTGGAGTGGGTGGGCCTGCATCTTCCTCCCCTCAACCCTTATTGCTCCAAACCCGACACTGAACCCTGCCTAGTGAGCACTGACTGTGTATTGTACTGAGCTTGCCCTGCAGAAGGGCTGAAGCCCTGCTAATACTTGCTGCCTCGCCCTGTCTGGGCGGGAAGGCAGAGATAGTTCTCATACTGCGCTTGCCCTGCGGGTGTGGCAGCCGGCTGCCGCCATTGAGCAGCATGGACAGCCCACCAAAGAGATGACCCGATTTACAGTTATGGCAACGAAGGTGGGATCTTCGGACTAGACCCTTGCCAAAAGAGTGGATAATGGATTTCAACAAGTTTATGACGTGGTAGATTGATATGCAATGCTACTTTCTACATGAGCTGTGAACCCAGCAGCAACAGTTGTTCCGTGAGATGGGGGCCCAGAACGCGGAGCAGGAAAGACAATTAGTGGAAGAGCTCAAGACTCTACGACCGGTAGCTCCCACTCCTGGCAGCTATGGGACAGTCGAGCCTGGAAGGACCCCAGGCCCTATCCAGCTGACCAAACTGGGACCTGGTGATGACCCAGAGACATTCCTGGCTATCTTTGAACGTGTGGCGGTGGTAGCAGGCTGGGCGAGAGGGCAGTGGGCTACGCTATTAAGCCCCTACCTGACTGGGCTGGTCCGGTCCACATACCACAGTTTATCTGACGAGGTGGCCCAAGACTATGACCAGGTGAAGGCAGCCATTCTTGATGCCTTGGACGTCAGCCCAGAGACCTTCTGATGGCGACTGCGAGAAGCAGCGTACACCTCAGATGCCAGACCGCGGGCCTTCACCCGACATTTGAAAAAGTCCACCATGCGCTGACTCTAGCCAGAAAAATGGTCAGCTCGGGAGATAGTGGACCAAGTCCTCGAGCAGTTTTTGCATGCCCTCCCAATGCAGGGAAGGAGCTGGGTAACGCATCATCGACCTGCCATCCTCAACAAAGCTGTCTGGCTGTTAGAGGACTTCCTCGCGGCCGAGGGACCAGCCCCTCCTGGAACTTTGCCCTCTAATAGGGGGACTCCACACATGGGGAGCCAGCCAGGGGTGGGACCCCGAGATCCGGGACCCCAAGCGATGGTGGGTAGACAGGCACCTCCTGCTGAGGTGCCGGGGGCCGGTGCCGAAACACCTCAAGTCCCAGCCTGGGAGTCACAGATGGCAATGTCTCCTCGACAGGGACCCTGTTTCAACTGTGGAAAGTATGGTCACTTTAAACGGCAGTGCCCTCAGCTGGGGTGTGCCTTTGGTAGTGTTTATACTAGGAAGGGCCAGGTGTGGAAGCAGGGGAGCCCTACACTAACGATCCCAGTGAACCTAGACAGCATGAACATGGATGCCCTGCTAGACTTGGGGTGCGGCCAGACCCTAGTGCAGCAAGATCTCCTGCCTCTGGCGGCATGCCCCACAGGCCTGGTTTGTCTGTAGTGCATCCATGGTGATTTGAAAGCCTATCCTACCCTTCCTGTGATGCTGATGGTAGCAGGTTGTCCTCACCATTTAACCATGGGAATAGTGGACCGACTCCCTTACCCTGTAATCTTGGGCAGGGATTGGCTGGGCTTCGGACGCCTTCTATGAAGTGGAACTCCTGCTGACGAGCATAGAGAGGCCCTGGGGGAGCCTGAGGCCCTGATCCAGCTAGAAGAGATGCAGCCACAAAATCCCCCTGCGGACCCCCCCTGGAAAGCCAGGGTCGCATACTCTTCCAGAGTCCAAAAGCGTTGACACAGTGAGGGGAGCGACCTCGGACTTGTGTATGGATCAGCGGGAGGATGAGACCCTCCGACGTGCCTCTGAACAGATTGCTGTGGTGGATGGCGTACCCACAGAATGCCAATGGGGGCTACGCTAGCCTCGGTTTGAGCTATGCCAGGATCACCTCTATGAGCTGGACTGGGACCCAGAGACGGGGGAAGTCCGGGAGCAGTTGTTAGTTCCCCATGCCCACCAAAGGGCCGTACTAAGGCCAGGCCATGACATCCTAGCAGCCGGCCACTTAGGCACTGACAGGACCTTAGCCCAAATCATCGCCCAGTTCTATTGGCCCAGGATCCATGAGGAAGTATGGAAGTACTTTTTGTCTTGCCCAGAGTGCCAGAAAACCATGCCTGCTGCCATGCCACGGGCCCCTCTGGTGCCGCTACCGCTAGTGGAGACCCTTTTTGAGCGGGTTGCAGTGGATCTAGTAGGCCCCGTACCGGCAAGTTCAGCCGGTTTCCAACACCTGTTAGTGTAGGTGGACTATGCCACTAGAATACCGGAAGCCATACCCCTATGAAATACCTCAGCGCAAACCATCGCCGGGGAGCTCCTGAAAATCTTTGCCCGGGTAGGGTTTCCTCAGGAGCTCCTCACTGATCAGGGTTCTAATTTCATGTCTCGACTCCTCAGGGAAGTGTGCACGATTCTGGGGATTAAGAAGATTTGTACTTCCGTCTACCACCCCCAAACAGATGGCCTAGTCAAATGCTTCAATAGAACACTCAAGGGGATGATGCAGAAGTTTTCCCCGGAGGAACTGAAGTGCTGGGACCAGCTCATTCCACCTCTCCTGATGGCCATTAGGGAGGTCCCCAGGTGTCGACTCACTTCTCCCCATTCGAGCTCCTCTACGGCTGACGGCCTCGGGGAATCTTGGACGTAGTCCAAGAAACCTGGGAACAGACGCCATCCCCTTCACAAGGCCTTCTCCAGTATGCCACTACCCTGAGGGATTGCCTCTAGCAAGTTGGACAACTGGCCCAACAAAATTTACAGAAGGCACAACAGGCCCAGGCCCAGATGTACAACAGAGGCACCCACCTCTGAAGCTTTGAGCCGGGGGATTGCGTCCTGGTGCTGTTGCCATCTTCCGAGTCCAAGTTGTTGGCTTGATGGCAAGGACCTTATGAAGTCATCCAACAAGTGGGCCCAGTAAACTACGAAATTTGTCAGCCCGACCGACGGCAAAAAAAGCAAATATATCATGTTAACCTTCTGAAACCGTGGAGGGAGCGAGACCATCTTCCCTATGCTCCAGATCCAGAATTAGGACGATAAGTTCCCCGTGCAGAGGATGAAGGGAACCACCAGCAGGGCCCGAACTTGAATGAAGAACAATGCCGACAGGCACAGCACCTGATTGAGACCTTTGCTTCCACCTTTACAGCAGTATCAGGCCAAACTGACCAGGTCCAACATCGTGTCGAGACACCACCAGGAACAGTAGTCCGGTTGGGAGCCAGACCAATTCCATAAAGTCTATGTGACACTGTGGGGCAGGAGGTATGATATATGTTTGAATTTGGGGTGATCGAGCCCTCTACCAGCGAGTGGCGTAGCCCCATCGTATTAGTCCCAAAGCCGGATGGTTCAACATGTTTCTGCATTGACTTCCACCGTATGAATGCTGTCTCCAAATTTGACGTATACCCGATGCCCTGGGTGGATGAGCTCCTCAACCAATTAGGGGAAGCACAGTATTTTACAATGCTGGACCTTTCAAAGGGATATTGGCAAATCCCACTAGAGCCCACCACCGTGGAGAAGACCGCTTTTGCCACCCCTAGTGGTCTATACCAATTCATACGGATGCCCTTCAGTCTTCATGGCGCCCCGGCTACGTTCCAGAGACTGATGGACCACTTACTACAGCCCCACCATGCCTATGCAGTAGCGTACCTAGACGATGTGGTGGTCCACAGCTTTCATCAGGAGGATCATCTGGCCCAGGTGGCAGTGGTACTCCAGACCCTTCAGAATGCTGACCTAATGGCAAACCCCCACAAGTGCAAGGTGGCTTGGCAGGAGACCACCTACCTCGGGTATACCATCGGCCAAGGACAGGTATGGTCCCCTGTCGATAAGGTCCAAGCTGTTCAGGAATATCCACGGCCTGTGACCAAGTGTGAAGTCCACCAGTTCCTAGGTCTGGCAGGGTATTATCGCCACTTTGTCCCCAACTTCGCATCCCTTGCCTCCCTCCTAACCGATCTCCACCAGAGAACTCAACCAATGCAAATATGCTGGACAGAGGCTTGCGAGAAGGCCTTTCAGGCCTTGAAGATGGCTCTCTGCTCCAAACCAGTATTGTAGAGCCCCGACTTCCAGTGGCCCTTCCGATGCCTCAGCAACAGGCCTCATGGCTTTCCTTACCCAAGTGGTGGACGGAGAGGAACACCTGCTGCTATACATCAGCTGGAAACTGTTCCCAAGGGAACAGAAATACACTACCGTAGAACGCGAAGCACTAGCCATTAAATGGGCCATGGAGGTACTTCGTTACTATCTGTTAGGGAACCCTGTAACCATTAACTTGGACCACGGTCCACTTCGATGGCTGCAACGGATGAAAGATAGCAATAGTTGGCTCCTCCATTGGTATTTGACCTTGCAGCCATCCAACACAGAGCGGGGAAACACCATGCCAATGCCGACGCATTGTCTCGCCTGGGGAAGGGATCGTGGCCCAGCTCCGAAGCACAGGAGCTGGACGTGAGGGGGGAGGGGTGTAGCAAAGTGGAATTCCCACCTGCAGATAGGGAACCTGAGCTCCCGCACTTCCCCTGCTGGCCGGGGAAGGGTATAGACCCAGTTTTGGCTCAGAACCAAAGGGGCTGAGCTAGAGGAGGGGAGGACTATTTAATGGGGTGGACCAGGCAGCCACAGGGAAGAAGGAGAAGACGACATGCAGCAGTGAAGGTGGATCTCCCTGCCGGGAGGAGCGAAGGAGTGACTGGCGCCTCGACACCCCCACCTACTCCACCCCGGGTGAGGACCTGGAGGAATTACCCTCAGCCGAGGAACTGCCAGATGGAGGGGATGAGCAAGACCTGCAGGACCTTGACGAGCTGCTCTCAGCGGAGGACACTGTTGATCCTGCAACCTGGAAAAGCTACCACCAATGTTCCCTCTAATTTCTCATAGGCTGTGTGCACAAAAAAATTCTTTTGTGCAAATTTTCGGAACCCGTGTCCAAATTTGTGTGCACTCCAGTGAGTGTGGTCAAACTTGTGAGCACAAAAAAGCAAGTGTGTATGATGCAAATAATAGCTAAATTTTATTTTGATATGGTGATGGAAAGAACTTATAAATTACAAAACCTTATTTGAAACATGCTACTTGAAACCGCTTTCTTAAAGTGGCATAAAAATATTAGCACTGTATACTTTTTTTGCACAGGCTTTATTTTGTTGTGTGCATGGGTTTCATGATCTGTGTGTGCACGCACATGTGCACAGCTTAGAGGGAACATAGGCTACCACTGGCGGAGGCATGTCCAGAGGAACCTATGCCGAACGCTGAAGGCCTGACAGGCATTCCTCTAGCAAGGTACCCAGGGATCTGGTGGAAGGAAGGTCCCTGGAGGGGAAGGAGGAAGTAGCCCAGAGGGACGCAGGCTAGCCCCATGCAGCCAGCGTGTTTCGGCAGGTGCACCGCTGGCTATCTGGTGGCCCAGTAGGCCCCTGGGCTGAGACACAGTGGAGTGGGTGGGCCTGTCTCTCCCTCCCCTCAACCCTTATTGCTCCAAACCCGACACTGAACCCCGCCTAGTGAACTTTGACTGCGTATTGTACTGAGCTTGCCCTGCAGGAGGGCCGAAGCCCTGGCTAATACTTGCTGCTTCATCCTGTCTGGGCTGGAAGGCAGGGATGGTTCTCATACTGTGTTTGCCCTGTGGCCGTGGCAGCTGGCTGCCGCCGTGGAGCGGCGTGGATGGCCCACCAAAGAGACGACCCAATTTACAGTGCTAGAGATCCTGCAAGCTGCTGGGCAACACCTGAGCACTCTCATATCTCATTGTCTTTAGAGAAAATTCTCAGGAACTTGCACAATAAATAGCCACATACAATACAATGATTAACAAACCACAAACCCGTGCACTTAGATCACAAGTCTCACCCAAGTATGTGTTCTCTTCACTGACCAGAAAAGCTGTAATGTTAAAATTGCCTTTACACAGTGTTTACTTCTGACTGATAACTATTATAGTCCAGTTAGTTTATACTGATCTCTCCTATATACATACAGTTAAGCTTTTATGTAACTTTGTTTTTCCTCACACTGTGTTTCATTATATTTTTCGGGATTAAAAGGTGAACTGAAAAGATTTTTATCTGCT
>ML682040.1:16200952-16300048 GCA_007922195.1 Podocnemis expansa | reverse complement strand
CTGCTAAGACTAGAGTTCAGATTTCTTTATTTTCCCAGCCACCACTGATTAATCACTAACACTTGGAAACAAAGCCAGACCTTCATTCTCTACACAGACATAGGTATTACTGATTAATCAGCAACTGTAGAAGAAAGAAATGCACAACTTTGAAGTCAACATTTGACAAATAATGGAGAAACTGATCTTTAAATATTTTGCTTTTAAACTTCTTTGGAAAGTTCGAGTTTACCCAACTAGCCTGCTAACGATTAGCAATCTTAAAGTGTTATAAAATAATTTATTTACTCAAACGAATTTCATTCCACTATTTAAATGGTGACTGGCTGGTTACAGCACAGCCGTATCTCTTTATAGATATGTTGTATTGCAGATCTCTCTTATTATGAAACATGCTGGATATGAAAGACATTTATTTAAATTTCTGGTAAGTTTTCTTAATTTACTAAATTTTCCAGTCATATGTACATGCAAAAGCTGTTTTCACTTCACATTCAAATACTCATTTTTGCCTGTTGTTTGCCTTGGCCACATCTGTGCTTATTGTGTGGCTGGTGGCTATGGCATGGTTTCCTATCCAGAATCTGTCAGACAACCATTATATGATTTGCCTGACTCTTAATGTTGACCTACAATCAAGTAATATTTGCATTCATCTTAAGCAGTGTGCACCAAATGCACAAGCAAGTGAGATGGTGAGGGTACAGACATCAGAAAGTCACTGACTATAATTCACCCCTTTCTTACATCTCATGATACTCTAGCTTTGCTATGGTTTGCTGGCTCCTTCTTCAGTGTGCCCCAGGGTGAATAAGGAGAAAATGTGAAAGTAAGCAGCCACAAAACTTGAAAAGCAGAAGTTTACTATTTGAGTTTTCAATTCATGTTGTATGCTTCAGTCTTGACAGTTAACTTGCATTTAAAACAACCCTATGCAACAGAGCTGTCAGCCTGAGATGTATTTGTGCTACACAGACCCTTTAAAATTTTTTCCCAACTGAGAGAACATCAGACAGCCAGGGAAGACCCCTACTCTTGGGTTAGGAGTTGGAGGGATGCACAGAGCATGTTCAGTAAGTTTCCCAGTGTCACTGCCAAAGACAAAAATCAAGCTGGGCAGAGCCACTGGGAAAGGAACAGATTTGACCGTGATCCTGGGGAAGGGATAGTCTTGAACGAAGCCTCTGAACAGGGCCCATGAATTTAGGCATTATGCTGAAGTTATCAAAGAGAGAAATACCTCCCTGGGATCTAGGAACAATCTTAAGATATTCTTCCAGGGCATCCACAGGCCTGTTGCAGAGTTTTCTCCTCCTGGTCAGGGCCCTCTTCTATTACGCTACTTAAATTCGGTGCATCAGTGCAGTTAGTCTACATCTTGAAGGTTACTAAATATAGCCTAAAAATGGAAGGATTGAAAAGGGTAGCTGTTTTGACAGCAATGACATTAAAAGCTTAATAAAAAGCATTCAACACATCAACACCACCTATTACAAATCATGTTGGCAGCATTAATTATTAATTATAGAATTCTACCTCTCCATTTCTTAGTTATTGTGAAAACACTTTGATGAAATAACCTTCTGTGAGTAATCAACAGCAACAACATTAACCAAACAGGCCATAATTAATATAATGAAATGAGCAATATAGGGATTTTTCCGGCAACCATGAAAAAACAAAATAAAACAACAAAACCCATCCTTTAATCAAAGTCTGTGGATATAGAGATACAAAATGCAACAGTATTAGAGAAAAAGTGAACTCTGGTAAAATAACGTGGGTACCTCTGGCTAGTTTGCATGACAAATCTTATCTTGTTCATAAACAGGTGGCCTGATATGCGACATCAAAGGTCCTGTAATCTTCTCTAATGTTCGTTCCAAAACTAGACAGCCAGAAATTTAATACAAAATAATATTGACAGACACTGTAGGCATTTTCAGTGTCTGGTTTGCTTAGGTCAGCTGCTATGAGCTTTGATTATTATTTCATATCATTTCACCGACACTTGATGAAGACTGCACTGTAAAAAGATAACTTCACCAAGAAGTTACCCAAACTAAGACAAAAAGGTTTCTCTGAACAAATCCTACACAAAAATTGCTGAACAATACGATATTTTAAAAACAAACAAAAAGAAAAAATTAAAAAGTATGCACAATGTAACAAAAAAGAATAAGACATTTATTGTTAACCATAGTTGACCTCTACCAAAGTTAAGCTTCTCTGACTGATACACAAATCTGACCTGGTGAAGGATAATTTTCCCAGATTTTCCTGTCAAAATTATGTTACTTAACCAAGTGTGTATCTGAGAATAATATAAAAACCCAAAGATGAAACATCATTTTGCTCCCTGTACTCCAATTATAATCTCGCACTCCAGTGTTATGCACAACATGGAATACACCACACAGTAAGAACTCTGCCAGCAAACACTTTAAAATATTCATGAAACAGAGGGTTGTACTAGACTTTTAACATTACTATTGATACTCTGCAATGGAGTAACAACTAAGAGCCAAGTAAAGTCATCTGTTCCAGCTGATCTTTCCTGGTAGCAACCAACAGTGTAAATGTATGAAGCAAAACACTGAGTACGTAAAAGAGAAGCAGAACAGTGTGTTTTGTGAGGTTTTTTTTTTTTAAGTTCCTATTCTAGTAGTGTTTAAACCCTAAACAACCAATTGTTTTTCAAACATCTGTAAGGAAAAAGAACCTACTCCCTTATTTTCACACCAACAGAGACAACTGGGGTTCACAAAAGTGATTAATATCCAGCAAGCTATTTTGAAGCATCATGTAATATCAAAAGGAAAAGTGTCAACAGGTGAAATAGTGGAAACAAAAGATCCATAAAAGCCTTTCTTCTGGAAAAGGAATGGAAGGGGAGGCAGCAGGACACACCAATTGAACTTTTGCTTTTCCTAGTTGGCAGATATTTTAAAATCTAAATGTCCCTGAACACTTACTATAGAATAGCATTACTGTAATTTAAAAGACTTCACATTAAAAAGCTATAACGTTGACATTTGCTTCCCTACCATTTCCCTTCTTTAAGGCTATGTCTACACTTACACTTTAAATTGAAATAATTATGATTAAATCAATTTAAAGTAGTGCATGGCCACACTAGCTATCCGTAGATTGAACTAAGGACCTCCCTCAGTCCAAAATAAGGAAAGGTTACATCACAATGGTAAAACCTGCCTTAAAAGCAAAACAAGGGTTATTTGGATCTTATTAGTTCAAAATAACCCAGTGTGGGTGCATTAAATCGAAATAACCATTATTTTTATTTAACACGGTTTGCCCTGCGCCTTCCCAGGGTACTTTCCCCTTTCCATATACTGGGTGGGGGGCATGGCCCTTCTTGGAGGCCATCTTGCTACACCTCCCATGGTGCCCATCTCCTAAATCGAACTAGCAAGTCCTGTCCATGGACATGCTAGTTCGATTTGGGTTTCTATTATGGCCATATTAAATCAATTTAACTTAATTTGATTTAATGATTTTTTATTTTGATTTAATTAGATTGATTTAAGTTAAACTGGTTTAACAATCTAAGTGTAGACATAGCCTAAATGTATGTCTATACAGTACAATAAAATTAATCAATAAACAAAGTTCAATCATTGAAGAAATTATTTTAGATTGAAGATTAAGAATGAATTAAAGGTGCCAGTCTACACTCAATATTCTTGTGTCTAAGGATACATAGAGAAACCTGAACCGATTATTTTCTGTGAAGCTACTGTTTATTTTGTCTTTAGTTCATTTCAGCTACGGGCCCTCCTCATTACATCACAGACACTACAATGAAAAAAAAGAGCCATTAGCTAATCCAGTAACCACTTGCTAGAGTATATTTTCTAGTGCTTTATCCAGTCATTCCAATCATGCAGTCTAAATTTCCAAAATTTCCAACCAATCAGCTGGATGTCTCAGGGACTTCATTTTTAGTAGATTTCCCATGATTATCTTAAACTTTTCCTCTTCTCAATTTCAAAGGTATCTTGGTTACAATATACTTTTTAGCCCCTCCAAGTCCATTTCTGTAGAACAGTGAAACTCTGTTCTCATTTATCACTGATTCCTTCAGGATGCCTACTCTAAATCTGTAGGTGCTTAGGACAGGTGGAGCTGATTGTTCTGGCTACCCATAAATAGTCCAGGATGGTGCAAAATTCTTCTCCACTGTATGATGCCAATCTAAGTCCTGACCTGCACAAAACCTATTATTTTAGTCCTGAGCCTTTTCAGACAGAGACAGACAATCATACCAAATTGTGCAGAATAATGTCTACTAAGACTAGGCTCTCATCATTTTCCACCAAGCATTGGATTTGAACTGTGGATTCATGAAGTTAAAAGACTTAAGCAGTAAGCTGTTATACCAACTATTTTCTCCCTAAAGCCCCTCCACATACCACATATATATTTTCCTTATATTCATTCTAGCATGCTACCCAATTATCTAGGCAGTAGAAGGACTAATAATCATGTCAAATGCTCAGAAACCAGAATGCCCTTTTCTGAATGCACTTAATACATCTGGTAACTTCAGCACTAATCTAACTAGGTAATGAAACACTGCAGCCACCTTACTCCAGGAAGGTTCACTAATGAATTCCATCCCTTTTCCTCTAAACATTTGAGCTACTATGCGTGCTCGACACAGGAATCCTGGCAAGACATTTATACTGCATGGTTCTATTACAGTTTTTTCTTCTGCACCACAGCTTCATTAGCTGTCAGTCTTCAGTACATGGTTTGCTTTCCCAATCTTTGTATTCATCTCCCCCTGGAAAGGAAAAGAGGTAAAAGGAACCTGATAGATATATTCAAAACAAGAAGATATAAAGGAAACTGATCAGGGCTCTACTTTAACACTATGTCATAAAACAAGAATGGGGGTTATTTTGTGAAATAAAAGGCAAGTTAACTTCAAATTAAATCAAAAGGAAATGTTTTATGTTGTTTACTCAGACTGAGAAATTCATCATGGCAGGAGGTCAAAGAGTCCAATACTTCTATAGGACTTAAATGTGAGTTGGATGATTTTATGAATAGCAGCAATATTTTTGGTTATGCACGCTATAATAATCTGGGTAGTCAGATCTTTGGCATCACAGAACTAAACTGTTTACAGTAATGGTCAAGAAGAAATGCCCAACCAATATGTTTATACAATGGCACAAAACAGTTCAGGTACACTCTGAGGATGGTTTTCTTTTCTTTGACATGTCAGACATTGGCCACCATTGGATGCAGGATACTAGACTTTGTAGTCAGGTATCGCATATAATCAGAACCCACAGAGCAAATGAACACCACTATGAATGTCGGTATGCCTCCTTATTCCTTGCTTAACCCAAGTACAATTTTCCAGAGCTTCCATTTAAGAATATCTCAAACAGTGTATCTGCATTCTTCCACACTATTAATGTAGCAATTTCAATATAGTTGTATTTAGCCGACTATCCTAGAGCATGAGTCATAGCTTTTGGTGTTCTTTTTAAGTTGTTGGTAAGTCTTGTTCTGTTCAGAAAGCCTGGATCAGTTAAGGGACCATCTTCTCCTAATACGATAAAAAATAAAAAACCCAGTGCCTAAAAAGCATGAAATCCAGCTCCAACCCAAAACAACTAATAACAAAACAGGCAATGGTGTGTGTGTGTGTGTGTGTGTGTGCGTGTGTACATGTTTAGCCATCCTAAAAATAAAAGCAACCTTACTTAGAATTTGAATAATCAAGTAAGCATTTGAAATCTAAGTCTAAGTAACTTAACCTCCTAGTGTCTGATACCAATTGAACAGGACAGTGTCTCTGTAGCATTAACTTAGGGAGACAGATTTCAGTATTGTGAGGGTAGTGGAAAATGGTGTTTAAAATACCAGTAAGGGCTGTGTTCAGGGCTACCGGGGGGGGGGGGGGCACAGGGGCAACTTGCCCCAGGCCCCCACCAAGAAGGGGGCCCACCGCCCTGGCCCCTGTCTCAGTTAATGACTCTATACGTCCTAGGGAACATTGGGGCTGGGTAAACCAAGAGGGGCTTGGTAACTGGGAAGGTGGCTGGTGTGAGCTGAGATAAGAGGAGACCTGGGGGTGGGCAGAGGTGGAATGAGTTGTATGTATGGAACAGTGAGGGGGGCCCTCACATCAAATCTGCCCCAAGGCCCCTTAGTCCTCTGAGTGGTCCTGGCTGTGTGACCGTGGGAGAACAACTGAAAAAAAAATGAGCTGCAATTTGATTTCACGTATAGGAGTAGTAGAGGAAAAGGAGAAAAATGCATAGTATATCCCATCTGCAATGGACCTCAGAATAGGGCTTGGGAAAATTTTCAAAAGTGCCCACTGGCCTTAGCAGCCTGAATCCTATTTTCAAAAGTATTGTAAGCACTTCATATTCTAAATTCCATTGACCTTCCAAAAGACTTACACTCCTAAGTGCCTAAGTCACTTTGAAAAGGGTATTTAGGAACTTGTGAAAACTTTACCCTTTAAAACAAACAAGGAGTCCAGTGGCACTTCTAAAGACTAACAAATTTATTTATTGCATGAGCTTTTGTAAGAAAAATCCCACTTTGTCAGACACTTGAAAATAGAAAGCTTACAGTATAGGAGGGAAAAAAATAAATCCAGCAAAGTTGGGGTGACAGGATCAGGTCAGACTATTTCAGCAAATCAAACAGGTTGTTTAGATTCAAACAGCGTGTAACAACATATAAGAGAGCAGAGAGACTGAGAGAGGTGAAAATCACTTTTTGTAATGAGAAAGGTAGCCCATATCTCTGTTCAAATCCAAGTTAATGGTGTCAAATTTACATAAAAATTCTAACTATAGTTTCCCTTTGAAGTTTTATTTTAGTACTAAAATAGAAATGTCTTTCAGAGAGTGGGCAGGGAGACTGAAATATTCCCCTGTTAGTTTTTGAATGCTGCCATTTCTGATATCTGATTTGTGTCCATTTATTCTTTTGTGCAGAGACAGTGCAATTTGACCAACGCATAAGGGCATTGTTGCCACATGACGGCAGATGTCACATTGGTGGATGAGCAGGTTTTGGGGGAGAAAAAGGGTAACAAAGCAGAACTGAAGTGTTTTAATAAACTTGTAGAAAAGTTTTATTCAAGATATTTTTTCAAGCCCACACTTTGGCCTCCAATGTAGCTTTACACTTCACAATGGTATATAGCCCTTTGGTACTGAAAGATCTCAGAACCCTGTGGCCAAACACCAAGCACAGCATCGAGTCTGTGTACGCGAACTCAGCAAGGAAACTCAACAGTTTTGCTGTTCCAAGCAAAAGCAGATGCATGTGATAATTTTAAAATCTAAAGATTTTTTTGATGTATTAGTAGTAGTAACAGAGGTGTGACAGCTTGATAATTTATCTTGACAATTGGCTGTTCCTCAAAGAATATGAGGGATAAGGCAGATATGACACCTTGCTTTCACACAGCACTGAAAATCCAAAACAAATCATGCATTAATGGCCATCTGCAGAAACCAGTTTTGCCAGCTCCCCCAATCTTGAGTTTCATATTTGTAGTTTTACTTAAAAGCCTCAGCTTCTGTATAGAAGTCTCTCTCTCTCTCTCTCTCTCTCTCTCACACACACACACACACACACACACTTCTGCTTTCATTTAAAAAATAAATATGTTTCTAAGCTTCATCCTCATAGAGGACAGCCTGACTAGTGTGTACCCTAAGGCATCACAAACCAACTGGGAAATAAAAAGATTATTGTAAAAATCTTACAATTTTTAAGCCAGTCACATGATTTTGTGGGGATTAACTCATGATATTTGAACATCTGTGGCTGGCAAGACTGGAAGACATTAATAGCAACTGGATGAAAAATGCAATAAGACAGACTGGAAACATGTGTAAGCACAAGACAGATGCTTACATGCTTTTCTGGAGAACTATATTAGGATTCCATTGCTACCAGACCAACTGGGATTCAATACTGCCTTAAAGACAGCACATATTTTCAGACCATCAGGTCATACCTATAAATCTGGCACTTGGTGCTGAGGTGTATAAGGTTCTAGAGAGAAGGAAAGATGAGAAGGCAGAAACCACTATCATTAGCAACACGATAGTTTGCTCTATACACATTTTGGTAATAGGTTCCTCATTTTAATAGCTCAGTGTCTTCCAGTAGTGCAGTAAGTGATAGAGGGAGTTTTTGGCCAGCAGGAGGTGTCCCAGCTAGGTGCCTTCATCTGAAACTGGGCACCTAGCTGGGCAGCAATTTTGCTGAGCCCTGATTTAAATCACTGATTTTAATCATGATGTTAATGAACAAGCAGAAAACCTTGATTTTTAAATAACCAATTTTAATCGTTTTACAATTGAAGTTTTCAGTTATTTTCTTAGACAATAACACTTAAAACTTGTTGATTTGCAACTAATTATAGTTTAAAATTAAATCTGGTACATTTTTTGCTAACTAGGACAAAACCCTATATCTGCCCACATTTATTTAAGCAGTTACATAGCTGAACATTCATTTGTTCAGATTCTTAATTTTTACTTTTTAAATTTTATGTTAGAAAATGACAATGCTTTTCTTATTTACTGGATTATGATTAAGTTTTTTACTTGGGATTTGTGTCAAGTTCCACTGGATGGATATTGGAATGCAATTAAATATGGGCAAAAACAGCATTTAATTTTTTTTATTGGTTAAATAAGGTTACCTTAAGTATGCAGGACACACAAGAAGAAAGAAAGTTTATCAAAACATGTTTTGCACCTAAAACTGACTGATTGTTTAAACAAAGAAAATATTGTCTGTACTTGTGCATTGAACTGATTGTTTCTGGTCATCATGCCCTTCAAGATTTTAGACTGGCAGATCTCATCCTTTTATCATCTAGTTTTTATTCATAGCTCAGAAGTGGAGAAAAAGCTTTCCTGCTTTTTCAACCATCATTTTGAATAACCCAGTCATTGAACCGGACTAGCTAGTAGTAAATTGAAAGGATGAAAGTACTCTCTCTCTCTCTCTGTCTCTGTATCTGAAGAAGTTGTTAATGCTATCATAAATTAGTTTGCCATTTCAGCTCTGATTCCAGATTCTTCTACCAGCTGAGTGGTTTAACTTTAACATTTTGCAGCAGACATACATCATTTAATATTTTTTTAAAAATGTAAATCATTTTAATTGATTATAGTGAGTTTAGGCCCTAACATAGACTACCTTATTTTCAAATAACTTTACTTTCAACAAGAAAAATGTATTTAAAAATCTGAAAGATTAAATTTGATGTAAATAAAATATCAACTTTTGATTTTTTTGCAAATCTGAAGGGTAAAGGCAATTTGGGTGAAAGGGATCATGAGATTATAGGTTTTGCAAGTTTACACAAAACAAGAGTGAAAACAGCAGAATCAAGACAATGGTTTCAAAAAAGCAGATTTTAACAAACTCAGAAAACTAGTAGGTAAGATGTTTCGGGAAGAAAATCTAAGCAAAAAAGATTTCAAGAGAGCTGGAATTTTCTCAACGAGACAGCATTGAAAGTACAATTGGCAACTATCCTGATGTGAAAAAAAGATAGGAAGAACAGCAAGAAACTAACATGACTCCATCAGGAGCTCTTTAATGACTAGAAAATCAAGGGGAATCCTAGGAAGAGTGGAAATATGGACAAATTGCTAAGAAGGAGTACCAAAAAAAAAAAAAACCCATAAAAAACCACAACACAAGTATGTAGGAATAAAATCAGAAAGGCTAAGGCACAAAATGAGTTACAACTATCAAGGGACAAATAAAGCAATACAAAGTGGTTCTTTAAATAATAAATAAATTAGGAGGAAGAGGCAGACAAAGGAAAGTAGAGGTCCTCTACTTAGTGGGGAATTAATAATGGATAAGCTCAAGAAGTCTGAGGTGGTCAAGGCCTATTTTGCATCAGTCTTAAGTAAAAAGGTTAATGGTGACCAGATGCTCAATACAATTAATATTAATAAGGGGGAAGAAAAACAAACCAAAATAGGAAAAGAACAGATTAAAGGATATTTTGATTAGTTTGATGAATTCAAGTTAGCAGGGCCTGACAAAATTCATGCTACTGTCCTTAAGGAACTAGGTGAAGCAATCACAGAACCATTAGCAATTATCTCTGAGAACTCAGGGAAGAAGGGTGAGGTCCCAGACAGCTCGACAAGGGCAAGCACGGGGTTCATATTTTAAAAACAGGAACAAAGACGACTTGGGGAATCATAGACCAATCAACCTAACCTTGATAGCTGGAAAGATATTAAAATAGATAACTAAAAATCAATTTTAAGCAGCTAGAGCTGTGGTTTCCAACTTTTCATCAAGAGATGCTGAAACAGTCATAGATTTTAACTGCAACTGCTATTTAGAAGTAGGTCACAATCTATGGGTTAGAGACCACTGACGTAGTGAATACTAGGGTTATAAAGAATAATCAGCAGGGATTTGTCAAGAGCAAATCATTCCATACCAATCTAATTTCTTTCTGATTTTAGTAAGACTTTTGGTAAGTTGCTACATGAGATTCTCATAGGTAACTAGGGGAATGTAGCATGGATAGGTGAACACATGATTGAAAGGCCATACTCAAAGAGTACTTATCACTGGTTTGCTGACAAATTGGGAGGGTATATCTAGTGGCATCTTCCAGCTCAGTCCTGGGTCTAGTATTATTTAATATTTTCAATAATAGCTTGAATAATGGAATGGAAAGTATGCTCATAGTATTGGTAGATGACAGCAAGCTGGGAGGGGCTGCAACAGGACAACAGGATTAGAATTCACATATTGGCAAATTGCACTGAATTCAACAGTATAAAATTAAATAAAGTACAGGAGGAAAGAAGGAACAATCAAATGCCCAACTACAAAATGAGGAAAAACTAGCTAGATCAAAAGGATTAGGGGCTACAGCAGATCACAAATTGAATGTGAATCAAGAGTGTGATGCAGTTGTGAAAAAGGCTAATATATTCTGGGGTTTCTGAACTGGAGTGTTGTATGTAAGACCATGTTGTACTGCACCACTTTGTACTGATGAGGCCTCAGCTGGAGTAGTGTCCAGTTCTGGGTGCTGGACTTCAGGAAGGATATGGACAGATTGGAAATAGATCAGAGGAGCACAACAAAAGTGATGGAAGAGTTTGAAAACCTGACCTCAGAGGATAGGTTAAAAATTAGTGATGTTTACTCTAGAGGAGGGGTCTCAAACTCAAATCACCATGAGGGCTGCATGAGGACCAGAACGTTAGTCTGAGGGACATACCACTGAACCCTTTTCATACAACAATATTGCAAATATTGGTAGTGATAGTGTTGTTGTGGGCCACAGCAAATAGCTTTAGGGGCCACATATGGCCAAGGGGGTGCGTGCTTGAAACCCCTGCTCTAGAGAAAAGAAGACTGAGAAGGGACCTGATAACAGAGGTGGACGAGGGGCCACAAGGCCCTTGAGCCTCCCCCACCTGGGGCTTGTTGTGGGCAGACCAGTGCTGAGGAGGGAGAGGACTGGGGCCAGAAGCAGGCTGTGGCCTGGCTGGGTGGGCCCCGGGAGTGGGAGGCTGACAAGTGCCATGTCATGAAGCCTGGTGTTGTCTAAAGGTCACACTAGAGGCCACACTGTCTGCAAAATTTGACTCTGCCACCGCCGGGGGCCAACCAGCCAAGTCGTGGCTGGCCTGTCCTGCTCCTAGGGGGAGAGCAGCTGGCCCAGGGGCAGGGTGGGGACATAGAGTCTGGCCTCTGGGCTGGCCCACCCTGCCTCTGGGAGTGGACTGACCGGCTCAGGGATGGGGTGGGAGTGTCGAGCCTGGCCTCTGGGCTGGACTGCCCTGCTCCTCTCCCCAGTGCCGGGAGGGCGGAGGAGCCCCCCACACCATGGTGAGCCCCTGGGCATAAGCCCAGTTAGCCCGTGCAGTAATCCGCCCTTCCCTGATAGCAGTCTTCAAATATAATAAGGGCTGTTATAAAGAGGACCAATTATTTTTCATGTCCACTGAAGATAGACGAGAAGTAATGGCTTTAATCTGCAGCACAGGAACCGTAGAGTAGCTCTTTCTGCAATTTTCTAATTTTAAGGATAATTAATTTCTGGAATAAAATTTCCAAGGGAGGCTGTGGAATCCCAACCATGGGAGATTTTTGACAATAGTTTATCAAGGATGGTTTGGGTTTACTGGGTCCTGCCTCAGTGCAGGTGGTGGGATTCGAGGACTCCTCAAGGTCCATTTCAGTCCTATATTTCTGTGATAAAAGGACTGCTGCTGCCAGGTGGTGTGACTCCCAGCTCATGCACAGAAACTTGCAATGTTAGTGCTTAAGCTGGCATGCTAAGAATAGCAGCATGGACATTGGAGCTCAGGTGGTAAATTGGGTTAGCCACCCAAGTCTGTGGGTCCAGGCTTGAAGTAAGGGAACACCCAAACCACCATGTGTGCATTTGATCATGATGATGATTAACATTTTTATTAGGTAGTACCTAAAACCCTCAGCTAGGCTGGACTGCTTGAGTTAGCACAAGTCTGTTTACGCTCACTGGAAATCCCACGTCCCAACTCCAGGGTAGAGATACCCATAGAATTTAAGGTTACAAGGGACCACTACATCATCCAGTCTTGTCTCCTGAATATCACAGGGCATTACATTTCATTCAGTTACCCCTGTTTTGAGCTAAATAACTAGTGCTTTGCTAAAGCATAGTTTACTTGCTTACATGCACACCCAATACTTAAAATGTATCAAGGCACTGACATACCTTACCAACTTTATTTAAGGTGGTGGATCAGCAGAATATAGATCCTCTCAGATAAACCACACATGATCTATCTGAGCAGAACATTGCTCCTTTTCGCATCCCAGCTGAATCCAGCTCCACATCCATTTTTTCCCCCTTGCTTTACTCTCCTTACTTACTTCAGGGCTCCACCCCATGCTTCTCCACTTCTTCCATGACTCTACATCCCATACCTTCTCTACTTTACCTCCATCTGCCTCTACACAACCCTATTTCCCCTTCATTGAAACTGGACAGTTTGATCAAAAGCAATATATTGGGTTAGCTGTTACTTTGTCAAAATTCTGACACTCAGTGAAGCTTCTGCAAAGAAATTATTCGCTATAATAAGCTTCATCATAATAATGTGTCTGCCAATCCAGAACGAAACTCGCTCTTACTTTTTCCATCTCATGAGAAATACAAGGGCTCTTGTTTTTTAGCATGCTATGTGCAATGGGCCAAACATCTCTTATTCATCTCACAAATGAGCAAAATTAGCAATAATGAGAAATACCAAAATGAAAATAAAGAGAGAGATTAAGAGGGAAACAAACATTTGCAGGAAAAATGGTATTGTTACAGGTTTGGAAAAGTTTCTGCTACTAGAGCCAAACAGGCTTAAACAACATGTGACCTCCCCCCTTTAGAAACATAAAACATACTAATATTAATAAGTATTTACAGTACACAGAACTTTTCATATTTAGCCCTCAAAGCACTGTATGTATGTATCATTGTCTCTGTGTTAACAGATGGAGATTTCATGTGTAAGTGGCTTGCTCAAGGTCAAAACAATAATACAGCATATCCCAGGTCATGCAAATCCCACCGGATGCCATAAGACACATGCCGCCTCCTGATGTAGTACAGAGATGCCTCTGAGAAGCATTTCACAAGCTGTTCGTGTGGGGGGGGGGGAGGAGAGGAAAGGAGTAAAATGAAAAATAGATGAGATGTGAGAAGGAAAACAAAACAAAAAGACATAAGCCACGTCTGCACAGGTAGTGTGAGAAATAAAGTCATCTCAGACAAACCAAAAAAACCCAAGAGATGAGTGGTCTCATTTATATCTCATCTATTTCATTTTTGGTGAATGAGCAATAAGGCAAAAAATCAATGAGCCAGTTTGAGACTTTCCATTTTCATAAAGGAAATTTCATTAAAAAGAAATGCCATGTATTATGCACTAGAGGAACAGACCATAAAGTAAAAATAAAACAAAAAGATGGTAAATCAGAAAGTTCTGAGAGGAACAGAGGAAACTTCTGTGACAGCTGGGTGATAGGAGGGAAAACTGCAGAATGGCCCGAATAAGTGAAAGGCAAACCATTAACTCAGAGTGAAAATACCTTTGGAATATTTGCCATGCCTGCTTTTAGGACAAGTGCCCAGTGATTTCAGTGGGAGTCTTTCAACTGTCTGCAGTGGGCCTTGGATTGAAGAGTTGTGTGGCTAGTGAAATGCTGCCAGTTCCTGAGTTTGCTGAGAGCTGAATCCAGGCAGCACACAAGACAGGCAGAGTACCAGCACTAAGCTACTGACCTTGCCTAATGGTGGCTTGCCTAATGGTGGAAAGCCCCTTTCCTTGAAAAATCACAAACTGTTTGGGCCAAGATTTTAAAAAAAATTATACTTCCTAAATCCATTTTTGTGTACTTAAATAAGCAGCTTGATTTTCAAAAATTCTGAGTGCCAAGCTGTGTATATCCAATGACTTTAAGGATTATGGGACTGTGGTGCTGACCTGTATAAAGGTGAATCTGAGTTCTGCTACAAATCCAATTATCAATATGTTCAGGAATCACACACCCAAAAGCCATTGAATTCCATAAGAGATGGGTCCCTAACTCTCTTAAGGCACCTTTGAAAATTTCAGCCTGTTGAAAATGCTGTGTACAATTGGCTAAAAAAAAAATCATCGTAACTGCACTAGGAAAAAGTTAGCTGAGTATTATAATCCCCATTTAACTTGATGGGGCAATGGAGAGCAGGTAGGTGAAATGATATGTGTAAGGTCACCCAGAGATGGCATTAGAAGACGTAGCTGCATCCAGCAATTAGCTTGTTTGTCCAGACCAGACTGCCACCCCAGATGTGTTACTATGGTTGGTTTTCACTAGCTAAATATCTTAAACTTACAGTAGTAAAGAACTGCAGTGCTGCACCCTGAATGTCCTAAAAAAGAAAGTGGCCCAATTAAAATTTAAAAAATGCCCAGGAGCTGAGTTCTGAGTGGGGAATTCATCAATACATGATACAAATAAGATGGCAGTGGCAACAGTTTTCCTTGAATGTAGCTGTTCCATGGCCAGAATGCACTGTATTATGTTTCAAACATTGTCAAGTGCAATTGAAGCACAGTCCAAAGTCATATGATATTCATAATTGCCTGACTTTCTCTTACTCTTCAGCTAAAGGTGCAGGTAAGTTTTTCCTCCATTTCTTTTCAGCAGAACATAATTATTATGGTCACTGTCATTTCTCGATCTTGATAACAATTAAATTAAATCTGGCACTTGACCCAAGACTAGGCACTTACCTTCTCAGTGATATTTTATGATGCAATAAACGTTGAATAGACAATAGAAAAGGGAGGGGGCCCTAAAGTATAAAGTTCAGAATTCATTTAACACATCAGAGCTTGGTCACTAAATAGTTTGCATGCTACAGAACACAATGTGAATTGACAAATAGATGGTCATTTTCAGTGATGGAGGAGGGATTTAGATGTGAGATTTCCCTGGAGCTTAATAATATCACTATATAATTCCCCACCCACCCCAGTCACCCCAAAGCTGGGTAATGAAATTTCTCACCACAATGTTTCATCTCCATAAGCCAAATTCCTGCACCAATGTTATAAATTTAGTTGGACAGTTTTATGACATACTGTGGTTATGAATGCCAAGACAGATGTAATCAAATCTCATGCTTGAGAATATAAAAGGAGTTAAGAGGAAATTCTGCACCCCCAATACACACACTTGATTTTCAGCACTGCACAGTTTATCAGAAGCATTATGGGGTTTTTTCTCCCATATCTGTCTTGAGCTTGAAATACTGGCTACATTCTCTCCAATATTGTATGGCAAAACCTAGGTTATTAAACTATTACATCTGAGGATTATATGAGCTTTAAGTAGATGTAAACTTTGTAGGCAAATGTAAACTTTATTGCCAATACAGAGCTAAATAAAATTTGTCTAAGGATTCAATGCATGGCTCTGTTCCAAATAAACATAAATGAAATATGAGTATTTAATATAACAAAACATGAATCATCAGCTTCTGTACCAACCTAGAGAAAAAATGTGAAACCAGAAGGTATTTTAATGAAAAGTGGAAGCAAAAATCACAATCTAATGTTTAAAAGCCATAAGAGTTCATTTTAGTTTGAAAGGAAATCATTTTTCAAAGTACTATACTCTGTTTAAAAATCTAGATTGAATAAGTTTATTAAATTACCAGACCATTGCACTTATGAAATCCATAAGTCAGATCAATAGTGCACAGTCAGCTCTAGAAAGTAATTGCTGGGCTCTCTTAAAATGGACAATCCAAAAACTTTAAGGACCAGCTTTTCCCTCTATTATTTATAAGGAACACAATGTGGTGGAATAAAAGCTAATTCATAATGCCTTTTTAATGTTTTTATAGCATAATATTTTCACTTATTTCGAATCTCAGTGGATGACAAGTTGCCATTATTGAATTTCCATTAATATGAATTATGGGTATAATATATTTTACCCAATATCATCTACCCCAATCCCTAACATGATTCTACAATAAAAATCACATAGTCAGCACATTTCTCAAATAGAAAGCATTAAAAGTCATTGTAAATTAATCTCAATATATGATACTATACATTTAACCTTGACTTTGTGCCTGCCAGTTTTGCAGAACTGTGGAGAATAGCCTAGCATTACAGTTGTTGCCATTAAAATGTCAATATTTACCAACAGTTGCCACTCTCCAGTATTTATGGCCTCAATCCAGTAAGCAATTAAGCATGTGTTTAATTTTAAAGATGTGAGTAATCTCACTGATATCAATAGGACTACACATATGCTTAACTTTAAGCACGTTTTAGTGTTTTACTGGACTAGGACCAGAGTGCTCACACCTTATAGCACTGAGCCCTCTGTGGTATCGAAGATACGAGTACCACATGGTCAGAGCTGCTGGTGAATTTTGGATTTTAATAGCAAGCAATGCACTTTGAAGTTACAACAAGGCTTAACTGAAATGGCTCCACAGCAAGACTTTCGCTTTGTGACACATTAAGTTTCTCTTGTGTATTGTTTTAACACACATCTAAGGTCCTTTCTACAAAGAAGGTACCCACAGTTGGCAAAAAATCTTGGATTTAACCATTTAAAACTTCATCTGCTTTGTGAAAAGCTGTACTACCACAAGATCTATTGGTCCCTCTTTTGTAACAATAGACAATGATGAAAACAACATATATTTTATGTACCTTGCAAAACAAACAACTTGCAACAGTAAACGAGTAGAATTTTTCATTTAAGGGCATTCAAAACTAAATAAACCAGCTTGTTCTAGTTAAAACTGGCTTCTACAGCTTTTATTATGGAAAAACAGTGCTTTTTTTGTATGGTACACAGGGGTATGGAGTACTGGCACCTTTGCTGCTGGCCCACTGTCCAGCTGAGGGGTGGGAGTGGGGGTGCAGGGTCAGCAAGGGAAAAGAGAGTACCGGCACCTTTCCCCCCCCCTTAAGAAACAAAAACAAACAAACAAAAAAACCCCACCGTGGAAAAAGTTCTGCTGTCCAGTAGATATTGAACTACCTAACAGTAACTATAGTTTGGAGGGGAATGTTCCCTGGATACTAGATACAAAATGCAAAATGAAATAATGCACAGCTCTAAAAACAAGAATTAAAGCAAGTAAAACTCACCACCAAATTTCTGCCTTATTTGGGGACTGCATAAACCAACATATTTGTTCAATAGTAGATCACACTCTCAGAGTTGTGCCAATAGTGCTGATACTGTTGGTACACAAGACAGGAGGTATAAAGGGAACCCCTTGCCCCTTAACTGCAAGCTGAATTAAATTAAAGGGGGAAGAGAGAGGGAGGACTCCAAGTCCATCAACTGGAAAAAGAAAGAATGACAAACAGGAGAGGATGCTCGTTCTAGGCACTTTCCAAATGTAAGAAAGGGCATGATCCCTGCCCTGTAGAGCTTACTGTCTAACAGACTAGAAGATAATTAGCAGAGGAAAACAGCACAAACAAGTAGTAAAATGGGAAACCATTTGGCTCTGTTAGATAACATAATATTTTAGTATGGTGCTATATTGTGATTTTATATATAGTCATATACACAGCAAATACTGGAGAGTACAGGGTATGTGTTTGGGTGCATATATTACCCAGTATGTACACATTTACTGTCAGCAAATATCCACAGTCTAGCAATAATCAGGAAGTTAGTTCTTTAATGGAGGGAGGTTGTGAAAGTGTGGATATGCTGGTCAACAAGCAGGCAAAAGATTATCAAAGCCGGCAAGCGGAAGAGTTGGCGGGGGGGGGGGGATGCACAGGAAGAGGAAATGTGAAAAGAGAAAAAGATGGATAAGCAGGGACAGAGCTGTAACTTCTGACTGTGCCATTCCAACATTTTCTTAAATGTCAGCTTTTAGCTATGACACACACTTTGCAGGCACATAACAGCTTTTATCAAATGACCCAAGGCACAGAGAGCTTTGCACTTTAACATCCGGCGTTATCTTATGTTTCCCCTTTTTATTTCAGCAAGAATGGACAGTCAACATTGACCTATCAATGAACACTTTCAACATTTTCATTCCAAGGTTTTCCTGCAGCTTAGCTAATTATTCAGGTCCACTATACAGATCTATAGTGAGTGCTGGACACTGGGAAGTATGTGTAAAGAAAGAAAGAACGAACGAACTCTGCTTACACAAAATACTTCATAAATCCCTTACTAGAGAAGGAAAAGATTTTATAATCTTGGGCATTGGTTTACATGTGTAAAACCTACATTAATAAAATCAGTTCTTGTTCATTATTTGAACACAAATCCCATTAATAATTCCATTAAGCTACCACTTCAGTTCATTATTTCACCCATTCCCTCTTCACTATATTCACTGTCAACATCTGCTGCTGTTCTCAGGAATTAGGATGAGCAGGGCACACAACTGCATTTACACTCAACACAGCACCCTTGCCATACTGGCACCCAGTGATGATATAAAGGGCATTTCATTCTCTCTTACACACAGATAGAAAGCACTGACTTACAGCATAAACAGCTTCCATCTTAATAGTGAAGATCCATCCTTGAATTCAAATTACCTTATTATGAGACCCATTCAGTGTGCTTGTTCAATACTTTCAAGCAGAAATTTTAAGGGGGAGGGGAGACAGATAGCAATATAAGTTTATATTTTGAAAGTTAAAAACTTGCAACAGGAAAAAAAATCATTTTAACCATGTTAGGCATTCAGGAAGGCAACAGATAACACAATCCCAATGCACAGCAGTGTCTGTGATGATGAATGAAGAATGGGCACAGGACTCTTAAAAAGGTTATTACAGCAAATTTAAGCAAACCAATTGCACAGAGAGTCTTGTGAGAGAGACCAGACAGTAGCTTAATAGAGAAGGTTTTCAGAACTTCTATTCTAATCACCACATCAGTGCAACTAGCTCAATTTTATTTAACAATCTAGAAAGCTGGAAGATATGGGGGGAAAAAAGAGACATGTACTTTGATAAATTGAAAAAGGTGGACTAGAAGCCTATTTAGCTCCACTTCTTGTAAATGGCTTTATTTCTTTTTGCTTAAACAAAGTTAGTGTAGCCCTAGTGAAAGATTTAAACCTTGAAGGCCAATGTCTTTGAGATTACATACAGAGAAGGTGGGCCATAGGAATGCAAGCATCTTCTCAGTGCCCCATCAATGTGCCTGAACTTTGTCCAAACAAAGCCATTTCCAAAACAAAACAGAACAAACAAATCACATGTGGAGGTGAAATGGACTGAGCTCAAGAACTTATTTTACACAGCACAGTGAATAATCGTTTTATATATTCATAGTCACTAAATCTGACAGGCACAATATCCAGTATTAACACCTGAGCCTCTCAAAAGTATTTCATATGCTGTACTTCTACAGATCTGTAGTAGTTTAGTAGTCTATTAAGGCTGGTGGGGTGAGGAAGGTGATCGACAGGGTCCATGTACCAGCAGGACAAGCAAGGAAAGACCAAGGAGTTGTCTGTATATCTTCTTTTGATGGAAAGTCTTCCAAACATACCATATGCTCATCAAATTCAGTCCAGGCTCTGTTGCATGGAAGCCAACTACCCATTGCAGACATACTTCGATAAACCCTCAAACCATAGTATTTGTCACAGGACAGCCTTTCAGTTGCAAAATGATCTATCAACTATAACTGAAAATCAAGGCCAAAACCACCATATCCTGATATTCTCACATTCAGCTGGGTCACTTGAATTTTGCTTGCAGAGACATCTCCACATATGAAGTGACACCTAAATATTTGGCAGCACCTATTTGTTTGAGCAGAAAACTGCACTTGGTTCATTTGATAAACTGAAATGCTGAAAGGCAATCAAAGTCTGGACCAGTTTTCTTGCAACCCTACAAAAGGAGTCACCAAGGCAGTTTGAAACTCTCTATTCATGAAATAACAGTAATCAGGGCAACTTTTGCTAATAAAAGGAACTTGAGATCCACATCCAGAGAGCAAAATGTACAGAAAATTGTACCTCAGGCTGATGAAAATGGATGAGGAGAGATGAAAATGCGGCTTAACAAAAAAGATATAACTACAGATCTGGAAATATCCCGGTCCTTACAAAGTAGTACAGGATTATGGGGCAACGTCTAGCAGAAAGAACTATTATTTACTATTCAAAATCTTGCAATGAGAGAGAGAGTGAATAGACACTCTTGTAAGTGAAAAATCAATTTCACACGTGGTGGTGGTGTTTCAACTTCAATAGTTAATTGATAACATGCTCTCTCATGCTAGATGTACATCCACATTTATCTGCTAACATAATTTCTCATCTCCAGGCCTCCAAAATTCATTTTCAGGAACCAGGAGTGTATAAGACCACAGTCTTCATGCAGGTGTGGGAACTGAAGGCATTAACTGTGCGTGGGTTATTTGCAAATCTGTGCCACCAAGGCTTCTGAGAAATAATAGCAGTAGGCTCTTTCTGTGCCCTCTGCTGTGTTCCCTGATATGCCAACTTCTATTTAAAAAGGAAGAATGAGAATCATGAGCTCTCCTGGTTGCAATGACACAAATCACAATGCAAAACTGAGGAACCCCTGTCCTACTGAGCCTGCTAGCAGGTTGAAAGAATAGCATATGCAGAGGTAAGAATGTCTCTCAGTGTCCAGATTCATCTCAGTAGGCTGTGAAATTGTGAAACTTAATTACAACCATTCTACTCATGCCAACATTGGTAAGTCATTTCTTTTATGAAAGAGGTAAACAGAAAAACTATCAAAAACAAATGATGATTTTGTGAAAATACTCAGGCTCCTCCTTCCCATTTATTTTATTTTCCACCATTTCTAAGTCTCGAATATTTTACTGCAGCAGCACATTGGTTTGAGTAGTCTACACAGAAATATTGCTGAAACAGGAGGAAAGATTTAAACAGGCTCCAGGAATGCTGGTTCTGTTTTGGTTTCACTAGGATGTCCAGTAAAATAATGTTTTTCAGTTGCGAATAGGAAATGCTGCCTTCAACGAGGCACTGAAAACGTCAGGGGAATCTGAAGGTTCGTCTCCACTGACAGTGGTGATTTTGCTGCCATCAGATCGATTTCCCTGCTTGACTGATCTGGTCTGTAAAAACCCACTCAGCTGATCTGGAAGACGATACTGGAAGACCACCCTTGCAGGAGTTGGAGGGAAGGGGTTCCCTCTGGCTCAGGCTACTGAAGACAGTGTGGTAACTAGAAAGTAGCAATCAGAGGGAGATACACAAAGAATTTTAAGCATCTTGAGTATCTCCATTCGATTATTGCCAAAATCACGTGACAGTGAAAACCAGCCCTGAGTCAAGTGGCCTATGATACAGCCTTGCAAGGAGTCTTGTCCAGTCCTTCTCCAAGGGTACAATGCTGGCTTCCATGCTGAGTCTGATGACTGGGAGCTTCAAATGTCAGAGGGGAAAAGTAGTCAGGGTATCCTGAAGACTTTGACAGCTATCTTTCACAGACGGTAAATATACAAAGCATCTCCATTGCCAATTCTGCCTGAAGAGGCAATCACAGCAAGGAGTCAGGCTACAGCAAGTATCAATCCACTGATACTCACTTTAGTTGCTTCATGCCATTGCTGCAGAGCCAAACCCTACCTGAAAGCCTGTGGCAGGACCAATCACAAGTTTCTAGAAATTAAATAAAGGAAGAAATAGAGAAAAGGCCTATCCTTCATACTGCATATTCCAATGTTACTTTTCTCACTCTACCCTTCAAAGCAATCTGTTGGGCTTCTACCACTATGAATACTACACACCACAACTACACAGTGTAGCATGTAATGAGATAGGCAAAGCAGCTCACAAAATTTATAGAGGAAACCATACAGAGGGTAAGGCAAATGGGAAGTAGTATGGGCTTGCCATTCACTGCAACAACTTCCCTCAACACAAACCAGAGATGTCCACTGCAGATTCTCTTTGATTTCCCATGGAATAAAGCCTATTAACTGGTGTGGTGAATCTGCATGTGCAATCATGGTATTAGCATGCCCAAATTAGGCTCATCGGTATGTCTGACCCCAGCCATTAAAAGATTTTTGTATGTCAAAGGGGTTTTGAAGCGACACACAGATTAATGTGAGTTGTATTGATGACATATAGAGTGAAAATTAGTTTAAAATACATTTTAAATAAGCAATTTTGTGAAAATGAGTTAAAGATGTGTATTGATAAGACCCCCCCCCAAGGTTATGTGACAAAAGAAAGAAAATGTTAGCATTAAGCCCATCTCCACCCCTGCCCATACACTAAAGTTGCAAATGCATCAGGGAACAGTTCATGGGTTTAACATTATTTCTGGAACCATCAGTGTGGTTGAAAAATGATATTATATGACAACTTTGTTGAGAAATGACATTGCTTTTACTGAGAATAGCAATATGATTGTTAATTTTCCTGTTGGCTTAATTACTCCATAAATTCCACTAGTATTGCAAAGCATATATACAAAACAGATGCTTCAAGGTACTTTCTTACACACCTATCTCTTGCTGTTTCAGATGGACATTCTCCTGATAAGTTTTTAAAAAAAATCTGGGTGTAGAGTGGGAATGCTTGGCTAAACAGTCTTTTCTTCTGCTCCTGGGTTGCATTCTGGGCATGTCTCATAGCAGTACTTTAGTGGCTCTGCATGGAAATTCTTCATAAAATGCTCTGGAATCTCTTGGGATGAAAGTTACTTGATATGTATATAGTATTATCATATAAACAGCATATATTCTAGGATATTGCCGATACCAAGCCAAAAATGCATCCATTTCTTGAGGTTTGTGCAATATTATTCATATACAGCTCAGTGTTTTATTTTAGGATTATTATGAAAGATATGGGATAACAAAATGTAAAAACAGCCTTGTGAAATGGGAAATCTATTAATTATTATTTATCATTTATACAGTGGGTGCATTGCACTTTAGAGACAAATGCTGCTTTATAGACAGCACATATTTCTCAATAGAACTTCTCTGCTTTGTTTTCTAAAGCACATCAGTTTAAAGATACCACATTGCAGTGGGTAACAACCACATATATTTCAGCCTGACAGCAGCAGAACAGAGGTAAAACAAAACAAAACAAAAAAGCAGATTCGTGGGAGAATTTTGAACAGCAAATTTCTCCAAAAACACCAATTAAAATACACAAATATTTTTAGGGGAGGATGTATTGTCCAAGAACAAAATATTATAGAGTCTAACAATAAAGGCCCAAGCTTTTACAGGTTGGTAATGGCTAACCTGTAAGCCAAGAGGAAAACCTGAAAGTGAATTCAAATGAAATACAGTAACTGAACCTCTTCAGAAATAACATACAGATAGATGCACAGATCACTAAGCTAATTGCTCAGGCCTAGGTCACTTCTGTTGTGCTGACGTGATTTTTAGTTGAAGAACAGAAATGAAATAGTAGCAACAAAATAATCTCACCCATAAAAATAAAACTAATAAGACTTTTTTCCCCTATTGATATACATTAGGCTTCTAAAAGAGCTAATTTTGGCCACCATGTCAAAAAGAAATGACAGAATGGAGATATCAACGACACAACTGCAGCTGCAAAACTGCAGACTCCAATGCAACATCATAGCCAAAATTTTGTTGACTCCAAAAATTAGTTCTCTTTAACTTAAGAAATTTCTGTAAGGACCCTTTGTTATGAAGCTAAGCCTTTCACGCAAGAACAAAAGTTTTTGTTTTGTTTCTAAGGAACATTTTGAAACCAGGGAGATTCCGATGACAACAATGACATGTATTAAGACAGGCCTCGACAAAATTGGCTCCCAGCTAGGCGCCAGCAGTTTTATTTTTGCTTGCCAGAGGGTGCTCCTCCACTGCATTTGCACATCGGAGCTAGAAGTCAGGCTACGAACCCTGGTCACCATGGCAACCTCGTACCCGGGTTTTTTTGAGCTCTGCATTAACGTTTCCTGTATTAATACTTTCTGTATTAAGATTTCAGATGCATCAAGTTAATATTAAGAAACATTAAAACAAAATTTGAAAATAACATTAAGGATGTTATATAAAATTTTTTCAAAATATCAAGCACTCAGCTCCTGACCAGCACATATTTTGATTGGATTACTGCATATTCATATCCTTTTCAGAAGTTAAGATTCTTTTGTATCCAAATGTCAAGGACTGGAAACACTACTGCCATCACCCAAAACTGTTGTGTTTGTGATTTGTTAAGTACTTGGCCAAGTCAATTAGTGCTGCAAACAAACTGCTTTTCATCTTCAAATGGAGCTGGGAGAGGAGACTGGCCAGGCCTCTTAAGTCTCTCAACAGATGATGAAAACATTGCAAGTCAAAAACCAAAGATGGTTATTTACTAACCATACAGATTAATTAGAGTTGTCAATTTTTACCAGATTTAAACAGTGTTGAGATAATAAAATGTCCCTGAACTGTAAGGAGAAATTTATAAATTAAATACCTTAAACAGTTCTGTAGGCTTTTGCACTGTCAAGATATTTACTGAACAGGAAATATTAATGCAAGTTATAGCCATGCCCTGTGTTCAGCATGCAAGAGAAATGGGTTTGAACTGCAGAGCTCAGATTAAATGTTAGTAACCAGACCTTGAGGCCCAGCCTCTGTACTGCTTTTACCTTGGAGACCCTTCCCTGCTTGCTTCTCTCCCTCTTCCTCCCTTCATCCCTGTTCACTGGATCATCTCAAGGAGGCTGCTTGCAGATAGAAGGTGGCCCTGGCGGAGCAGGGTTTGGCATGCGTTAACGGCCTGGTGGCTCCCCACAGCCCCATTCCCACATCCCCTTTTCTTCCCCCTGCCCTGTCCTATCTTTCTCCACTGCCTCTTCTTCCCACCCCACTCCCTTGCCCTGTCTCCCCACAGGCAATTACTGTACAGAGACAGGATCCAGCACATGTATAAGAGAATGACAACAGGCAATAGGATCTGGGATGCAGGATCCCGGAGCTGCCAGTCTCAGCCAGAGAAAGGGGCCAAGTGAGTCAGCACAGGATGGGAAGGACAGAGGCCTTTCCCCAGTGCCAGATTTAGCCACAAACCAAGTAAGCCATGGTTTAGGGACTCACATTACAAGGGCCCTCTAAATATGCTGGAGATAACTAAGAAGATTTATCATAAATTATTTGATAATCCAAATAAGGCCTTTTTGCAAGATGTATATTTGATTGTTTTTTGTTGCATCTTTGCCAATGTATATATGCAAATATAATGATTTATCATTTATTTTTCATTACCCTTTCTATTATAATGTAATACTCTTTTTTCTCTTTATTTTTCATGGTATGGGGCCTCAATCTTGCCAGAGCTTAGGGCCTTAGAATATCTTAATCCAGTCCTGCCTCTCCCCCTCTGAAAGGCTATGCCAAGCAACCCCAGCTCAACGCTCAATTGTTGGGGGATAAAGCCCCCCACAGTAGCCTACTGCTGGTGTGGGTTGATGATCCAGTACCTCCCTGCTGCCGGTGGCTACTGAACATGGCCAGGTTCCTTTTCTAGCTGGACTTTCTGGTCAAAAACCAGACACCTGGCAACCTGAGTTCAGATCCAGATTCAATCCACAGCTTCCCAATTCTTGGCTGTGTTGAGATTTTGTCATTTGGTTTAGGCTAGTCTCTAGGGCCACATGCCATGATGCCAGGAAAAGCCCTTGGGAGAAGGCCTGCAAAAATCCTCAAGTCTCCTCTAACTCAGTCAAATTCAAAAATCGGGGCCAATGATTCTCCTTTGTGGCAACACAGCTCCTCCTTGTTGCCCTAGAAATTCTACAGTATTTGGGCATGTTTGCTGCAGCCATGTAGTAAAACTCACTGCTTGGGTTCAATCAGCTGCAGGTTTTGGACAATTTCTTATCAGAAACCTGTTGGGAGCCAAAGAGCATGCTGGGTAATGCAGCTACTCCTCTTTTCCACAATCATATCTTTGTTGGAAGTGTCTCCCACAAAAGCCCTTACCATGAGCATCTGGGAGTTAGCAGGGGATTGTAGTGGATCTATGCTCACCTCATGCCTCCTTTGTTGATTTGGTTCCTAGCATGCATATTGCAGTGGAAGGCAGCAAGCAGATGCTGGTGTACAGCCCATATTACACATTTGTGAGCAATGATTTTAGAGAGACTCTAAATGGAGAGGCAGAAAGGAGCAGTAGGAAAGAAACAGCATTGATAGGAAATGCTGAGATGCTGAATGCTTGTCATAGAAGTGACCTTACAATCCTCCGTAAGTCAATCAGATACCAGGAAACTTTAGCATTATTGGAAGACTACTATTCAAGTTGCAAATGTGAAGACTTTTAGTTAGGAAAAAGAACAAAGGAAAAGATAAGCAGAACATTTTCAAGCTGTTTTAAATAGACCAAGCCCAAATGAATCATCAGAGATACAACATGAACACCCGCCACCACAGCTTGATATTGAGTTATAAAGAAGCTAGAATAGCCACCAGAAAACTCAAATGAGATAACATCTAGAGACAATAATATTACTAGAGGAATGTTTAAAGTGAATGACATTTTTTATTTATTTACTCCAAATTGTCTTAGTGTTTTTATTTTGGATAGACTATGAAATGGAGAAAAGAACCAAATGCAATGGAAGAGAGAGCTTATGCCACGGATAGTCAATAGATGGAATGCAGCCAAATCCAGACTTCTGGACACTTCTGAATGGATCTTGAAATCTTTTTATCTCCTTACTACAATTGTTTCTTTTCCTTTTGTTATGGCTTTTTATTATTATAATAAACTTCACTGTATCTTGACCAAGAACTTTTGACCTTGACAAAAAAACTAATTGACTACTCCTGCCTTAGTATAATTATCAAAGAAGTGTGATAGTACTGGAGAGAAACCATATTATTCTCAGTGCCTAGGAAAATCATGTCCAACATCATCTGGGAATGTATCAAGAAACAAAGGCTGTGTCTACACTGGCAAATTAGTCCAGGTTAAGAAAGCTTAAACCAGACTAATTTGGTTCCTGGCTACACGAGGTTTTGCCTAGTTTGAACTAAAAAAATTTTTAGTTCGAACTAAGCAAAACTTAGTTTGAACTAGTTAGGTCGAGTTAAGCGCTTAGTTCAAACTTAGTTCAAACTAGCACGATGTAGCCATGCTAATTTAAACTAAAAAAGTTTGAACTAGCTGTGTTTTTTAGTTCAAACTAAACATGCTTTGCTAATTTGAACTAAAAAGTTAGTTTGAACTAAAAAATGCAGCTAGTTTGAACTAAAAAGCCACAGTTACTTCAAACTAACCTCAGGTTACTTTGAACTAACCTGGAACCAAAAGACTTCTCCAGTATAGCGAGACACAAACAGATTTTAGATCATAGAGATCATATGCAGACCATACTTTTTATAGATTTCCAGAAGGATTTTGACAGCTTACGTGGAAATAGGCTTTGGATAATTATTGTATATGATGGAATAGCAACAAAAAATATTAGAACTATGATGATTCTCATATATATATATATATATATATATATATATGTGTGTGTGTGTGTGTGTGTATAAGGTGTAATGTTCAGTCTAAAGTGGTGACATAATCAGTCAATGATTTGTATTGATGATTAGAGTAAGGCAAGGGTGTGTTATGTCCCTATTATTCTTTGCACTAGTCATTGACTATTGTCATGAGGAAAGTAATTGCAGAAGGAAACCAAGACATTTAAAGAAAATTGATAAAGCACAACTGCATGACCTTGTTCTTGCTGATATTGTCTGCTTAGGTCAACACACTATTTAGTAGGGAAAAAAAAGACCCAGCTGTCAGCAGATATGGCAAAATAAACTGCTTTGTCTATCAAGAAGGGGAAACATATTTTATATATAATTTACCTGTTCAGAGAATGAGATGTGCAATGATGATGACACCATGCTAGATGTAACAAAATAAAAAAGCAGCAAACAACTTCCTTAAACTTGAAAAATTTGGAAAAGTAGCATGGTTAGCACAGATTCAAGAAATATTAATTTTTAATATCAGCATCACATCTGGTATCCTTCATGGAGCAGAGGCATGGAAACCTAAAGCAGAACTGATAAGATCAATTTATCAGTTGGACAGACTTTCTTGCAACATCAGAAATTGTAAGTAGAGCAAACCAACCTTGAGCAGCCAACATGGCAATAAGACTGAGATGGAATGATGGACCTATTTAGGACACCCTTTAAGAATGGCACCAACACGACTTCCATAAAAAGTAATAATATGAACACCATTTGGGAAGAGAAAAAGAGGGCAACCTAGAAAGAAAGAAAAAGAAAGAAAGAAAGAAAGAAAGAAAGGCCAAATCCATCATCATGATACTCAAAAGCTTGAAGAGACCAGCATACGACCAAAATAAATTTAAGAAAATGGCAGATGACCTATGCTCCTGAAGGCACAGGAGGATTAAGAAAGAAGAAGTATACTAATGAAATTGTGTAACTGCTAAAGAAGAGAAAGCCACACAAAAATCTGGAAGGCATGGACCATGTTAAATAGCACATTACTTCATAGAATATTGAAAAGTCATGCAAAGAGTTTGAACTTTCAGACACAGTGAACTATGAGGACGGTAGGGAAAATGCCCTTGTCTTCTCTTTCAAATATATCATTGTTTATGTGCACATTGATCGGATCTTTTGATCTTCTGAAATGTTGTTCTCATCTTTTGATGTTTCTTGAGACCACAGATTTTTAAAAAATACAGTGATTCAGTTATACCTGTGCATATATGCATACCCCTTGTATAACAGAGGAAAGGCTTGCGCCTGGAAAAATCATGAAGCCCAGACAGCACTACATTTTAAATTTCTTTTTTATGCAAGTCCCTTGGAAAGGTAAACCCATTTCTCTAGCTAGAACAAGCAGTTGTACTTTTTGACACACACCGTCTGAAATCTGACTTGGAATCATAGTAATTTGCCATAGAAAAAAAAAGGAAAGCTCGGAAACATGACTTTTTTTTCACCTTTGGGCTTGGTCTGTGATGCTCCACTGTGTCCAGATCAAAGAACTGACGGACTACCCAAGGAGAAAAGTGTTGCATCAGAAATTTTGAGAAAAAAATGCCAGCTGTCAACACCAGACCCCATGAGCCCTTACATTAGCCTAGTGCAGAAAAACTGTACTGCAAGTCACGTATATTTCATCACTGCATATTTACTGTTTTCTAGTAACCACCCTTTCCAGCATTTATAATCTCCCTTTATACAAGCCTCTTATGTTTCATAATAGCAAGAGTACATACATTTTAGTGACTGTGTAGAACAACAAATTGTTGCATGTAATTAATCATGTACAACATAAGCCACAACCTGAAAACCAATTCATGTTTATTTTTCCTCTGCTTAATCTATATTTTAAATATTTACAGAAGACAAACACCAGCTTAGTCAGTTATCATCTAGGCATTGAAAGGACAAGATCCCACAATACTAAATAGAGTAATACACAGTAAACAGTCAATAGGTGACAGCCTGAAGAATGAGAACCTTATACCAGTTGAGGGGGCGGGAGGAACTAAATTGTTTTGGACTTCAGGGGAAATAAATGCGTTAACATTTCACCTCTACAGTATTTATCTGATTTGTTTTTAGGATGCATTCCCCAGCCACACACACACATTTGTTTCTCCTTTAAAATAAGATTCCACTCCCAACCCCTTCTTGCTCATTTGTTTTATCTGATTTGCTTAAACCAGTGCCTAGTGAGACAGAGAGATTTCTCCCTCTGCATTCCCTGACCTGTTTTCCAGAGAGGTAAACAAATGTTTTGCACTCTCCTCCTCCCCTCCCACACTTTCTTTGTGCCTAACCACTCTGGGATCAAAACTCTGCTAGGAAAAACACACAAGCCTTAAATCTTATGGGAGTGCCATAAACATAAAAAGCCAGGCTCTGATTTCAGTTACTCCATGATAAGCCCAGAGTAATTACACTGAAGACTATATAGTTACTTTCAGTCATGCCGGAGAAAATCCTATCAGAATTTGAGACTGGATGTTTTATACATAATATCATAGATTTAACCTTGAAACTAAGAAATCATTAAGCATGTGGGGGCTTAGGAATCAATTCATGTTCCAGGCAAAGAGTTTTTAAAATTAATGCTGAACAAAGAAAGAAGTGATCAGACAGTGCCTGACACCTCATAGATCCTGTTGACGTATCAATCTTTTCAGGCATTTAAAAATAATATCCTGATGATAAAAGTAAATGTTCTATAACCAAAAATTCTCTTGGTAATAAAATTTCAAATTACAGACCATGACAACACTTCTAAATTACAGCTGTGATGCAGAAGCTCTGATGGAGAAAATTGTGTAACACAGAATGTAATTCGGAAAAGCAACGCATAAGAGAGGTGCTGCTAATAGGAACAGATAACATGGTTGGAATACTGTGTGGCACTCTTAATCGCCTTCTAGAGCGTTTCACTGCCAACCTAAGCAGAGCTGCAGTTTTATGGGGATTTCCTTGATAGATTCGATTATCAAATAAACTCACGAGGAAAAAAATAACCTGAGTCAAATAATCACGTGATGAGACTAAGAGTGTGCCAAAATGAACCGGCATGTTGCCCTTCAATGCCAAGAGACACCCACTCTCTCCTGCCAAACACTGCAGTAGCTGAAGGACCTCAGACGATAAAAGTACTTCACAACTAGGGATTCTGACTCAGTCATTTCCAAAGGGAAGCGCTAACTCCTTGTATGCAAGAAACTGGGCCACAGAGTCAGAAGACCCATGTTGGCAAAAAGCTGAGAATACTTGCCCAATGACTTTGAGAAAGGTCACAATCTTCCTGTGCCTCAGTTTCCTTTTTGTTTTATGGGGATTATAACATATCTGATAAGAGTGCTGAGTCTTAAACAATGTTGTAATGCATATTCAGACCCTCAGATGAAAGGGTGGCAGTGGCCCAAAGTAATTTTTATTATTATTACATTCAGTAAAAATGGGGAAAAAAACCCAAACCTCATTTTTCTTTTAAATAACCCAGGCCAAACATGAAGCTCTTCAAGATATGAGAGACAGGTAAGCGTGATTTGTTGAGAGGCATTTCAGTTGTAGTTAGCAAGTTACTGCTATGCCCTGAGAGTAATATTAAACTCTTAAGATTTGAATCATGTCTTCAGTACCACAAGTTTGTCCACACATATCAACATCTTGTCTGTGATATGGAGCACAGGTACTTTGGGGCCACCTTCTAGGAACACAGGTGTTGTTACAATGAATCAGATCTGTCTAGTTCAGTGTCCTGTCCCTACCAACAGCCAACACTAGATGCTTTAGAAGAGGGTGCAAGAAACCTCAAGACAGGCAGATGTGGGACGACCTGTACTCTATGAAGGTTTCATCTCATTCCCACTAGTTAGAAGTTGGTTTAAGTCACAAAACAAAGTTTTGTATCCCTTCCAGTACTCAGTTTGGTGGCATTACCTATTCTGCGTCCTGTGGCCTTTCTAAAGACTAATACATTTATTTAGCACATGACCTTTCATGGGAGAAAATCCCACCATGTCAGATGCTTTGAAGATGGGGAACTTACAGAATGGGAGCTCTCCCATAAATAAATAAATTTGTCAGCCTTTAAAAGTGCCACCAGGACTCCTTGTTTGTTTTGCTGAAATAGATGAATATAGCTACCCCTTTGGATATACTATAATTCTGGATATTTGTGTTATAATCTTGGCCCTTCTGGTCTTGAAATCTATGGATCTTTGAACCATGGTGCTTACTGACATCATGTCACAATGACTTCCACAGTGTAATTACTTGCTGTGGGGAAAATATTTCTTTTAATCCAGTCTGAATTTGTCATGTAAAGTTTTAATTTATAAAGAGTAAAAGGATGGAAATCTTTTTCATGCAAGTCAACAAGATTTTATGGACAATAAGTCTTGCCAAACAAACCTGATAAAATTTTCTGATAAGATCATAAATTTGGTTGATAAGAGGAGTTGGGTAGATTTAACAGACCTCTTAAGGCATTTGACATAGTACTGGAAGACATAGTGATTTTAAAAATACCACAATAAAATGTCAATGAAGCACATGTTAAATGGATCAAGGCTCTCAAAAAGTAGCTGTCAGTGGAGAATCATCACTGAACGAAGGCGTATCCAGTGGGGTTCTGATGAACTCAGTACTGGGTGTGAAGTTATTCAGTATTTTCATCAATGATTTGATAGGAAATATTAAATCACTGTTGAAAGCTGAAGCCAAATAAATTCAAAGAAGAATTAGGCACATATTTTTAATAGTGAGGGTCATTAACCACTGGAACGTAGTTGGTAGATTCTCTAGCTCAGGCTATCTTCAAACCAAGCCCAGATGCCTTTTGGAAACCTACGCTTTAGCCAAATTCAAGTCACTGAGCTCAATACTGGAGTAAGAATATATGTGTTTTTAAAATGCACCAAGCAACTGTGCATTCTTCTGGTTTGTAATTTTCCACATAAATGTTTATGGTTAACCATTAGCTGGAGAGTCACAGGTTGGAGGCAAACTCATCAGTCTGGGAAACAACTACTTATCTGAGGTGAACCACAAGTGTAAATCAGCAGTGTGAGACAGAAAGTGCACTTTTTCCTTTACAAAACTTTCTCATATAGTTTTCTGGAAGTTTCAGGGTTCAGCAACACCTGGCATGTGCATCTATTGCCAGTGGTATAAAGTGCCATGGCTGCTCTTCCCACTGGCTCCACGGCCCAGGGGGGCTACAAGAGCTGGGGGCAGGGCCAGCAAGGAAGAGGCTCCACCGCATGCACAGCTTCTATCCCCTGCTGGAGAAGGATCCTCTCCCCTGCCGACCCCACGCCCCTGGCACTGGATGAGAGTCCAGGGGCGATGCTGGCACAGAGACTTGCAAAGGGTTGCCAACCCCTGAACTATTCAGATTCCTCATTCACTTCTGTTTTCAAGTTCTTTCCCCTGCCATCCATGTTTTAGCAGTCAGGAGTGCTCAGGTGATCCTCAGCAATGGAAGAGGAAATGGTGACTTTTTATACATGACTTGAAAGAGAGACCAGGCAGCTGGTTATCAGCTGTCCTGGTAAAGATCATTCCAAATCACCTATGTACTGTCCTAGTTTTTCCCGTTGATCCAGTGATATCAAAACCATTCTTACTCGTATAACCCACCTAGGAAATTGCCCAATAAGATGGTTTAGAAAACATTTCACATTTAGCATGATCCACAAAAGCACTTAAAATGCTGATCACTCCCTCCTCCCTGAAAGAAGCAAACACTTTCCTATCATAGCTCAACCTCTATGGTCTGTTTAACATCTGCAGAAAGGCTGATCAATCCCAGTCAACAGCTGGACTCCAAGAGGTCATGATAAATGAAACCACTGTGTTGGCTTCAAAACGTGCTTTATAATCTTCTCCAGACAAAGCGTGACTAAAATGCATCTATTGTGGAGGACATCTGGGGAAATCTCAAATTCATTTTCATTGGGAACTTACTGCTTGTTGCCAAATAAAAATAAATGGAAAACACTATGGACCATTTTAAAAACCATTCACACTGTAAACTTTGGCCTAATGTTTCCCTCTGCAGCATTGACCTTGTTTTTCTACTCTGTGAAAAAAAATCAATATGGTATGATACTGCAGTAAAATTTCAGCTTCTTCTTGGCTTACTTTAAATAACTTTATTGTCTTTTTTCCCCCTGTCTGCGTCTGTTGTAATTGGCACTTGCGGTTACTAACATGAAACCAAGTTGAAAGAAAAATTTAAATATCATAAAAAGAAATGCAGCAGGGCACCCAGCTCACTCTGCTAAAGCCACAGATACCTTTTCGGTTTGTCAGGGCTTTCCATTCCCCACTTCAGCTTTCTTAGTCATTTTTGTATGCAGGAAGGCAAAAAAAAAGAAACAACTTTTCACTAATAACAAAATTTTGGCTTTGTAACTTAAGAGCTGCTGCAAATTAAAAGAAAGCCAAAAACAATACTACTCAGTAGAATATATAAACAAACACACACACACATTAGTGATTTTATTTATTTGCTGTTGAACATTTTCTTGCTTCTTAAAATGTATTTATGTATAATCTAGACAATCTGGTGTCATTTGTGGGTTCTCACCATTCCTATTATTATGTCAGAAATGGCAGTGGGAAAAGGCACTCTAAAAGACTTGTAGAAAAGCGCCAGGTAACAAAACTAAACTAAACAATAAAACCCAACAATGACCCTATGGACTTTGCTCATTTTCTGCTCTTGTGATATAAATATAAAAGACACATGTATGGCAAATTATAGCTCCATCCAGAACACTACTTGTGTAGCTAGACCATGCTGATCATTTCAAAACTGAGAACTAAGTGCTTCAGAAAACTAACAAAAGCATGAAACTCAGACTGTGATACAGGAAGCTGCATGTTCACTGATGGAACGAAGTGGGAGATCCATCAACCCATGAAAGATAGCTGAGTCAACAAACATAACAAGTTACGCCCAACAGAAGAAAAAAAAGCAAACGGCCATTATTCCCATGGCATATCATGAACAAGGGATTTCCACCCCATCTGTTGGTCTGCTAACACATCGTTACTCAAAACAAGTACATTCTTACTTTGGTAGTTGAAGCTGCCGCTGAGTTGGCCACTAAGCTTGTTATCACGTCACTGTTCACTGTGGTGCACGTAGCTGTGGCTGGAACAGGTAGTCGAGTTGGAACAATTGGCAAAGGCAACAGTCCAGGTCTGTTATTGCAGTTGCTGCTCACCGTACTGTTACAGTTACTGCTGTTCACATGGTTTCCATTGGAGCTCCATTCCCGGCGATCCCACCCCGTGCGATAATCTCTTTCAAATCGGCTGTGATGCCGTGACATCTCGCTTGACTGTGGCTTCTTCTCAAAGGGAACTTGAGAGCTTGCCTGAAATATTAAAAACAAAGAGGCCTTATAAATGAAGATCAAAGCAAAATTCCTAGTACATCATTTGGGCAAGATCCCACCATGCTTCATTCACTTGCCAACCAAACATCAGGAGAGGGGACTATGTTTGCAGTAATCTTCATTAAAAATTGAAATGATAAAGTTAGGATAAAAGTGAACATGTGGTGCAAAGAATAGTTACTCTGTTCCACAGGAATTTCTCACACCTAAACTTTCCAGCAGGATCTCAAGTGACAATACACAGAGAATGAAACACCAAGTTAGAAGCAAGTCATCATCCAACCTCTCTGACAAGTTTCTAGCAGCTTCCTAAAGATGATTTTTTTGAAAATTAAGTTTTTCATGGCTCTTGCAGCAAAGAAATGTCCAGTCAGCTTGCAGCAATGATGTAAAGATGAAAAGAAAGCCTTTATATTTGCTATTGCTCCTGCTACTTTCATCTATCTTAACACATGCAGACTCAGAGTTCCACTCATAGAGTTTAGAGCAAGAAAGTACCATGAGATCACATCGTCTGACTTCCTGTACATTACAGCCCATGAAATTTCACCCCAATTACCTCTTTATTCACCCCCATTACCTCTTTACTGAGCCCAGTCAGCGCCTCATGTTTGTCTAAAGCATATCTTCCAGAAAAGTATCATCAAAATACAGTATCCACCATCTCCTCATTGTTTGTTCCAGTGGCTAATCAAACTCACAGTAGAAATTTCAGTATCATTTCCAGTTTGAGTTTGTCAAGCTACAGCTTCCAGCTATTGGTTTTGCTGTCTTTTCCCTCTAGACTAAAGAGCCCTTGAGCCCCCACTATTTTCTCCTTGTATAGTTACTTATTCACTATAATCAAGTCATCATTTTGATAAACAAAACAGATTAAGCTCTTTAAATCTCTTACTCTAAGGTATTTTCCCCAGGTCTTGAACAATTTTTGCAGCTCTATTTTGCATCTTCTCCAATTTTCTGACATCTTTCTAATAATGTAAACACCAGAACTGACCACAGTAGCCCAGTAACAGACATACCAATTCTGTGAAGCAAGACAAAATCATCTCCCCCTTCCTACCTGCTGCTACTTTTCTTATACATCTAAAGCTTGCATGAGCCTTTTTTGGCCAGGGCATCTCACTGGAAGTTCATAGTGGATTTTTTGTCCATTATGATTTCCACTATGACTCCTTTTCAGTCACTGCCTTCCAGGATACAGTTCTCCATTTTACAGATAAGGCCTGCACTCCATTTTTCTAGATGTATGACTTTGCATTTCTCTTTATAACGTTTGAATGGGCCCAGTTTATCAAACAATCTAGATTAATCAGTATAATAGTCTTGTCCTCATCATTATTTACTACTCTGTCAATCTTTGAACCATCTGCAAATTTTATGTGGGACAAGCAGGACATCTCAACACAGCACAGGGAGCCAGAAACTCCTGAGTTTTAATCCCAGCTGTGATGATGTGACTTTGAGCTAATCACTTAACCCTTCTGTGTCTTAGTTCCCCATCTGTAAAATGGGGACATCCCAAAGTGACCCTGTGAGGGTCACCTAGCTCACATTTCTACAGCGTTAGGAAGTGAGGAACAGTATATATAACTGCTAAATAGTTACTCACATGAATAAATGATGAACATTTAGTTCATTACAGCAATCCATCTATTTTATTTGCATCACACAATCCAATTTATTATGAGATCAGTGAAAGCAATTTTGTATTTAGGAACACATAAAACAAAAATGGACAAGCAAAATATTCCAGTACTGGATAGTGGAAGAAATATTACTCTTTGGCATTTTTCTGCTGGACAAGGTCAGTGTTGTACTATCTGTGGTTCACTTACGTTATCATCATGAGCCACCACAGGATTTCAAGAATTTTTGAGCATCAATACAAGCTGTCTCAGGGCTCCTATTAGCTTGTCCAGCACAAATATCTTAGCATTATTCAATAAGCTTACTTTATCTTAAATCTATGGTGAAAAAAACATACTAGAAAGTTCAAATGTAGGCCACTAATAGATGTCCTCAAGAGAGATAATTCAGACACACTGTAAGACAGTAACGAGTAAACAACTTTAATAATCATACAACTGGTAATACTACGGAATGGTGAATAAATCTGGCCTATAAAAGACTAACAATGTCTGTCGGAAACATTCTATTTACGGTTAAAGAATGTTCTCCAATTGTACTAGAAGGGACCTATAGCACATTCCTCGTAACAAAAAACTGGGACAATTAAGAAAGGAAAATTCTGCCAAAAACTGCATCTGCAGAGATTCATCCTTCTTCTCCATGTCTAGTAAAACCGTGCGTAGGGCTCCACATTGCAGCTTTGTAGTTGTTGTTTAGGAACCTATTGCACCTCTTTGTCTACAAAGTGGAATTACTTTTCCTGAAAAGAGCTGCAAGGCAAGGTTTGTCATTTCAGCGGGACTCTCACTAAACTCATCATACTTGTATTCTATTCAAACAGAAATTCATTACCCTTCTGATGTGCAGGTTATGAGGATGCCCCTCACGCTTTCTGAAATGACATCTAGAAATGACACACCAACTTCTGATTATGGCAAAAATTAGAGGAACCATGTGCGTCAATGAGACTACAATAAATAGAACACCTTTGTATAAATAGAAAACTTCTAAAACATATGGGGGGGTGTAGATTTTCCATGAGCAATGACTACCATGTCAGGGAAAATTAGTACCTGAAATGTAGCTTTAATGCTTAAGCAATTTAAAAGACTTTTATAGAGCTCTTATTCCACGTTCTAAATATACTTTACAATCTTTAATCAAAAGGGGCACTATCAACTCCAATTTACACTTTTAAAATGCACTTGATAAGCTGTCGAGAAAGGCTAAAGACCATCATTTCTAACTTCAGGGCAGAATGTCAAGGAACTGGACATATACAGTACACTAGTTGTATACCCTACGGTTAGATTTCACCAACCAAGGAATAACTGTGAACTTCTCCAGCAAAGTAACAGTCTAGACATGGAGTCACAGATGGTCTCCTTCGGAACTCCAGTCTATCCTTCCACTCAGGCAAGCTTGTCTTTGTGATAAATGATCCCTTACATCAAAAATCACAACAATATTCAGGTTACTCCTAGTACCAGAGGACCTGTCACTTACCCCAGGGCAATTGTACCATTATACCATTGATCCCTCACCAAAGACAACACTTATAGCCAATCCTATGAAACTAACAACAGGATTACTAACTAAGAGAGTTATTTTTACAGCTAAATCTGATGTATATACACAGACACATGAGTTACCCAGTCTTAAATTCTGAAAGAAGATAGTAGCTGCTATAGACATAAGCTCTGTATGGCCTTGCTTATTCGTAGAAATATTGCCCTTTCCAAATTCCAGGCAGCCAGGTGATAATTTCTCCTTAGCATTTTTATTCCTTTCCTCCAGCATTGAAGCTGTGATAGGATGATGGCTTGTGCATATATCTTCATAGATTTGCAGAGGGCAATTGCCAAAGTGATTTGACTGGTATCTATAGGCTTTTTTGCTGTGGGGATGAAACTTCTTGTGGTAAACTAGTATTGCACATGTGGTAATGCTTCTCCCCTGACTGTAGGTATTTACAGTCTTAACAAACATCTTTACTGTTCTAGAGCAAACACTGACATGTTACCTTATCGCATGGGGACCAATATTATAAGTAACATTAATAGATGAGACATCCTATAAGCATAAAGTGTAAACATTAACACATTCTTACAACTCTAATACTTATTTAATCAATACTAACTCACAGGCAAGCCAGACAGGTTCCCAGTTATGCTTCTGTCAGTATTCAGTATGGCCTAGTAGCCTTGGCATGAGCTTGCACATGGCCTGCCAACATCACAGTACTTTATTTTAAGTCTTTTTTACCATAAATCTCTGCAACCTGCATGTCAAGGGACATCTCTGTGGGATCTTGTTTTGGAAGGCGGTTTGGAATCAAATGGTCTCCAGCAGAGGAGCTAAAGGAGAAATGAAGTGGGATTTTCTCCTACAAAAGCTCATGCAATAAATAAATTTATTAGTCTTTAAAAGTGCCACAAGGCTCCTTGTTTGTTTAGTATTCGGGTTTATATCTTCTGTAGGCCAACAGTCTAGAAGGAATCAAAGCAACCCTGCACATGTGTGTACACACACACACACACAACTTGAGTAGAACTGACTTGTATGTTAGTGGTAAACACACCTGTAGATGATGCAGTAAAAACTGCTAAATATTAACGTAAGCCACCTTGCCCCTAGCAGTTCCATGATCAGATAATACTCACAGGCAATTACAACAATAACTACCAAGGAAAGGGCTGTAAGGAATCCATACATTAAGGATTTTACTGAATACTCCATACCCTGTTTATGAGCAAACCTGTTCCTCGGCAGAACTGCCATCTTAAGAACATTTTATGATGTTCCCAGTAAAAATTAAGATCAACTGCTGGAAACTACATTGTTTCTATATATATATCATTAACCATATGCTACCAGTGAGGGAAAAAGGTATCTGGCTGCAACAAGTCATGCAAAAATGAGATTGTAGTGGTGGTTACATAATGGATGAGAATTCAGTTAGAATTCTCTGTTTATTTTTTAAATAAGAAATAATATTAAATGATCTCATAAATAGCTGCAGAGTGGATGGAATGGAGAGGGAGACAAAGTTGCACATGAACAAGCTATTGAATTTTCAAATACATTATGGACCCATGGCTATCTTCCTCCCTTATTTAATTGGTGAAGCCAGAGTAACCAGCCCTGCAAATAGCGTAGTGGCTAGCACCTCTGCTTAACATGCAGAAAGTCCTGGGTTCAATTCCCAGGGGGTTGGACTTGATGATCTCATGAGGTCCCTTCCACCCCTATGATTTGATTGGTTGATAATGTGCAAATACTTCTGCATGCATTACTCAAGCTTATACCATTGAAACTGCATAATGAATGGAACGTAAACATCATATCCTTGTACAGGGGATTTGCCACAGCCCAGTATAAGATCTCTTGAAAAATCGGCACTGAAAATTATTTGTCTCAGCAGCAAGGATGGCAGCAAGGATGTAGTTAAGGATGTATGTATGTTTCCATTGTAAGTCAGTTTTCAGTGGCTCCAGAATGTTCACTTTTCAGGCATGCTCTCTTTCCAAGGCCTTTTTGTTGCTGATGGTGGTTTTGTTTTTTGGTCAGTTACTTTTTAATGCATAAGCAAAAATAAATCTTTCAGACATTTTGACATATGAGGTACAAGTAATTACCCCTTCTTACACATAAATCACTTCTAGGATTTCAAATAAAATTAATTTAGTATTTTTAAATACCACCAAAATGTGTGAGAGAGAGACAGAGAAAGAGAGAATGAGCATGTGTGTTTGTGTCCATTTATGATATTATTAATGAAAGTGGATGGGAGGGTAAAAAGGATCCTAATAGGAACAGGAAAAAATCCTCTGATTGCCCTTCATGTGGGAATAAGGGATGCTGCTAGATTCTTGCTCGGACACATCAAGGAAGACCACTCCAGGTTTGAGAAGAAGCTTAAACAAATGGACAAGGACTCTTTTTAAAGGCCGACAAATTTATTTATGCTCAAGTGATTTTCACTGGGACTCCATTGCAAGGACAGTGAAGGCAAGAGAAGCTTATGAAGATCAACAGATGGCTCAGATAATGTTTTTCACATGTTTGACAAATGTGAAAACCCAACAGCAATGACTTTTAATGAATCTGGTAAAGTTGGGAGTCATACTCTGGGAGTGAAGAACTGGAAATATATAACCTATATTCAAAAAGAGGGAAAAAGGAGATTTCAGAAGACACAGTCCTATTACTGATTGCAATTGTATTCAAGATCCTCAAACAAATATTAAAAGAGAGAGTAATTAAAGAAAGAGGGGCAAATCGTAACTGAGAAAAAAGGCAACATGGTTTTACAAAAGGTAGAAGAGAAAGACCAACTAACTGATTTAGTAAGCAAAGCCAAAAAAGTAGATCTAATCTATGTGGACTTCACCAATTGTTTGATACAGTTCCACATTGGAAATTATTCATGAAAACTGAAGAAGATAGGGACTAATATGAGAACCAAAATGTGGGCAGGAAACTGGTTGAAAAGAAGACTATAAACAGGTCATGCTGAAAAGTGAACCATCAAGCTGGAGGGAGATTACTAGTGGAGTACTTCAAGGGTCAGTTTTGGGACCATTCCTGTTTAATGTTTTCATTCATGACCTTGGCATGAAAAGTGGGAGTTAGTTAATAAAATTTACAGATAACACAGAATTGGGAGGTACTGTCAGTACAGAGGATGACTAGAATATCATACAGGAAGATCTGGATGACCTTGACAAATGTAGTAATAAAAATAAAATGAAATTTACATGCAGTGTCTTGCACTTACAAACCAACAATAAGATATTTGCTATACACTGGAGCTATGTTAGCAGGAAGCAACAAAGGAGAAGACAGACCGAAGTATATTATTTAATCACAGTATGACTATGTGCTACCAGTGTGACATGGCTGTGAAAAAGGCTAATGCAATCCTTGGATGTGACAGGGAAGGCATTTCCAGCAGAGATAGGGAAGCGTTATTATAGGCCTCAACAAATCTGGTTGCCATGGTAAGGAATTTTAGTAGCCTGTCACCTAGCTCCACTGCAGAGATGTAATGGAGGAGTACCCTCTGGTGATAAAAAGTAAAATTGCTGTTGCCTATCTATGAGCCAATTTTGTCCACCTCTGTGTTATTACCATTACAGATGACACTGATGAGACATCATCTGGAATACTGGTTTAAAGTTTCATCTTGCATGTTTAAATAAAAAAGATTTATTCAAGATCAACAGGTACTGAAAGAGCTAGCAGGATAGTCGAAGGAGACAGGAGGAGACTTCAGGAGCTTGTTTACCCTAACAAAATGAAGTTGGAAGGGACCTATGATTGCTCTCTATAAATACCTCAGAGGAATAAATGCTAGGGAGGGAGTGGAGTTATTTAAGTTAAGGGCCAGTGCTGGCACAAGAACAAATGGGTGTAAATTCACCATCAGTAAGTTTCTCCTTGAAATTAGACCAAGATTTCTAACCATCAGAGCAGTGAATGTCTTCCACAAGGAATAATGGAGGGAAACAAATTTTAAATATTTTAAGACTGAGCTTGATACGTTTATGGAGAAGATGGTATAACGAGGTTGCCTATGATGGCTGGTGGCTCATCTGCACCTGCTATTACCATATCGCTCTATTAGCTGGAGATGAGGAGGGCTTTGAGTTACTACACAGAATTCTTTCACAGGTGTTTGGCTGGTGGTTTTGTCCAGTGCAGCAGTGCGATTGCTCCACTATGACACACACAGGGTTAAAAGAGGCCTGTGTGTGTGGAAGCCAATCAAAGGGCAGGCTGCAGGTATGAAAAAGAGTGCAGCAGAGCTAGTTTCTCAGTCTGCTGTGGGAGCTGAAGGGGGAAGGCACTCTTCCTACCAGGCTGGCTGCGGGAGCCAGCACCTCGGAGAGCTCCAAGTTGGAGCCTGCACAAGGAGCTGACCAGGAGCGGGGGATCTGGCATATCAGACTGCAACAGTGGCTGAAGCAGTGGTCCCGGGGCAAGGAGCCAGGGACAGATGGCGGCTGGACTCTAGCAGTGAGACTGTGTGTGACTGGGGCTGCGGGGAAGTGGCCCAGGGAGTTGGTGTGAACTGATGAGGAGTGATTGTTGGCAGGTGGAAAGTCTCAGTGGACGCACTTCGGGTCCCTGTGCTGGAGCCTGGAGAAGTGGGCAGGCCCAGGCCCTCCCTGTTCTCCCAGTGTGCCAGGAATGGCATGGGTACCAGAAGCAGCACAGACTAGCAGGCCATTGACTTGTAACTAGTGACCAGAAGGGACACCAGCGAGACTAAACCCCAGAAGTGGTGGATTAACAGGCTTGGCTGGGGAGCTAAGACCCAAGGAGGGACTCAGGAGCAGAGTCTGGTGTGGCGCATAGGCAGAGAATGGACCAGCTGGAGGGGGACCACTTAAGTAATTCCCCAATAAGACCAGCAGGAGGCACCCTCTAGGTGGGTCGGGTGCTGCCAACCTGCTTATACTCTGAGGCTAACCGAGTGCCACATTTAGGCTCGGGAAGGATTTTTGTCCCAGGGCAGATTATCAAAGACTGTAGGTTTTTTGTTGTGCTATGAAGCATGAGGCACAGGCCACTTGCTGGTTTAAACCAGAGTAAACGGTTGATTCTCTGTAACTTTAAGTCGTTAAATCAAGATTTGAGGACTGCTGGAACTCAGCCAGAGGTTATGGGCCTATTACAGGAATGGGTGGGTGAGATTTTGTGATTTGCAAGGCCAGTTAGATGATTATGACGGTCCCTTTTAGCCTTAAAGCCTATGGTACTCATTATCATAGCATCTGAGCACCTCCCAATCTTTGAAGTATTTATTCTTACACCATCACATGAGGCTAGGAAATGCTATCATCCCCATTTTACAGATGAGGCACAAAAAGAATAAGCAATTTGCCCAAGATTGGTCAGGAATGCTGTGGAGGGGGTGAAATCACATGTCCCATGGATGAAGTTCATTCTACACTGGCTTAATCAGCTGTGCAGCATATAGCTTTATGAAGGTGCACATGCCACAATTACATCTGTAGCTGAGTGCCTCCAATCTTAACTAGATGGGAGAATCTTTCTTCCTGTTATATGCAGTAAAAGTTGTGTGTTTAAGTGCACAACCAATGAGGAGCACAAATACTTTTTTGGGGGTGGGGGATGGGGGATGATGACCCAGCAGTTAGAGGATGGGATGAACTGATAAATCTAGAGACAAAGGAGATCACACTGGAATTAAAGGGGTACTGTAGAAAAAGGTAATAAGCCAGAAAAAAAAAAAAAGATCTAGCAAGCATAAGGGTCTAAAAATCTGACAAGCTGAAACCTGATTTACTGATATAGCAGAGTGAGCAATCCACCAGTCTATATTAATGTCAACTAAATCCCAAAATAACTTGTTACTGCATGTGCTGTGCCAAAGTCACACAAAACATATAGAACCCTTACAATTTAAGGGAAAGGATGAATACAGCTACTGACATCATACTGGTTTCATCAACCCTGATACAAAGCCAGTAAAAGAAGGGCATCAGTTCCCCACAGCTCACATTTAGAGAGAGGAAAATGTACATACAACATTACAAGAAACTTTCCGAGAATCTTTTAGACATCTCTCTTAACCTCTCAAGGCCCAAATATGCAACACAGTGTAGATAATGCCCTTAAAAAGGAGAGAAACAAAATTATTATTCATGTAGGGAAGCTAAAATGCAGTGGGATTCCTCCCATATGCATTAAATTTTTCTATAGCCAGAGTTTCATGATTATTTCCCATGCTTTTACTTTTCAAAATAAAAGTATAGGGACAACAAGTCTGTGCAGAATGCAAGTAACTATGGGGCTAAAATGAGGGTCATTTTACATGCATGCATGCTGAGTTTTTTAGTCCTGTGAAATCCATGAACTTCCACAGGAGTCAACAAATGCCTTCCAACTCTGATATGCTCAGGATAGGTTACACTGGCATTATGGATAAAATTTATAGACAAGGATAACTTTTTGAAAAGTCACCTTACTGATTTAAAGCTAGAGTCATATGTTCAAAAGCACCTAAGTCACTTAGGCTCCTAAGTCCCATATATACCACAAATCTTAGGCAAGATAATGTGTCCAATTCCATAGTTAATAAGGAAACTTATATGTACAGATGCAAGAGCTGCATTTTGGGTGATGAAATGGCAAGTGTGAAAAATCAGGACAGGAGATGGGGATAACAGGTACCTATATAAGAAAAACCCCTGAATTTTGAGACTGTCATTACAAAATCAGGACATCTGGGCACCAACTCTAGCTACACTAGAAGCATATACAGTTGAATCATATTGCATAGACTTTGCCAGGTTTAGGCAGATCTTTACATTTTAGTGCTTACCATTATCTGCTCAACACTTATCATAGTCCTCCTCCCCCCAAAGCAAACACTTACCATTTTGTAGAAAAACTGTTTCTCTGTCATGTTCCTTTAAATGACAGCCCAGTCTGTGCCTTAGGGCAGCTTTTCCCTTGCCTTCCATGTTCATCTAACCTCCATCTCCTTAAAATGCCTATCCCGAAAAACAGGCTTTCAGCCAGTCTACAGCTACAGAATCAGATTTCTTCGGCTATTAGAGATTCAGCTTCATTAAGTGACTTCAAAATGAAAGGTCAACCTTTTCATTTAAATTTTTCCTGGACAAGCTTCTGTTTCTAAATTTATTTATTTATTTATTTATTTACTTGTTTGTTTGTTTGTTTAAAAAAAGAGAGAAATATGATATGCTATTTGAATGAAAGCCCGGAGGCATCTACTAAAGTGGCTACTTGTTTATGAGGGGAATGGAAGAAAATAAAAAAGAAATGAAACATTCAAATAAGCAGCTAAATTGCATCATTAATTGTCAGATAGACAAACAAACATAAAAAATAGCTTATTAGAAAGCTTTACAATTGGTTAAGTATATGCACAGCATAAGTATTTTATTAGATCTACACAAGCAGGGATGATGATGATGAGGAGAGAGACTTGATGTAATCCGCTCTAACATGAAGAACTGTAACTGATAAGGAGAAAATGTCTCAGTACTTATGCTTGAATGATTCTGTATATATGCTGGAGGGGAAATGTTACTGGATGCAGTTTTATCACAATATGCCAATACAGCAGCCTCTTCCTTAGGCACAAGACTAAACCACACAATGTTCACATACAAGAGGTCTCTATTATCCAAAATGTAACATTTTACAAGAACTCTGGACATTTTAAATTTTAAGGGCACACAACACATACAGAGTCATACAAATACAGCTTTAAAAATATTTGAAACAATAATGTATGAAATTGCTAACCCATAATGATGCTTAACAGTATTGAGTTATAAACTCTTAACAATACCTATTCATATTATGTAGTATAAAAGTACTACAGATTACTGTAAATCTATATAATACTATGGATTATAGTAAATCTCACAGCAATAAGTGTGCTTTTCCATCTTCTCATCTCTAAGTGCTATCCTGTAACTCTGCTGGGTCAGGTCAAAGCTGGGATATTGCTTTTCTCATGCTTTTCAGGTGACTTGCCAGCTTTGGAAGTTGATTTACTCTGGACAAGTTCAACAAATAAAAGATTTTGTTTATTATACATTATGAAGAATTTCTTTTACACGTAAGGCATTTTTCCAGGTCTACATCCAACTAATCCATTTTCACATTTTTTGTTTAACTTATTTTGAACAAATTCACTGAAAGACTTCTTTGTCAGACTAAGTTGGTAGGAATCCAAGCAAGATTCTGTAAAGCCTAACTTGAAAGCAGCTGTGTAGAAAGATAAGAACTAGAAATATTTGAGGGGCAAGGAAACAACTTTATCATCAAGCAAGGTCTACATTTGTAAACCCCTGATTTAGTCTTGTAAATAGAGTAAACCAAGAGTAAAGTAGTGCAAGCTTCTGTAAAATCCAATGCAAGGTGGACAGATTTAAACCACTTTGGTCAGAGCTAAAAAAAACTCCACCAGCAAATGATAAAGAAGCTGCAAATCTAAAAAAGGACCTACGATACAATTTTTCTAACTATATACTGCAGGAGACAATGCAATGAGATTTTGTTGGGTTTTTTTTGTTTTTTCAAATCAGAGCACCAAAACAACAGCATCTTCTTGGGATACATAGAGTTTATTATCCAAGAATGACAAGGCAGATTTGGCAGTCCAGATTGTTAACATTATATCAGAGCAAAGACTTATTATTCTAAAATATTTAAGAGGGATATGCAGATTTCTCTTGAGAAAGAAAATAAGGACCCATGAACACTGAAGCAATAAAAAGAGCCATTTTGTCAGTAAAAGCCTACCCCATAAATCTGATCTCCTCGCAAGATAAGAAGACATCACAAAGCATTTAAAATAGATATGCTCTATTTTTTCTTACTGAATGAGTTAAAATTTTAAATTTATTTTCAATTCTGATAATTCTCCCTATTTTATCATTTGTCTTCAGATGCTAATCCCCATGCAACTTGGAGGGGCTTAAATGACATTTACTGGAGTTTTCCGATCACATATATCAGAGAATGGTGAAATAATCCTAATTTGAACTCCATTATTTCCTCCCTCTGCCCAAACTGCTCTAAAGCTGGGGTCTCAAACTCACAGCCCACAAGCCACATGCAACCCCTAAAGATACACCCTGCCGCCCACAATGACACCATCGTTATCAATATTTGCAAAAAGGTTTCAGTGGTGCAAACCTCATGCTAATATACTAGTCCTCATGTGGCCCTCATGGTAATTTGACCTTCAACCCCCGCTCAAATGGAACAGGATATGAACAGAATGAACGGTGTTAAAGGGGTCCAAACTCAGGTACACAGGAAATTGTGAGGTTTGCAGTGTCTGAAAGTCACTGTTATCTTTCTCTTTTGCGAAATGTTTATGATGGCATCAGTCAGGACTTGAAGTACTTTTATGGGCCTTGCTCTATGTACATGTGTACACTCAATCTCAGGCAAATGTTCACAAAGAGCTTGCAAAAAAGTATCACACATGCTGGCCTGTCAAAATGAGAATAAAGCACATTCTAGGTAACAACACAGGAATTATCGCAGGCAACCTCTCACATATACCCATTCATAAATGTACTAGATGAAAGAGATGGTGCATTGAACTGGGCTCTGACACCAGGAAATCTGTACTGATAGTGTCCCTTTAAAGCAAATTTAGCCTGGGTAATTAAGTTCCAAATATCTAGCCCACAGAGTTACTCTCAAATCTCTTCCTCTCCAGAAATATGTTCAGTACAATTCAGGAACTCTTTGGATTCTAATGCAGTGGTTCCTGATCTGTGGTCCGTGGACCACTTGTGGTCTGAGAGGGTACTGTAGGTGGTCCATGGGAGGAAAAATGAGAATGTAATAACAATATAATACCATGTACCTCTCATGTATCATACTCAATGTTACATTATTATTCCCAACGTTATATACTTCACAAACATCCTCACCAAGTTCCAAAGGGGTAAGCATGTTAGTCTAGTTCTGCAAAACAAGCAAGGAGTCTTGTGGCACCTAAAGACTAACAAATTTATTTATTTTCTTTGAAGAAAAGCAGACAAAGTGGGATTTTCTTCCATGAAAGCTCATACAATAAATATATTTGTTACTCTTTAAGTGCCACAAACATCCTTGTGTAAAATAACATTCTCTGAATTTAAATAGTGAAACTTCTACATGGGGTCAATGTGAACCAACGCTCTTTACACATTTGGTGGTTAGAACATGGTCTGCAAAAGCTTTTGGTGATCATGTAGTGGTCTGCAGAAACGAAAAGGTTGGGAACTGCTCTTGGGAATACGCTGTGTAACTTAATCACACAGTATGTGGACAGAAGTGCTGTCCAAGTCACACCTCGTTTAGCTCTTCCTTAACTTCAGTCTATGCTGTCTTGTTCTGCAGTTTGTTACACCCTTAAGACAGGTTGCTGGCACCTCTTCAGCCCTTTCCTTTCTGGTTTTTATCACAAGGACCTCTCATTTGTCTAACTGTCTTCCTCCTGCCCGTGCAGCTACTCCAGTGGTGGCAAACTCCGATGAACCTTTCAGTACAAACTTCAACCCCCCAAAATTTCCAAAATCATTTTAAGTTGCCATTTGCTACAGTCTCTCAGAGTTATATTTCGGAATGAAAATCCAGCATAAATGTATATGCTCTATAGACATAACATTACAATCCTGCCTGACTGTGTTTGCAGAGGGTGGGAGGTATGGGGAGGGTAAACATTAACAACATTTGTACAGAACTTTGTGCTGGTAAAGCCCTTCGAAAACATTTTTTAAATTAGCTAATTGGCATGAAAAGCAAACAAAAGAAAATCAAATACAAAAATGATTTTATAGGTGACTTTATGGAAGCCTTTTGCACAGAGTACCTCAAGGCAGGACTAGAATTCAGACAGTCTTACATAGAGGTTTTGCTGAACATCAACTAGCCGTATTTGAAACTGCTGCTGAAGAGGAAAAGTAGAAAAGCAAGACTGGGAGTGTGGGGTGTCATAGCTGAATTAGTGACATGAGGCCAGGTGGGAAGAAGACAGATGTTCACCTTATCACAGGGCAGAGCTGCTGAATTTTGTGCAGAGCCATGTATGATCATTTGTGTATTTACAAATAATTTCCCCATCTTCAGCCCTCTCCATTCCATGCCTAACACTTGCCCAGTCCCATCCTCCATTCTGCCTCGCTCAGGTCATGCCCTATTTAAGCCATTCCCTGGCTGTACATATTGTTGTAACTGTCCGTGTAATAACAAGACAGCTATTCTCTCTCACATTATGAAGGCGCAATCAGGGTCTGCATATTCAGAAGTCTGGAGGAAGGGCCATCATGTTATCTATCTAAAATAAAGAGAGCTGTGGTTTAAACTCTGTATCGATGGTTTCCTCCCTGAGCATACTCACAATGAAGATATTCGTGGTTGCTGGCCTGTGCTTGAAAGCACTGTGAGAAAAGGCTGTGTTTGTTAGGGAGGCAGTGGATTAGTAAATACAGCGAACTGCTACACACAGACAAGTTGCTGCAATCCCCAGACCAGCAGGATCCAAACAGAAGATACATACTACTCAGACAAATTGAGTATGCAATGTGGCACTGAAATGAAAGCCATTAAACTAGAAAACCATATGAAAACATGCATGAACACACACTCATCTAGAACATGGAGGTTTGCAATGCAACATCATCTTTTCACTTATTTTGCTGAGAATTGGAGCAGCTGGGAACAATGTTTCACATCCACATGAAAACCTCAAGAACAGATAAAGAAGAGGGCATATAAGAATAGTCAGAAACGGATGTTCTGGAAGTTTATAACTCTCCCAGCTGTCAACTGAAGAAACTCCCGCTTTGAACAAGGTCTTAATAACGCATTGGAACTACTGTGACCCTAAGGAAACAGTGGTGTTTGAATGAAATCCATTGTGATCCAACCCACGCCTAGAGAGGAAGTATGTCACAGAGCTTAGGCAAAACAGAATACGGAGTTTGGAAACACTGAAATGACGGGAGCAGAAACAAAATTCTGTTTGGTGTCACCTGTAAAGATCCAAAGACAAGGTTGTTAAGAGAGCCTCATTTGGGCTTGCAATAAGCAACGGCCATTTGCAGAGCCTCACAAGCCAAACACACGCTAACAGAGATCATGTCTCTGCCACACACTCACAAGTTTGTTCAGGCTCTTATCCGAAAGAGTTCTCAGGGCAATGTGGGCAGGGCCAGCCACCTGAGAGATGGAGCGAAGCAAAACACACCAACAGCTCACACCAAGAATGGGCAATGTTTAAGTAGTAGAGGGCCACAAACGTCATTAAATTCTTTGGCAGGCCATACAGGGAAAAGAAATTAAATACTGAGCTGGATAACTGAGGGCTGCAGTTCCAGTGCTGTCTCATGCCATTCCCTCTGCCCATCCACACTAGCTCCAGCTCTACCCAGACCACCCAGCTCCAGTTACTGCCTCCCATTTGGCGGATTGGCTCTCAGCTCCCAGACACTCAGGTTCCAGTCAGGCTGCTCCCAGCATTGGATGGGAGCAAGGCACAGGAAGGATGTATCCAGAGGTGGGTGGTATAGGATGGAGTTGGAGCCCATGTCCATAGGGAAGCTGATTGAAGTTGGAGGTTGGGCACAGAAGGACCGGGTCGACCAGGTTGCAATGCCACTCAAATTTAGGTGGTCATTCTTCTGTCATGCCAGCAGGTTATAACACCTTGCTCTGGTTACTGCCTTCCCCTTGGTAGAGATGAACAACCTAGGAGGCAGCACAAAAACCATAATCTGATTGGCTGTGGAAGCAAGGAGACCATGTACAAGCAATTAGCAGAACCAGGTAGCCTGGGCTGATGCTCTCCCTGCATAAGTGACAGAGAGGTGAATCAGTGGTATTTGCAATCCAATGCATGGACCCTGCTCCCTCTTCTGGGCTCTGCTCCACTCCATCCCCTTCACAACCTCTCCCACTTTAAGCATTGTGTGCCTGGGGCACATATGTGGGTAGGCTTGGGTGGTAAGTGGGCAGGCCTTGGCTGTGTGCTTGCTCAGGTCCCCTGCACCCCAAAGAATATTTTCACTTTTCACCAGCTACTTAAGATGAGCCAAATAAAACTGATCTGGTGAGACAGCTGTGGTCCCTTGGCTGCCAGTTGCTCGTCCCTAGATCCTAGAAAGAAACAGTACACCCTTTGGAAGACATACTCACAGGCTGCCCAGTCTTTGGCACACTGTCATAAATGTGTACTATTTTTTTTTTTTTTTTTTTTTTTTTTTGCATACAGAGACACAAACTTACCCAAGACACAAATCTCTGGCTGGGCTAGAATGTGAGTGATCTCTTCTTGCAGACACAGTAGCACAGGGTAACAAAAATCATGTAAAACCTTGTATTCTTCATTGCATATAACGGATGTTCCTATAAAGTTCAACTTTGGGTCTGAGGCCAAAGATAATGTTTTCTCAGTTTAGTTTTCAAAAAGAAACCACTTCCTCCCCAGATAAAGCAGTCCAATGCTGGACGTACAGCACAGGATGGTTCCAGAATGGATTGTGAAAAAGAAGTCACTCTCACCAAGAGCAACATCTGCCTTCAATTCTTTATCACTAAGTCATCTACTGTGAGGCAGAAAACTTTGCAGACTGCTAACATAACATGCAGATTAGGTGTGCTGCATACCATGCTCTGAAGCACTAATGAAGAATTAATTATACAGTTCCCAGAAGTCGTCAGGGGAGCAGGACAGTTCCATGGAAACATCACATATATATGGACCCATATGTCACCCCATCATACACATCTGCCAAAATATACCTTGCGTGGTGACAGAGAGACTGACAGATGCACTTAGACAGCTAGAAAAAGAAAGGGTAGTAGCCAAAGTAAAGTTCCAGAGGTGCAGCTATGTTAGTCTAATTCAGTAAAACAATCAAGGAGTCCTGTAGCACATAAAGACTAACAAATTTATTTATTGCCTGAGCTTTTGTGGCAGAAAATCCCACTTCATTATACACTTTGAAGATGGGGGAACTTACAGAATGGGAGGACATAAATACAGACAAGTGTAAATCATGGGATCAGGTCACACTGTAACAGCAAGTCAAAGCAGTCATAAAGATTCAAACACTGGGGAACAGCATACAGAGGAAGATGAGATCAAATCACATATTGTAATAGGGACATTGGATTTTTCTGTTAAGTCTTGAAGCAGTGGAATCAAATTTGCAAATGCAGCGAGAGTCCTGTGGCACCTTATAGACTAACAGATTTCTTTGAACATAAGCTTTCATGGGCTACAACCCACTTCGTCACATGCATGAAGTGGAAACTACAGTGAAGAGGTATATATACACCCATGCCAAAATGGAGGAGGGCAAATGTTAGCGAAGTCAGTTCAGAGAGCAGATGGGGCCCATTCACACCAGTAGATCAAAGGGACAGAATGTGTGAACAGAGTCAACTACTTTTTGTAATGTGCTAACCATTCTAAGTCTCTATTCAGATCCAGCCTGATGGTGTCAAACTTCCAGATTAGCTCCAACTCTGCAGTTTCACGCTCAGGTCTGTTTCTGAAGTTTCTTTTTTGAAGTATGGTAACTTTCAAGTCTGCCAATGAGTGTCCACACTTTGTTTTCTCTACGGAGGAAAAAGGGCATTAAACTATCTACGCTGCTACACGCCACAAGGGACCACATCTGTGATACCATGGACTCACCCAACAATATTGTAAACCTATCCAGCTATACACTCAACCCAGCAGAAGAGTCTGTCTTGTCTCAGGGACTCTCTTTCTGTCCCACCACCGCCATGCACATGATACAGTTCTGCAGTGACCTGGAAGCCTACTTTCACCGTCTTCGACTCAAGGAATATTTCCACCACACCACTAAACAACACACTAACCCATGGACACCTTCCTGCCAAAGCAACAACAAGAAGAATTCTTCATGTACTCCTCCTACGGGCCAAAACAACAGGTTGGATTTTTACATGGAGTGTTTCCACCGCAGCGCACAAGCTGAGATTTTTGACAAGCAGCACCACCTACCCCATAACCTCAGCCATGCAGAACACAACACCATCCACAGCCTCAAAAACAACTCTGACATTATAATCAAAGAGGCTGACGAAAGAGGTGCTGTACTTATCATAGATAGGTCAGATTATGAACAGGAAGCAGCCTGACAACTCTCTAACATGACATTCTACAAGCCATTACCCTCTGATCCCACTGATGAATACCAAAAGAAACTACAATATCTGCTTAAGAAAATCGCTAAAGAGAATCTCTTCATAAGATTATCAGACTCCCCCAGAGGTAAAAACCCCTTTGATAGGTTGCCTTCTTCACATTTCCACCTCTTGGGGAAAATCAGTTAATTAGAAGTGCTGCACCCTCTGGTCACCAGCCAAGAGACATTTCTGGATAGGGCGAGACAGCAGCAGGCATCATTTTACAAGAGAACAGGGGTAAGCAGAAAGGCCCCAGTAGCTCAGGGATGCTCTATTTCCCCCTTGTAAAAATGCATCTGCTCCTTCATTCTAGACCAGTGAGGGGGCAAAAGAGACTTTACCTCCCACTGACCTTTTAATGAAAAACCTCCACAGTTGTAGGCAGAGATGGGGGAAGGGGGACAACAGGGCTGTATAATTGTTGGGTGGCTGGATCTGAAGACTTGATGGGGGTAAGGGCAGACATGATAAGTTCAGGAAAACAATTAATTGATTTGAGGTTGGTGATACAAAACTGATATGGAGTTTTAGGCACAAAGTTAACTGATGTGCAGATAAGCAAACTTGTATCTCTCAGTATAAATCGGTAACACTAGTTGTCACACTTTGAGGGTGGGCAGAAGAGTTCAGAAGAAAGTGACAACTAATCCCCACTCCACTGTTTAATCATTAAAAATGCCTCATAGTTTTGGAGCCAGTCTCATGATTATGTGGATCTGAATTATTTTTGACCTTTTGGGGTTGACAATCTGAGTTCCTAGAATTACCTAACAACATTGGCCATATGCAAAATTCTCTATTTTGATTTTTCCTTTACATCTGCAGCTTTGTATATTTTGCTTTCTGTCATTACATGTTGTAGTAACCTTGGGAGGAAGGGGTTAACACCATACACAGTGAGCCCTCGTGAAGTTTCAGGAGAGTGAAAAGAAATAGAATACAGGTTTTTGAATTTGAGAGCAGCCCTGCCTGCTTCCTGTTTGTGGCAGCAGAGCTCCTGGAAGGATCAGGAGGTGGTCAGGGAGCCAGGCATGGGGGCTCCAGCAACATCCACGTCTAAGAATGGCTCAAATCTGTAACTGACCATGAGTGAGTAGAACAGGGAACGTTTAGCTAGATGTGGTCAGTTTATTTCTTTGTTTTGGTTCTGGTTTGAATTCCTCTGTCCTAAGCACATGTACCTCCCTCCTACTAGCCCATAACTACCCAAACTAATTCGCAGAAAAGCAACTTTCTGTGTTTCTTAGCTGTTCCTCTTACATAAAGAACATTTATCTTTTTAAAATAAGCTCTGGTTCTGCGTCCTACAGACAACAGGTTCTGTGTAGATGTGCCTCAGATTGCACTGTCTACTACCCAGGGCGGGATTCAGTTCCATTTTCAGCATTTCTCACAGCTGGGGTTCAACTGTTCCCCTGAGGGAGGAATAAAGGTGATTGATGTTACTTCGCAGGAAGAATTCCCACATGCACCCTTCTGGATCTTTAAAGAGATTTTGCATTTGGGTAGTGGCAGAAATATTGCTACAAAGTCAGGAAATTTGTAGCCTTGGAGAGTTTTAAGATGACTTTAGGACCAGTGGTTGTTAGGCCCCTCTATTCTGAGCTTGAAGCATGAGAGTGGGGAAAGAGCTTTGACATACGTATTGAATGCCACAGGAAAGAATCAAATGGCTATTATTGTTGCAGAAAGCACAATATTTGCATTTTGCAAACTGATTTATTTATTATGTATTTGGCTCCTTTCAGGGGAAAGTGGGAGAAAAGCCACCCGTACATCATTCATATTTAAATAGCTTGAATTAACTTAGAACATTTATACGTTCTTAAGTTTGATGACACCAAAGAGGGCTATCAATTAGTTCTGCTGGGGCTGAGGTTTTTTGGGCTCACAAGATTTCTGATAAACCTAGTTCATGGGAAGCAGTATGTCAGATTACATTGCAATGGCAACATGGAGATAACAGCAAGAGATAAGAAATAGACATTTATTAAAGAATGAAAGCTTAGCGTTTGCGGACTTTTCTAGTAACAGTTATGAGGTACTGTTATATGGCCCTCATTATCATAGTATATAAATGCCTCAATCTTTAATGCATTTTTTCCTCACTGCACTTGTGTGATAGAAGGAACAACTATTGTCCCCATTTTACAGATGGGGAACTGACCCATTAAATGAGACTAACTGACTTGCCTAAGGACACAGGAAGTCTGTAGAAGAACAGAGAACAGGCCGTAGTCTTCTAAAGTCTTAGGATAATGCCATAACCATTAGATTATCCTTTATTTCCACGTGGGGCTTCTGAGTCCTATACCCACTTGACCATCCTTTTCCATATCTCAGGAACCATGTTTTTTTCTACATTCATAATGTGAAAACAAGTTGGGGGTAGCGGTGGGGCATGCTGCTATGAGATGTGCAGGTACGATTACGTATCAGTACCTTTTCACTGGCTGAACTGATGGGAATGTTCTTGTTACCTCAACTAATAGACATTTATATATTTCAAGTCCAAGGTCATGCATTCCATTCCCGGTGCATATAATTTTGCAGTTGGCTGGTACCCATGTTATCTATATGTACACAGTCATTGGTCGTTACCTTTTTAACAGACTAACTATATATAAAATGGACCCATTTTATTTTTAGTTCGTCAAATAAAAACATATATCTTACAACTTCCTTTATTCTGAAAGATGAGGCCTCAAGTATGGCAGGGACAATGCCCGTGATCCTAATGAATGAATACTACAACCTGATAGCCAAAGTTAACCAGCTGACTAGAAAGCACTGCTCAGCTGCTTGTTAAATGTAATCATTGACATCTATTGTTCCACGGTGCTTTCTTCTCTTCTTTTACATTGCCACCAGTTTAATAAATTCATAGATTTTAAGGTGAGAAGGAACCAATATAATCATCCAGTATTCTAGTTGGACCCCCCTTAGTACTACTTTATTAAATATTTAAAGTGTGTGACCACAATCCTATTGAGAGGAAAACAAATTCATAGCCAAAATGTTCAAATCTGGGTCCCTAAACTTAGGCTCCTCAATCCACATTTTGACATGCCAAAAGAAAAAAAGGGGGGGGGGGTCTGATTTTCACCGGCAGCTCTCATTGACTTACATGAAATTTGTAAATGCTCAGCACTTTGGAAAAAATCAAACCATTTAATCCTAACTATGAATTTAGGAATCTAAGAACTAGGCTACTGTCAGCGAAACCTCTGACAGCGGGGCATAGATTGTGCAAGTCTGATTGAGCATCTATAAAGACACACTCAGTGGAACCCAGAATTAACTGGAGGTTGATTTGTTACGAGCTACCATGCAAGTAGCATAGCACTGTTTTGATGGGAAGTCATTTGCTGTCGACTCGGTGCTGTGAGGACCCTGTAGCGAGTAGGCATTACGCAATGGAAAGGAGATGCATAATTTATTTTAAATAACTTGCGTATCTCCCTTTAACTGCCACCAAAATCCCCCATGGCTCCACAATGTGGACCAACCCTTACTTTAAGGCCTCATGTTTGAAAACAGTAAATAAAGACAACTTGGGTAGCATTAATTCATGTGTTCAACCAAAGTTCATTAGAAGTTTGTGTAATCTTGTAAATACATTCCAATGCATCTGCCAACTACCTATATGTACTAGAAGTCTGCACTTAATTCTCTCTCATATGTTTGCCATTGAAACAGTGCTACAAGATTTTTTCTCCTCCTCCTGTCTTTATTTCATGAAATAAAGTTAATTTAAAAAGTAGAAGAAGAGACACACAACATTCTGATAGCTTTCCTATGGGAATAATTTTGCTAGTGATTTGCACTATGGTTACTGGTAAATCACTGAGAGTGCTAATGAACAATTAAATGATATTTGAAAAATTGCATTTGGCAACATAACATTAGCATAACATGAAGGGAGAGAAACACACGGGTACTGCTGGAAATGAGAAGTTCAAATTATTGGATGTGGAATTCATCTGAGTATATAGAACGCTCATTTATTCAGAGACTAACTTGAGTTACAGCAACATGTAATCATTTTAACTTATTTGTAGACTTGTGCATCTGTGAGGTACTGTCAGAAAGAGGCATTACCTTCCTCACAGGCCAACTGCAATATAAAGATAGGTGAAATATAAGCTTGCTATACCTCTGTACTCTCACCCAATCAATTGACCACCCTAGGGGTACAATGTAATTCAGTCTCCCCATCAGTTCACTATGTGAATGTTGCTCCTGATTGGTCAATTATTCCAAATCGAGCAGAATTAAATGTGGTATTTTTCTGATGTGGAATGATGTTCGCCAGTGACCAAAGTGAAACTAATAAACTAATTTCACTGAAAGCCTCAGGCAGAACTAAAAAATTCAAGTCCCAGAGGGGGAAAAAAAATGACTGCAGTTGCTTTATCTGTTGCCCAAATGCTCCTGCAATTTACTGTCTTTAATTCAATTTTTATTCATGGAGTGGTTTGGGGAAATAATATTAGGAACCAGCAACAGTATATGACCCTATGAGACTGCGAGTCGTGCGGAAACTTCTCAAGAGGCAATAGATGCTGTTCTTTTGTTCCATGAAATATATAGTATTCATCCTGCCAGTTGCAAATTTATCCAGTAGATGTCAACAACAGCAAAAAATATGTTTTAAGTCAACCTTAACAGCAACAGCAGTCATTTCAATTTACACAAGTGTATCAGTGGGAAGTTTAATCTTAGGGGACATCAAATCTTTACGAGTTTCTACTGTCCTGTTACTGCATGTTCTGCATCTTCAGAATAATCTCATGATAATCATGTCTAGACTTTTCAAATAATTCCTTTTTGCTTTCAAAATAAATTTTGCCTGGCTTACTACATACCTGAAACATTGCTAATAAACACTTTATCGTTTTCAGAAGAGAGAAAACTAAGGGGTTTTGGGAGGGGACTGAGTGGGAAGGAATGTATTTGTTACAAAGCAACTACTACATGCAGGATTCTCATAGTTACTAAATATAATTTGAAGATGTGGGTTGTCTTTTGACCTTTCACTGCATGGTTTAAGCAATGCAATAATTTCATGGATTTTGGTGCTTCCTCAAGAAGCTCCTTAGCTTGCAGCAATGACCTGAGAGTTTCATCCTGACCTCAGGCCAACAGATGCTTGTTGGCTCTGTTGTTTTTAAATACCCTGAGGACAGGCTGCTGTAAGCCTTTTAGTGTTATTATCACTCACGCTACTGAATTTACCACCAAGTTTTAACCATGCAAAAAAATAAGGCCATTTCTGTTGACACTTTTAAATCTAGTATTGAGACCGGACTATTTGAACAGCTTGTGTGTAGAAACTGAAGCAGAGATTTCTATTCCTTTTGTTTATTTTCAGTAAAATCTTGTGTTCCCAATCCGCAATATTTGTATATCCCTAGTTTGCAGTAATCACATACTTCTTGAAAATTATAGTGATTTTATACCATTCCCATTTAGTTATTTCAGTTTTACTCTTTTTGGGGTGGGGAAGAAGAGATAGGAATCTATGCACCATCTTCTTGCTTGGTTGGTCTTTTCTTTTTTCCATCCTCAATTAAAAATTGCAAAAAGAAAACCAACTATGTATATAAATACCTTATGATGGACTAAAATAGATATATTGATAATAAACAATTGCATTGCGCTAGTGGTACAAACTTACAAAGCAGTTTATTTTTAGAGTGGCGTAAAAAGTGACAAGTAGACCTAAATTCTGAAGGCATTAGGAGATTGATGGGAACATACAGCTTGTGCCACTCTTAAGAGAAGCATATGCCCATAGCAGTTATAGAAAACTATGGTATACTGTATCAAGTTTCCTAGAAAGTCTGGATTTCTGGAGAACTAGGAGCAATGTTACAGGTGTAAGTCCACGAAGCTGCACAACTTAATTAGCTGTCTGATGTCAAAAGCAGAGCCAGCAGCAACAATGATCCTAACATTATACCCCCAGTGAACAATAATGATGTTCTGTAGTGTCTGAGGGGATAAAATCTGTTCTAGGCACTGGAAAAAGATATCAAATCAAAACCTAATTTTTTCTACCTTGAAAGATGAAATGATGCAACCAGAGATAATGCTTTCAAGACCCCCACATCCTGGTAAATAATTTGCAACTACATGGACCTGTTAAAACTTAACAATATCTGTGCATAAAATAACCATACTGCAAATATCATGCGGTAGAAGGTAAAGCACAGACCATAGGTACACCAAGGATTCAATGCATTGCATGAACAAATCTATTCATTTCTTCTTTAACTCAGGGTCCTACCAAAAAATCAATGAAAGCAAATCATTGAATCTGATCCTTTGCATTTTGCCAGATGACCCATTGCATCATTTCCATCAATCATATAGACTTTTTTGTTATGAGGCAGAAAGCACAGGAAACACTATGATAATTTAGTCCAACACCCTGCATAAACACAGGCCATACAGTTTCAACACCTAATTTTTGTTATCCCACAGAACCGAAACCCTACTTATTCTAAACTTACCCAGTCTGTTAACAGTTTGAAGCTCTATAAACCAGTGATCAGTGGATCTTAGTTAAGATCTATTTCCCAGATTAATCCTTCCTCGGCATCAAGCCATTCGAACTGAGAACTCCCTTAAGTCCTTAACTTGAGCTTGCTTAGCTCTACACTTGTGCAATTAGCAGTGGCTGGGAGACTGGGGAGAGGCAGCAGAGCAGAGACTTAAAGTTCATCTCTTTCAGAAGTCAGAGCCTCCAAACAAGACCCAGGCACAGCACCTCAGTAGAAATCTAATAAATGGATGGAGGCCGGACATCTCTGACCCCTAGTGAAGTTGATTACAGGTGATTTTAAATTATTTGATTAAGGTACGCAAATGTGAATGGAAAGAGGGTCTTGTGGTTAAGACACTGGACTCGGCCTCCACAAGTGAGGGCTCTGCCACAGCCTTCCTGTGTGACCTGAGCAAATCATTTAGCCTGTCTGCACTTCAGGGTTTCCATGGCATAGAAAATTGAAACACTAAGGGTAAGTCTATACTGACGGTGGCAAAATCACCACCATCAGAACAATCTTCCCAGCTTGACTGAGCAGTCTGTGTAGATATGCTCATTGTTTCGGAAATCTCCATTGCAACTCCAGCTCTGGAACCAGAGTTGCAGTAAGCCAAGCAGAAGGCATTTCCGGTCAGCTTAGTTCAGTATGCAGTGATGTCTTAGTAAGTCATCAGCAGATATGCAAAGTATTTTATGTACTTTGCATATCTCCTGGCAACTGCTGCCGAAAAGTGTGGCACATATAGGCTCAAGTTAATAATCCCCTACCTCACACTGTGGGGATAAGTTTATTCACATACAAAAAGCGCTCAGATATTATGGTGGTAAAATGCCATAGAAAAAAAGACTCCTATTGTAGTAACTCCTTTGACTCTGCTTCCCATTTGAGGAACACATTCATAATTCCCAGTTTATTAACCAATTTTTGATCCATGTTACAGCATTTCTGTTTTAGCTGCTGTTTTCCCATTACTATGTATTATTTATATACTGTAATAAATGTCTGCACCACTTTTTGGAAAACACAGTTTCCAAATTCACACTGATGTGGTGCCATATCAACTGCCTAACTAGAGCCCTGCAGATCCACGGGTATCCTCTGCAATTGCCAGTGCAGATAACTGCAGACCCATTGCTGTGGGTTGAGCTGCAGATGCAAAAAAAACCAAGGAGTCGTGTGGCACTTAAAGATTAACAGATTTATTTTTTGTATGAGCTTTTTTGTGGGAGAAAATCTGCCCAGGGTACAATCCAGCCAATCCTAGATCAGGTCTGATTCTGGTCTGCCAGGCAGTAGGCTGTGGCTTGGAGTGTCACCACTCACTGTCAGTCAGCCAGCACTCTGGCCTTTGATTGGCTCATTCCCCATGACTTTCCTGCCCACTTCTTCCTTTTCTTGTTTGCAGTTCGCATGCCATACTTGTCAATCAGAGATTTCATTGGTGGCCAAGGAAATCTGCTTGACAACACAGAATGCGAACTGCAAACTAGAACAGGAAAAAGTGGGCGGGACCCATGTGAGGAATAAGCCAATAAAAGACTAGAATGCTGACTGTGAGCTCAAGCTTGGTTGCAGATACAGCTACAGATAAAGATAAAACATGGCATGCAGATTGCGGACCAGATAGATACTATCATTGAATGGACGTGGATTGGATGTGGAACCATATTTTTGTATCCACACAGAATTCTATGTACAACTGCCTATGGTATATACCCACCGGATTTCCTGTCAATACTGCTATCCAAAGATGTGATAAGATTGATTCGGGACACAGTTTAAAGGAGACAGTCTATTACTACACATTTTCCTCAAACATTTAACATACTGGCTCCACTATGCATTGCTGCCAGATTAAACAGAATAATTTGTTCAGGAATTTCCTCACTCTTCTTTGCCACCCTTCTTGAGATGAGGTTCCTGGGTTTGCTTTTTTCCAGTCATGTACATCTCTTGAATCTCATGATTTACTACACGTTATTTCTGTGCTTCCAAGAATTCTTCTAATCCATGGGCAATGAACTCCCAAGTGCATGCAATTTAAAACGCTTGATAAAATTTTGTCATTTTTCTCCATTATCCATTAGTTCTTGGTCTCCATAGCTGCATTTGGTGGCAAATCTTCTTATACAACTTTCTGCAGTTTCCTAAGCATTCATATAGTACTGTTCATCTTCAAAGCATTTTTCAGATGTTAATATTAATTCTCACGGCACCCCTGTTATTCTCGATCCCATTTTACAGGTAAGCAAATAGGGACAGAAATTGAGTGACTTTGACGCTAGACACCTAGGAAGTCAGTGACAAGTCTAGGGTTAGAATGTATGGATCTCCTGACCCTCTGCTGCATGTAAAAACTAAATTGAAATTCTCTTAACATAAAACTGAGTCTTGTGGATACAGCTCAAATCCCTTTGAATATTCTGAACTGTGGTAAAAAGATGATGTCATCCAGAGGAAATTCAAGAGACAGGGACAGTGAAAACCCACAAAGAACAGAGCCCAAAAACTATCCAAGTGATATCTTTGGCTATGTCTACACTGGCAAATTAGTTTGGACTGATTTAGCCCATAGCTACACTAGGCTTTGCCTATTTCAAACTAAGAAATTTCATAGTTTAAACTAAGGAACACCTAGTTCGAACTAGTAAGTAACAGGGTTAGTCTGAACTTATGCACTTAGTTTAAACTTTAGTTCGAACTGAGTGCATGCTAGACTCAAGCTAAGCCTCAGTTCAAACTTAAGAAGTTTAAACTAAGCCATCAGTTTGAACTAGAATGCATGGTTAGTTTGAACTGAAAATTTCCCAGTTAGTTTGACCTAACCCATGGTTAGTTTGAACTAAGCTCAAACTTCTTAGTTTGGACTAAAAAGTCCAAACTAAGTTTGGTTAATTAATGTAGACATAGCCTTTGTCTCTTGTACTCTGAAGTTTTTTAGAAGTGCCTACAGTGAAAACTACCATAGGCATAACATTTAGTGTTAGGGAAAACAATCATCTCCACAGATAGGCATACAATTAGTGCATTCATGTAACATTTTCTAAGACATTTTCCCAACCATTACCCACACCAAAAACAAAGACCTTCAAGTCAAAGAAAAATTTGCAATTTAAAACAACTGTAGTCTGTTTCAAAATGGCTCCTCCAAAGAGCTTTGTATTTGATAAGAAGATTACAGTATATTCAATTGCACTGAGCAAAAGCCCTTTAAAATAAAGTACCAGGAATACTGACGCTAGGATTTGCAATAAGATAACTAAAAGCTATTCAGTTATTTGAAAAGATGCACCTTGCCGCATACAGTTTCCAGGAACCAGATGCATTTTCAAACCAGAATTTTTAACTCTAGCAATTTCTTTTATCCAGGCATGAAGTCTAAATAAAATTTGTATGGAACTTAACCTGTATGTCCCTCTCTAAGAGGGTCCTACAGGAACAAGTGCAGAGTTTTAGGCTGGTGCTGTAGGTCCACTTTATTGCACTGAAATAAGTTTCCATTTCTAAAAGAAATCTCATCCATTCTCAAGGCTGGGCCCACAAAACCAATATGTACTATCTGACACCAACTCACTGTTCATAAAACAGTCTAATCAACTTCTAGTGAGTCATCATAACTGTGTTGAAGTTTCCTGTTAATATATCATCCGAACACAAAGACAAATACAGTGTTAGATTCACCAAGAGAACACATTCTCTTCACTTTGGGTGATCACCAGACTTCGCACAGAATACATCTGCCCTTACCAAGGTACACCTGAAGCAGCACAGAAGGTCACTGATACTGTTTGGAGTCAACACACACAGGATTAGATACAGCTCAGATTTTAGCAGACTCCTTCTGCTGGCATAAGGCCCTGAGAAAGGATGGAGGACTGAGAAAGGAAGAGAAAGGTTCAGCAGGAGAAAGAAGGTATGTGATGCTGTCCAACACATAGAGAACCCTTTTGGAACAGAGGAGGAAACTATCCAGTCTGTCTGTGATACTTACATGGCTTTCCAACACCACAGTAATAAATACTTTGTAATGTTTAATGTAGTGATTCTCACAGCCCCTATGTAAGGTGGGGGAAGTACTTTTAAATCCATTTTATAGAAGGGGAACTGAGGCACACAGAGGCTAATCAATACAGCCAGTGTCACATGGGAAATCTTACAGCAGAACTGAAATCTCAGAACTTCCATGTTCTAAGGTAATACCCTTCACATTGGCCCATCCTTTATAAAGGTCAATCGCCGCTGGCCTCGCCATCATTGTTTCTCCACTTAGGCCTCATTCTAACCATCCTCCATGAAATCCTCCTCTTCCCCCTCTTTTTTCTCCCCGCCTTATCCTTTTCCCCTTACAAAACGGGAACCCTAGGCCCCAAAGGGGGAAAGCACTAGCTCAGTAGTCTTGGTGGTAACGTTAGGGGGTGAGGACAAAGGCATAGATACATGTTGATCTGGCATATTTCTTCTGCTAGCTGGACTCCTGGCACTGTTTTGCCACTATGTAAAGCTGCTTGCCTAAATCGATGAAACCTCGATGGAAGACACTATGTGCTCTCACTCCCACTATTCATTGGGAAGAAGCCATTAAAAGAAGACAGGCTATGCTAAGAGCAGTAATTTAGGGAACCTCACCCATCTAACTAAAGCACCCACATACCACATAAAGCACACCCTTCTCAATTATCAGTCAGGCAGAGGCTGCTCTTGCCATTCCTCTTTCACAGATTACAGGATTTACACAGAGGCCAGTAAAATATTGTGTACACTGCCATCAAGTAGCATAATGTATGTAACACACAAGCCTGAGAAAAGCTATGCTATTATAATATGTAGCTTTTCTATAATAAACTACACTGCCCGGCTAAAGTGCAGGTTACAGTAAAGTCTACGGAATGCAATTTATGTTGTGTCAGTAATCTGAATATGGAAGAAAAAAAATCTAATTTCCCCGAGGAATTTTATACATTAGCAAAATGACCGATTTAATTGCTTTGAGAGAAAAAAAAATTATTCATACAGTCACTTAAAAAAAGGAATACGACTATGCAGTCCTTTCAGCTATGGAAACAGCAAATAACATTGCATTTAAGCACTTTTCAGAAACCAGTGAAGCCCAGGTTGCTGCTACTATCTGTCTTTTAATCTTCTGGCATTGTTTCTCTGAAAGATCCAATAAAACCTCACTATCCTGCTCCATTGCAATGGAAGTAGTTTAAAGGTGACCTGAAAAGTTATTAAAATAAAAAATAAAAAGAGTCTGAGCAACGTGTGCTGAAAGCTCTAAGTAACCAGAGAGACACAGCATTCTGCACACTTGGCTTTAAATAATGAAATGGACAAAATCAAACCAAAAAAGAAAGGTACCTCAGGAAATATGGTTCTGATTTAATGAGTGAAGTGCTCAGTATGATGCCCCAACATTCACTCTTCTGAGGACCTCATGCTGTGAAACACGACGCTAAACGACTTGTGGGAATTGGGGAGCAGAGGTGTTGTCCTGATGCTTAATGCACAAATGGAGGCACTCAGATGCTATGGAAATACATGTGGTACAAGAAGCAATACAAAATAGAAGAGAAGAATTGAGTAATGTTGCAAATAAGGGAAGGTGAAGAACCTGTTCTTTGGGAAACTACTGAAGTTCTAGAGGGGCAGCCGTTTTAGTCTACTTCAAAACAAACAAGGAGTCCTGTAGCGCCTTTAAAGACTAACAAATTTATTTCCCGCATGAGCTTTCATGGGAGTAAGTTCCCCATCTTCAAAGTGGCTGATGAAGGAGGATCTTCTCCCACAAAATTTGTTAGTCTTAAAAGTGCCACAGGACTCCTTGTTTGTTCTACTGAAATTATCAACATGACCCTTTCCACCTCTCCCTACTGTCCTGTTTCTTGCGTTACGCTTTCCAGGAGGTTGTCCATTACTAGACACAGGGACATTGATCTTATCCATGTATTCACACAATTGTAGCACATTTTGGGGACTGAATCAGAGACCTCCAGAGCCAAAAGCATGAGCTGCTACAGAGCCAAGGCTCTGCTGCTGGGCACTGAAATAATTCTTATCCTTCGTGGCTATGCACAAAGGGGGACTCTGATGGCGTGAACCAGCCCCACTCTGGCCTAGAGAGAGTTAAAGACACACTACAGACTGAGAAGGCCATGCCTCTCCATCTTTGCTGGGCATCCTCAGCCTGGAAGACAGGTATGAAAAGAAGCAACCCAGCTCAGTCTGGGCTGACTGCTGAAGGGGTAGGACACAGATGGTCAGCTCTGTCCAGGGAGCTGCTGCAGGCTTTGGCTTCAAAGCTAAGCCATGCCAAGCTCCAGGCAGATCCTGGGCTACTAGATGAATGAACCCTGAGGAAATACTGAGCTACCAGGGGCTGCACTAGCTGGGGAGCCAAAAGTCCTAGTAGTCATGGATCTTTGTCACTGAAGACAGGGTAAGAATTAGCCCAGGGGACTTGAATGGTGTTATGGTGAGTGAATCGGGGCATCGCTCAGTGTGTCTTGGGAGGAGCCCTGCTGATTTGTGGCAGTATCCCTCCCACTGACAGAGCCCTGGGCTGGGCTTGGAGGAGCAGGGAGCATTAGAGCTCCCCCCCTCAGGTGCTGTGTCCCATTTGGCAGTGCTCTGCTACTCCAAAGGGCCATTAGGCTCCACTGCCCTGACTAGAGAGCTTCTTTACTGACTCTGGCTATTGGGCCCACCGCCCCAACTGGATGGCTGCTTTACTGACTTTCACCGCTAGGGTGCACTATACTGGACGACAGCACCACTTCGTTGACCCCGACTTGACGGATCTTCCCAGCTGAAAGTGACCCACACCCATGAGAGGACATATAAGGGGCCTGTGCTACTGTCTACAGTCTGGATTTTCCTTCCTTGTGCTGACTGGCTGCTTGCTACAACACCTCCCATCCCCTCCCTCATAGTCTCTGCCTTCAGCTTTACATTAACCATCCTCTATGGTACCCTGTTCTACCTCTTCACCCTCCTCCCCTGTGTCTCCTTTTGCTTCCTTTGTTTTTTTTCCTATGGTTAGCTAGTGCCCCCTCACTAAAACTCTGCTCCAAACAAACAACAAAAAATCCCTTCCCCTCAAAATATTGGAACTCACATTTGCAAATCCTCACTCTGTCTACTCTGCTTATATACCATATCCCTTTCCTGTCTTGTCCTAGACTTGAAATTCTTCAAGACAGTGGCTGATATTCTGTGTTCAATGGCCTATTGGTTGATTCCTAGGGAAGACAATACTACAAATAAATGAAAATATTGCTAGCAAAGGGTTAAACACAAACAACACCACCAGCAGAATACAAACACATGTACCAATCACTAAGTCTCTGTACTGAATCACCTCCCTTTTCCTTTATTTTATGATGTTGATACTGTATGCTGGTTAACACAGGGTCTGCCTCAATATGTCTTTGTACAATGCCTAGTATATCTGGAATGCTGTGTTTTTTGGCTGCTACTGCAGCAAAGAATAAAATATTCATTACAATAGTAAAGTTTCATGGGTTTTTAAATGTTGTATTTTGTTAAATACTACTACTAAAGTAGGGATATTAAAAGCTCCAGGAGTTACTATAATAAAGATTGGTATAAATAAGAAAATCATAGAACCATGGGACTTCTATATAATGCCTTTCACCGAAGATCCCAGATTGTTTTACAAAATTAATTTATCTTTGCATGTCTTGTGCATCCGGTATATTAAGCATCAGGATGGTTTAACAGATGCAGAAATTAAGGTCATAAGTAGTTGAAATTACTTGCCCAAATTTAGCCATCTCTAATGCTCGCTATACGCCAAACTGATGAAGATTTCAATCCTGCAAACACATATCAGATGTGATTAATTTTAAGCAGGTGAGTAATCACAGTGAAGTCACTGCGACTGCTCATCTGTTTAACAGTAAGCTGTCTGCTTAAAGCTAAGCACATGTGTAAGTCTTTGCAGGATCAAAGCCAAATCCCAAAAGATTCTCAGTCTCTGTCTTCTAGTTAGCCTCTAACCCACTACTTTTGTGACTAACTCCAAAACTGTTTTACACACTCTGAACAACAGCAAAATGTTAGGCTGAACAGAGGCCTGACATCATGGCACAAAAAGATTTTGTTAAGCTAATAATATTAAACAAACAAAAACATTATATATATTTCAGCCACAGAAAGGTGTGTGGGGAGCACACAGAGCATCAGTGATGGTGAAAAAGGTGAAGATATTTCGGGAAGAAATGTAATCGTAGTCATTGCACTTGTAAGAGGGCATTTCAACCAACAGAGATAGGAAAAAAGGACATTAGTTCCACAAGAAAACAATTACTTGATGGTGTTCTTTCAAAAATTTTATTTCTCATCTCCCATGATGAGCACATGACCAAACCAAGGAATCTTAACCCGTTTACCAGAAACGGTCTCAGCAGCAACTATGGCAAAAAAAAAAAAAAAAAGGTTGAATTAATGGAGTTAGAGACAAACAATACAATCCATCCCACCTCTGTGGGATGCCTGAGCACTTGGGTCCACCAGTAAGGCCAAGAAACATGTTATTGTTTCCCAGTAACAGCAAAGTCCTGGCTCTCACCCCAAGGTTTTTATGTTTATATGTAAAATTTCTGCATTACCCTTGCGACATGTGCATATACATCAGTTACTGGAAACTTGACAGTCAATAAACATTCAGCAATGTTTCACAGGCAGGTTTTCATTTTGCTTAATCATTCAGGCCTGAAATGTGCCTTGGTTGTGGCCATCATTTATTGGAGTACTGTGGAGCCCCAGTATGAGCTCCTGAAGGGAGTGTACCCCAGGAGGTTATTGCACATAGACTCTTCTTTAGGTAGTACTTGCCAGCTCCTGGAAGGCTTTGAAAATGAAGACTACAGTCAAATTAAAGGCTTTGTTCAGTGGGAAGGCAGTGCAGAGAATGGAGCACCAGGGTGATATGTTTTTGGCAGTCTGTTTCGCTAAGTAGGTGGGCTGTTGCATTCAAAGCCAATTATTGTTCATCTTTTTTTTCCTTAGGTACAATGCACTGCAATACATCTATGAACTTTCTTCCCCTCACTGCACCTGTTTACTGTGGCTGCTCACTTTTACTGTTGGCAAGAGGCATATTTAACAAAGTAGGCCATTCCCCAGTTACAACTACTGCATATCATCATTCAGGTTTTCCACACATATTGTATGAAGTATGTCTATTGAAAGTCAGATCACATCCTCTCGAGAAATTTTTGATGGCTGTGCTATTAAAAAAAGGCATTGGGATAATATAGCTCACAACACTACAATACTAGAAGCAAAATATAATAGGAAAAAAACCTCATGGTTTGAAGGCTGGGCATTAGAGATTGACTCCAATGGCAAGAAACCAAGCAGAAACCAGATTTTGAAACACTTCCACCGAAACTCAAAACCTGTAATATATATATGGCCCCCTTATAGAAGGAGCTATTTGCAAAAATTCAGCTCTTGATCTGGTTTTGAATTTTGTATAGCACCAAAACTTCAGGGACACTACAGTTCCTTCTCTAATTAAAGTAATTTATTTTTTTCAAACATGCTACCTGAGACTGATGATGTTGCTTCAGGTCATATGTGCCACATTTCTAACTGCTTTTGAATACTCTTAATAGTGCCACAGTGATATCTTCAGTATATTATTATTACAGAAGCAGTAGGGTCATGGTATTCTCTCTAAAATACTCCTGTAATGGAGTGGATTAATTTAATGAGTGCCAACTGCTCCAGAGGAAGTGACAATGATGTGAAGTTTTTGCACAATTAAGACTCATTACCCAGTGACTTTTTTCCTACTTGTCTGACACCAACAACATAGATATATATCAGATATAAGAGTTCCAAATTTATTTCTAGTCTTTTCTTTAAAAATTGAGGAAGTGGAAATGAGAAAAGCCAACTGTTCAATTGCCTAATGCTGGCCTGCTTTAGAAATATCACATGGAATCCCTCGTGAGAACTATGGAATGAACATAAAATTCATGTGTCTTATGATAAATAACTGGAGAAGGCAAACAGTAGTACAGGTGATGCAGTTTTAAGCCTTTGGACATAACTAAAACTACAATATTTCTGGCAAGTTATAATCTAGCCCAATGGTTCCCAAACTGTGCTCCATGGACCACTGGTGGTCTGGGAGGGTACTGCAGGTGGTCCATGCAATGGGAAAAAGAGAACGTAATAACAACAATATACTCCTATGACCTCTTATGTATCATATTCAATGTTAAATTTATATTGCCAATACAATATGCTTCACAAACATCCTTGTATAATATAACATTCTCTGAATTTAAATAATGGAACTTTTTAGGTGCTGTCAATGTGAATCAATGCTCTTTGCACATTTGGCAGTTAGAACATGGTCCACAAAAGCATTCAGTGACAATGCAGTGGTTCGCATAAAACAGGGGTTCTTACCATTTTTTGGCCAGGTCCCAGCTTAAGTTTGGGAGTCAGCTTCGCAAGCATGGCTCAGTTTTGAATTAATAAAGTATTTCCTTTTTCAAATTTATTAAAGAGAATCATGGCAACCCACCTTAAACAGCATGGCAACCCATTTTTGGGTTGCAATCCATAGGTTAAGAAGCCCTGCCATAAAGTAAAAAGGTTGGGAACTGCTGATTCTAACCCAATGGCATATCTGAGCCAAATCGGTTGCATATTTTGCATGAAATACAAAGACTAAGGGGCAGTCAATCATGAGAAACACACAGACCAACCTTCAGTTAATGGAGAAAGTAAAGCACAGTGAGGACTGAAGATAACACATCCTGTCACCAGAAGAGGACATGAATAGTCCTTTAGAGCCAAAACTTGAAAGGGGACCTACAAGTCTGGTTTTAAAATTTTATGGAATTGGTTCGAAAGCTGCTTAAAGTCTAGGAACTGACTCACTTATTTTTCCCAACAGATCAAGAGCCTTCAAGTTGCAAATCTGAGAAGCTGGAAGAAAATTTAAGCCCTGAAAGACTGAGTAACAGATAACCAAGCTCTTCTTCCCCGCCAAGCCTTTGAACACCCAGCCAGTTCCTAAGTGGAACATTCTTTTTCTTAGCAAAACAACTCTCTTGATATAAATAAAGAATCCATATTAGTATTTTTTCTTCTGAGCATCTAAAGAAAGCAAGCTTTTTTTTTTCTTTTTTTTTTTTTTTAAATGGCATTGGCTACTTAATTTAGGTTTAAAAAAAAAAAAACAAAAAAAACCCACCAAGAACCTAAAGCATGCATTTATTTATTTTGGGTTAGAGGATGAGGAGTACTTGCTGAATTGCAGATCATAACCAAAATATTTTCAGAAAATCAGAAGGAAAAGAACAAGCAAAATGGCAATTTTATGAATTGAACATTCTTCTACACTTTTTGAAATCCAAACACAAAAGTTTTGTGCTCAGGCAAAATAATCAAAAAGTTACATTCGCTACCAAGATAGTGAAGTGACGAATCAGATTTTTTTGTGAAACCTGAGTAGGTTAGAAAAATAAACAGCACAAATGGCCAGAAACAAATTTGATTAATGCATATCTCAGTTTTGATAAATTAAAGGTAGAAAAGTGACTTGCTTTTAAGATATTTGTATCGTGAGAGTTTGTCCTTTTAACACTATGCTTTGGTACCTTTTCCACAGATTTTCTGGGTTTCCTCTAATTTTTCTTTAAGAAAAACATTAAGTTACAATTTTTGCATTTACTAGCTAAACATAACATAGGATCCACAGAGCTAAGTACTCTACAGACTTATAACAAAGAAGGCTGTTAACAGGTACATGGTAAGAGTAAAAAAATATATATATATCTCAAAATATGGTAAAAACATTTCAAGGAGAAAGAAATGGGGAGAATTTCTTGTCCAACCTCAACACTTAAAAACAGAAAAGAAAATAATCAATACAACTTGTGGGTTATTCTTGCTAATTCAGCAATTTTATTCTCCATCATCAGAACTGGATATAGGTATCAGTTCACTCGTTACAACAAATCCAAAACAATGAATTGCAGTTTCAGTTCTTCAAAGCATCTGAGAAAATGGGAGCCTCTCCCAGAAAAGTTCATGTGATAAATAAATTTGTTAGTCTTTAAAAATTCCACAGGACTCCTTGCTTGTTTTGCTGAACTAGACTAACATGGCTGCCCTTTTGAAAGTTCCAGAGAGGCAGCCTATGACCTCCCTGAATCCATGGCTCAAGTCATGGCAGTTGTAAGATAACATGGTTTTTTAATCTTATTATATAAATGTCTTCATTTGTGATAGAAAGAAAGTAGGGTGGGTTGTAAATCCCAAGCTAATATTCTCCGTGCAACACGGGTTGCGACATCAGGTTAGGCTTTAAATGGTCACTTGCTAAAATTATCTGGGCACCTATCACTTAATTATTTCCTTGACAGTACAGTGGACTTGGACTCTCCTATCTTCTGCCTGTGGCACAGAATAGCATAGTCTCCTATGGTCTCTAATATTTCAGTCTGATTTCAGATGTTGGGTTCAGTGTGTAGGTGGTGGTGCTGGTGGCCTGTGATATACAGGGGTTAGACTGGATGATCAGTGGTCCCTTGTGATCTTAAGCTTTATAACTCTATTAAAAAAAAAAAAAGAAAAAAACAGTTTGGGAGCAATTCTTTAGAGGGCACAGGAGAACAATAACTTTCCATCTGATATCTAACTTTCAGACATAACAGAAAAATCCAATACAGCTTTGTTGTAAATCAACAGTTCTGTATGTCATAAGACTTACAATTTAAAAATGTTTCAAAAGCACTTTTCCTTTATTGGGCACAAAATTCAATCAATATATATTTATAGCTAAATGAATACTTCAGTAAAGTTTGAATAAAACAGTTCTGAAAGCATGTGCTCTTAGTACTTTTTACATTCATATTTTAAAACCCCCTTAAAAATATATAAAAGGCAGAAAATAATATATAATCAAAACAACTTTGTCCCCATACAGGTTTACTGTCCCTCTTCTAAATCACTCTTAACATTAATCGGTACACTCACAGAGCTCTGCAAACTGTTGAATATCTGCTTTGTATCAGCAGAATATTTTTGCAGATAGTGGATAGGATGTGGATCTCAAAAGTGGGGAAGTAGGTGTCTGAAGCTTAGGATTTGGGGCTGCTTCCCCACCTTGAGATCCAAAGGTGGGGGCTGGCTTCCTGATCAGCTGTTAGTCCCCTCCCATAAATGGGCTGCCAATCAGCTGTTGTTCTGGGTACCCTTTGCTGACCGCTGATCAGCTGTTCAGCAGCCGCCTGTAGGAGCTGATCCCTGAATATGATCAGCAGCAGGAGCTGTGGTGGATGTTGGCCTCTGAACAACTGATCGGGGGGCCCAGGGCTGTGGGTACTGTGTGTGTGCAGATGCCATAGAAATATAGGGTGCAGATGGCAGGTCGGAAATAAATTGACAATTGTGGATTCAGATCGGATGTGCAGCCACCTTTTTGTATTTTCACAGGGCTCTATATGTTTACACATTGTAAAAGAGACTTTTTAAAGTGCGTACCCGAAATACTAGGAGACAATCTTGGAAACAAGGGGGTTTGTGACTTGTTTAGGAAGTCTGAATTAGGACTAGAACTCAACTGCTCTTGGTTCTCAGTCCTGTGCTCCAGCTATGCCTTTTGAATTTAAATGCTTAATTTGAGTCAGAGATTTACTTCTAAGTTTTCTCTATCAGCTGCTTCTCGGGGAAAGGCTTGGGGCCTCTTTGACCTTCTAGCAAAAACTCCTTGTGAGGGGGAATAAGTATAATTTTGAAAAGACTTTGACATACTTCTGTTCCCGCTGACACCAAGTCCTTCAGAAAATCCTGTCAGGATACCAGCTGGGCTGTTCTCAAGCTCTGCTAACTACCACCAGAAGCAACCTTACAGGATCTTGAACTCTTACATCATCTTCATTTCAACCCTGGAATGGCCTGCCAGAGAACTGGCTCATTTCTTAGCACACAAATTTCCTTCACTGGTATCAACATCTTTCCACCGCTGTTCCCTATTTGTGGGACCCACTAATAGTCCAAAAGGAGAATTAACGTCCACATAAAAAGCTAATGCAGTTCTGTCCAAATTGCTCTGTTCAACAAATCCTTTTATTGGTTCTCTCTTCAAGCTTATAGTTGCACATTCTTGCCTCAAAAGCTCTGCATAGCTCTATCCTGTCTAATGTTTCCTTTCCCTTCCTACTGCCCTATCTTCCCTGGCTCTTGCCCCTCTTATCTATCTCCCTGTCTCCTTCCCTTTGCTACTTCCTTCACATTGCCCTTCCACCCTGTATTTCCATTCTGTACTTTTCTAGCTCATGCCTTAGTCATGAAGCCTCGTAATGCTAATCTGCCACTCGTTATTTACTATACATTAAGCCAAGAGTGTCAAACTCATTTGCTACGCTGGTCAGATTTGACTTAAATGCAGAGCTCTCTCTAAGCTCCGGTGCTGCCTGGCGCAGGGAACGCTGCCGGTCGTGTGTGGCCGGCAGCTGCAGTCCCTGCCCAGAGATCTCCTCTGAGCTAGTTTTTAAAACTCCCGGCTCAGAGTATGTTTTCATTGAGCATGCACAGACTCTCTATGCATGCTCAGTGAGCACTCCTCTGGCTGGAGGAATGGCCAGGGGCCTGGCCACACTGTTCCAGAGGCCAGGGAAGGGGGCCCTAACCGCCTGCATCCCAACTCCCAGGGGGACTGGAAGGTTCGGGGGGGGGGCATGGACCATCAGGGCCAGAGGCTGCTCTGCCCGCCAACCCGCCTGGTCTCACCGCAGAGGGGCAGAGCAGCCAGCCCAGCCTACCCCTAGCCGGCTGCGCTTGCCCAGGGGCCAGAGGGGGCCAGAGCTGAGCTCCGGCATGCAGGGTCAGGGCCCTAGAGCGGCCTGCTCCCAAAGAGTTTGGGCTGCTTCGTCCCCAGCCCCACACCCAGCCTGAATGGGCCTGATCCATGGCCTGGGGGGCTGGGGGTGAAGCGGCCCAAAGTCTTTGGGAGCAGGCTGCTTCAGGGTCCCAACCCTACATGCTGGAAATTAGCATTAGCTCCCTCTGCCCCCCTGGAAAGGGCGGCCGGCTGGGGGTAGGCTAGGCTGGCTGCTCGTCCCCTGCTGCCAGGAGGCCGGGCAGGCACCGAAGCTTGTGGCCCTGGTGGTCCGTGGCGCCCCACTCCCCCGCAGCAGGCAGAGCAGGCGGGGCAGGATTGGGCCACGCAGCAAGCAATCTATGTTGTTCAGCTGTGTTCGGGCCTTAGAGGGAACATTGCTTAAATGTACTTCGAAGTGGGCCGAATGTACCTCAAATTAAAATATTACAACACTCTCACGGCATGGCAGAGTACTGTGCATGAGACTGAGCTCCCTGATACCACTCTCTCTGTGTTAGGGAAAGAGTGTGGTCCCACAGAGCAGTCGCAGGCTGGATGGGAGAGGTTCAGCCTGAGGGCCACATTTGACACCCCTGCACTAAGCCAACACACACATCCACTTCTCCTCACCCGTTACATCACTGTGAGTCCGCCTCCGCTCTGGGCAGCGCTGTGGCTGTGAACTGTGGTTTGTTATTTATCTCTCTAGAAGAAAGATCACCAACCCTAGCCCCGACCCCTTGCGTTCTGTACAGAGCTGTGTAGACTGTCAGTGTTCAACAATTTGACATCTGCACAATAGACAGTGCAGCTCCACAAGTGTCCATTTTACTCAGCACAAATTATAACACTTTTACTGAAATAGAAGTTTTTAAATAACACAGGAGGATTTAGACATCATCTGATTTTTTTCCCCACAAAGGAGGATGAAAGTTCTGATTTTCAGATGCCCTCAGAACCTGCAGGTCTTACTTCAATCAGAGCTGCAGGAGCCAAGCATTTGTGTGGACTAAGCCTGAATTATCAAGTGGAGCACCCAAAATTAGCAAGCTCTTCTGTGGGTTTGAGTTTTAATTTCTCTGCCACAATTTTCCATCTACATTGTAAAGAGGGTCTAGTGCCAAACAACTTTTTGGTTGTGCTTTAAATGGTATTTAATAAAATGCTTAGAAGATGGTAAGCACAATGCAGTCAGCAAAATATTATGACAACTTCTAATGAGAAGCAGTCTTAAAGGGTAACAGCAGCAACTGCCTCAGGGTAAAAAACCTGCCCTCCAGGAAAAAGTAACTTGATCATGCAACATCACAGCATATCTTCCAGATGAGAACTATATGTCATGGCACAGTTTCAGAAAACAATTTTTACCCTTAGACAGTATTTCATTGACTTCTGAGTCAGACAATATTTAGATTAGGTTAAAATCTAATAACACAAGTGGAATTTCACACATAAAATGAAGAGTTTACTGCTTTATTTCCTACAATAAGAGAATGATAGCTTCTATTCTGATGTAGCTGAATTGGGAAAAGAAGGCAGCTGTCCAACAGATCAGATTATGAAAGTTTATCACGTAGCCAGCTCTGCAGTAAAGGTCCTAGAATATTTTTGGGGGAGTAGGCATGGGAGAAAGGCCTACATTTTATATTAATTCTGACTCTCAGAAGTTTTTGAAGATATTTGGATTTTCATAAAATTTAATATTCTAATCGACATTATAAATATGTTTTACCAGTCACCTTGTGTTTTTTGAAGCTATGTTTTATAGGAATATTTACAAGGAAATATTATTATACATCTTCAGTACAAAGCTAGATATTGTCAGAGATCATGAACAAACACAGTCTTTGTTAGCTTTCCTGGAAGCACCAGCTGAAAGTCAGACCACCAGTTGTGGTTCTGGGTTCATGAAAGGCCCACCTGCCACACCCAGACCATAAACCTTCCCATGCAAGAGTCTGACAGAAAAAATGTGTGGGAGGTCCAGATGCAGGATTGCCAAAATAATCGAAGAGCAATAGCTGGATTGCTGTGGTTGCTGATCATAGCTTTGCCAAGCAACACTTTCAGACTCTCAAATTTCACTGAAAGAGCAAAAATTGTAGACAAAATTAAATTTCAAAATTTAATAACTAAAAAACTCCATCTCCCTCACCTTTTAAAAAAATGATGCTGTAATTTTTTAATTGGCCTTTTAAAAAAAGATACACAGGGACTCCAATTTATTTACATTTCTGCAATTTATTTCTCCAATTTATTTACATGTCTACGTTAGGCTTTCATTAGTTCGAATTAAGGAATTCCTTAATTCGAACTAAAGAAAGCTTAGTTCAAATTAGTAAAACCTGCTGGTTAATTTGAACTAAGGACAAAGTAAACAAGGATTAACCCTTAGTTTGAGCTTAATAAATTTGAACAGAGGGCAGTTAGTTCAAATTAACAAAAGTGGACTAATTGAAACTAACACTAGCTCCAATTAGTTCATGTTGTTAATTAAAACTAATAAAGTTCAAGTTCAGTTCTAACTGACTAGAATTTACTAGTTTCAATTAACAAATTTAAACTAACTATTCCTAGTGTGGGTTCAATTCCCAGGGGGTTGGACTCGATGATCTCATGAGGTCCCTTCCAGCCCTATGATTTGATTTGGACATAGCCTAAAAGTGCCACAGGGCTCCTTGTTTGTTTTGCTAAACGAGGCTACCACGGCTACCCCTTTGGATATTATTAGCTCTTATCTTAATCAAAGGTACACAGATATTAAATCTTTCAAAAAGGCTTCCTTTAGTCAAAATCCTAGGGCTCATCAGTATATAAGCTTGCACCGAAATATCAAAAGATAAGAACTAAAATACAGGACAAGACAGCATGTAGGAACTTATATTTCACAATAAAATTGATTAATGATGGATTTAGAAAGTGTGTTTTAGATAACAGCTTTAACTATTTTTATTTTGAACTAAAAAGGTCCGTGAACCATCTTATACCAAACTAACTAAATTGGTTTTAGGAATATATGTAATTAAATCAGTGGTAATTCAAGTGGAAATCAGATCTTAGGCACTGAAATTAACAGAAATTGACAACAACAAAAAAGTTTTATCTAGTTTGACTAAAACTCCATCTTTCTTTTAGAAGTTCACCACTGCACTAGCTTTCTAGTCTACTCTTCCAGGCTAGTCAACCTGGCCCTCTATTTCTAATGTTAAAATCAAGTAAAGAAAGACTCCAAAACAATTGTTTTAATTTAAAGAAATCAAAACAAGAACAGCAGCAGCAAAACCACCACTACACTTTTAGGCCTCCCTGTCATGTGATCATAAAGCACCACACTTTACTTTATATCATCTACATTTTTGTCTTTTTTAAATGTATGTCAAGGGCAGTCAACATTCTGGGTGGGTGCTTTTGGGTGTGATATTTGTACAAAACTGAAATTTAAACAAACATGCAAGTAAAATAAATAAATAAATAAATCGGGGGGGGGGGGTATAAGGCCCCTTTTTCCCTCTGGCTGGTCTCATTTGATGCCCAGAACATCAAAAACAGACAAAACCAATATTTTTTTTAAAACTCTGAAGAAAAATTCTATTTAGCCTTCAGAGTAAGCCTGGCAATTTTTAGAGCAAATCAATTTTTCTTAGCAAAAGTTATTGGAAATGGTGGAGGAGGCTTCAGAATGGATCTATGGAATCTAGAGGCAATTTTAGCTATAGCAGGACTACTACCTCCTCATAAGATTAAGTGCATCTCATATTTCCTCCCCTAAGTGCATTCAAAATGAGTTCTCAAGCTACCACTGCACTGTGTTAATTGTATATTTTGCACTAATGCTGAAAACAGTGAGGCAGCTATTTCTAACCTACTGAAAATAATTTTTAGTTTCACATTGACTTCTCTCATACTACTGATACTTGAGAAAACAAGAGCAGAAGAACTAGGGAACAGGTCTAATGCATGCACTTCTATTTTTAAATAGTTTTTTTTATGTTTCTTGAGACGACAATGCAGACAAGACGGCTTGTTTGGAACTGGAGCAACATTCCACAAGTTCTTCTCCCTCTCCATCATAAAAGTTGCATCAAGTGAGTTGTAAGTAAAGTAAATCTCAAGATGCATCAGGCTCAGGCACTGCAGGAAGTGATGCCAGTGATCCATCATTCAAAATGTTTCCGCACAGATCATGTTCCTAGCTTGTCATTTTGACAGTGTCACCAGAAGCGCCCCCTGGCCCAGAAAAAGTCCAGGCTCAGGCGCCAGGATTCGAGGCTCGCATGCTTTAAGCGCCCTGCGACCGCGGTGCACCCAGGGCTCTGACACCAGGACTCAGCATTTGAGCCCCATAAGCCCAGCACCAGCAACGCCCCTGAGTGTCACCCATTTGTTTCATCTCTCCGCTGGCATTTCCTTCTCAATTATATGGAACAAATGACAGCATTCCAATAGGAGCGGTGTGGTATAGTTGTAACCTTTGGGTGGGCTAGAATTCATTTACGTTCCCTTCCCCAGGTCCTCAAAAAAAAAAAACAAAAACAAAAACAAAAACAAACAAAAAAACCCCCTCCAATTCCCAAAGAGAAGCTGCTGGAGACCCTGGATTCAGTTTGTAAGGGACTCACAGGAAAGATTGTTCAGTTACCCTCCCCACATTAAAGTATTACCTAAGAACAAACAATGAACTTTATTAACTACTAACCTCAATAAACCTTATCCTAAGAAAAACAAAACAAATATGCACAGAAACATTGTGAGAAAGAAACCCAAGAGTCCCGAAGTTTAGATGGAGTTCACCCCTATCTCAGTTGCAGTCTCTATTCAAGTCCAAAGGCTTGAGTTGCAAGAAGCAGCAATCCTCTTCTCTGGTTGAAGGGATCTAATGTAGGAATCCATGCAGGCTTTTCTTTTTCTTCTGGAACCAGCACCATTCAGTCAGTCAACTAGTTAACCAGCCATCAGTTATGTATAAGAAAACTCTGATGCGAAATGCTCCACAGCAGGAGAAAACATCTTGCTGTCCACTCCTGGCTCAGCTTCTCCCAGTTACACCCTGAGCACACGGGCTCCTCTCATTGCAACACTATGTGGCCTCTGCTCTCAAGGCAGCTGACCATAGCAGCAGTACAAAACCTAGTGGTGCATGCTCAATGCAACCACTTAACTTCTAGAAACTTCTGGACCTGGGCAGCCAAATCTGCCTAGCAACATAACCCAGCCTCAAGCAATCCCTAAAACAGACAGCTCCTTTAATTAGTCATATGGGTTACATTGTGGTAACTGTGGTTTAAAGACCTATCCCAGTTGTGAGCATCCTCGTGGGAAAGAGGATAAAATTTCATAAACAACAGGGGACGAACAAAAACTAGTTTTAAAATGGAGCTTGACACATTTATGAATTGGATGTTATGATGGGGTTGTTTGTGATGGCAGCGGAATGGTTTTGATGATGCAGGAGGTCCCTTGCAGTCTTATGTCCCTATGTAGTTGTTTACCTACGTACTTGCATTTCTACGATCCTTCTCAGCCCATTTCCACCTTACCCATCACTGAGATGTTGAGTTTGCCTCTACTCATACCATGATGCCAGCCTCCACCAACCTCTGGTTAAATTTTCAAATGGGCTTTTTCCCATGCTGCTTTCTAGTATGGGAGGTGCTCCTTTTGAACATCCACAAAGTCACCTTCTTGTTACAAAACCCTCCAAATCTCTCTCCTTCGCCACAATGCCTACAAAAAACTTGACAAAGGTTAGGCAGCTGGTATACTTGGACTTCTGATTACTGTGCTGACTTGGGTTAGTTGTACTATCTCCTTGTTCTCCACCATCCATCTGTGTTTGTCACTGGGGTGTCTAGGGACTTCCAAGAGACAAATAATAAAATTTAATTTTTTTCAAATAATTACAAAAAATGTGGCCATTAAATGATCCCATGTTCCTTCTTGCTCACACACAAGAATAATGCTGTTTCCCTTTTGCGTAGGCCAAATTCAGATTTTATCAGTTCTGCCTCAGAACTCTCTGTATTTCTAAATGGATGAAGCAACTCCTTTACAGAGTCTGTAAAGGGCTTTGGGATCTTCCAGTATAAAAGGTACCATATCAGTGCCAGATAGTTTAAAACTGACAGACTACAAAGGCGCCTTGTGCAGCACTGTCCTTTAAATTACACTGGAAGCTAAGATGTGTAGGATGTGATAGCACGGAGCTCAGGAAAGTAACTTAGCTCTGGGGAAAGACATGAAGTAAAGAGTTTGTGTGATATCATGTACTGGCTATGTAAGAAGTCAACTTCAGTACCAGAAGCTCTCCTTATCAGTACAGAAACTTGAAGGAAGTATATGCTGCCAAGGTATCAATGAAAGCTGTGTTTTAGACTGCTGTCAGATATTTTTCATGCACATGCAGCACACACCACTTTACTGCCTTCAAATGGCAGCAAATCCACGTCTGCAGCAGTTTTATCCATGCAACACAGAGGTTCGGCCTTTGCCATACAAGAACCCATCTCATAATAAAGAATACCTGACAATCAGCCTATATTTAATCAACAAAACAGCGATTATCACAGTGTTAGCCTACATTTCAACACATCCTGTAAAAGTGAAGGAGAATGAGGATTAAGCTTATAAAACACTCAGAAGTACAATGACTATATCTGCCATATCTTAAATTCAATTCCATCACTATCAGTTTAATGTTATACTAAAAGAGTCTCTAAGGAACTGAGCTCCAGAGGAGAATTGACCTTCAATAACTTTTAAGACTATGTGTAGCTTATTAAATATATCACTTCAAAGGAAATGTTTGGCAATTAGAATAATTTATTGTATTAGTCCATGGGATTCATCAATTCTGCTTGAAAGCATTTAAACAAAAGTGTAAGTGTACAGTTCATGCTTCGGGAATAGGGTTGTGTTTTGCTTCTTTTAGAAAATAATTCATGCATAACTGCCTCAGATTCACAAAGGTGGGGGGATTGGTTTTTTGCTTATTTTAGTATACCACAGCATTTAAAATGGGAAAGTGTTGGGTTAATATTCTTATTTATATTAAGATCATCCCATTAGATTATTAGCAGTGAGCAAACTTTAAAAATATCTAATTAACTGCTCACCATTTATGCATTTCTTTTCTGCCTTTCGCTTTCTCTGGGAAGTGAAGATAAGGTCGTCTGTTTCACACAGTTCATTAATAATTTCAAATTGTACTACTCATGCCCTAGTATAGACTGTTTAGATTTCCAACAATGAATCTAACGGAAAGGCCATGGCATGAGAGCCTTATAGTGGACGAATCAGCCACATTTTACTTAAAGGAAAAAAGAAGAGATGAACACAAGAGCTTTTCTCCCTTAACCAGAGGGAGTTGGGAAGTCTAAGTGAAGAAAAACTTTTTAGACCCAAAGAAACATTTTTCATTAGAATAAACCAAAGTTTTTATTATTAGGTTTATGGAAAAGCGTTTCCTCTTAGACTAATTTTGCCAACTAATATACTGAACAGTGTGTCTTTACTCACCAACGTCGATATCTTTTTGGCAAATCTGTTCTCACAGACAAAGGGGACAGAGAGGTATCTATACACACTGCCAAAGAGTTACATTATTTGTGAGACAATAATGGAATGCTAGGTATTAGGAGTCCTAATTCCTATTGCTGGGAGCATGGTGTTGTCTAGTGATTACAGACTATCTAACCAAGGGTAACAATGGCCTTGTTTGGGTCATCTTCTGCGATGGAACCCAGGACCTATGGATGTAAAAGCATGATCCTCTGGCAGCTGAACTGAAAAATCTGGTTTGTTACAATAGTGGCATTAACAGAATTAAACCTCTATATTTAGAAGATGACAGAGAACCATAGTGCATTACCAGGGGTTACACAAACACCTTAGCTGGCATATTCTTTGTGAAAATAAGTATGGTAAAGTAAATGAGACGTAAATCTGTTATATTAAAATCCCACATCCTAATCCTGGCTATGCCTGAACTGACTTTGTGCAAGCACCATCATACCTATTAAGATGGTGGAGTGATAGATAGTTACTTTCCCAAAACAGTCATTTGAGATCTTGATAACATGAAGGTTTGTGAAGAGATTCTGTAAGAAGGATCTCTGTGTGCTCCAAAAAATACATTAAATCAGGAATTAATCACACTGGAGGTGTAGGCCGAGTGGGCCAGCACTCTGAGTTCTTTCAAGTTTAGTTGATTATTTCTACTCGTATACTAAGGTCTAACTAATCATCATGGGGGGTTGGGAAGGAATTTTCCTCTAGCTCAGATTGGCGGTGACCCTGTGTAGCCAACTGGTTCATTTTATGAGTGACAATTATAATTAATTCATACGCTATGTCATATATAATCACTGCATGATAAATAAAATTGTAAGACTATAGAGGTATATGACTGATCAGCAGTTAGAAGTCTGTATTATATCTAAGTACGCCTGAAATGCAAGACCTTCAGGCTAAGACCTGCAAAATGTCAGCTTAGCCATAGTAGGTCATAGGCTTAAGAAATGCTTGACATAAGTAAGTGACCAAAGAATGACCCTGGGCAACAAGATTACAGGAAAATAAGTACCAAAGGGTAGTATTGCAAAAAATTAACTGTAAGAGTAATTTTGACTACAAGATACCCAATAGTCTCACTGTGCTAACACGTGCCCTAACTGAACCACGTGCAAAACCTAATGAGAAAAAAGAGGAACTATAAGCAACCTATGGAAAATGGGGTACCCCAGTACCCTTAGGGGGACACAATACAAATAAGAAAAAAGAGGGTTGACACTTTCACACAAATGCACATTGTATTAAGTATAAACAAAATCACAAAAGAGGACTCCAAGACTGGGTAAAAATGAGACCCCTATGGGAAAACTCCAGGATGAACTGTTCCCCCTACTAAGGTTCAATTGGCAAGGCAGCTATCCCGCCCAGAAGAATAATGTTAAGGATGTGAGTATGACTATATTTGTAACTTGTGCATAGGTCTTCATAAAATTTCTATGTATCTGGGAAATCAAACTTAATTTTAACTTCAATAAAACTTGTAAAACAGACTAGACTTAGTAGTTGTAAATGTAGGAGTGGTCACTCTCCTTGGTCTTTATGTGATCCTAGAGACTCAAAATCTGAAGCAGGTAGCAGATGCGACTCACTCTGCAGAGTTTGAAACTAGCCACCAGGACCAAACTTATGGTGGTATAACATAACGCTACTAAATTCACTTTAAATAAAATAAAAGGCAAGACTTGGGAGTTTTTTTGCATTCTTCTATAGGATGGAGTGAGTGCACTGAGATTTCTTCGGTTGATCAATTCCCTCTCATTGCAGGGGCCTCAAGCATGGAAGCATCTCAATCCCTCCTATTCTGTAGCACATAACAGTAGAGTCAACTGAGGTACATGATAACTTATTATGGACTGTAATATTTTAGTGTAATTTTGGTTGTTGGGTTTAGTGTAATTTTGGTTGTTGGGTTTAGTGTGTGGGTGTCGCATGGTGCTGGTGCCCACTTATTTGCATGAGAACAGACTACATATTCAGCTACCAGCAGTGTCCAACAGTTTTTGCATACTTGCCAAAATTGTGGCAAACGTGTTAACATTTTAGCAATATAACAAAAAAAAAAAACCTCTGTTTTTACAGAATATAGTGGAGAAGAAAAATACACAATAATGTTTTGAATTATTTATTGATAGAATCGATGAGAAATCTGACATATCTTTTCATTAACTAGTGCGAGGAAATCATGTATAAAATCAGTTATGCTACTTCTCAACTAATCCTCCAAATTTTTGTCCAATATCTAAGACCCGTATTTTGATTTCACCATTTTTACAGCAGAAAAAGTTGATTCACAGATCCACATTGAACCAAAAATTAAAAACAGTCTTGGAATAACTGTATTTAGAACTGCAAACTCATTTTGATTTAAAATACGAGTCCACATCATAACAATCTTTCAAACTTTGAGTGCTTTGAAGTAAAATCACATCCATCTCAAAAAGGTGCCTCTGCAAAGAAAGAAGCCTCATAAGCTCTTGAGACAGTTGAGAAGTGTAGATGTCAAAGTGAAATGGATCTTGCATGAATTCAAAAACAATTCTGTACTTTTCAGAGTTGGAAGAGTGTGTGGCCATATGTGAATTTCAATCACAGCGCAAGTGCATTTTTTGCAGCATATGCATATATGCCGCCCAGGACCCAAGAATGAATCTGAGATTGTTAAGGGCAGAAAGGTGCTAAATTAAGACAATGTCATTATTTTATATCTTGCAAACATGCTTATACAAATATACTGTAGGCACAAAAGTGTCCACTTTTTTGAACTGGTACATATATAAATGAATTTTATTAAAAATTTTATTTAAAAATTACTAGCTGGTAGAAGTAAAGCACCAGTTCACCACAGGTCAATGGCCATGGCTATGGCCTTTCAACTCAATAAATGAACATTTTCACAATAGCTTCTATAGTAGGGACCAAAAAAAAAATCACATGGTTCATGATCAGTTCATAAGAACTGGCAAAACTAATGGCCTATGCTGCTCACAGTGTTTTCATTAGCCCAAAGCGCTCAAGCTCCCTGCAACTATCTTCACCATATTAGAAGGTCAATAAGAAAGCAAAAAAAAACCCAAGGAGTCCTGTGGCACTTAAAGACTAACGATTTATTTTTTTGCATGAGCTTTCATGGGAGAAAATCCCACTTCATCAGACGAAGTGGGATTTTCTCCCACAAAAGCTCATGTGAAAAATAAATTTGTTAGTCTTTAAGTACCACAGGACTCCTTGTTGTGGTGTGGTTTTTTGGTTTTTTTTGCTGGACTAGAGTAACATGGCTGCCCCTTTGGAACTTAGTCAGAAAGCACCTCGCTGGTGGCCACCCTGCTGAGTCAGTACTGCTTATCCTTATGAAAGGAGCGACTTAGAACTAAAACATCACCCTGATTGAATGCCAAGGAAGGAGGTTTGAAGTTTCAAATTCATGAGATTGGCTAACAAAGAAAAGTCACACTTTCAAGTTTGTCTCCATAATCTTAATCTTGTAAAAACGTATTAATGAAAACTGAGGAGAAGTCTGGTACCACTTAAAAGTCAAACAAATTTATTTATCTCATGAGCTTTCACGAGAGAAAATCCCACTTTGTCAGATGCTTGAGGATCTTCTCCCATGAAAGCTCACGCAATAAATAAATGTGTTAGTCTTAAGTACCACCAGACTCCTTGCTTGTTTTGCTGAACTAGACTAACTTGGCTACCCCTTTGGAACGCAAAGCAATGAAAACTAAGGTTCTCTCCTAATGACGTGATTCCAGAAACTGAACCTTTGGCAACCCCTCTTCTGAGAAGCAGCAAATACCATGAGACTCATGATAAATTATAGGAGCTGGCAATACTGAGAGTCAGGTCTTTCAGACCCCTTTTATCAAACCCGATTTTTGAGCAAGTTTGTCACAATTATGTTTCCCTGTAATCCAGTGAATACAGATTTCTTTTTAAGAAAATACCATGGACTACCTCTCTGTTAAGAAAACCAGTGCTGGGAGTATCCGTAGTTTGCTATTTTTTAATTCATTCCCTTCAGGAACATGGAGTTTTATACTATGAACCAGTGCTGGTAAATAATATTTAACAACATCAAGACACTACGTGACTCTTCACCCACATATATCAGCACTCTCATTCCTCCTTGTGGACTTGCCTACTCTCATTCTAACATCCCTCACTATAGTCCTTTTACCTTTCCCTTTTACCCTCCTAGGAGTATTCCTCTCTTAAACCTGATATGATGTCCCTCTTTTCTGACACACCAAATGAGGTCTCTCTCTTCCTTCAGATCTTACAGACATATGTTGATATGCCATGATGCTTTACGGTTATTAAGCAGACAATATTTCCACCCCAAGGAGTTTACTCTTTAAAATAAGCTTTCAGGTGTGGTGCCTCTACCCTGCCTTGTCCGAGTTTGAACCTGAATACGAGCTTCTTGCATAGGGGTTACATCTTCTGTTCTGTAGTAGAGCATAAAGTTAGTGTTCAGCAAATGCTAATAATATTTTCCTCCCAAATATTTGCCTTTCAGTTACATGCAGAAACATTTCCAATCACATTTTGAACAAAGGCTCTTTTTTCAAGTCAATGTTAGACAAATTATTACGGGACTGAGTTATTATTAATTAAAAGTAAGAAAGATTTACTACAACAAACAGTGATTCTGCAACAGCTCCAATACCCAAGAAATATACAGCATATTGCACTGAGAAATTAACTGGCTACTGCATCTTAGATCACAGTTCTTAGTGTTTCATAGGCTCTGCAGTGTTTTTGCTTCATTAAATTATTTGATTGCCTATATAGTTGGATGGAACCTGTAGGAGCAAGTGCATGGAAGAAAATAGATTTTCAAGAGAATTCCAGAGGAAACTTCCCAATATCTTACAGGTGACCACCTCTGCCCTGACAATAAACTGCATTCTAGATGACAACGAGCATTTCTTCTAGTGCTAACTTTTGTACGTTCAGTATTAGTAAAACCATTTGCAACATCATCATCTAGAGTCTCTCAGCAATGTTAAGGAACCCAATGTAATGCTAATATGGACATTTCCTTTAGCTTAAGTGATAGATCCTCATGCTCCAAGGTCTCGAGTTGTATCTTTTCTGCTACTGTGAATTCACAAATAGCCCTGGTGTGAAGTGTAATGAGAATTTTGAAGTCCAAAGTGAGGAAAGACTTGTTACAACTTCTTCTGGGTAAGCAACAGCAAAATCTATCAAGCTGCTTCAAAGGACTTCACTGCTTGAAAAATGTGCTAAATTAATAGTACTAAAGTCTTCTGTATGCCCATTGGAAAAGTAAAAAGGAAAGCCACCTGCAGCAGACCTTTATTGCCCCATCAATATGTGACGCATCCACACAGAAGCAAGTCAATGCTCACAAAAGCCATCCAACATTGCACACAAAACAGTGTAAAATTCCCAGGTTTGGAGTATTTATTATTAACTACCCAAATAAAATGTCAAATGTACACAAAATTCCTTACCAGTCATATTTTGTCTAAAAATAATATACAATTTTTGAAATAGCTAATCTCTGAGCCTAATAAAATCATTCACTTGGGTCATAGATGATGGCTATTTGTGCAAGATGGACAGTATGAAATGAACTTAGACCAAGCTCATTTCACATTGCCCAAATGGCTACTTATCAATCATGAAATGGCAACAGCTTTCCACCACTGTTGATCTGGCTCAGATTTCAAACCAGTAACCTGGGGGGTGAAAGGCTATGAATTCCATTACCAGTTTCTTGAGTTCTCTATTGCACAAACAGGAAAACAAAATACACTGTCTGTAGTTTCTAAGGGGAAGGACTAAGGGCATTTTCTAGGAAAAATCCTACATATTGTTGGAGCTGTAACAGCTACCAGTGGAGACAATTTGACACTGGCCCATTTCATGAGATATTCTGCCACCCTCCCTAAAGCCAAGCGACTAGAGCCAGGAAATAGACACGTCTACAAAACAGCACTCTGGTGTGAAACATAGCATGGCAGTTACCATGCAACTCCAAGGTTTCTTTTAGATGGTGCACAAATTTCTGCACATATGCAAGGCATATATGAATTCTACATAGCTTTAGATTTGCTGTTTTAAAGCTCATATCAGTTTCAAGTGTGGTCATGCATAGGGCAAATGAGAGTTACATTTCTAATTGTATCCTTCCTATATCAAATTAAATAAAATTTATGGATCCAGGACTGCATAGGCACAAAAGGAACAGTGCTTTTAAGAACCAAGAAGGATATGTTAGAACTCCTGAGTGAAAGAAAAGCTTGCTTCCCCGCTCCCCCCCGCTTCCCATCGGCTTTCCCTTTTATAGCCTGTCACTTACAGACGCCTCTGGCATTTAAATATACTCCATGCATTTGTGGAACTATTTTCCAGAACAAAACGTTATCATTCATCAGGAGCAGAGCAGTTTGTAGTGTGAACAATTCGCTTTCGTTAAGTGCCATATGGTTGCCCGTAGGAAAATGCCAACATGTTTCAACTCTACAGCTGGGCCATGGTTCCTTTATTCATTGTGCAGATGGCTGTAATTGACACAACTACTAAAACAGGTCTCAAGCACTTCTGTAGGATCATTAGAGTAATTAGTTATTAAATACAGTTACCATTTTTAGAATGCAGGTCTTAATGCTTGGCATGTAAAATACAATATTCTCCTGAAATGAAATAGGCTAAATGTTACAAAGAAGGGGAAAGGAGGTGGTCTTTTTACTTTATTCAAAAGCCTTGGAAAACTGCAAGACCAAAGAAAAAGACACAAAATTACTGGCTAAGGAATCAGCTGAAACAAGAGGTACTTCAGCATGATCATCTAGTGCAGAGGATTTCAAACCACAGGTTGCAGTCCAATACTGGATCAAAGACATTCAGGTACTGGGTCGTGGTGCCCCTTCATGCCACCACTGCAAGGCTGGAATACATTGCTCAATAATATAACTGTTGGGTTGAAGGCATAAATGATTTTTTTTCAACTGGGTCTTGAGGGAAAATTTTTAAAACTTCTAATCTACTGCAACTGTATAAAAAACTTCAGGAGCAGAGGTAAATCAAATCAAATCTAGTTTAAAAAGAACCAAGTAGAATCCAAAGCTACAAATGCATCTCTCTTAACTAATCCCAGGAATGACTATAACCTTATGCCTAGAATATGATCATTCCAAGGCCTGATCCCATCTGGTGTATTTATTTTAATGAATATAAAGCAAACAAGCACTCACCCCATATTCTTCCAACTGCAAAAGTAATCTTATGTTAACAGGATCAGGATATTACAGGGCCTCCTTAAGCAGCTTTTTGCCACTAGGACAGCAAAGGGAACACACCATAATACACACAAGGTTACCCATCAGGTCAAATATGTGGGTAAAGATGTGATAAAGCACACAGTAAGCCAGAGACATTTGGTCTCCCTTGATGATACAAAATAACATCCAGCTGTCATTGCCAACCAGAAAGATATAACGTGTGTAACAAATCATAGAAACTACTTGGAATTATATCACTGTAAGGAAGGTTTTCTAGATTTTGAAGTTCAGTTTTGGGTTTACGATGCTACTTGAAATATTTGCTGCGGGCTGAAATCTGAGAAGAAGTCCCATATAAAAAACACAAACACTTTCCTATCTGACTGCTAAAGAAAGAACATGCAAAAGTAGGATCCCTCCACCCACAAAATAGTAACATATAAAAGATGTGTTAAATTTCCTGAGTTAAATTTTGTTAAAGTACAGCATGTACGTATATAACTTTATTAAGAACAGCACTACAGATCTTAAAAGTGAATACACCATTAAAATTATTTATTTTCAACTACTGTTGTGTGCTTAAAGCTCAACCACCTTTTATGACTATTTTCAGATGAGATGTAAAGGTGAGACTGTGAACCGTATGGTTAGATTCACAGCACTTATCCCATGGTAGGAATGTAACCCTAAGTTTCTTGGCCAAATTTCAGCTCAGATAATCATGTTCTGCTTCCCTACATTCCACAGAGTTTCAATTAAATTTAATATTTCTCTTCAGTGTCTGTCCTCACAGTGAAGCAGGGTTGCTCTGGGCTGTTCAAAGACTGCTATCTTCAATCCTAGAGCCGCCTGCCTGCAAGTCATTGCTGAGTGGAATGATTCCTGCATATATAGTTTATAAAGTGTGGAGAGCTTTCAATACACAGAGTACATTTAATTTTTTAAGTTTTATACAGATAAAGTTTTTTCGGTCTATGATATGGACTACTGAGCTTCAAACATGGGTTTTCCCTTTATCACACAGAAACTTGGTTACTATAAATGAACAACCATTCTGTCAATTCCCTGAAAACAAATTATATAAAGATTTTTAGCATATTGATGTAGCTCTCACATGCAGTAGCTGAACAGCCTAATCTAAAAATTAAGAATTTTAGATATTTTATTATTTACCTGCAGGGTAACGTGCATTTTTCAAAGTGTCTGAATGGTTTGTCTGATAGATCTTAATAGCTTGGAAGGTTATGTTAATCAATTTTGAGTTGAGCCATGAAGGGGATTTCTAACATTTGAGTAACTTTTTTTTTTCCCCCCCTGAGAACAGGGTAGAAAAATCAATACATCATAGCTAAAACGGGTTCATGGTAGATAAATAATGGAAAAAGTTCCCAGTGAGATACCTTAGCTGGGAGCGATCCTTGGATATGTAAGCAAGGAATTATCAAGTAGGTGTAGTGAGGGGGGTTATTCCTCTATATGTTTTCAATGAAACCATTATTTATATTCTGTGTTTAGTTTTATTGTCTGCACTTTGAAAAGGGTGTTTGAGAAATTGGAAAGGCTTTACAAAAAATACGAGAATGATTTGAGGTCTTGAAAACAGGTTGTCTAAGAGAGGCGTAGTAAGTTCAAACTCTTTAATTTATCTGAGTGAAGGGAAAGAGGTGAGTTTACCAGAGTTGAAGCATCTACATGGGGAACAGATTTCCAAAAGTAGACACCTTGTATGTATTCTACATTCTGTAATACAGACATCAGTCCTCCAACATTCTTTTTATTTGCCTTGTAGGCAGGTCTTAGGAAAGGTTTGGTAATTGGGGTAGACCTGCAGGGGTTCCAAAATGTTTTCAGTGTGGACTATGTGATGCTGTCTGGATATGGGGGATTGTTTATGGCTATCTTTCATATTAATATTTCATATTTGCAATAATCCATACGTGATATCCCATGTTTGGTATCAATAGAAAGGCTGTAATCTGCTAGGAATGATTCTATGGTTTATATGTAGGTATCATATCTGTATTAGAAATTAGGAATCTATTGGTTTTATGGTGTTCCAAATTGTTTGATTCTGAGGATTTGTTTTCTATGGACTCTAGATCATTTGTATGTGATTCACTTTGACCCTTTAACATCTCTCATATTTTGTTTGTTTTCTTTTTATACTAAACCTTTAGTTGTAGTTACTCAAGGATTGGCTGGCAGTGTGGTATTTTGGGTAAGATCCTAGTCTATATTGTTCTGGGTGATGTGGCTGGCTCTTTTGGGTCAGGTGAACCTATTTCTTTAAGAGACCCAGTGGCTAGGTGGGGACCGGACGAGCCTATGTCTAATAAAAGGGGCTGTTTCTATTTTGTTAGGCTTGTTGATGACCAGAGTGGGGAATCAGAAACATATTTTGTTACTCACTGGTTTAAGTACCACTCATTGTTTTGGGGTTTTGGCCCCTGGTTTTGCATCTTGCCCTGATTTTAGCACATTCAGGAGGTCCGGATTACAGACTATATCTTACAGAGATATTCTCTTATGGCTCACCTCCTCAGTCATTCATCTCTCATTCATGTAGACCTATCTTAGCCCTGTTCCCAATGAGATAACTCTTGTCACAAGCACAGCAGTTGATTTCATAGAGAATTAATTCCCCAGAAATTATTTCATGTCTTTTAATGTAACAGCACCTGGAAATATGCTATTAGCCACATATCTGCAGCCCATCAGCAGTTTGGGAACCAATGGCCAGCCAAATATGGAGTAAAACTGAAAGACTTATCAGGATGCTTAAACTGCCAAAAAAAGGAAAACAAAAAATCAAGTCCAAGCACAAGTTGCTGGACTAGATGATGTAAGAATCACTAGGTCAAATTCTATGTTCTGTGTAATGTAGAAGGTGAAACTTGATGGTCATCTGATACCTTTTGATACTTTAAAAATCAGATCATCATTGGGGTAGAATGGATTCAGGAGTCTGACTGCAAAAATGAATGACGACACCCTCCTAAACTCCAACGAATCATGTTATGAAAATGAATTGCCAACGACATGAGATTGAGCAAATTTTCAAAATAGGTTTATCCCCTCTAATCCAGTAAGCTTTTATCGGCAGAGAAACAGTTAACGATGGCATGTAAAGAGTCATCCTTATTCCTCAGAAGTAACATTCTCTCAAAAATTAATGAAAAGGGGCAGCTCACAGCAATCACAACAATCATTTCAGGATGTCTGCAGATTCTGCAAAATACCATTATATTAGCTTACATTTCGAGGGCTGTCTTCAGAATTCATAGAAGATTAGGGCTGGAAGACAGCTCAGGAGGTCATCGAGTCCAATACCCCATTCAAAGCAGGACCAGCCACAACCAAGTCATCGCAGCCAAAGGTTAGTCAAGCCGCACCTTAATCACATCTAAGGATGAAGATTACACCACCTCCATAGATAACACACTCCAATGCTTCACTGCTCTTCAGAAGGAAGTGTTTTTTTAAAATGCTGGGTTTGATTATGAAGTACAAGATGAAGCCACCAGAAGAAAAAAGGGACGCTTCCTCAAGTTTGGCAATCTGTCTCTGCTGGACTTCTGAGTGTATTATCTATCTACTGCTGTTAGCCAACACAAATTGAAATTCAGAGTTAAAAAAATAAAAGCAACAACACATACACATTCATGCACAAAGGAGCTGCTGTCAAGAGTTGAGCTCTTTTACATATGTGACAATCAGAACCTTATGAAAATCTACATTTCTAAAATAAGAAGCATAACAATGACAGCACCAGGCAATGCAACAATCTGAATGCATGTGTGTTTTATACACACACAACATTTAAGCCCACAACTTGACCTGAGTCTCACCAATGACTTCCCATTAGTTTCAGATCTGGCTTTAGGTGCTGGAACACTTTACTGAGAACTTTCACATCTCTGCCAGGCTTTTCATCTTATAGAAATAGCTATCAGGCACAAACGTAAGTGTACATTTATCTTTACTTCCCAGTTTCTGAGACATAATTGTTAATTTCACTAAATAGAATATCCTTTATCTTACTGCAAAAGAACAGAAAATAGAACGTAAAGGGAATAGATTAGAAGGGAAAAGGGATAAAAACAATCATGCAGCAAAAAGAAAGTTCATATAGATTTAGGAAAAGAGCTCAAATCGGAACTCTTGTTCCCCACAGATCCAGACTAAGCACTCTGACATTATTGGTTTTAAACTCAAGGTCTGATCATCTCCCCGGCTACTGCAACATACTTATTGATCGAAAGAGTGAGGAAGGCATGAGGCTATTGTAAGCTGAAAGAGTTAACAAAATGAGTTAAATTTAAAGAAAATATAGTATATTATGGTCCTTTTATAATGTCAGTAGGAAGTTGTTAGGCTGTCATTCCACAGATGTTCATCCACACATATACAAGAACACAAACAAATCCCAGGGGATCCCTAACGTCATGTGTGGCATACATAAATGTGAAATTCTTCATTCATCACACATTCTCTCTTCCTCTTGCTGAGACTACAGCCTAGGGAATAAAAAGGATGCTACTTCCAAAAGAATTAATCTTGCAGAGGAAATGTGGACGAGTCTATCAAACAATAACACAATGCAAGAAATGAACAAGCAAAACCACACAATATAGTAACTTACATTGGGTAGAGCAATTATCTTTAAATACTACAGGTCTGCAGATTCTCATCTGTTTGACTGTATTTTTTTTTGTTTGTCTTTCAAGAAGAAGATAGAAACAATTTTACCACATCAGTACAATCATTCCTTTCAACAACAGCTGAATGTTTCTCTTGCAGGTAAAGGACATTTAGACAAAAAAACACCCAAAACAAAACATCATAATCAATCTCTGACTTTAAACAAAACAAAAAAGTTAATAATCTGCATCACTACAGGTTCATATGGCCATTATCTTCATTCCTCACATCCTCTTAAAGGTTGTTTTAGAAAGGAAGTTCTACCCATGGTATTCAGTCAAAAGAATTACTTTCTTGGGTAAGTCTGAAAGTGTTTGTCAGTAATTCATCCTAATAAATTGGGCAATTATAAGCTAAGAGATTGATCTTGCAACTCTTAACTAGGAGGATCACAAAGGTAATGTGTTGAGTAATTTGTAAGAGCTCCAGGATTGGGCTTTAAATGTGTGGTAGAGGCCATCTTGTTATAGCATTGAACTCTGCAACCACAAGGGACACTGTCTGGTCCTTGACAAAACAAGAGTTACTACAGGGACACTTCCTCCTTTTCTACAGATGTTCAGTGAGAAAAGGCTGTAACAATGCCTAACTGGAGACACCTGGAAGGAGAAATGTTTGGAGCAGATAAAAGGAAATTACCTTAAGTCACAGAGCTGGGCTGAGCAACAAGTTTCTCTGTTAGTATGTATGCAAGATGTGTGTGTACCTACACTTGTGTTAAGATGTCTCTTACAAATACACTTTTGCCAACTCATTATTTTGTTGCAACTGTCATGACATTTGTTGTTTTCTTAAAGTGCTACTTCTTAAATGCATCTTGGTAGGAAAGCTCAACTTTCATAAAAAAAGAAAATAAGATTCAAACCCTCATGCTTGTAGAGAAAAGACTGGGAAGTATCACCCAAGTATATCCTAAAGGCAAATAAAAAAACCCAACTTTAACAACTTCATGATTTTCAATCCAATCTCATGATATTTTGGGGTCTGACAAGATTTTTGAATGCTTACAGCTGGCAATATTGTTTCTTAGGGGAAACCTGTATCTAATTTGATTATGATGTCTGTGATAAAATTCTTCCGATTTCTAAAACTAGTTGAAACAATAAATACAAAGCATGAGCATGGTGGGTTAGGATGGGAATTGTGATCTTATACAATTTCATCTATAGCTACTATGAAATTATAACATTTAATTAAATTGATGACTACATGCAACTACTTCTGCATTGAGAGTGATAAAATACAGCAATGATCAAATATTCTTAAGATTCCAAACTTATACTTCAAAACCACCACTGTCAAAAATCAGCATTGCACAGATCAAGAAAAGAGTTAAAGTCTTTACAGGTCAATAGTTCGATACGCTACTAACAAATGATGAATTATCTCATTGGTTAGAAATTAATCCCTCTCTTTCAGGGTTTGACAGTGTTTGAGGTGGTGAAGAAAAAAGAAAAAGTAAGATCAAGAATGATAATCAGGGAAATAGGAGCAAAAGAAATAGGGTTTTGTTCACTGCTACTAATTCACAGGGAAGTATTTATAGATATAAGGGTCACTGTTAGCATCCATGGTAAACAGCAACAGCTGGTTCAAATTCTGCCTCTAGGATTTCATTCATTTTACTGCTGACAAATACACTCAGTGAATCAATGCCAGCATAATGTATCATCTGCACACAAGCAGAAAAAAAATGAACAATCTGAAAAAATTACCTAGACACTATGGAGTGAAAGAAGATATTCAGCCTAATTTCAAACCTATGTAAGTACTGTCAGTTTAAAAATGCTGTAGGCTGCCTGTGTGAGCTTATCAGTGGTCACACTCCTCCTTGCACTCTGCTCAACATCATTTAAATGCAAGTTATGCTCTATATGATAAAGCACGTTTTACTTCTTAGTACAAAATACAGAGGTTACCAAAAATTACCACCTGGGAATCTCCTTAGAACTCACATTAGTGACCTTCTTGTCCAATTCCAACCAGAATTAGCTGCATGTTATCCAACAATTAATCTCATCTCTCACTGCTTAACATTCATCAACTGCTATAACTACTTCAATAAGGCCTTAATAATAGCAACACTGCCATTTCTGGAAGCTTTTTCATTAGTCTGTTATGGCTAAAAATCTGCACTATGTACATGAAGCACAATTATGAGATTGGCTATGGACCGAGAACAGAGTTTATGGTCATTTCAATGCACATTGGAACAGATGACAAGGGTGGCTTTATAAACATGGTGTGCCTTATTCCAACCTCATCCTTTAGGGGTTTCTAAAAAAAAGGATGAAACTGAATTTCTTTTTGAGTATATAGAAGAAAATGGGGGATTCTTTTTGGCAATTTTTCCAAGGCTGTGAGTAGCTTGTTTAGAATAGAGTCAAAATAATAAAAGGCTACTCAAACTGATCCAAGATGTCCCTAGAAAGTCGAACTGTACATTGTGTATGAATATCAACAGCTTCATGAACAGAAACAGTATGTGCATGAGTACTGCTTAGGCAACATTATTCCCAGGTTAGTGGAAAATGATGCAACCATTATGAATCATCTGAGACCAGCACAAGGGAGGTGTTTGCTGAATCAGCCTCCTTGTGTTAAGTCATACGACTCCTGGTGCCTTGTGCTATGGTGATTGGTGTGCTATAAACAAAAGAGAGAATGAACATGTACCTTTGGAATGCGAAATGATTCTTTCAAAGGAACACTGATAGTTTTGTTATGTATGACTGAACACCAAATAACAGTACACCGGAGGTCCTCACATCAGTGCCTATTAACCTTTTGCAAGTCGTGACGCACTTGGTGGCATGTCGTGATCCTAAAGCACACCCCACCCCACCCACTCCAGGTCAAATCCAGGCATCTCCACTTGCTCTTCGTGACACACTTACCCTGGTGTAGCGACACAGTAATGCGTCCTGACACAGTGGTTGAGGCCCACTGCATTACACAACTGCAACATTATTGGTTCTGAGAGTTATGACTACACACAGCATGCTTTGGTGGAAGAAACACAATGGCTAGGAAAAACTGGCATTCAGGAAAGGCATAAAAGTAATCATAGGGGACAGGTGTTCATGCAGATCTTACTACCACGATCCACTCAACATTTCTGAGTGTGACAGTAGCAATGGTTTCCAGATTCAAGATTTACAAACATCAGCTTCTGGAGGAATCTGGAAGAGAGCTTCCTGTGCACCATTCCAGCTACCAGCTAAGCAGGCATCCCATGTCACATCCTCCTAAAGATTTTATAGAATCATAGAAGATTACAGTTGGAAGGGACCTCAGGAGGTCATCTAGTCCAACCTCAGCTCAAAGCAGGACCCAACCCAAATAAATCATTCCACTCAAGGCTTGGTTATGCCAGACAATAACACCTCTAAGAATGGAGATTCTACCACCTCCCTTGATAAACCATTCCAGTGCTTCAACATCCTCCTAGTGGAAAGGATTTTCCTAATAGCCAACCTAGACCTTCACCTCCTGCAATTTAAGATCATCTGCTCCTAGTTCTGTCATCTACCACCGCTGAAAACAGCCTACTGTATACACTTGGGTATAAGCCGATCTGGGCACAAGCCAAACCCCAATTCTGAGCCCCCAAAAGAAGCTAAAATTGGTGACCCAGGTATAAACCAAGGTCCCCTTTTGGCCTTGGCCCCTAACCCCCAACCCACTGCTGCTGGCTTCCTCTGGAGTTTCTGACAGCTTCCCTACCCCAAAATCTCTGCTGCTGCTTTTTCCTTGTCCCCTCACTGTCCATTCCTCACCCCTGCTGCCCCCTGCTCTGCCCTTTCCTCACTGCTACCCCCGTGCTCACTTCTCAGTTCCCTGCTGCTGCTGCCCTCTGTGCTGCCCTTTCCTCACTGTTGCCCCCCCGCTCCCACCTGCTCTGCCCTTTCCTCACTGCTGTCACCCCTGCTGCCCCCTCACTGCTGCCCCCTGCTCACTTCTCATTTACCTCACTGTTGCCCCTTGCTGCGCCCCTTCCTCACTGTTACCCCCTTGCTCCCACCTGCTCTGCCCTTTCCTCATGGCCATCACCTCTGCTTACTTCTCAGTTTCCTCCTGCTGCCCTCTGCTCTGACCTTCCCTCACTACTACCCCCTTGCTCACTTCAGTTTCCTGCTGTTACCCCCTGCTCTGCCCCTTCCCCACTGCTGGCCCCCTGCTCTGCCCTTTCCTCACTGCTGGCCCCTGGCTCTTCACTGCTGCCCCCCTTCTCTGCCCCTTCCCCACGGGTGCCCCACTGCTCCTCCTGCTGCCCCCCC
>ML682040.1:16173160-16200852 GCA_007922195.1 Podocnemis expansa | reverse complement strand
CTTCCCCACTGCTCCTCCTGCTGCCCCCAGCTCTTCGCTGCCCCCCCACTCCCTTCTCAGTTCGGTGCTGTCGCTCCCCAACACCCTTTCCCTGTCACCCCCCAACCTCTGCTGCCGCTCTTTCCAGCCTGCCAGGCACCCCCCCCAATCCCCGGTCCCTGTCGCTGCTTCCCTGGGCTCCCCAAAACCCTGGGTCCTCCTGCCGCTTTCCTGGACTCCCCAACCCCCCCCCAATCCCTGAGCCCTGCCGCCCCTTCCCTGGTCTCCGACCCCCCCCCCACTTCCCCAAAACCTTCCCAGTCATCCCAACACTTTTCCCCAACTCCCTGACCCTCTCCCCAACCCCCAGTCCCTGCCACCGCTTCCCTGGCCCCCCTGAATCACCCCCCAATGTCCAGGCCGACCTCCCCCGGGCCCCCTTACGTGGCCGCTCCAGACGCCGGGGTCCCCTCCTCACTCCAGCCCCAGCCCCAGCCGACTGCCCAAGATGGCCGCCTGGCAACATTTGGGCTCCAGCCTGCCTCATGGTCTGGGAAACTCCTGGGAGGGGCTGTCTACTGTATTCTCTTGAGTATAAGCCGAGTGCATGTTTTGAAGCCAATTTTCAGGCACAAAATTTTCGGCTTATACGTGAAGTTATACGGTAGTTCCATCCTCCAAATCCCTCCTCATTCTTCTCTTCTGCACGATAGGCAAGTCTAGCTCCCTCAGACTCTCCTCATAGGTCATGTGTGCACTCTCTCTCTCTCTCTCTCACACCCACACCCACACCCACACGATTCTGGCCAACCATCCAGCTCACAACCCACTCTGCCTTAACAAGTAGAAATAAAACAATCATAAAACTACTTACACACACAGACAGAGCAATCTTTTTTTCAGGCTCTGCTCGTGTTCGTGTCACATGACACAGTGTATCATGCTGGTTTTCATGGAGCTGGTGGCCACCAGAGCCGGTTGAACTGACAGTAAACTGAGTGAACATTTATATCCTATTAGATATTTCTGAGGTCTGTCACACATTGTTATTGCCATCTTGCCTTCTGTGAATCTCCCAGTGAGCAAACCCGGAAGTGTACTACCCTCCTGACCCTGCCAGCACATGTGTGCAGTGGGACGCCATGTAGAATAAGACTCTGAGCACAAACACAAATAGTATGCTTATGGGCTACATAGCTGAAGTGCTGACATCGGCTGTTAATCCAGACAGCAGGGTAGTCTGTTGCTTCTAGTGACTACAACAAAGATTATTCTTTTGCCCTTACTCTTCTAGCCCATGCTGCCTCTCATGTTACTAAGTTATCCTTCAGTATCTCTTACCGAAGCCAGATCTACAGTGGCCGTGGAATTCAGGAGCAGTCAAAGGAGAGCACACAAGCCCATTTACCTCCCTGGCTCCACTGCACTGAGTGGAAGAGAAATGCCATCCCTTCAAATCACTGCTTCTTTTCTTATAGGTTGGAGTTACTAAGTCAAACTCCAGATGGTTGAGCAGGTCTTGACTGCCCACTCAATTGAACCAGAAACATTAAACTGAAGGAGATGAATTTGCTGCCGCCAGTATAGACTTGGCATGAGCAATCACCAATCCGGGTGCTATCAACCCGAGTGCTATTGGTAGTAGCCTAGGCTTTCCTGTTCTGTCCAGTTTGAACTGAACCAGTGTCTTCCTAAAAATCAAGTGACAGAGGATCATAGTATTTCCAGACTTGAAAGGCCAGTCCAGGGTGACTGCAAGAGACTTACAACCATTAGGAAAAAATTAGTGATGAGTTTTCAGCCCTAGTGGCCAGTGTGCATTAATTATGCTGTTTACATTTCGGAAGGTTATTTGCACAGAAAAAAATGATTAGACACTTTTTTTTAAAACGTCAAGTTAAATATAAGGTTAAGTGTTCCTTTCTGCTTATAAACAACCACCCCTCTTACACACACCTTCATCCATTCTCACAGGTCAACACCACTAGCATTGACAGGCAAGCTAGCAGAAATACAGCACGATCTAATAGAAAATACAGCTTGTCTGTAATTTTGAAAATGAACCTACCAAGGTTTAATTACAAATATCTGCTGGCGACATAGCATCACCAGCTAATGAATCAGACAATGGTTAAAACATGTTACAGTATGTCTCAGGGGTTAACAGTTTGTACACTCTTCTCTAGCTCCCTCCCATGGGATGTTTAGCCTAACTCTGCACTTTGCCTCAACAATTTAATAGAACATGGGTTGGAGAAGAACTGGCACCCTAGTGCTGTCCCATTACTGTTGTATCAGGAAGAACCAGAATTCTGTGTGAAGCATTACCTCATGGCATGTTAAAAATCTCAAATACAGATGATTCATTACAAGAACTTCATGATCAATGTCATGGAAATGGTTTCACATAGAATCTAACAGAAGTCTAAGGGTCAAAAGGGTGCACTGGGTTAGGTTAGCATATGCTGCTCTGGCAGTATCTCATCACAGCAGAGGAAATGAGATGAAGGCACCTCTGAAGGCTATGTACAGAGGGAAAAAAGGAGGAGGTGAAGAACACTGAGGGGGCACCAGAAGATGGTGACTGGAAGAGTGGAAATTGCTTCCACAGCAGATGCAGACACTGGAGATTAACCAAGAGTTGCAGAACAAAGGGAAGGCAAAATGCCAAAGAGCAATGCAGGATTAACAGTATTGGAAGCGGCATACCACTAAAGAGAGATGCAATTCAGGCCTCCAGACCTAGTTTGGAGAAGTCCACGGGAACTTTGGTGAGAGCAGTTCTTGTGGGACAGAGAAAGAAAGTGCCAGACTGGGGACAGAACTAGCAGTGAATCTGCAGTGGCTATTCTTGACAACCTGTTCAACATGTTTATAAGTGACAAGGACTAAAGGAGATAGCACAGTAGTTAGAGACACAAAGGAAAAGTCATGGGATTTTCTAAGCATACCAAGGTATACTTGTACACTTTTTGAAACAAAAAGGTTCAGCAGGAGGAAGTAGAAAGGGTAGCAGAACAAAGGAACAACAGGTAGGGCCAAGCAGCCAGATAGAGGAGTTGGAAAAAGAGTGTAGGTGGAAGATCTTAAGTTTGGTGACTGAGAAAATGAAAAGAGGGGAAATTGGAAGAGGAATACGGTGGTAGAGTGGAGTAAATGGGACACAGAAAGATCATTCCAGATGCTGACAAACTTTAAAACACTAGCGAAATCCTGGCTATGAGACAGATGATGTAGGGAGGAAAAGGGTCTTGTGGAGGTAGTTGAAGTTGATAAACAGGCATGGGGACAACAGGCTTTAGATTCAAAGTTGCTCTGTAAGTGACAGGGCAGCAGTAAAAGAAGAAAACAAGTATACTGTGGGTGAAATCTACTGGAGGAGCAGGGGCGGGGGTGATCACAGGATTCCTTCAGTGGCATTTGGTTTTACAGTAGTAGGAACAGAAAAAACACGCATGAGAGATTAGCCAAGGCCAGCGTTTTGTGAGATGAGAGTGAAGTGAGAGTAAGGGGAAGAAAAGTCAATTGTGGAGAAGAAAACGAGGGTCAAAGGAGAGAGGAATTGAATGCGAGTAGCAGAGAATTCAAGGATGCTGCTGCATTAGACGTCACAAAAGAAGAAAGAAGGAGGTTTAAATGTTGGAAGAAAGCACACAACACTGACGGAAATAGAACAGTGATCAGAAAGGGAATCCTGTGATACAAAGGTAAGAGAAGGAGCACTCCTTGTCAAATGAGATTCAACAAGTGGTCACTTTCCTGCAATGCAGAACTGACTGAGCGTCAAAGGTTAGATGATGTGAGGGCCAGAAAGTAGGAGGCTAAAAGACCAGATGGATGTTTGTGTCAAAATTAATGCCATGGAAGACGAGGGTGGAAAAATCTGATCCAGCAAATGTACAAGATCTCTGATCTGCAGAGAACCCCAATGTTTAGGGAAGGATTAGAAGGATGGAGCATACAAAGGCCTCATAAAACTGCCTGCTTGTTTTGAGATGAAGCTGTAGTGAACTTGTTATCACAAGGAATCTCCCTGTGGGAATCTCTGAAGGACTTCTCTTGCCAGTAACTATTTTAGGGGTTGGGTGAACTCTGGTAAGCTTGTAAGCATGCACTTGAGTTCTTATTGTTTTTAATGTTTTCTCTATTGTGCTTTTACCATAAAAATAAAATGGGTTTGCCTAGAAAGAGCTGTGTAGCACTTATAATTGCTGACAATTACTCTTATCAGTCTCTGAAGAGAAAGCAGGTGTGTTTGAGCAGCCTGTCTCTGCTGGGAATAACACAGTGAAGGCAGGGAACTGTGCAGCCCAGAAATACTCCAGTCAGAAGGATATGTCACAGGTCTCCACCTAAAAACAGCCAGGGGGGCTGGAAGCCCCATAGCAGGAGCCCTTGGCTGGACCATTTAGGGGAAATACAAGGTGCAGTTGCCCTGAGCAGTGACAGTGTTGATATCTATACAACTAAATGTCCTTAAGATGATGAAAAATTTCACAATATATAATGTATTTATCCTATATTTAATAACCTCCAACATTACCAAATTTTTTTAAGCAACTGTAGTCATTCAAACGGCTCTTTCAAAATCAATGTAGGGCACATGGTTCCTTCCCAAGGACTTTCATTATGAAAGCACTAGATTGTATGAAACTCACAGTTCCCAAGCAACACCCCCTAAACTGTTGGTTGAGAACCTTGCTGAATTCACCAGGATAGATCCTGTCCCTGATAACACTGGTGGTTTGCATGCAATGGTTACAAGAACAGTATGAAACAGAGCAGTTATAACTGCAAGTCTATACAGACAAGCAAAATCCAAGTTCATTCTCTCCTTTAGCTTCCAGAACAAGATAAAAATGCTATTAACATGAAAAAGCAGAGAAGCAGACCAACAGATAAGAAACAGAGAGGATGTGTGGGACCAAACAGATCAGACTGATGGAGCACTCCAAACACCAAGACAATGTTGTTGGGTTTTAAGACTATTTTCTGATTAAATATCAGCAAAAAGTATAATCTATGGAAGAGAGTCTCCATTCCTTCTCAAAGCTCTTCCTCTCCACCTAGTTAGCAAGTCTTATCGTTTATACTCTACAAAACATGATCAACAAAAACAAGCTACACAGAAAGTGCAACCCCATGGTGCCTGCTAACCTTCTCTTGCTCAGAGGGACTGATCCTAATGGTCTGAAAAACCACAACCTCTGGCTCCTGCATTGTGTCTTCTTGTTATGCTGCTCCTGTTTGGTAGAAGATGAGTATAATGGCCTAAAATCCTAATCTGTGAAAGCACTCTGGGCCAGCATTTCACAGAGATCAGAATTTTAGTCAATTGCACTTTGCTGTTTCCAGTGCACACAGCAGTGCAGCATGTCAGGAAAAAACAGAATTTAAAAAAAACACAAAAACCCACAATATGCAAAGACAGAGACAGATACAAACAGAGGGCTGAGAAGAAGCATGAAGGAGGTAACATAATATGAAGGAAAAGAGTAGAGCACAGGGTTGTGCATGAATAGGAATCCTGGGGCTATTTCTTCCTCAATATCATAATATCTTTAGCCACAATAAATCCAGTTTTCTGAGAACTTGAATTACCCGGAAAATGTTTCTTACTGTTTGGTTTAAAAATATAATATAAGGGAATGGAGAATCCTGCTACTCCTGTGTTGTGTTAAAGAGAATCTATTAAATTTTCATGAAGAGGTTTTTCTTCCCCTTTTTTCCCTTAATATTAAAAAAACAGAATTATATTGTCAAGGCTGGAATTGATGAAATTTGATATATCGGCTCAATTTTTATTTGAATGCACATTTTACCATCCTTCATACCTGAGACTGGTGTAATGTATAGAAAGGTGCCCTGCAGTCACTCAGAAGAGTGTTTTGTTTTTTACATTCAAGGTACAATGGTCACCATTTAAAAAAAACTCACAAAATCCACATTAACCAAGAATAAATGAGTGTGGTCCCAAGTTCCAAAGGGGCAGCCGTGTTAGTCTAACTCGACGTGTCTGACAAAATGGTATTTTCTCCCATGAAAGCTCATGCAATAAATCAATTTATTAGTCTGTAAGTGCCACAGAATTCCTTGTTTTAATAACTGAGCAATAATTGCAATAACTACAACTTCACTGCATGTTAATTATTGGCATCTGTATGCTGCAGCCCTCTTTAATGGGGCAAAGCTGGATTTTCCAGTCATCAGGAACAATATGATTATAATTAATACAGTTTTAAAAAGCTATGTTTGGACACTGGACTTTGACAATGTCTCTTTACTTGAGTGATATTTTCTGAATTTCTGATCTCACAGGGGTTATCTATACAAATGTTTCTCAACGACTAGTGAGCTGGGGAACACCTAAAGGTATTAATTACTTTACACAGAACATCTGATGAAAAAATTTTCAAACACACTGCTAACAGTGGTGGGAGATAAATGCCACAGTCATGGCAAAGCTTCCAGGCGAGCATCTGCTGCCACGTCCTTGGAAACCTAGCTGTGGCTGAGGCATTAAATTGCTTCTCTTCCTCCCCACTCTGCCCAACTTTCCCCCTCCTGCCTGAATGGGGAGCAGTTGGGATGGTTCATGTAACGCCTACCCTATGTCTGAGGAGCACCAGTGTTCTGTGGACCACTGGTTGAGAAATACTGATCTATACTGCCAAAAATCTACTTTAAGTCACCCATGGCAAGCTAGGAATGCCCTACAAAGGATTAGTATTATATACTGATAATGTTCTTACAAGTGAAAGCGGATTGAACTTCGTCCTTTGGGAGAGTTTAGACAAGGCACCAGCAGGCCAGTAGAATGCTAACCTGGAACACCTTTGTGGCCCAGGTCACAATTCTGATGTTGACTAGCAGATTAGCAATAGTAACACAACTTAATCTTGTGGTTAGCATTCAGGAAACACAGGTTTTGTGATCAGTCTCTACTGATATCTCACTCTAATCTTTGGCAGTTAATTCACCTATTAAATAGGGAAGATATTTCTGACCCACCTTTGGAAATGGCTTTGAGAACCTTAGCTGGAAGGTGCTCTGATACCACTACTACTTGACATGTTGCCTGTGCTTTTTGGTTAAACCAAAATGGGGAAGTATATTATATATACACACCCTTTAATTGTCAAATGGATTATCTGACCAATCTACGATAAATAATTTGGGATTCCTATCCTTCAATCTGTTCAGGTGTTTTTGGAACCAAGAATGGCCTAGCTCAGTAGTTCTCAACCACTACGTCACAACACAAAAGTGTGTCGTGGCACCATAGCTCATTATGTCAGCAGAAATCAGCCTGCTGCCAAGAGCATCCTTTGCCGCTGAAAGAAACTCATGGCGGCAGAAGGTTATTGTCACTTTAAGAGCTGTCACCACTGCTGCCACTTTAGAAGCTGCTCATTGAGGTGCCACTGCTGATACTACCCCAAGTGGCTGCTTTCTGCTGTTGTGGGGGGCTTCTTTTCAAGCCTTCTGCCACCGAAACTACCTCTGAAGGCAGTTCTCTTCCACCACCAAAAGTGATGTTGACAGGGGGAACCTCAGCAGCAGAGGGCTTTAGAAGAAGGGTGTACCCCTGTGCCACACACAGTTAGGTGTCCTCCCAACCATGTCATGACATTGAAGGGATTGAGAACCCCTCGTCTAGCTGAGTTTAGATGGTAATCCTATGATCTTATAGGCCCACACAAAAGAATCAGCGCAGGATGAATCTAATGCTGCATCATAGTTAGAGAAAAATTACTTGTATCAGAAGGACTTTAATGCATGCTGTGAACTCTGTTTTACTGGAGAGAGGTGGAGGACTGAGCAACACAGTAGGAAACAAAAATTATGGGAGAGATTAAGTTAAAAATGGAACCAAAGCTAAAGTAAATCAAAACACCTTTCACGGGCTCTCTTGGGAACTCAAAGGAGAGCCTGATAATAATGGGAGTGAGAAATTAAGTCTTTGAAGGAGAGAAACAGCACAGAAAAAAAATATAGAGATTGATTTCCACTGCCATTTATCCCAACTGTAGTATTCATTTTCAGTCCTGAAGGACTGGGGTGCCCCTGGATGGAAATGTGACACAATTAATCCTTCCAAACTCTCTGGTAGTGAGGAAAAAGGAAAAAAAGTAAGTTCCTGCATCCCTGAAAGAGATGAAGCTTGCTTACTTCTTTGTGGTGTTCCAGCTATGCTGCCTGGCAAATCTGGATGGAAGGGAGGAAGAAAGACGGAAAAAGTAGAGAAGGTCCACATTCTCCCATCACCATCCACTAGTTCAGAGAGAAAGGGCTGCACTCTTCACCAGTCCAAAAGATAAGGTAAGTTGGTCTTAGCCAAGCAGTACAGTGGAATCGTCCTTACTCACCCTCTGTGGGCAGTAAGAAAAGGACACAATTTAGATTTAAGACAACTACCCAAGGTCATATTGAGACTCAGTATCCAGGTCACATATGGAACTTAGTGCTGTGCTTCAGCCACTAGACTGCCAATTAGCATTCACAGTTTTATCCTGCTACTGAGGCACTATAGGAATAGCATGTCAGAAGCATTTATGGAAGCAGTATTTCCATAATGTCCCTGCCAAGTCTTTTCCCTGCTCTAACGCAGAGGTCTCAAACACGTGGCCCGTGGGCCGCATGAGGCCCTTAAAGGTATTTCCTGCGGCCCTCGATGACAATGTTGTTACCAATATTTGCAATATAGTTGTATGAAAAGGTTTCTGTGGTGCAGCCCTTGGGCTAATGTACTGGTCCTTATGCGGCCCTCTACTAGTCTTCATGTGGCCCTTGTGGTGATTTGAGTTTGAGAACCCTGCTCTAACCTAACATGCTAACAGGTCCATCACTCACCACTCTGAAGTGATGTCCCACTGTACTCCATGAGCCTAAAACCATGTTCTCAGATAAAACAGTCTCCAGCACTCCGACTCACATTATGAGGAAATTTCGACTAGGATGTGTGCTCTGTTGTGCTCCTAGAACTGGGAAGCCTTTAACACCCTAATACGAGATCAGGAGAGGAGATGAAGCAGCCAAGAAACCAGATCCATCCTAGCCTCAGAGCTCAGAGGTGGATCCTAGGCAAACAATAAGTGGGGAAAAGAGGGAACCTTGTTAGCTAGTATTGACTTGTTTCCACATTCAATCTCTGAGACCTTTTCCTGGTCCCCAGTGATAGAGTGGCCTATATCTGTTACCTTTCCAACAACAGCCTTTGAATGAAAAATACAAACAAGGCGCACAGCCATTCAATTTAAGCTTGATGAGACAAGCTTTATAACATTCTATTTCAGATTACAGTGTATATATATAGCTATAGATATACAAACCCAAATGTTGCTACACTGAATGTGGTTTAGTTTCTATTTACAGAGCCTTTTTTATTAGGATCAAACAGCTCTTCAAGGTCCTCAATAATTGTCACCTGGATGTTCAATTACTCTTTGTCCATGGCCTAACACTTCAGGACATGTTAAAAATGACACATACAGGTTACAGTAACCTAACCAGCAGGAAACAAGTCTTTTAAAGGTTTGAATTCCACTACTAATGGATTTCCTCCTAAGTTAGGAAACATTTATATATAGCTGATTTACTGCAGGTGTGGTAACTGAATTTATACTCACACACACCAGCTGCAAGCAAATCAAGAAAAAAGCTTCATAAATCAGTTTAAGTCACCGAGGACTTGATGTCATTTGGGGCTGAGACAAAATTTCCACACACAAGTGAACAAAACAAATGGGAATTCATAATTTTATCTGACACAGCTCATAATTTTTAAAGGTTAGAATTTCACAGTCACAGTGGAATGGAATTGTATGTGTTTACATGGAATGGAAATAAGGTAACCCAGCAAATTTACAGAATCTCTTTTCAGGCATCAAAATTACTCAAATGTAACTCTTTTGCCAAGGGTATTGAGCAATTGTGTCCTCCGATAGATAACTCTCCAATAAGCTCCTTTTTTGAGACAGAGAGAGAGAATTACTTTTCATTTTCTTTTTCGTCTAGGGGGGCTACTCTTAAGCAATAGATACTTCTCCTTTTAGAAATCCCAATACATTTTGTTTTCAGTCAGGTTCATTTTTGTAAGAGATCAACAAGTGAGTCAGGCACATTCTATAACAAGAAGCCACAATTACTCCATCCAAGAAACATGAGGTGGCAAAAATCCAACATGGCTAATGCTCAAGGTGAAAGAAAAGGGTAAGAATGGATTCACAAGTTAATTGTCAATTATGGAAAGCTGCTGGCATGAATTCTAGGTGCATTCACAGAAAATTACCTGGGAATCCTTTGCATCTGACTTGTATACCATGCAGAAGCAATTACTGTACATTTTTAAAGGAATCACGTATCGCTGCAGCGTAATCAGACCAGAAGGAGGAGTTAGTTGAAAGGACCAAGGATGTACAATTGTTGCTACAAGAAAGCAAACACAAAGGTTCCAAACTGACTGTGATCTCTTAGGAGAGGAACAAAGGGAGGCAGGAGCTCCTAGTGCATGTCTGACTGAGGGCCCACCTCTGTAGAGGTGAGCACAGGGAACAAATTGCTAGTTCAGTCCTTTGACCGTATTCAAAGGCTGCCAAAAGTTGTTAATTGTCATTCACTTCTCTGATGCGGGCATGCCAACAACCCACTTCCCGTACCACAGGTCACAGGAAAGAACTTTACGTCTCTCCTGCCCCGGGCTGGTTTTGACAAGTGCTGCATTCGGTCTGTTATCATTAATCTTCCTGTGCTATGCTCTGTTAACTTTAGAGTCTCTTCTGCTTTACATTAGAGCTCCCTCACTTGTGTTTTGTGCAAAATTTGTGAGCAAATGGGAGTGAACTGTTTCTTGGCTTGTGGGACTGCAGAATGACACAGCACATTCATTTTTTAGCCTACCTCTTCCCCTGAGGCTGCAATGGAGAAGACTGCAGCTCAAATCTCGGGCTTGGTCTTTAACTTCTAATAATGCCATAACACAGTAGTGTGAGAAGAACTAAAGATTAATGCCAGCAGCTGCTGTTCCTGCTGTATTTCTGAGGAACGGGCGATGAGCTTCTGTCCAATGCTTTCAGAGTGACATCAGCAGCCAAGCAAGCCAAGAACAGAGGGAACACATGACAAACTAAAAAAGAACACTCTCCCTGACAAAGTAAAGAGTCATGAGTGGCTTTGCAAAGTCCCTTGCCCTAAATTGTCCAAAATCTACAGGATTATAGCTGTCCAAGCTAGGTTAAAAGATGTAAAAAAAAAAGTTCAGTGATTAGGATTCAAACCATGCCATGCCACAGATATCCTGAGCAACCTTGGGCAAGTCATTTAACGGCACGTAAACATTTTGAGATGGGGTGAATTCCCAGCTCAAGGAGACACAGTGGCATCGGCTCTGATTGAGCTGGTATACTAGCCAGAGAATGTAGCTGCAGTGTGTGAGGGGTGGGCATGGCTAGCCATGTATGTATTTGGGGTGGTTAGCGACTCGCACTGCCATTATGACACTTTTTTTAAAAAAAAAGTGTCTCCTCAAGCTGTGGAATTACACCCCAAGTCAAAGTGTAAGCATACACTTCAGCCTGGTATATGCTGAAAAGTTAGGGCAATGCTACGTAAGGCTGTGAAAAATCCATACCCACAACTGACGCAGTTAACCTGACCTGGCCTCTGTGCAGACAACATTAGTCTGATGGAAGATTACTTCTGTTGATCTAGCTACCCTGTTAAGGAAGTGGATTGCAACAGGAGACCTCTTCTACTGCTTCAGCATCTCTCTGGCTCAGATCCACAAAGGGACTTAGATGCTGCAATGCAAACCCAAAGCTACCCAACAGCAGAGGCCAGTAAGAGGAGTGCGCGTTAAGCTTCACCTTATTCATGAAAATAGGCACCTAAGGCCAGATGGTTGGGGGGTGCCCATCTCTGGTTAATGGTCTAGAGCTAGGACCCTCTCTTGTGGAGTTAGGCAGCTTATATGTCTCAGTCGTTTCTTGTGAAAAATGAGTTACCCGACTACCTCACTCCACACAAAAATGTGTGGGGGCGGAGTGAGCAAGGGGCTGGAGATGTAGACCTGAACCGCTACCCCCATGCTATTCTTCAGCCCAGAGGCTCACAGTCTCACTTGGGAAGGGGGAGACTCAGGTTCAATTCCCCTTTCTGCTTGAGAGGAAGAAAAGATTTCCATAGGGCCTCCAAATTTTAAGGACAGTTTTCTAACCACAGGACTACTGGATATTCTGAAGTGGTGTGCTTCCTGAAAGTGTTACACTGTGAATGTCTAATTAAAATGAATTATTGTAGTAGGAGGATGGGACCTGGGTCTGCCACTTCCCAAGGGAGGACCCTAACCACCAGACTAGAGTCATTCTCTGCTTCTGGCCAAATGAGTCTTTTAAATTATTTACTCCACAGTACACCAGGACAGACCGAAATATCCACGCACCTGAATACACAAAAGTCTAATGGTTACAGCACTCTCCTGAGATGTGGGACACCTATTCATATCCTTCCACCCCATCAGAAATTATTTCTTGGGACGTTCTACGCCCTATGTTATACAGCAGGTCAGAAGAGCTGATCACAATAACTCCTCTCAGCCCTGGAATCTATGAATGCCTGGCGAGGAGTTAACACTGTCTTGGGGGTTTTATCTCCTCTGTTCATTGCTCACTTGGGTAGCAGGCTGCTACAGTAGTACAATGAGCTCAACCTCCTTTTTCTAAGAATCAGGAACAGTTTTTTCTCCACTATTTTTTTAAAATGTTTATAATTCCTGATAACATGAAGAAAGCTTTCTCATGGTTCCTTGTTCCAAAGGGGTAGCCATGTTAGTCTAGTTCAGCAAAACTAACAAGGAGCCCTGTGGCACTTTTAAAGAGCAACAAATTTATTTACCGCATAAGCTTTCACGGTTCCTTGAATTTTGGATGCTGGTGAAGAAAGTGCCTCTGTCTCAACCTCTCTGTCACACTGGCTGCAAGTCACTCTGCTCCAGATTTACACTGTGCTTTTGTGCCTCCCAATTTCCACCTTTAGTTCACGGCCACCAATTCTCTATTTGGTCACAGTCTGCCATAATTCTGTGCTCTACGATGGTGAAATACTTGCTAGTATGATAGTTCTGTGCACAGATCGGGAGTACTGAACTCATTGCAGAAAACATAGCGACATATATGTGAAAAGCAGACTGACAGTAAAACCAATTGAAAGGAGGGTTTAACTTTCATTTTTGTTCATCCTGCATTACTATTCAATCCATTCTACAGGTGGCCTCCACAGTATGTTCAACGGCTATGGAAAATAAAGCCATTTATTTAATTCTCTAGCTTTAGATACCCATGTTCAGAAATGCCAGCCCCAAATGACAAATCCAAGGACATAGAAGACGTTGCTGTCACCTGAACTGGCACTGGGAATTCCTGAATGCCATTCTCTATCTAACATAAACTAGCTGCTTAGATATTAGGTTGTGCCTTTCTATGTACGCTATTGCCAAGATGGTCTGTGATGCGTGGGCTCTAACTGACAGCTGGCTAGCAGTTTGCAGATGCAGTCACAGAAGCTCTGTGATCTAAGAAAATAGCTGAAGTTTTAAAAAGCAGACAGCAATAAAAATGCAAAGAGATGCTCCTATGGCCCCAAGAGGTCTACTGACCACACTATGAATAAAAGCATTGTTTAAGTGCTTTTGCAGTACTAAGACATGGCAGGCATAGTTATTAGCATAAGGAAATGTTGTCTTGATACTGCTTCAGCACTCAATCTCCAAAGCCTTTAACAAATATTAAATCAATGATCTCTGTTTCATAGGTGGGGCAACTGAGGCACAAAAAGGATAAGTGACTTGTTGGGGAGCTGTAGAGAATGAGTGGCAACACCTGGCCAAGAAACGAAGATCATCTGACTTCACCTACTGCTACTTCCTCTGATTTACATAGAGTGAAATCACGGCCCCACTGAGGTCAATAGATAAACTCCCGTTGTTCTCAATGGGTATGCCTACACTTACAAGTTACTAAGGATTAATTCAAACTAAATTAATGCATGGCTACACTGGCTTTCATTACTTCAAACTATGGAATTCCTTAGTTCTAAGTAATGAACACTTACCTCCAAGTTATAAAATTTTGCTTCACCTCAAAGTAACAGTTAATTCAAGCTAACCATTAGTTCGAATTAATGTGGTTTGACCTCCTTTCTCCCAGGGTGCCTTCACCTTTCTCTGGGACCAGTTTGCCACACTTCCCATGATGCCCCCCTCCTAAAATGAACTAGCAAGTTCTGTCCAGGGGGGACAACTTAGTTCCAATTAGACACAGCCAATGGGTCAAGCATTTCAACCACCATCTCCACAATACACTTGAGAGGAAGCAAGGAGGGCAGCCATCTGCTGGCACATCATCAAGCAGCTCAGACAGTATTTTTTAATCCTTGTGCTTGATTGGTAGTAACATCTCCTCTAGATCTAGTGAATTACCCAGTTGTATAGGTCTCCCCTTTCTGGCCCTGTTTGTTCTGTTTTCTTTCTTCATAACCATAGCAAATACCTATTTCCATCATCCTTTCCTGCCCTTTGCTAAGCTTCCCTTTGTCCCTGAGTCTTTGATATATTCCTTTTCCTTCCTGATCTGAAAACTGGTAAGCACAGCAGGTGAGGAGTGTTAGCTCCCTTTCTGCTGCTAATTGGGCTCACAGGCTCATTCAGACAGTGCTGGCAAATGACATCTTGAGTTAATCAGAAACTTGGATTCATAAGAGAACGTTCACACTTATGGAGGGTGAGCAGCGATTTGCATGCAAGCCTTTAAAGTGAAGCACTTACCAAAAGGCGAATGGCTGCTTCTATTTATCCTAGATTCTTGTACAACCCTTTTTTACTGTATTATCTGAGCACCTCACAATCTCTAATGAGAGGATAAATACAGCACCCTTTTAGGGTAGGGAAATCTTATTATCAAGAACTAAGGCATAGAGAACAAGCTCCAAGAAGTCACTCAGGTTCTTAGAGCTGTATCTACCCTGCAGTTAGACACCTGCAGCTGGCCCATGACAATTGACTTGGGCTCAGGAGCTGTCTCTGTAATGGAGATGGTTGGGCTTGGACTGGAGCTTGAATTCTGGGACACTGGACCTCAAGCTCCAGCCCGAATCTCCACATCACAACAAACAGCCCTTTTGTGCTGGCCCCAGGAAACCAAGTCAACTGAAATGGGCCAGCCACGGGTGTCCAATTGCACTGTAGACATACCCTAAATCTGAGTTGTAGGATCCACTGCAAAAATCCTGCCAAATCCTGTAGGTGCCTATTCATCTTCTCAGTTTACAGACAAGTTCCTTAAATGCCTACTTCCAAAGGGGTAGCTGTGTCAGTCTACTTCAGCAAAACAAACAAGGAGTCCCGTGGCACTAAAACAACAAAATAAATAAACAAACCAGTTAGTCTCCAAGACTATGTCTGCACTTAAGAAGTTAGTTCAAATTAACTTCATTTGAATTAAGTTGAACTATTAATAGTTAATTTGAACTAAGTTAATTCAAACTAACATGCCCCCACTAGAAACCCAAATCGAACAAGCATACCCATGGACAGAATTTGCTAGTTTAATTTAGGAGAAGGGCATCATGGGAAGTGTAGCAACATGGCCCCTGAGAAGGGCTATGCCCCCACCCAATACATAGAAAGATGAAGGCACCCTGGGACAAAGAAGGTCAAACCACATTAATTCGAACTAATGGTTAGTCCCAATTAACCGTTACTTTGAAGTGAAGCGAGGTTTTATAACTTGGAAGTAAGTGTTCATTACTTCAAACTAAAGGAATTCCTTAGTTCGAAGAAATGAAAACCAGTGTAGCCAGGCATTAATTTAGTTCGAATTAATTCTCATTAATTCAAACTAAATTGTAAGTGTACACATAACCTAAAAGTGCTACAGGACTCTTTGTTTGTTCACATGCCTAAGTTACTTGTTCTAGGCAAAAAAACCTGTCAGCTCCCTTTAGGTTCTCAGAATCCTTTCTTCCAAAACCCCAGAGTACTCAATGAGCAGGGAAGACAGGTATTTGCTGCCGATCATAGATATCTCCACTCTATACTTTAGCCATCTGTCACTTTTTCCCTCTGCTGCACTTCTAGCAACAGTTACAGAGCTGCTCATGCTGTGAAAGTATCACTGAATTGAATTTTCAGTAGTTTAGTAGATGATGCCAGCATATTCTATATGGATCGGAGTCCACTGTTTTGATCAGACAAGATGCAGCTCTGATTTCAAGGCAGAATCAGGCTTGTGTTCCTTGTTTAGTGAAAGAATTCCAAGCCCTGTCCTTTTACTCCCTGATGTCTCTAATATATGTATGGTAGTTTCATTCATTACAATGTTTTCTCTATTTATTTCATGTCACTAAAGAAGAGGCTTCTGTAACTACAGGCATTCTTTGGAGAACTGGATGCACAGGCCTGTCACTCAAGTTAATGGATTCGGCTAGCTACTTTTACTTTCATATTCTATGACCTATCAAATATTTGAGGCTAGGTTTTGGAAAATCTGCTTTTTTTCTGTATATGAAAGCACCACAAAAATCCAAAGTTTATACTAGCTTAAAATGTCTGGAGTCAAGAGGCATACAAGAGGGACTGTATTCATTCATAAGGGCAACTTCAACACTGATTAAAAGCATAGAAATTCCTCTCTGTTGCTCATTATGTTTGCTCAGTAGTCTTAAAACTAAAGTTTTAGGGCTCATCTATACAAGGTGTCTTTGTATGGTTAGAAGGACAATGATGAAGAGAGACACTGTAAATGCACTCCATGAGTGCAGCCAAGTGGGGTGAATTCACACTGTGGGTTCGTTTATGCATCATTATACACCAGTGTAGCTATACTAATGGAAAAATCATTGGAACGTACTTGTTCTTGGTTGGTTCAAAATCTTGGATCAAAACCTTTCATGTGGAGAAACACAGTAGACACTGACTCCTGATATTTACCAAAGTTCTAGTGTGGGTGGGTTAGTGACAATTCATGGCCTTTTCCATTGGCTGGGAAAAGTAATAACTCATCTACAAAGAATCTTTTGGGTGAAACTCTCATTCTCCTACTCCCATTGTTTTGGCCCAGAAAGAACAAAACAGGAATTAATAAGGGAGATAGTGAACAGCAGTGGGTGTTGTTCCAGTTTTAGCTGGTTATTCAAAAGTCAGGATTTTTTTTTTTTTTTTTTTTTTTTTTTTTTTTAAGAGGCATCAGCATGAAGTTTTATTAATGATGAATTAAGGCATGTTTTTGAAGGATCATACACTTTCCCAGCTCACAGAATTGTTCAGAGGATTAGTTTGTGGAGCACTCTGAATGTGTAAAGTGTTATATTTGACAATCCAAGGTGTAAATAATATATGGATACTTCTCAACTGCCAGAGGGGGAAAAAAGTTAGTGTATTATAAACAAACTATGCATATAAATAAGCAATAAAAGCCACTATATCAAAAGTACTCTGACTATATAGAGAATAATATTTGGGCTGCTCTTCTCCTTTTACAGCTTGCAGTTTTATAAAATCTGGGTTTTCTGCTCTTCGTTCAACATGTGAAACAATGACAGGGCTTTACACGGAAATGACGGAACAACAAAAATTAACAGTGAGATCCAGATACAGTCCTTAATGGGGGGGAAAAAAACCCTAAATTACAGTATATTCCAAATGATGATTTCAGTTCAGGTGTTCATCCACACTTCTCCAAACCCAATTACAGCTTTCATTGAAGACCAATAGCGCAATAAGCACCCAACATTTGACCTGTAATTTATGTTTCAAAGCAAAAGTATCAGAATATTGTCTGCAGAATCTGTAGCTCTGAGTTCACTTGCTATAGATCCTCCCTGGGTTATCCAAGGAAAGAAAAAAAAATATTGTTCCAAGAAATGAAAAAAAGAGTGGAAAATTTTATATGAAACTACTCAGATTAAAACCAGGCAATTTTATTTTATGCCTCTATGAAGTGCTCCAATTTCACTCAGTGTAATTACAGACGCCTGGCTACTTACAAATCCCCTCACACACCACACAGACTTAGAGGAATGCAATTTTTGGCTGTCCAAATTACAAGAGACCGTAATGCACAAAAGCAATAAACACAGGTCTGCCAGCAATCAGATAACACTTATCGTAAACAATGGCTTTTGCTATTTATTATATTTGAAACAGGTTCAGCTACTATGTCTTAAAAGATTTGGTTATTCTTGTTTTTCTGTGGAGTTTCCAGCAGTTGGCTGAGGCAAGATAAAGTGTTTAACCAGAACAGTTTCAGAAATAGGGCCAATTTTGCAATAAACACAAAGATATAAATGGCCACACGCTAACACAGAGCTTTGAAGACAGACATTTGCCACTTGTGGAATTCCCTGCTCACCTTTTCACAACCTCTATTTAACTCCCAATGCTTCCTCCTTCTGCCAATTTTTCTTGATTACTAATTGCCACAGCATCCCTATCATCCCTGATGCACAGCATGAACACCTAGATAGGGCTGCACTGATACCAATGTTAGTCACAGGTCACTGCTTAGAGCTGGATGCATACCTTGCCACCAGCTGTAATAAAGGCTGTGGAGCACGCCAAGCCAGAATTGGTGTACTTTAAAGAATTGGTGGGCCAACATGTGCCATCGACCATGGTGTGTGCCACCACAAAAGTCAGTGCTATTACGAGAATCTGTGTACAGCGTTAATTTGCAGCATGGCCACTCTAGCTTACACCCTGGCTAACAAGAGAGAAAAGACTTGAGTGTTGATTCTTATCTGCAGGGAAGATGAATCCAGAGTGCACCTTAGAGACTGCAAAGGAGGAGCCATCGCTGTACTTCAGATTCAGAAACCACAAGCAACAGATCCATCAGCTGTGGTTCCATTTGTCCCCTCCTAGCTCTAGGATTTCTGGTAGAGCTGGTCTCCATAGCAGACAGGACATAAGAAATCTCTGCACAAGCTCTCCAAATTCATAACAGTTCTTCTGCAACAGACTCCCTCCTTCTCAGTATCAGTGAGTCAAGAGAGGCTCCTCTGTGGCATATGGTTATTCCCCATGAGATCAGTGAACTAAGATTTAGCCACAATGAAGTTCCAGCAGATCTGTTATCTCTAGTTATATATAATCTTTGATTTTAAATATATTTAGCAGTTATGTTTTTTCAGATCAAAGGAAAAAGGGGTAGAACAATGTAGATTAGCAAAAAAGCAGGTTAATGGAATGTTAAGATTCAGACTGTAAATGTACTTGTCAAGAAACACAAAACTAATTCCCATAACAATTGTAATAAACCCTTTGCACGTATTCAGAATTTTGTAGTGCTGTATACGGTGAGAATTTTATGTCTTAATATACATGTGGTATGACAGAATTATAGTTACAGTGGGAATCATAACTTTGAATTTCCTGACTTTCATCCATTAAATTCACAACTGTAATGTTGCATTACCAGTTTTTTAATATTGAATTCCCTTGGTTTAAAATAAAAAGGAAGACAGACAGTGAGCAATCAGACACTGAAATAACTGTACTTGAGTTCTGCTGTGTTTCTACATGCAATTTTACTAGCAGTGCTTTTATTTGATTCTTACACTTATGTTTATTTTAGGATGTAATGCTAAAGATAAAGTTATCTGTATTAATATGAAACAGTCAAACCCAAGAATGTATATAATTGAAGCCTACATTAAAAAATTAAGAGAAAATTTCACTTGCATATTATGCATGTTTAAAATACGCAGTTACTTCAGATCTCTCAGAAAGGTGCTTATCTTTATTGAGGACTAAGTGCATGGCAAGTTAGAGGATTTCTTTTATTGTCTTGCTTTAGAAACTAGGCTACTTTGAATTATTAGAAGAAAAAAAAAGTATGTGGTAAAATTCCTTTGACATGGCTGATATTTTCACTAGTGTGTTTTTCAAACTCCATCTGTCTCTTCTCCCGACCACCTCCCTAAAACTAAGATGACTTTGGACCATAGAAACAGCAGGAGACTCACAAACGGTTAGCCACAGTGGAAATCTGAGAGAGAGAGACACACACAGGGGGTGAGTGGGAGTGTGGGTATGTTTAAATTGGATAGAGATACTATTGGACAAGAACCACATTAGAACAGGGTTAAACAGTCACATCGGCTAACTATGGTCCCATTTGAGCTACTGAATGTTACAGTATAGGAAGGTCCATTGTACAACATTAGACTTCTCAACAAATGTAAACTTCCCAGTCCAACCTGTATTTTAATGCCAGAAAGAACCGTATTTTATACACCTTCAGTGCTATCACATAGTAACAAGTTCTTGCAACATGGCAACTTTCTGTTGTGTAGACTTAAGAGAGGTTATTCAGAGTACAGCTTGGCTAGTGCACTTTAAATATTCATGTCAGAAATGATCAGGAAAACCACAATCAAATCATGTCAGCAACTCCTCTGTTTAAACAACTTTCATTAATAGAAAAAGGAAGATACATAAAGATTGTGTAAGTATTTTTGTAATGTTTTGGTTTCTTTGCTATGAAAGTCTTTCTTTAAAAGAGTTATTAGATGTTTACAGCTCCATTAACTAAACATGTGATTAGAATTAACTAAAAATACGGAACTCTTCAGTTAAACAAACCTAGTAAAAAAATGGGCTATAACAAAACCAAACCCCTAATCTGAGCTGCTCTCCATGTCACACATCCAAACTGAATTGTCAGTCCCCAGATGGGACAGAATTCTTTGAAGTACAAAGACAGACTACTACTATAAAAACGGGAGGCTTTGGCTACAATAGCTCACATAGGAATGTATCAGAAAAAGGACTCTGAAGTCTAGCTCTGTAGCAGTCTAATTGAATAAATAAGCAGTGAAATTTATAGAAGGGTTTTTTCCACACAGTTCGTTTGTAGAAATCTAAACTATAGTTCACAATATTTAACTTAACTGAGGTGAGGGGCATGGTCTCCCTCTCAGATGGATAGGGACAGCACCCTACTCACCCCCCAATGGGCAGAAGCAGAACACCCATGCCCATCCCAATGGAAGCAGAAGGGCAGGACAGGAAGTATAAAGGGACAGCCCAACAAGCTTGGTTGGGCTAGAGCTGCCAGAGGACATCTCCTCACAACGTATGGGTCTGGAGCCCAAGCAGTACAACACCAAGACCAAGGTGAAGCTACCAGAAGGGACTGTCAACTGGGACACTAAGGAGCTGCTGGGGTTGTACTAACCATCTACCCCGAGAGAGCCAACAACCACCCTAAGACTCTGGTAACCTGTGATGATGTAGTAGGAAGTAGCTCAGGGAAAGCAGACAATAGTCTAAATTGTGCTGTGCGCTGATAGAGGTCAGTATGTTTCAGATGTGACCCCATCGACCTAGTGGCAGAAACATCGGCCACTCGTAGGACCCTTGTGTTGGGGTGCAGTCAAGTCAGGTGGGTCAGCATACCCCTGTCCTCTCTGCTGCCCCTCCTTGGGACAAGTAGATACTCCTCTCTAGGCCAGGAGGCCTAATGCTCACCCTGCCCTGCCTGAGGGCCTGGAGTCATCGATTGCCTAATGATCTGCCTTGGCCTAAGATGTGCAAGTCCACAGACTGCTTGCCAGCTCTCCTGTGGGCCAAGGACAATAGACAGCATTTCTGTCTTGCCCTGCCTGATGGCCAGGGTAATAGACTACTTCTTGCCCTGCCCTGCTTGAGGAGTAGGGCTCTAAGATAGCTAGTTCCATATTTTTGAGCCTGTCTCTTTAGATGTACCAGCGTGGGGTGTCCCTGAGCGACAAGTAGAGGTCCATCTCACACTACCAACAATGGAAGTCTAGACATGAATAGTGTCTATCACTGCATTGTCTGATTTGGTATGGCACAATACACAAATGTTAACTAAAACAATCCGGTGTAATCTGTGAATAGAATTGTTCACTTATGGTGAGACTGCAGACAACTGTATCAGTCAATGAAGTTCCCAATATGACCATATAACCTCAAATTTCCCGTCCAAAATGAGACTACACGTATTAAAGGACAGTTTTCAGCTGTTCCATGTAAGGCTCTCTGTCTTCCCAAATGCACATTTTTTTTCCAGTAATTATAGTTTGCACAAGCTGAGATGTTTTCCTTATGTACACCAAACCACAGTGACATTTAAGGTAATAAATACACTGTCACATGTGGTACTCTAATACAAGTTTTTTTCAAAATGCAGAATGGGAGTCAGAAATAGAGAAAATAATTGCTTCCAATCATATAGTTACACCATGCACAGTCTATGGCTGGCATGCATCCAGTTTGCGGTTGTGATAAGAAAATGTGTAATCCTATTACAGAGGGAAGAGTCAGAATGTCCAAATAGATCTCAGAAATGGGTGCCTCTTCTGCAAGATTACTCCTTTTCACCATAATAGTTCTGCAAGTAGGTCTAGATGGTAACTCTTTGCTATTCTCCTCATTGTTAGGTGACAGCTAGCTGTCAGAATAATTCACCACATATGGGCTAGTATTTTTGCACCAGATAAAATGCACTGCAGTTACTTACAAGTGCAATATTAAACAAACAGTAACTACAAGACAAAGTAGAGTTGTATGAAAAGAGCCTATAGTGTTGCACGAAAGACATCAGAAACATTATGTCTTGCAGTTTTATCATGGTGTGATGCATCAGATCTCACAAGCTCAGCAGGGTTGAGCTGAGTCAGTTTTTTAAACACAGGAGAGCTTCACTATCTATTTAGGTGTTATAAAGAATTTGCCCTGATGGCTTTCTGGGTTGCACTCTTCCCTTTGAAGGAATATTGAACCTTTTTCTCAGCTGGGGATTCAGAAGCCACTGAAAGCACAGTCTCTGCACATTAGATGCAACACCAAAGTTCTGTATAGATATCCCCTGGCACAGCTGTAAGGTTAAAGGAGCCACAGCTGATTTTCTGGGGAAAATTAAAAACTTCACATAAGCTAAAGTCCTGGATAATCCATTCTGCTTAACAATTTCTTATTCTCTTTTTTTCCTCACTTCCTGAAACAAACTGAAGTAGAGCATTACGTAGGCTCTGATTCAAGAAAGCACTTACATGCATCCTTAAATTTATGAACATAGTTCACTCCTATTGACTTCATTAGGGTAAGATGACGCTGTGTATCTGAGTGCAGCCCTGGAAGAAGGCACATTCCTGGTTCAGGGTCTATACACTGACAAAATTCTGCATTCCATGTCATAAATGACTATTTTAATAGTGAGTGATAAGATTTGGGGGAATCTGTGCACAGCTGATGAATTCTGCCTGCTATTGGGGACTTTCTGTATCTGTGTCCCATTTTGAACGTAGAGCTGGGTTGCCTTTCCTACTGTGTTTTGTCTCCATGTTAAACTAAAATCCACCAAAGGTAAAAGAAGTTGTTGCAACATTGGCTAAGAGCAGACATCTGTCAATTTTTGACATTTGTCCATTCAAATTAAAATATCCTTGGACAAAGAGACAGCTGCCACCCAAGCTGCAAGACTTTTCAAGTCTGTATTCCAGAGGGGATGTAACTCAGCACCTGACAAGTCTGACCAGAGGATCACCTGACAAAGGGGAGCAGAAGCTCTAACAGAGAAGTTTACTTGTTTATTGAACAGAAAGACCCTGACTGCAGGGGTCTGAGATGAGATTGTACAAACGCATGCATGGATACGCTCCTGGAAGGACTGTATCAAACACTCTGGTTAATTCACTCCATGACTTGGAGTAGAAGTCAAAAGCTGCAGAAACCTTTGCAAAGCCGATCTGTGTAGTAAGTACTACACCTTCTATCTGCGTCTGAAGATAAATTGCAAATCCAAAGTGCCTACATGGTTAGACTGTTGGCAGAAGGTCTGCTTAACCTCTGAGGCTATGTCTAAATCTAAAATTTAGTTTGGACTTGCAAATCAAACTAAATAAGTCCGAGGTTACTCCGAACTAGCCTTTGGCTAGTTCAAACTAACCGCAGCTTTTTAGTTTGAACTAGAATGCGTGGCTAGTTCAAACTAATGTTCAACCTAAGCATGGAAGTCCGGTGAACCACAAGGTCTTGCTAGTCTGAACTAAGAAATTTCTTAATTTGGACAAGGTGAAGCCTAGTGTGGCCAAGAGCTAAATTAGTCCAGCCAAAGCTTGCTTAGTTGGACTAATTTGCCAGTGTAGAGATAGCCTAAGAGCTGGGGTCTCAAACACACAGCCTGAGGGCCGTATGTGGCCCCCACAGCTATTTCCTGCAGCCTGCAATGACACTATTGTTACCAATATTTACAATCACTGAATGAAAAGGTTTCAGTGGTGTGGACCTCGGACTAATGTACTAGGCTAATGCTCTAGTCCTCATGCGGCCCTCATGATGATTTGAGTTTGAGACCCTGCCTAAGAGTACGTCTATACTGATGGCAGCAAAACCACCACCATTAGCTCGACATTTCAGGAGTGGTTAGCAGCAACTCTGAACTCACAGGTCCACTCTCAGAAGTCAGCTCTGGAAGTCATGGGAGCCAGGGGGAGTATAGGAAAGCCGACCACAAGGGATTTGCAGTTGGCTTTCCCGGAACGTGTATTTGTGGCTTAGAAAGTCGCTGGCAGTTACACAAGGAATTTTACATCCCTTTTGTAACTGCCAGTTAACTATCACTGAAACCATCCCCAGTGTAGACTAGGGCTGAGTGATTTTGGGCGAGTCAACACTAGATTTATGGTTTAGACAGGTGGAATACTGGGTCTTAGTCTTAAAAAAAAAAAAGAGTGCTAGACAGAGGATTTCCACCATGAAAATGTCTAGAAATCGTCAGCCAGAGGCAGTGCCAGAACTTTGCTCAGATTCAGGATGCTTAAAAACACATGCAGCCTAGTGAGGAGGATCCTAAAAGAGCAGCCTGGTGAGTGTCCAGCTAGGCCAGGGAAGCTCTGCTACGGCTCTGTGACATTTGTATTTTAGTGGGAAGTGATGTGACCATTAGCAATGGGATGCGGAGAGCCTTAGAGAGTTGACAAAAAGTCCTTCCAATTCATCAGATGAAAGGGACTATAAATGGCAAAACATCAAAGTTCCCAATGCTTAGCCAAGGGTTGCAGATGTGTCACACTGAAGTGAAAAAGACAGCAAACGAGGGCAAATGCTTTTATGGGGATACTGCCTCATAGCCCATCACCAGGAGAAGAATTCACAGGCAGGAGGTTTTATATGTTTCAGGAATGGTATGGGAATCAGAAGGAACAAAAAAGGATTGTTCACACAGTTCTAGAGGGAAGATGTTCTGTAATTTAAAAATAAGAAAAAATACATTCATGTATATACATATATTTCCACTAAGTTAATAAAAGAATTTGCACATGTGTGACAGACATGCAGGGAGGAGGCCGATGGACTGTAATGCTGCTGTATGCTTCTTTCAGAATAAAACCTTGTTCCTAGTGATCTGTCTGAGTGGGTGTGGTCTGAGTGAACTCACACACAACACAGAGCGCACAGAGGAGCCTCAGGCCTAGTTTCAGCAAAATTCCCCTATCTTCAGCACCCTCATGCTGGGCCCATAGGCAGGAGGGGTTACACATGTAATCAGAATTTAACCTATTAAGTGGCTAAATTAACAGGTAACTTTTTAGTTTAGGATTATCTTATTGAGAAAGTCAGATTTTGGGCTTACATCACTCTCTTAACCCAGGACACTGAACAATACAGATAGGGTAACCTTTAAATAAAACAAAAATTTAGAACGTTAGACTAATACTAAATAAAGCAACAAAAGTCAGGAAATGTAATGGTAGCAGGCCCTCCATTTAGAATCCACTATATTAAAAACAACTTAGAGTAAAGGTGAGGAGTACATGTATTTCACAACTATGTTATCAAAACATATTTCCCACATTTCATGTTCTCAGTTTAAAAAAAGAAATCCCGCCCCCCAAATTTTAATCTGTTCCAAGAAGAGTGCATTATTTGACTGAGTCAAGATCTATTGCAGATTTAAGAAAGCAAAAGGGATGAGTGAGATGGTTTCTACATATTTTGTTTGATAAGGTTTTAGTTGCAAGAATGGACAAAACGAACAACTCTAACCGGTTATTATTAAAAAAAAAAAATCTAAGACTGGCCATATTGGGTCAGCCCAATGGCCCAGCTAGCCCAGAATTCTGTCTTCTGGAAGCAGCTAATGCCAGATACTTCAGACAGAATTAAATGAAGCTGGTAACTATTAAGTGAGCCATATCATCATCCAGTTCTAGCTTCTGGCAGTCAGAGGTTTAGGGACACCTAGACAATGGCTGCACCCTTATCATATAGGTTAAAATCATTGATGTGACTATCCTCCATGAATTTACCTAATTCCTTTTTAATTTATTTCTACTTTTGGATTTCACAGCATGCTCTGGAACAAGTCCCACAGTGATAGTGAAATGTATGAAGTACTTCCTTATGTGTGCTTTAAATTTGCTGTCTATTAATTTTATTGGGCCTTTGTGCTCTATGAAGAAGTAAATAAATTATTAATTTTCTCCACAACATTCATGATTTTATAGACCTCTATTACATCCCCCATTAATTGTCTCTTTTCTAAGCTGAACAAACCTTGCCTTTTAAAGCTCTCCTCATATGGAAGCATTTCTATACCTCTAATCATTTAAAAAAAAAAGTCTTGGGGCACTTAGACTAGCAAATTTATTTATTGAATGAGCTTTCATGTGAGAAAATCCCACTTCATCAGATGCCTTGAAGATGGGGAAATTTATGGAATGGGAGAAAATAAATGCAGGGAAGTGTAAGTCGTGGGATCAGGTCACACCATAACAGTGCATCAAAGCAGTCGTAAAGATTCAAACACTGGATAGAGAAAGATGAGGACAAATCATCCATTGTAATGACAGAAAAATCTGAAGTCCCTATTAAGCCCTGAAGCAATGCAATCAAACCTGTAAATAAATTCAATCGTTGCATCTTCTCTTTGAAGCCTTGATCTGGTATTCATCCGTCTGAGCACCGCACTTAGTAAATCAGCAATGGAGTGATCAGGAAGATTGAACTGCTGACCCAGTGGTTTTAGAATATTGTGATTTCGAATGGCAAATTTGTGCCCATTTATTCTTTGCCTCATCGCCCTTTCCTGTACCATTTCCAATTCTAATGTATCTTTTTTTGAAATGGGGCAACCAGAACCGTACATAGAATTCAAGCTGAGGGCATACCATGGTTTTATATAGTGGCATTGTGATATTTACTGTCGTATCTACCCTTTTCAAAATGGTTTTTAACATTGTTAGTGTTTTTGACTGTCATTGCACGCTGAGCAGATGTTTTCAGACAACTATCCAGGATGCCTCCAAAATCCCTTTATTCAGTGGTAACAACAAATTTAGAATCAATTATTTTCTACGTATAGCTGGGATTATAATTTAAGTGTGCACTACTTCACACTTAACACTGAATTTCATCAGCCATTGTGCTACCTAGTCAACCCAGTTTGGCGAGATCCATCTGTAACTCTCTGCAATCAGCTTTGGACTGAGAAAGATCAGAATATCACAGAAGATCTGGGTGACCTTGTGAACTGGAGCAGTAGAAATAGGATAGAAATAAATAGAAATTTCATAGTGAAAAATGCAAGGTCAGGCATTTAGACCCGGTCTACATCTAACTGCTTAGGTCAGACTTGCTTAGTCCAACCTAACCAGGTCAAAGTTAGTTCAAACTAACCGCTTTTTTTTTTTTT